>CM065433.1:43527500-44727500 GCA_033030585.1 Hippophae rhamnoides
TTTAAACCCGTCTCATTTTCCACCATAGCTTTCCATCTTCTGAAAGCCTCAAATACTTCAGACTTATGCTTTAGAAAGTAAACCCATACCTTCCGAGAGTGATCATCGATGAAAGTCACGAAGTAGTGTTTCTCACCAATAGATGAGACGGTCGTTGGTCCCCAAACATCAGAGTGAATAAGCTCTAGCCTTTCCTTCTTTGGGATTCTGCAACTTGTCTGAAAGCTGACTCTCTTTTGCTTTCCAAGTATGCAATCTTTGCACATGTCTATCTCCGTAGACTATAGACCTGGAAGTTTTCCCTTTGAGTGCATAATCTTCATCCCCTTCCCACTCATATGGCCTAGTCTCTGGTGCCACAGATTTGGTGTTTCATTGCTTGCTGCAACTGTAATTGAACAACGTGTCTCTGCTGTCATGTAAAGAGTGCCACTTTTCTTGCCTCGAGCAACTGTCATTGCACCTTTTGAAATCTTCCAATCATCACCATGGAAGATAGTAGTGTAGCCTTCACTGGCCAACTACCCCACTGAGATTAAGTTCCTTTTGAGATTGGGAATATGCCTGACATCCTTCAGTTCCCAAACAGATCCGTTCAACTTAATCTTCACTACACCTTTGCCAATAATAGCACATGGTTGATCATCACCAAGATATACCTTTCCAAGGTTTCCGGGGACATATTTCTCAAAGAATTCTTTTTGTGAAGTAGCATGGAATGATGCTCCAGAGTCTAACACCCAAGATTCTTCCTTGCTCTCCAAAGAGCATATCAATGCATCATCTCCTCCTGAGGTGGAAGTAACATTTGCCTTTGCCTTCACTTGTTTGTCCTTCGGTGCACTCTTGCACTGATTTTTGTAGTGCCTAGTTCTTCCACAATTCCAACACTCGATAGTCTTCGAGCTATGGGAATTATTAGGATTCCTGGATTTGGACCTCCTGTCCTTTGATCTACCTCGATAGTCTGTTCTGCCACGTCCATTCCCTTTGGTTGAATTTCTTCCTCTTGACTTTGTATGCAAAACTGAAGAAGTTGACGATTCACCTACCTCTTTACGTCGGATCTCTTCACTGAGAACCATATCACGAACATCATCAAATTTCAACTTATTGCTTCCTAACGAGCTAGTCACAGCTGTGACAGTAGCATTCCAACTTTCTGGTAAAGAAGACAAAAGTATCAATGCTCGTACTTCTTCATCGAATTCAATTTCCACTGAACTCAGCTGGGTTGTGACTGTATTGAGTTCATTGAGATGTTGAGCTACCGATGCGCCTTCATTCATCCGCAAATTGAACAAACGCCTCATCAAGTGTACTTTGTTTGAGGCTGATGGCTTCTCATACATATTGGAGAGAGCTGTCATAAGACCTGCCGTAGTCTTTTCTTTTTCAATGTTGAAAGCAACATTACGGGATAGCGTCAATCGAATAACTCCGAGGGCTTGCCTGTCTAGAAGATTCCAATCTTCTTCCTTCATAGCCTCTGGCTTCTTTCCTGAGAGAGGTTGATATAGATTTCTTTGATACAGATAATCCTCTATCTGCATTTTCCAAAACCCGAAATCTGTGCCATCAAATTTCTCGAGTTTCACCCTTCCTTCATCTACGGCCATTACTCTCACTCAAATCTAACTTCCTTCGGATCGTTTCTGACTATTTCTATAAACCACCGTGTATTAGAACACCTCTGTCAACGAACAATTATCGTCGACAAAATGTCACTATTCACATAAATAGTAACCTTGCAGAAAATTGACAAAAATCACCACCAATAGCTCTAATACCAGTTGTTGGGAAATTACGCAAATTCCCGATAAGCCAGATTTATGAGAAAGCAAGAATAGAAAAATAACACACAAATTTGATAACGGAGTTCGGCCAATCTTGCTTACGTCTCCGGACCTGCTGTAGATCTTTTTACTGAAAGGGGAGAAATTACACAAGGTGTTTACAACACTCACAACTCACAACCCAATTATACTCAAGAAAATTACTCTCAATTTTCTCTCACAAAAGCTTTTCTCTCAATTGGAATGAACACTTTGGATGATTAATTCATTACAATTATACATCTATTTATAGGAAAATTCACTCATTGAATTACTCCTTAAATTAATGGTTCCTTAAATTGCTCCTTGAATTAAGCTCCTTGTTTTGCTCCATGAATTGCTCCATGTTTTACTCCTTGTTTTGCTCCATGTTTTACTCCATGTGTTTGCTCCATGTTTTGCTCCTTAAATTAAGGAGCTTTATAATAATCTCTAACAACCTTATCCATCTTAATACCATTGTATTTTATTTTCTTAAAAAAGACTAAAGTGTCCTCATATATTTTGTTTGCCTCAAAACAAGCAATCGTTACCCTCTAAAGAGCTATGCTTTGAGCAGAGATCAAATTAAGCAGTTGAGCAGCCTCAAGGAACTAACCTATTATACTAGGTCCAAATCTATCTTTACCAACTGCTTAATTATTGAATTTAATTCGATTGTGTTCCTATTTGGCATCTTTTTATGACTATACTTTTCCATCATATTCTCACGGGTAACATACATGTCATCCAAATGTTATGAACATACTAATCTGAATTATAACTAGTTTTCACAACATGATTGCATATCTCATATGGTCGGAAGGCAATAGCATGTACTAAAATAACACATGGGTAATTAAAAGGTTTAACATTACTTTTCCACATAAATTTGCAGAGATAAAAAGACTTACAAGAATAGTTTCCTTGTTATTATGCACTCAACATTGTATTTCAATTCCAAATAAAATTGCACCAGAAACAACGTCAGAGAGAATTCAATGAAAATTAGATGATTATAAACATAGATGATATATGATGTATAAAATTAAAAAATAAATGTGTATCAATAATATGTATTGATACGATTGAGTGTCAGTTTACAAACTTTACAATATCAACCAATCTAACACACGCTGGCTGTTAACATAACAAAATTGGTTGTATTTGCACATGCATTTGTGCACACCAATGTAACAAACTCTTATGCCATGTCATTACCTCTTAACTGAATGCAGCTAGTGCATTCTTTATAAATACTATATCGCTACTCTATATTCCTCATTGAATTGTTTCATATATTTTCCATATTCTTTTTCTAGTTCTTCTCTCCCTTTACACCTTCAAAGTTCATCATGGTATCAGAGCATCCTCGTAATGGCTTTTGACAGTTCTTTCACGCAAGATCAAGTTAGAATAGCTAGTGATCATGCTTATGCTCTAATCAAAGCTTCTTTACCTATTTTGAATCCTTCTTCCTTACCAATTCATCCTTCTTCTTCATTACCTACGTATCCAATCAATCCAAGTATTTGATGAATCAAATTATTTGATTTGAAAAGAGAAACTTCAACAAGTAATCACAATGTATGGATTGAGATTTTTTATTAAAGATGGATTTGTACCTCTACCTACAATTATCCAGTAGACTGTTACAACTATTGATTCATCTGGAATCACCAGATCACATAAGGTTCTTGAAGAAAACTTTATCAACTTTGGGATAAACAAGACAATATAGTTAAAAATTGGATATACTCTTCAGTTTTCTCAAGCTATCTCAAATACTTGACATGGTAAATCAACAACTATTGATTATTGCCATGCTCTTGCCAAAGCATTTAATGATGACTCTCAGTCAATATTGATAGATCTTCAATGGTGATTATAAAATTTGAAGAAAGGTAACTTGATAATAGAGTAATATATTAGTGGTGCGAAGGATCTGATTGATCATCTTCTAGTAATTGTTGATACAATTAGTGATCTTAAGCAATTGCTCTATGTTCTTGGAGGCTTAGACTCTAGTTATTCCTTCGCACACATGAAAGACAACAAGAATGAATGAATCAATTTGATTCATCTATTTTTCAAGCACATTACTTTACCTATCATGTTTCTAAAAAAATTCTTCTATTCATACAACTTCAAAACCTTAGGCTCATAATGGTGCTTCTTCACAATCTAGTGGAATAACGGATAAAAACAAGTCTACTAAATTTGATAACATTCATTGTCAAATCAATAAGAAATATGAACACACTGTAACTCATTATTATTTTCTCTACACTCAGTCTAAAAACAGTGGATCTACGTCTTCCACTTCATAAACTACTTCTAACAATGGATCGATCTCTATTGATCCATCAACTATTACTTCTTATCTTCCACTTATGCCATCTGTTCAACCTCAAGCCTTACTTACCACTATTATACCTTTTGCATCCAACACACAAGACTGGTTCATATACACTGGTGCAACACATTATTTGACCTCTGATCAGCATGCATTTCATCAGTTCAATCCTTATTCAAGTAAGGCCTCAATATTACTTAGAAATGGAGGTGCTCTTTCTATTACTCCTCTAGGCAATGCATGCTTTTCTAGCGAGTCTTGTAATATGAAACTGCAAAGTCTTTTAGGTGTACCTCAGTTGGAAAAGAGCCTGGTGTTTGTTAGGAAGTTGTGTGAAGATAATCATGTATCAGTGAAATCCTTTCCTACCACATTTTCTGTAAAGGACTTGACTACTAGGACTACACTTTTAATATGGGCAACTAAAGATGGCTTGTAATAGCTTCCATTTTTTAGTGAACATCATATGAGTGTTATTTCTTGCAATAAAACTATATTTAGTGGTAGTTTGTTACATGATATACTTGGACATCCTCATTTAGAGATTTTTAAACATGTATCTACTACGAATAAGGATATTGTCAATCTTAATGAATATGAACTTTGTGATTCCTATCAATTAGCTGAATCCTACATATTACCTATTTTACATTCTCATGTTAGAACTACATGTCTTTTTGATATTATTCATATGGATTAATAGGAATTTTCTCCTGTGGAATCCGTTGGAGGTATGCATTATTTCTTGTTATTAGTAGATGATTGCATAAGGTTTAATTGGATTTATATGCATAAGAAAAAATCTGAATTAGCTTTTATATTTCTACACTTTGAAGCCTTTATAAAAAGACAGTTTTGCTCTAGCATTAAAATGTTGCAGAGCGATGGTGGAACTGAGTTGAAAAGTTTAGAAATCATCTATTTTCTAGTGGCATTATTAGACGTTAGTCTTGTCCCTATAGATCATCTCAGAATGGTGTTGTGAAAAAAAGAAATAAACAGGTTGTTAAAGTAGGGTTGGCCATGTTAATGAGATCCAAAGTGCCCATGAAATTCTCGAACTATAGCTTTCAAATAGCAATACATATTATCAATAGACTTCCATCCAGAATCCTCAATTTTAAAACATTTAGTTGTCTTTGTTATCCATTTCTAAGACCTTATAATCATTATAAGCTTGAGCTACGCTCCTTACCTTACATTTTTCTAGGATATGCTGCTCAACACAAATGATATTGGTATTTTGAGCAAGTTTCTAGAAAAGTGTACATGTATGCACATGTACTTTTTAATGAGAATGTATTTTCTTTTTTCAATAACTCTTAGCTAGTTAAGCCTTAAATGTCTTCTCCATACTCCTCTGCATCTTCTTGTTTTCCTTTCACCTTGCCAACCCAACCTATGCCTACTCACTCAACTACTTTCACTACAACTTCTACAAGATCTCTTTCTCTATCAAGTTCAAAACCTACATATATCAGTGCTAGCATTAGGTAGTTTGGTCTTCTTATTACACCAATTTTGTCTTCTTCTTCTTCTTCTCCTTTTGAAAGGACACATTCAGTGTCTGTTTCCACCACTAATAAGTCACCTTTAGTGTCTCACTTTCCAGCTCTTATAGTTCATCACCTATTTTAGGTGACCTTTCTACACCTGTATCTTCCCCACTGACATAATATCTTATTGTTTTTGGCTCCATTAATCCATCTCCAATTTTTAATCCTTCGGGAATCAACTAAACAATTGATCTTCCATTTTTATCAGCTCCTCATTCTTATCATTTACCTGATTCTTCTAATACTCATCCCATGGTCATAAGAGCCAAGCAAGGTATTTTAAAATCTAAATCCTTATTATCAATTACCATTCTACCTGAGCCTACATCCGTTTCTCAAGCTTTAAGTATACCTAAATGGCATGCTTCCATGCAAGTTGAGTATAATGCCTTGATTAAAAATGTAACTTGGGACTTAGTTTCTAAATCAGCTACTGGAAAAGTTAGTAGCCACATGTGGGTGATTAGAACCAAATTACAGGCTAATGAGTCCCTTAATAAGTATAATTCTCGTATGGTTGTAAAGGGTTTTTAATAGACTTGAGGTATTGACTATATTGAAACCTTTAATCCTGTTGTTAAACCCACTACCATATGGATTGTTCTTAGCTTGAACTTTACTCAAGTGTGGGAAATTAGATAGCTTGATATAAATATTGCGTTCTTAAATGGGGATATTTAGAAAGAAGTGTACATGAATCAACCAAAAAGCTTTATCAAATATGTCTACTCTGATTATGTGTGCAAGTTAAAGAAGGACATTTATGGCTTAAAACAAACTCTAAGAGCCTAGTTTTTAAAACTCAATGGGTATTTGGCTTTCTATGGCTTTCAGTGCTCTAAAAGTGATGTCTCTATGATGATTTACAATCACAGTGGTATGTTTGTAGTCTTTTCAATATATGTTGTTATCATTTTAATAATTGGTAATAGTAACAAATTCATTGATGAGTTGATAACTAAGCTCAATACTCAGTTTTCTCTAAAAGACTTTGGTGATCTCAATTTCTTTTTGGAACTTGAAGTTACCAGAACATTAGAGAGTTTTCACCTCAATCAACCTAAATATATTTGTGATCTTCTTAATAAAGTTCAATTGACTAATATAGAATCCACTTCAACACCAATGGTTGCTAGTGTAACTTTTTCTAAATCAGATAGTATTCCCTTGTCTAATGCTACCCAATTCAAAACTTTTATAGGTACACTGTAGTATTGTAGCCTCACTCAACCAGAAATTATTTTTTTTGTAATTAAATTGTGTCAGTTTCTTCATGCCCTAACATATGTTCATTGGGTTACTGCCAAAAGACTTCTGAGATATCTCAAAAGTGTTTCTGTAACATTCAGACAGTTTGGCCTTAATAGTTTTCACAGATGTCAATTAGGCATCATGCAGGATGATAAAAGATCAATAGGAGGTTATTGTATTTATCTTGGTCACTCACTTATCTCATGGGGTTTTGGCAAATGGAAGATTGTCTCGAGGAGAAGCTGAGCTCACATCCCTAGCTCATACAGTAGTAAAAGTTACTTAGATTTAGAAGGTATTGGGTGAGTTACAAGTGCAGCTAAAACAACCACCTATTGTATATTGTGATAATGTAAGTGCAGGTTTTCTAACAAAGCATCTTGACATACATGTACGAACAAAGCACATTGAGATTGATTTTTTATTTGTTAGAGAAAAGGTTCCAACTAGACAATGGAAAATTCAGTATACTCCATTCAAAGGGTAAGTTGCAGATGTTATGACTAAAGCACTTGGAGAATCAAGATTTTCTGAGCTACGAACCAGACTTATAATGCTTAGAAGACCTTCGAGTTAAGGAGGAATGTTAGCATAACAAAATTGGTTGTATTGCATATTCATTTATGCACACTAGTGTAACAAACTCTTTAGCCATCACATTGCCCCCTAATTAAATACAGCCACTGCATTCTCTATAAATATTACATAGCTACTTTATATTCTTTAATGAATTATTCTGATATTTTTATAGATTCTTCTTCCAATTCTTTCTCTCCCCTAGCATCTTCAAAATTTCATCACCTATTTTTGTATTTTTATAACCAAAATCAACCTATTTGGACCTATAAAGCATAAAACACGACTTAGTTCAACTCAATTTCGATTAGATAGGTTGGCTTTTTTAGTAATTATGTTCACCCAGAAAACTTTATTAATGAGTTTATTGATAAATAACTTGAAAGAGACTTATAAGGGATAGTAATATGTTGAACACTACTTCAAGTTTTGTTAAGATATAACGAAAAAAGGACAAACATGTAAATCTAGCAATTAATTGCTAAGAACAAGAATTGAGTTTATGCTAGTTGTCATTTTTGTAAAAAAGATAAGATCGACTATGGATCATCGTTGTCCTCACCTTCTCACCTTGACGATATGCTCGAGTCCTTGGTAGATATCGACGGTTGAGTTCTTGATTTTCCTCATGTGTATTTACTCACTAAACTTGAAAAGGATAATTAATAGGTCGGCCTGCCAAATTATGGCCCTCGGTTGAACTTTACATAAAAAATAATGGATAAACCAATTTATTCCATCAAAATCCAACCAAATCGAAAAAAGTTTTATGTTTTATGGATTCAAATAATTTTTTTTAATTTTAAAAATATAAAAATTGATATTAAGTAATTTAAAATTTTAAAGTTTGTATTATATAGATTTATTTTTATATATTTATAATGCATATATTATATATATTTATAATAATAGTTATACTTTCATATCATTTAAAAATGTTAAAATATTTTATATTATTTTTTGTTTATTTTTTTTAAATTATTATAACTAATTAAAATTTTAAATTACTTGTTTGTTATCAAATTCTCAACAATTTATTCATTTTAAAAATTATTTTGCTAATATTTAATTTTTTTAATTAAATTATTGATCAAATAATAAATCTTATTTATTAATTTAACATTAATATAAAGTCAAAATTATTTAAATTTATTTAAAAAAATAATTTTAAACCACAGATCGAACATATTAAACATGTCAAGACTACCCTCACTCACCTTGAAACACATGACATATATTGAGATTTTAAACTTTTCTAGCTTAAGTTTCATGAATATACATTTGATTCTTCCTTTGGTTGATTAAATTTTTTATATTAAGTTTTTATCCTTATAGTAGATAAAAAATTATGAATATATCACGATATTTTTCTCAAAACACTTAATGTTTCATAATAAAGAATGTCATCTTCAAGTAAGTTTACATCTAGATAAAAATTATCAATACAAACTGTATTCACAACAACATTTACGAAAAATAAAATTACAAGATCCTAAGCCTCCAAACTTTTAAATGAAAAGATATAATTAAACATCTAGATGAAAAATACAATTACAAGATCCTAAGCCTCCAAACTTTTAAACATGGCCTTCACGATCTTCACTTGTACCGGAGGGAAAATTAGTTGGAAAAGTAGATAAGTAAAATTCTACTTGATGAGTGGTGATTTATAAATTTAATACAAATTTATGAAAAAATCACGTGTACAAAATTTATTTTGCTAAAGATCTCTAATCTCGACAATAAACATAATGATAAAAATGACAATTCTATAGATTAAATAATAATTACAATATTAACTTAAATGAATTTTGTAGTAAATAATAATAATAATATATTACAGTAACTAAGTATAAGATGCATTTTAACAACACTTATCTCAAAAGAAGATAAATAAAGTTTAAAGTGAATAACACTATTTTTGTAGGGTTATTACACACTCAAACTTAACTTTTTATTTGTACTCAAGTAAAACTAAGATTAAATAAAATAAATAAACTAGCAAGATAATGGTATAATATTTATAAACACATCTCCTCTAATACATGCATTTTGATAAAAAAAAATATTCACTTAAAAGATTATACAATCTCACAATGACAAATATCACATGACTATCAATCTACGTTACATTACTACAAAGGTATACATGAATTTAACATAATAATTCATGTGTGATTTGAAAATGGTGTCATTCAATGCATTTAAGAGGAAAAAAATTATATGTGCATGCCATTAAATTACACTCCTAACATGCTTTATAAGTTTACTTTTCACATATCTCTCCGTTAATGTAGATTATGTATGTAGTTTGAAATGAAAATGCTTAAAAACATGTACAATAAGTTATAAATTAGGGTAGATAAAATATGTATAATTATGCTTGAAGCTATACTTTAGCTTACTTTTCATCATCCCGCGATTAAGATTTTCTTCAATAACTTAGTACATTTTTTGATATATTTTTCTTTCTTGATCTCTTTTGCCATTTCGTTTCTTTTTCTTTGGAACTCAACAATTCCAAGCTTATTTTGAAGCTTATTTATTTTCTTTTCATGACAAAAATAGTGTTTAAAGTCGACTTATCTTCTTTTTATTTAACTCTTTAACATTTTATGTTAATTTACATATTCACAAACTAAAGGTGTTAGCACTATTAAGGTAAAGGTGTTAGAATTATATATATTTAATGGTTAGCTTGAAAAATTCAATTGATTACTATTATGGTAAATATAATACATTTAAATTAGACTCAAATGTAATTTAAAGATATAAATGTTATTAAATTAGGTTCAAATCGTCAACTAAAATTATATATATTTAATGATTAATTTGAAAAGTTCAATTGAACAACAAGTTTAAATCATTTCTCAAACTAAATACTAACTAAGATTTTATTTCAACGGATGATCAAATAGATTATAAAAAATTGAAAATTCATATTATATAACTTACTCATAATAAAACATCCTCAAAAATAAAAACAAATAACAAATTAAATACATTTGAGTTACACATTCTCTTTAACGTGCAAATAATAAATTATAGTGAATGCTCGTGATTACCCAAACTTTTTCAAGTATTGTGTCATTGCTTGCTACTCTTTATTCCCTACAAAACAATAAAAACATAATATCCTTAGTTGGATAAATTCACAAATATCTAAGATGCATACGCTAATGTCATCTGTGATTTTTCCTTTGGCCCCCAGCCACAGGTTAGACATAGTTAAGGATTTTTTATTTCATTTTATTTTCTCCTTTATAAACATATAGTAAAATGGTTTATGAGTTTGGAAGATGTCATGGATGGCTATAGAATCACTTGGGGATTAGGCTTAACTATTTTCGCATAACACATGGGCCAATTAGGCATTTCCTCAACATTTTGTTTTTTTTATTAAATGCCGAATATACCCACATCCACTTTCTCAACCAGTGGTTTCCATACCATTCTAATAATCTACCGGTTAACAAAACATGATCAGTTCACAAATATGAGGCTTTCCTTTTCATTTATTTTTTTTGCATTGAATAAATTGTTTATAGGTTCTAATTGGCCAATTTGTAAACTAGTACAGAATCTTTAATGTAAGATTGCTAGTATAAATCAGAAACTACTTCCATCACTTCCACTAATTCATAAACTTAAACAAAATTGAGGTACAGGTTGTATTGACAACAAGTGTTAACTAAATTTTACTTAATGCTCTCTAACGAGGCTCCATAATAGTTACAGTGATTTCGTTGGTTGAAGATTCATTTTTGCTTGATGAAGAAAAACCTCCTACAGTGGTTTTTCCAAATGAAAAACCAGGTTGTTTGGGCTGAGGCAAATCAGTTCCATGACTCAATGTGACAACTACATAAGACATGCTTGGTCTATCTTCAGGATACTCTTGCACGCACAATAGACCAACATGGATGCACCGCAATACTTGAGATGTATCAGACGACCCTTTCAAGCATGGATCAATCAATTCTAAAGGTCTGCCTTCTGTCCATAATCTCCATGCCTACACATTTTATTAACACATTACTAATTTGTTATTTTTGATATGTACTCTTGTGAAAAATTATAACAAAGTAAAAATTAATATTAGAAACTTCACTCACATATCTAACTAGGTTAAGAGTTGGATCTAGATGATAAAGTCCTCTATTTCTTTTTTCACTTATGATCTCTAGCAATAATATACCAAAGCTAAAGACGTCTGATTTCACTGAGAACAACCCATCGGCCGCATATTTAGGTGCCATATAACCACTAAAATCAACAATTAAGATAGAAGATTAGATATCATAGAATATGAAGTTGATTAGATAATATTATTTAAAGAAATACTTACTATGTTCCAACCACTCTTTCTGTGTTCCCTTCGCTTTTGTCTCCTTTGAAAGTTCTAGCCATACCAAAGTCTGAAATTTTTGGGGTCATCTCATCATCAAGTAAAACATTACTTGTTTTGAGATCTCTATGTATAATTCTTAATCTAGAATCTTGATGGAGATATAGAAGTCCCCTTGCAATTCCACATATTATTTCAAAACGCTTTGACCAATCTAAAACTTCACTTCTTGTTTTATCTACATATAAACAGTGTCTCATTCATATTAATCTAATGTCACTATTGGATACTTAGACCACAAAAAACAACTAAATTAATGCTCTATGTTTTATGAAATTGAAGGCTTTGTTTAGTATTGGGAATACTAACCAAAGATGTATAAGTCTAAGCTTCTGTTGGACATGTATTCATAGATAAGCATTTTTTCCTCCTCTTGAATGCAACATCCTAAAAGCTTTACAAGATTTCTATGTTGAAGCTTTGCAATAAGGATAACTTCATTTTTGAACTCATTTTGTCCTTGACCCGAACTTCTTGAAAGCCTCTTCACAGCAATTTCTTTTCCATCTGCTAGTGTTCCCTGAAATTTTATTTTGGTAAAAAAAGATTATAAATGCTGGTTCAACAAGTGTTGTTTATTTTTTAAATCTTATAATTAGCATATGTTTAAAATGCAATCTTACCCTGTAAACAGGACCAAAACCTCCTTCCCCAATCTTGTTATTGCTTGAAAAGTTGTCAGTGGCATCTACAATTGTAGCTAGATCAAAGAATAGGCAATCCAAGTTATCTGTTTCATTTTCATTGTTCTGATTGATTATCCTAATCGTCTCTGTATTGTCTGACAAATAGAAAACTAAATGAGATAAATAACAAGAAGTAGACTTCACATTAAGAAATGAAAACAAAAATTTGGCATTGAACTTTTATATGCTTGACTTAAAGACAAAGAAGAACATTGTAAGCACAACTGCATTCAGGGTGACTACTTAATTACCTTTCAAGTGTCTTCTGAATCTTCGAAGGTAATGCCAAACAAGCAGCAAACAACATGCCACAAGAACTACACCTGCAACTGTCACTCCTATAATAACCTTGCGCTTATCTTTTTTATCTTGATGTTTAATATTGCAGGGCATGGAAATTGTAGTTATATCAGTTCTTGTAAAAAGAAATCAACATTGGAAATATACAACAGAACCAGAATGATCATGCAAAAATCTGAAATGTCAAAGATAACTATGAAAGTGAATCCTTACTTAACTCAGATGCATGCAGCCGAATGTATACTTCTTGGCCACCAGATGCAAACTGTCTAATATCAAGCAAATCCCCAAACCACATGGCACAGCCACTACCTCTTCCATTAACATCCGAGTTCGCATAAGCGGTGCAATTACAATTTTCCAAGCACTTAGTTTTGCATTCCTTGAGATTGAAGCTTGTATTCAATGAAGAATATGTTGTATCTGGCAACTTAATGCCGGTAAGTTTCATAAACCCTGAGCTTCCTTTGTCTTGGCAGGTCCATGCTTTATTGCGCCCACAACCTTGAGTCCAGTCCAAGTTGTCTGGTGATTTTGCTGTAAAACCCTTTAAACAGTGGCAAATAGGAGATTCACCAACATTACATATCCTATTGGCACCACAAAGGGCATACTTATCACAATTATCTCTTGGAACTGATGATATAAACGGCTCCCAACTTTTTGTCTCTGGATTCCAAGCGTATCGATCCCTTAAATAAGTTGTTTGGTTTAGAATTAATCTTGAATATAATGATTTGTTCTTGAGACGATACGTGTAATAGATTTCATCTGGATTGGAGATAAATTTGAACTCGTATAAACTGTTAGGTTTTAACTCAGGTGCACCAGTGAATCTTTGGCCATTCCATGGTCCATCTCTGTAGTACTCTTTGGAGTCAACATAGATAACAAGACCTGGATAGTTATGAAAATCTATACCCCAAGTAAAGTCTCCCGGAGAAGGATCATTTGGGCTCTCCCATGATGTTATACGCCTGTCAAGCCCTGATTTTTTGTCCCAACCCAACTTCATTCCTGGTAATAAGTTATCACATGGATAATCAAAGCTTTGCCACAAATAGTTGTCTGGATTTTCATTTTTTTCATCTCTTAGAACAAGATTTCCCGAGTCTAAAAGCTGTAGAATTGGATTCTGAACAACTTTAGTTTGATTCGCTGACCAAACAACCGTGCTAATATTCTGGCTTTTAATAACAAGATGGCCTGTTCTGTTTATTAACAATTCCCCAAATGAATCATTTACTGGGTTCTGCCTATTTGCTACCCAAACCACAGTCTTAACTGGGATATTGTGATACCAAATTCCGACATAACGTTTTGTTGAATTTGAACTTGAACTACCTGGAGTAAAGAAACCCAATTCAAAACTTCCATCGCTGGAAATTAAGGAGCTTCCGTCTTTAACGGTCTGCAAACCAGAAATGGAGTCAGAACATGTGGAGAACTCAAATAAAGAGAGGAACAATATAATTTTGAGAAGTGTGGTAAAAACAATATTCTCCATTTTTTATCCGACTTTGAAACTCTTTGCTTGGAGATTATAGAATACATGCTGCAGCATGTGCTTGATTTGTCAAAGTCTTCTGGGTGCTCCTTGATGAAAATCAAAAAGGTTTATTGATAGATAATGTTTTCTTTTTTGATTTGACTGGTTGGCTGTAACTTAATAAATTTGAATTGGTCAACAATATTTTCGTTTAATTTCAACCATATTCCGGTTCACCTGTACTTGAACATAAAGAAAAGATAAGTCATTGATCTGGACACCCCATGTAATAATGACGCTTTAGAAGTTTGTGGAACAACGACGGTGTTGTTTTGTTTTGTTTTGAGCTGGAGCTACAATAAATTATTTATATACTAACGAATCTGAATCCAAACCTTGCATTCATTACCGATTCTCAAAAAAAAAAAAAAAAAAAAATCCACACTTTATAAGTAAACCGAAATGATTCAGACACCACTACTTAAATGAACAAACATATAACACAACTTACGTGTAAGTTGTAATTGGTAAAATATGTGAGTTATATATATATATATATATATATATATATATATATACGATATTACAAAAATTTCCCTTAAAATATGAAAACCTTTACAGGTTAGCTCATTGCGGCCAAATTTCACTTGTCCAATTTTTTCTTGAGAAATTATTCTTCAAAGAACAATACTTTAAAACAGGAAATAGCGAGGTATAAGGAGTAGGGAGGTGGGAGTTGGTTTCTTCTTTTTTTTTTTAATATTTTTTATTAATAAAATATTTTATTTTTATTTTATTTTAAAAAAATTCTATATTTTAAAAATTTTAACTTAATTAATTTGATTTTTAAATTATAAAATTAAATTAATTCATTTCAATTAAAAATATATAAAATCTATAATCACCGTACCTGATATTCTGTTTTTATCGTCTACTTTACTTTTGCTTCGAGAAACCGCCAATATTTTGGCTAAATAAATCAACATTCTACTTTGATTTTTAGCCCATTTCACATTAATTTAATAATTTAATAATTTAATAATTTAATAATTTAATAATAATTGTGGTTTTCTATTATTCTAAAATTACACTTGTATTATTATTTCTGGCGGCTTTAAAAAATATCAAAAACATACCTCATTTTTAAACACAAAGTTGAAATTCCGATACCGTAAAGCGTAAACTCTTTTAATAGAAAATCAAGTGTTTCCAAAAACAATAAAAAATCACAAATTTTAATATAATAAATGCGAAGTTGACTTTCACTATATAATGCTTCTAAATGTCAATTCAGATGGCTCACTGGTCCTACTACATCCTTGTCGGCCTTGACAGCAAGCGCCGCAATGATTTTGAAAGTTGATCCCTTTCTAATTCTCCAATCGTTCTTATTTTAAGAGGTCAATTGAGATATACTAATATCAACCTATTAGAATAGCGTACAAGCTCTAATATTAATACAAGTTTAATTAAGATGATATTAATTATAATTTTCAATAAAGCTGTAATAAGATAAAAGATATGAATATATCTATAAAAATATTATCAAAAATAAAAAATATAACTATAATATTATAAGAATAATAAATTTATAAAAATAAAAAAATTAATCTTATTATCATTATAAAAAGAGCTTTAATTATTGTAGAAAATTATTACAAGCGATTTTATTATTATTATTACTTATGTATCAGATATTTTTATTTATAGACTTAAATCTCAGATTTTAATGGACTTTGAATTCATCCGAATTTTCTAATTTTGATATATTTCTTACATGTGTTTGATAAAGATGTAATCGTATAAAAACTATATGTCAAATTTTATCGTGGTCCACTATGCTTCCAAAATATTCATTATATTGTGTAGTTCATCATTGGTCACACTTAGTAAACTAAACATTTTGATTGAAAGATTTCATATCTTTTGTATAAAATTACTACTTATATGGTACATCTAAATTATTTTTTCTTACAAAATTATCTAATATCTTTTCCTCATTTCCTCATATGTTCTTCAGATCTATCATAATTAATATAGAGCTCTATAACAAATAAACTTTTTGTCATCTACGACAGTTTGAGATGTGTTTATGAAATTTTGCATCCAATATTCTTCTATACTCATTGTTTAAATTAAATCTTCAAAATTATTAAGGGAAGTCAAATTCTTTTTCTCCTATTGTTAACTACCATATTTGATAAAGTTAAAAGAATTTTTCTCTTTTACGTCATCAAGTTGTGTTGGTAATCCAAAATGTTAAATATTAGACCACTTATAATTTTATGCATAATAATAAATCATGAATTTGATCATCATTGAAAAAAGTATTAGTTTTATCATACTAAGATTTTGTAAAATTATCTAATTTGTCATTCTCCATTTAATATCTTCAATATACTATAGATCATGATTAAGAAATATATTTAATTTAGGAAATCTATCAATAAGATTAATTGATAACTCATTAATTAAATTTTTTTATTTTGTATTTATGATCTTTAATCTTATGTGTAATATTTTAGAATATTTCTTTATATCAAGATTTTAATAATGTTTTGGCTTTTTCAAGTAAACAGATCTTTTTAATTTTTTTAGAAATTTGATCAGAAAATTCACTTTTGAGCATATCAAATAGTTGGAGAAATTTTTTTATTTTTTCAAAATTAAAATCAACATCCAAATTCATTTATTTAATGATTTGAAAACAAAGTTTTTTAAGATATGATAATGTTGTTATTTCTTCGGTTGTTTTTTTTTTTTTTTGCTAATTGAATCATGTATTGTTTGAACTATTTCTTATGTGATTCGCCTAGAATATAAATTTTTCATACTCCATTAAATTCCTCATGAATTTTGTTTGAAACATAAGAAGAGCAAAATTAGTTTATACTTAAAATACTTCAAAAGCTTGTTTAGATTTTTCAAGAGATTCATATACTTGACAACAAACCATTTTTTACTTTACTAACTTCATATTAATATGCACTCCAAGTAGTATAGATTCCTAGATGATAACATCTGAAAACAACATAATATTTTCCTTTTGGAGCATTTGTTTGCTCCACCATCTTTCTCTTCTTAGCAATAATGATCTAATTTCCTAAAAGTTTTTTCATTTGTAAAAGTAAATTACTATTTTGTTAATGATCATCGTAAACATTTATACTTAAATAATATATGATAATTTGACAATATATGATAATATATATAATAACATTTCTACTTAAACAAAGTTCTTTGAAATATTTTACTTCAAAATTATATATGATAATTTGATTATATCATTTTAATTTTCTTCCTTCAAGATTATTTATTTTGCTACAAAAGAAACCTTCATTGCTTGGTTATCAATTTTAACAATAAAATTTTCTAGAACTAAATAAATATGAAAATGTTTAGTAATAAGTTTTATTGCTAATAATTCTTTCAACTACAATATAATTAATTTTGTTTGATTTAAATTTACTAAAATTATATCCACAAATTAATTCTTTTTTTTTTTGAAGTTTTTTAAGTATAGAAGTTTTTTTAGCTTTGATACCATTTATGGAACCTGATAGATCTTATTCCTCCCATTTCTCTATTGGATTGACTTTTAATACATAACCTACCAAAAATCTAAAACATCTATTTTAAAGATAAATTCGTCACTTGATTTAGAAAAATCGACTCCTAAAAGACTTTTTTATTTTCTCTTTTATTTTTTAGGACTTATTTGTTTTTTTCATCCCATGTAAATCTTTCTTTAATTTATTTATAAGAGTAATCTATTTTTTATATAAATTCTTTATAAAATTAATTCCATAACTAAGAATTCTTAATAATCATTGTAATTGTTTTTTGTCATGGATATCTTTTAGAAATTATTTATGAATAAAATTTATACCACACAAAATTCTTTAAGATCTTTAAAGATGCTATCTATCTTCTTTTATGGATTTATAGAGGTATATTTAATCTAAAATATGTTAATTTCATTGATAATGTTCTTTTGGTGAATTAAAGGTTGACTATAGTTTTAACACTTCTGTTATTTTGATTTGGCAAAATCTAGATATAAAATCAAATTTACTAAATTTTTGTCCCCTTTAACATATGTTATATATGTTTTAATCATAATTAAAAGTGTATGTCATTTGAAAAAGTTAATATAACTTATATTATTCTTCACTTATATTTATTCTTAAAAAATTACTATAATTAATTAAAAATCTAAATTACTTTTTGGTTATCAAATTTTCAACAATTTACTCATTTTAAAACTCTTATCTACTTGAAATGTGATGCATAATTATAATTTAAATGTTAATATTTTATTTTTTAATTAAATTATTAATTAAACAATAAAACTTATACATTAACATAAAATCAAAATAATTCTAATTTACTTAAGAAAATAAGTAGAAATGAACTACAAACCGAACATATCAAATATGTCAGGACTCGCCCCAGTCTATCCTAAAACACGTTGCATATATTGAGATTTCTATGTCTAAATTTCAAGCTTCTTTATATTAACTATTCATAAATATACACTTGATACTTTCTTTGGTTCATTGAACTTCTCATATCCAATCTTTATCCTACTAATAGATAAGAAAAATTATAAATATATCGTATACTTTTCTCAAAACACTTAATGTTTCGTAATAAATAATGATATCTTTAAGTAAGTTTACATCCAGTTAAAAATTATCAATTTAAATCGTATTCTTCAGATGCTGAACTCTTAATCAAAAAATCTCATATCAATACTACAAAACCAAATAAAAAGATATAATTAAACATCTAATGAAATAATATGATTACAAGATCCTAAGCCTCCAAACTTTTAAACATGGCCTTTAAAAAGTGGGTGAGTAAAATTATGCCCAATTAGTAATGATTTATAAGTTTAGTACAAATTTATGAAAGATTCATATGTATAAAATTTATTTTGTAGAAGATCTATGATCTTAATAATAAACATAATGATAAAGATGATAATTTTATTTGCTTAAATGAAAGTAATAGTAAATAATAATAATAATATATTATAACAATATGTATTAACAAAATAATAGTTGTATTATTAACCATAACAACAATTAATAATAGTAACAATATATTATATCCGTTTGATGTTTTTTCATTCATATTAACATAATTAAGTATAATATATGCATTTTAGCAACATTTATCTCAAAAGATAATAAATAGATAGCTAAAAGTAACTAAATAACGTTACTTTTGTAGAATCATGATATCCTAAACTTGACTCTTTACTTGTACTTCGAAAAAAATAAAGTTAAATAAAATAAATAAACTAGAAAGACATGGGTATAATATTTATAAACACATATCCTCTAAGACATGCATTTTGACAAAAAAAAATCCCCTTAAAAGATTATACAATCTTGTAACGAAGAATATCACATGGCTATCAATTTACGTTACATCACTACAAAGGTATGCATGATTTTTAACGGAGTAATTAATGTGTGTGACTTAAAAATGATGTCATTCAATGCAATTAAGAGAAAAACTTATATGTGCATGCCATTAGATTACACTCTTAATATGCTTCATAAGTCTACTCTTCACATAATTCTACTTTAATGTAGTTTGAGATCAAAATAACTTAAAAGCTTATACAATAAGGCTTGAATTAGGGTAGATGAATAGTTATAATTATGCTCAAATACATACTTAGCTTACTTTTCATTATCATATAACTGAGATTTTCTTCAATAATTTAGTACATTTTTTTATATATTTTTCTTTCTTTCTTTCTTTTGGTGTTTCTTTTCTTTTTTCTTTTTCTTTCAAACTCAACACCTCCAAATTTATTTTTAAGTTTATTTATTTTATTTTATGAGAAAAATGGTTTTGAGAATATACTTATATATTTTTTATTTTTTATTTTTATATTTTGGATGTATCATTTTTCATATTACTCTTTTTATACCACATGATTTCACATACTCACAAGCTGAAAGTGTTAGCACTATTAGGGTAGAGGTAATACATTCAAATTAGGCTCAAATATGATTCAAAGACATAAATTATATCAAATTAGGCTCAAATCGTCGACTAAAGTTGTATATATTTAATAGTTAGCATTAAAGGTTCAATTGATTCACTAAGGCTTAAATCATTTTTCAAACTGAATATTATCTAATATTTTACCTCAAGGGATGATCAAATAGATTATAAAAGATTGAAGATTCACATCATATAATATAACTTGTAACAAAACGCCTTAAAAACTAAAAATAAGCAATGACTTAATTGCATATTGTCTTCAATGTGCAAATAATAAATTAAAGTAGTCAACGCTCCCTTAGCACAAAATACATGATCACCAAGGCTTTTCTAAGTATTCTGTCATTGTTTTCTACTCTTTATTCCTTACAAAACCATAAAAACATAAGTAATAAAAAATTTAGGTTGCCTCTAACAAGTTTAATGTTTAACATCCTTTACTAGACAAATTCAAAGGTGCATCCACTAAGTCATTTGTTTGGTATTATTCAAGTAATAGGTACGCAACCCTAAGGACCTAAGGTACTTCACATATAGTAAAGGTAGCTCATACATAGCCATTAGCACACAATAACTTGATGAACCTAAGAGTCAAGACATGAGAGCCAAGACCTAGCCTAAATAAACGACTTAGTACATTGTCCTAACGACTTGGGTCACATCTGAATGTAGGGCCTTAGGTAGTATGTTTGCGATGACCTATTAATGTAACGCCTATTACCCCTTCATTATTAACATTTCATACTTCTTTCTAAAAATCACTAAAATTCCTAACACACTAAATTTTCTCCAAACAATTGGCACCGTCTATGGAAACTTAAATCTTTATAGTCTATAGTTAGTATTTGAGACCTTCAATCTTATCCCCAAAATAATTAACTAATGTTTTAGAGACATTTACTCAGCGTAAAATGGACAACCTGCCATCACATGCCGAACAGGCTAATAGTTTCACTCGCCTAACTCTAAGGCTAGATTTTAATGATCAAATGCATCACCCATCATCCAGTAGGGTGTCATATGATCATGAATGAGGTAGTGCATAGCCCCTAATCAACGAAGGTAGTCCAAATGTCACCCTGCTTCTTGGACACAAGGTCACATCCAAAGTCAGATCATGTGGTAATATTTTCTAAAAGGGGACTAGGTCGAAAAGGCTCTCACCCTTGAGTTGGAAGCGAGCTGATGTTGACTCCTAAATAAGTCAGGGCTCTCCAGTGAAGTCTGTCTATGCTAAAGATTTATCCCCGTTAAGGGAGGGTATTAGCCCCTTACAAGGCATATACCCCATTAAATAGGAACATATGAAGTTACAACATTGTTGGTGTAAACCCAAAATGATGGACTCATTATAAGTCTACCAAACTATATCATATATAGGTCCGTACATGAATCACTAAGAACGGGGTCTATCAAGCAACGTTGTTTGAAACCTAAACCGACTTCCAAGTCAATCAATTTTACCCAATAAAGTAACAAGCACTCACTGAAGAGGATAGCTATAGTGACTAGAACTATTGATATGGGCCTACCTTAACTGTGCCTAATAAGAAGGGCTACAATTTAGATGGATACGAGACAAGGGAGCTAGAGTTAATCTTAAAGAAAGATCCCCTTAAGAAAAGTTGTTACTTTTAACTTTGAGAAATTTCCTACTATTAAGCTAGTTTTGAATGTTACAACAATAATAATGACATTGGCACCATTAGTGACTCAACATCAGTAGCTCCCTGGTTAGAAGATTGAGAAACTAGCAAAACGATACTAAAAACATGACTTGCATATCTTTGCAGGGTGGGTTAATGTGATGCGTTATTTTTATCAACTGTTCAAATAGCCAAGAAATGGGGCAAAATGGAAAATATCCAAAAGAAAAGTAATTTAAAATCATATAGAGGAAGAAAAATATTAACGAACTTGTCTTGCTTTCTCTTAAGCTCTCCAACAAGTTCTTTTTTCCACATCATTTGCCTCTTGGAGAAACTTGTACTAGAGGTAAAACTATTTCAGACAACATAAATAAGACAAAAGATTCTACTAAAGAAATCATAAGCAAAAGAGAACAAGAAAAATATAGTAAACCTTGAGCTAATTGATCTTTCCTTGGTATCAAGTAGAGGCTCTGTCCATGCACTAGTCTGAGGTGGTTGGATTTCCTTTAAAGCTCGACAATGTGCATTACTAACATTTGAGACCTTTTTGGTATGACTACCTCAACTGGGCCTAACAAAAATGGGTTAACCAGGAAAAACATGGGCCTAGCTAGACTGGACCTGTTACAAACTAGGGAGGATTGGGCGAGCTCAGGTCATTATGGTAAGTTCAAGATGAGTTGTAGCTGATGCAGTTATTCATGGTAAGACCAAGACAAGTTATGGTTGATGTAGATCAAGAAATAAGCTGGGCTGATGCGATTGGAATTGTCACGATTTGAGGAAAAATGGACTAGGTCCTGATCGGTTGGAGCTGGCGAACTGAAAAAGGATGAGTAGGTGCACAAAATCATTTGAATAGAATGTTTTAAGCTTCCAATCTAAAATCAACTCAACCACCAACTGGTAGGCTTAATAAACACCATAGTGAACAACCTGGAGAGATACGGGCTAAGCTGGATCGGTTGGACTTGGTACAAACTTTTGAGAAATAGGTTAGGTTGATGTGATTGAACTGTCGGGATCTGAGAAAGAACGGACTGGATTTTGATTGATTGGAGATGGCAAATTGAAAAAAGGCGAGTAGTTACACGGTGTCGCTAAAACAGGATACTTTTAGCTTCCAATCTGAAATTGACTCAACCACCAACCGGTGGGCTAAGTGTGTACCTTGGCTTCATAGAGACGTCGACCATGAAAAACAAGGACTTTCTCGCTCTCAAGAGAAGCTACTAGCAGTAGCGTGGCTTCTTTCTATGGATCTGGTTTTCTCTTAGTCGATTAAAGATGTTTTCAATAACAATCTCTATAAAGACAAGGTGAAGGAAATCCCAATGAAATTCTAATTAAATGAAGACTACTTGAAGTCATTTATATCTCCTATTGTTGAAGAAGTACATGCTGATTTGTTATCAAACATGAAAACTGTATACCAAGCACCGATGATCGACCATTTACGATTATGAAATATAAGTGACCCACTGAGTCAGTTCAAAACTAAGCTAGAAGTCTAAAGTTTGGAACTGTTGCTGATAGATCACAACCCATTGGGATTTCTCTGGTGAAGAACGAACTGTGTTGATGAAGAACAGATTACATTGGGTCAATTTTAATAGAGGGCGAACAGGTTGCGATGGTGATTCTGGAACTGATTTATGTTAGGTCGATTTCTATACATGATGGTTTTGCAATCTCACAGAGTTTCTTGGCTTGAGAAACAGATATAATATTGTTGGTATACATTGTGAAACACATTTCTATTTGTGTACTTTGGGAAGTGAGATATCTTTAGTTCTACTATCACAAACTGTTTAGAACAGAATAGGAATTTACTTGATTGTGGCTAATTCGTCGAACAAATCAGAGTTACTATTTCTTATATAGAGATATATGTATGGCTTGTGAAATTGGGAAGTCAACTCTCACGACCTTATTTTTCAAGTAGCGATCGTGCGATACTTAGTACCGTCCGTTGCATTAAGTCTGTTTTTGAACCCGAATGAAACTCCAAAGAGACTAGTAAGAGAGTTTGTAAAGAATGTTTTGTATTGCTCTAGAGAGATTTTATGTTACAAGATGCTAAGAATTTCCAAGATAGTTGAGAGTTTTCAAGATGATTACAAATGAAGACAAATAGGTCTATTTATAGTGTGGCACCAAGCTTAAGATTATGCCACATCTTTCTAGATACTTCTAGCTCTAGAATGTACAAGAATCCTCTAGTGTTATGTAACACATGCCACAAGGTTCTAGGACCTTCTAGCCAACTCTAGAGTCTTCTAAGAGTGTCTAGCTTCTTCGTGCAAGTTCTAGGATGTTCCGTAAGCTTCCAGCGGCTTCTACATCCTTCAAGAACCCTCGACCACGTTCTAGAATATTCTAGTCCATTCTAGCACCCTCCAGCATGCTCTAGAACATTCTAGGGTCTTCAAGGCTTGAGTTGAGTCCATCCAACTCTAGCTTGTTTTAGACATCTCTAAGCCACTCTAGAACCTTCTCTTGTAGAAAAGTCTAGATCCTTTGGGCAAGCACCATTTATTTTGGATTTTTAGGGACATTTCGTGCGGGACGTGACACCATGGTGTACTCATTCACTTATTGCCATGTTCTATGAAGAGGCAAGTGTTTTTTGGGAAGTCTATGACGATTACATACAATATGATTTTAACCTACTTAGATTAAGCATCCAAGTTCCCTACTATGATTACCCACTTTGATTTGATACTTGATGTTGAATCTCCTCACAATGATATGTTTATTGAGGAACAAAATAAATTAATTGACTCAAAAGTGGAAATGTTTTATAATATGATTCATGCTCGATATATTCAACTAGCAAAGGTATGACAACAATACGAGGCAGGTACAAGGCCTAAGACTTGGTAGATGTCTTAGAGTTATATTGTGGACAACCTTACAGTCAGACATTTCTAGATCAAGTACAATAAAGATATACTATCTCTAATAATCATTACATTTAAGGGGCTGGCCTTATTAGAGTTGGCATGACTAACTCTACTTTGAATAAGAGCTTTCATCTAGAGACCTTGACGTATACCCTCTAAGCGAATGATCCTAGAAACCCACGAACTCAAAGAAATATGAATGATTGATTTGCTAAGAATGTATTGAAGATGATCATATTAGAACCCTAAGGATAAAAAGTCCTTAAAATCCTAACCATGATATGCCACAAAGGATCATCACTTCCTTTGATAAGTCAAATTCAAATATTCAATCAAGAACACAAGAAGACAAAGCCATTGTTTTCATATTTTCATTAATGATATGGGCTGCTTATTACATGGCCACTGTTTTCTTTTATAAGCAATAAAACCTAGATGATATTCACCCAAAAAAAAACCCTAGGTTCCATTTCAAAGCCTCAAGAAAAACCTAGATGAAATTCACCCAAAAAATCCCTATGTACCACTTCAAAGCCTCAAGAAAACCCTAGACGAAATGGTCTTTGTTTAGTGGTGGATTGAGCCTAATCCAACTTTAAGAAAATAAAATACTAAAAGACTTAAGATAAATACAACATAAAAATCACATAATTAACTAAAACAAAAATTACTAAATATAAAAGGCTCATAACTAATTAAAACAAAATTGCTTCCTAAAGTAACATGTGCATTCAACTTGATCTTCCAAATTTATCCCTAGTTATTAGACTACCAATTCCTTGCAAAAGATCATAAGAATATTTGGAAACATCAACTTGATTATCACTTGCAAAAATCAACTTGATCATCACTTGCAAAAATCAACTTGATCAGCACCTCGATCTCCATTATTCCCCTCTTCTTCGAAAAGATTCATCCTCGAATCTTAACTCTATAAGAAGGTTGATTTGGTATAACGAATCCATGTATGAAATCTATTTGATGCTCAATTCCTCTCAAAGGATGTAATCTATAGGGAATCTCTTCAGGAAGTTAATCCTCAAAGTCCTGTAATAAAGATACAACGATAGTAGGCAAAGATGAGTTAAGATCATTAGTAGAAAGATAATCATCCTTGTACATAAGTACAAGTACTTATTACCTTACCATCATTGCACTCTGAGTCTCATGTTCTTTAGCAATTACAATAATTTTTTTTTATTTTTCACTCTTGTTTGTTCACTTTTTTCTCTTTTTTGCATACTTTTCTCTCATTCTCGCTCACTTTTCTCTCCCTTCTATTAACTTTTCCCTCCCTTTTGCTTACATTTCTCTCCTTTGTGATCCTCATCTCATTCATCCATAGGCTATATAATTAGTGCTCTTCTTGCGACAAGTAAACCTCCATGCATAAGTTATTCAACTTTAATATCATAACAATCCTCCAATAGTGGTATCTTATCATCACTTGAACCGATACTTTCAATTTCTCCACTTGTTTGTACAATCATAATCTTTTTGTTCCGTTTACAACTTCCTCTCTCCTCCACATTGGAATTAGTTTCTTATTCATCGAACTCATGTCTTCTATGTCTATGTCTTATTCTATGTAATTTAGAATTGAGAGAGGATTCTATAAGCAATAAAACCCTAGGCAAAATTTACCCCAAAAAAAACCTAGGAACCAATTCAAAGTCTCAAGAAAACCCTAGACAAAATTCACCCAAAAAAACTTTAGGAACCACTTCAAAGCCTCAAGAAACCCTAGATGAAATGGGCTTTGTTTAGTGGTGGATTGTGCCTAATCCAACTTTAAGAAAATAAAAGACTAAAAAACAATAAATACAACATAAAAAGCCCACAATTAACGTAAACAAAAAATTTTAAACATAAAAGGCCCACAACTAATTAAAACAAAAATTGCTTCCTAAAGTAACCCTTGCACCCAACTTGATCTTCCAAATCTATCCCTAGTTATTAGACCGACAATTCCTTGCAAAAGATCTTAAGAATATTTGGGAACATCAACTTGATCAACACTTGGGAAAATTAACTTGATGAACACCTCGATCTCCATTAAACTATTGATGGTGGTCGTATTGCCATGATTCTATGGACTGGGTTTGAAACAAGTTAAGGGAAGCTCATGTGTATTAAGAGATATGATTTTATATGATGATTGGGATGATCATTACATGCATTTCTTCTTTATATGATGTATGGGCTGATCTTGGAGACTAAGGTACATAGATCTTGGTGTACCTAAGGATCTATGTGACCTAGGCATTTCTAAAAAAATTCCTAAGGGGTTTAACAGTTCACTGAAATATGATGATACTTCGATCTTTAAAGACCATATTTAACGATGTCCATTAACAAGGTATGACTTGTAAACTTTACTTGCGTTGTCATAATTGTATTCTTTCAAACATACACAAGTGGTAACCATATTTCACATCCAACTTTCCAACCGAGGTCCCCAACCTTGCGTTTCTCACAACGGTTCGACATTAAACAAGAAATCACCATCAATAACGCTTCTATAAGGAATGATTGCTCTGGCTCCATTTGTGTGGGACTCTACAATCATTATACCTCTTTATTTCTTGCAAGATCGAGCCAACACTATCCTAATTAACTACGAGTTGACAAAACTATTATGTAGTTTGGACTACTCTCCTAACATTACATGGAAAATATATCAACAATTCTTTCTCCTTATTAATGACTTTATCTAGTCGTATTATTTATCCTAGCATGACAAGAAAGATTTTTAATGAAATTATTATAAAGTTGGACTTTCACTCCACATATGGCATGTAAGGTTGACTTATGAACTCTCACGCTTCGAGTATTTAATTAATATTGTCAAACTATTGATTGTTTATTCATGTAAGAAAAAATATGAGCGCATGTGAGGAGTAGGATTTTTCACCCTTGCGTGTCACATATCTTGTAAAATATTAATGCGATTAATCCCTCAAGTTTGGAGCACATGTGAGGGGTATGATTCAGCCTTGCATGTCTCATTTCTAGCAAAATATTAATGTAATTAATCCTTCAAGTTTGGAGTGTGTGTGAAGGGTGGAATTTTTCACCCTTGCATGTCGCATATCTAACAAAATATTAATACGATTAATCCCCCATGTTTGGAGGAAGGAGTCAACTGACCCCCCTTCATAGGATGTAGGATACGTCTCATGCTTTATGATTGAAAGAAGGAGTCAACTGATCCCTCACTTGAGATACAGGATACGTCCTAAGAAAAATCAACGCAAAGACCTCATGTTTGGAGGAAGGAGTCAACTGACCCCCCACTCAGGATACGGAATATGTTGCATGCCTCATGATTGGATGAAAGAGTCAACTAACCCCCCACTTAAGATACGGGATATGTACCAAGAAAGAGACTTGAGTTCCATGGTGAACCTCCTCTTTAGTAACTCATTTAGGGTTGGATTCAATTTCACCCTTTCATGTCTCTTGTCTCATGAAAATTCAACGCAGTGACCCTTATATTTGGAGGAAGGAGTCAAATGACCCCTCACTTGAGCTGAGGGATACGTCACATGCCTCATGTTAGGAGGAAGAAGTCAACTAACCCCCACTTGAAAGCGGGATACGTCCCAAAAAAGAGACTTGAGTTCCATGACGAACCTCCCATTTAGAAGCGCATGTAAAGGGTTAGATATTTCACAATTGCATGTCTTATTTCCAGTTTACCAATGTGCACCCCTTTGGAAGCATATGTGAAAGGTTGGATATTTTACCCTTGCATGCCTCATTTCGAGTACGCCAATGTGCATCCCTTTTTCAGAAGCACATGAGAGGGGTTGGATATTTCACTCTTGAATGTATTAATTCATGGAAAGGGTCTTAAGTTCACCAATGTGAACCCCTTTGGAAGTGCATGTGAGAGGTTGGATATTTCACCTTTGCATGCCTCATTCCGAGTTCGATAATATGCATCTTTTTTTGTGAACTGCATGGGAGGGGTTGGATATTTCACTCTTGCATTTCTCAGTTCACGGAAAGGGTCTTAAGTTCACCAATTTGAACCCCCCTTTGGAAATGCATGTGAGAGGTTGGATGTTTCACCCTTACATGTCGCATCTGAATGTGGGCTAATAATTTTCTCTCACATGTTCCCCCACTTCGTTCAATAGGGACTTTAGTTCCCCCTACTACTTCAGTGTTAGAAGCAATATAGATGTGGCAATCCACAAATTCTTCATTTAATGAGGTAAGCCACATCCATAGATTCTTAATTTAGTAAGGTAGGGAATATAAGTCCCTGTATTACCCTGATACTTATTAAAGGCGACTTCTTGTTGGATCTTTTACTCTTTAAAAGATAGTTGGGATATATGAGACATATTTCTAATACAAGGAAGTGCTTTACTCCTACTAGTTTGAAAAGACCACACCAAGGTGTAGTGTGGCACAATTAAAGTCCATCTTCAAAATCAATCTTTCTATAATCCATGCTTACAAAAATAAATGAACTCATCTTAAACTAAGTGAGGACCTCGCTAATATGAGACGTACTATTGGAGAGTTTCAATATTAACACCTGAGCAATAAGGGCTTAGATATATACCCTCCAATTGCAAGGCCATTCACCTCCTTGTTTGTAAGGACTACTTAATTGTTCCTCTGTAATAATGAAGAGGCATAGTAGCATTCGCCTAACGACCTGATGGTCAAGACCTAAGGACCAAGACCTGGCCTAAGAAAATGACTCGATTCACCCTCTAAACTACCTAGGTCACCTCTAAATATAAGACCTCATGCAACACTTATATGGCAACCTGATTAGGCAACACTTATGGTGACCTGATTAAGCAACATTTATATGGCGACCTAATTAGGCAACACATATGGTGACCCAATTAGGAAGTACTTATATGGAGACCTGATTAGGCAGCACTTATATGGCGACCTGATTAGGCAGCACTTATATAAAGACTTGATTTTAGAGTTAATAATGAGACATAAGGAAAGGCTAAAGGATTTACCCCTTGAAACCTGGATTAATAATGGGAATATACTCTTAATGATATAGTAACCCTACACTTGGGGGAGTTCGTGTTTGACATAGCACTCACGAAGAGGTTGATATCTATTAAAGAGCCTGTTGAATCAGACTTCTTATTCATAACGGCCTAAACTATACAAGGATTAGGTAACGAAGTATTATTCCCTTGACTTCTCAAAATCAAGGGAATATGGGAGTTAATATTTGGTATTATTCAAGTAACAAGAACGTGACTCTAGTGACCTAGGGTAGCTCCTACATAGCCGTTAGCACACAACGACCTAATGAACCTAAGAGTAAATACCTTAGAGGTAAGACCTAACCTAAGTAAATATCCTAGTGCATCGTCCTAATAACCTAGGTCACATCTGAATGTAAGGCCTTATGCATTATATATATGACGACTTGTTAATGTAACGCATATAGCGACCTAATTTTATATAAATTAATTATATTCTAGTAACTCGTACACGAGTACCAACTTGTGAAACCTTAGCACCTATCCAATATATGTTATATATACCTCCTTAACGAGAAGAACAAAGAATCCCCTTGTTATGAACATTTCATACTTCTATCTAAATATCACTAAAATCCTTAACACACTAAATTCTCTCCAAACATCATTCATGTTATTTCCATTGGCCCTAGCCACAGGTTAGACATTATCAAGGATTTTTTATTTTATTTTATTTTCTACTATATGCTTATAAAGTAAAATGGTTTATGAGTTTGGAAGATGTCATGGATGGTTGTAGAATCACTTGGTGATTGGGCTTAACTATTTTTTCATAACACTCCCAATAAGGCATTTCCTCAACACTTTGTTTTTTTCCTAATGCCGAATATACCCACGTCCAATTTCTCAACCAGTGGTTTCCATACCATTCTAATATTCTACTTGTTAACAAAACATGATAAGTTCACAAATATAAGGCTTTCCTTTTCAATTATTTTTTTTTCATTGAATAAATTATTTATAGGTTCTTATTGCAGAATTGTAAACTAGTAAAGAATCTTAATGTAAGATTGCAAGTATACATCAGACACTACTTCCATCACTTCCACTAATTCATAAACTAACACAAAATTGAGGTATAAGTTGTATTGACAACAAGTGTCAATTAAATTTTACTCAATGCTCTCTAACGAGGTTCCATAATAGTTACAATGATTTTGTTGGTTGAAGATTCGTTTTTGCTTGATGAAGAAAAAACTCCTACAGTGCTTTTTCCAAAGGAAAAACCAGGTTGTTTGGGCGGAGGCAAATCAGTTCCATGACTCAAAGTGACAACTATGTAAGACATGCTTGGTCTATCTTCAGGATACTCTTGCACGCACAATATACCAACATGGATGCACCGCAAAACTTGAGATGTATCAGACGACTCTTTCAAGCATGGATCAATTAGTTCTAAAGGTCGTCCTTCTATCCATAATCTCCATGCCTACACATTTTATTAAGACAATACCAATTTTTCATTTTTGATCTGTACTCTTGTGAAAATTTATAACAACATACAAATTATTATTAAAAACATCACTCACATATCTAATTAGGTTAAGAGTTGGATCTAGATGATAGAGCCCTCTATTTCTTTTTCCACTTATGATCTCTAGTAGTAATATGCCAAAACTAAAGACATCTGATATCACTGAGAATAACCCATCAGTCGCATATTCAGGTGCCATATAGCCATTGAAAACCAACAATTAGAATTGAATATGAGATATCATAGAATATGAAATTGATTAGATAGTATTATTTTAAAAATTACTTACTATGTTCCAACCACTGTTTCTGTGTTTCCTTCTCCTTTGTCTCCTTTGAAAGTTCTAGCCATACCAAAGTCTACACAATTACTTACTAAATATCTTTTAGAAATTCTTTATGAATGAAATATATACTACATAAAATTCTTTATCAATGAAATTCATAAACACCTAAATTAATAAATTAGTTAGACATAATTATGTTCATAAAATGCATATTTTTCATAAAAAAAGATATAAAAATTAATAAAGAAATAAGAATAATAATAAATACGATTAATTTTTTGAACTATAACACCAATCTTTTCTTGAATCTCCACCAAAATTGTATATTCTTTTGAATTTTTATGTATTTTTTTCTCTTCTTAGCTCCCAAAACTGATAAGAAATTGATGGTTTTTGGCTAATTAGGGTTTTTGAAACAATTAGCGATTAATTTAGACTTAGAAAGAACCTAGACTGTCTGATCAACTTCAGATCAAGTGTTGAGATGAAAAAAGGAAAAATTAACAGTGTTGATCAATAGGAATGCAACACATGGTATGAAGAAATCATTAGACGAATCAACACGCAACACGTGGTAGGGTGGACTGGTCGTGGTCAATACTTGCTAAGTTAGTGTCACGTAGTGCATTATGATTTGTAAATACGGATTGTGTGTTGCCTCGGGGTAAAAAATGGAGGAATCATGTGACTAAGCATGGCACAACCGTTGAGCGCGCGACGAAACTCAGAACAAACACAATATCAACACGTGGCATGGCCTGTGTTACCCAATATACATGGCGTGCTTTGATTGGCTCTCTTTTCTTGTGTGGCATCCATGTAGCGATGTTTGATCAACTCCCTACTTGCGTGGTGTCCAAGTGGTGTGTTCTGATTGATCCTGCATTAAAAATTCATAAAATTCTAGAAAATTTTAGAAAAATATACTATCACCTATTTTTATTATAAAGTTCATATTTTATTTTTTTTAACCCGAAAAGCACTACTTATTGAATAAAAAGAACAAATATAAATCAAAAAAGTACATTGATGACTCTACTTATTTTCAATTAGTTACATGTTTTTCCTGCTCATACACCATAATGCATGCTCATATGAAACATGTGTAAATCAATTTTCATTTATTAAGGAGTTGGTGACTGATGTTGCATTGGATGTATGTTTTACATCCTCGAAAGATCAAGTTACAAATGTTATAACAAAGCCTTTAAGCGAGTCTAGTTTCAATTCCTTAAAATGTAAACTTATGGTGTTTCCTCCACTGTATGTTTGAGAGGGAGTATTAGACGTAGTGTTGTTAACCTTATTATATTGTAGTGTATTGTTATACATTATAATCAATGTGTACTTAGGTACACTTTATAGAATCCATTTGTTAGCTTAGTTAACTTCATTCATTCATGTATATATAGCAGTGAACTGCTTGTGATCTATAAGAAGTATTTATTACAATCATACAATTTTCTCCCTCTATCTCATTATCTATACTCTCTCGTTCTTCTTACTTCTTCAATTTTTCACACATAGTTTACATATATTGTTTGTTATTCCAAACATTAAGATACTGATGACATTTCTAGCCTGTTTTCATGCCGCTGTTGCACGCATAAGAAACTAACATGGATGCAAGGCTCTACTTTGGATAAATCAAATGAACCCATTAATCATTCATCAATAAGCTCTAATCTCTATAATGTCCATGCCTATAACATAAGAAAATTTAATTTTTCATTTCTTTTTTCGATCAATTTAATATGTAAAGGAAGTAGTAGCTCTTTTCCTTTGATACTTAACATTTCCAATAAGATTAAGATTATGGTTAAGATGATAAAATCCACTACTTCTTATACCACTTATTAACTCCAACACTAATACATCCAAGTTAAATACATCAAAATTTACAAAAAAAATCCATCAAAGGCATATTTAGGTTAACCACTAAAGACATTCAAGACAATAAAAACATCTTTTTTAATAGGATAAATGTTATCTAAGGAATACTTATTATGTTCCAATCACTCTTCTTTCTTATCCATCTATTTGGTCTCCTCCAAATATTCTAACAGTGCCACAAAATTTAATGCGATAATATTCATTGCACTAATACTATTCATGGTACAATATTTTTAAAGAAAAATTCTAAAAATATTATTAAATTTTTTATTACATATAATAAATTAAAATGACTTATATGATACAAAATGACTAATAAAATTACTAATACAACACAGATTTAAAAATATAATATAAACTAAAATAACAATTTAGTAATCTAGTAAATTATTTTTAAATCTTTTAATATTATTAAAATATTGACCAAAAATATTTGTATTATTTTGAAATTCTGGGTCTTAATTAGAATCTTTCTCTTTATTCAGATCCATATTCTTGTTTGTTTAGATATTTTTTTTGTGCATAATTTTTACTTATTTACTTCGAATAAATTTAAGCACGTTTGGATCAATTATAAGTATGTAACTTAAAGTTGATACGGTGGTACACAAAAATATTCAATTACAAGAATTTCTTGTTTGATATAAACAAATAAAGGATAGAAAAGCTCGTTACTTTGAAATGCATTAATTAAACATTATAGATAAATATAATAATTTATTGAATTAACATCTATCTATATATATTTTTATTTGTATTTTTAATTTATAAATATAAATATTTTATTTAGTGAATTTTTGATTTTTTATTTTTTTAATAATATGATTTTTAGATTAATTATTATTAATTAACTAATAGTAATATATAATTATTTAATTGATTGAATATAATAATTGATAAAAAAATTATTTTATAAAAGAATATATTTTTTAGTCTTTAATGTAATATTTGATGTTAGAGTTAACTTATCAGTAAAATTTTAATATAATGTTTGATGTAAAATAATACAATATTTGGTACAGAATGGTGCCTGGAGATTCCCTTAGAAGAGGACGTGTAATCTCCGTGCATGCTAAAACCTCTTTCTGAATTTTTTTTTATTTTTTTATTTTAAATTTGGTGTATTCTAAAACGTGCAAGAAAGAAATAGTTTTATTAATAGAAAAAAAAATATTTTTCTTTTTACTTAATAATAGCTAAATTTTTTATTATTATTTTTAGTTTCGTTCAAAGTCCAGGCATAAAATTTACTTAATATATAATATGTGTGTGTGATCTTATTACATTCAAATGAAGTTTCCATCAACAAAGCAGAAAAGAGGTAAAAACTTACCAGCAAAAACCAATCGAAACACACGAGATACTGATGAAAGCTGGGAATCATATAGAACCCAGCTTTGAACAATATTATATAGTAATAGCCTAATTCATAGATCATATCATAACTAGAAAACCTAAGTCTTCAAAAACCTTGAATCTTGATCAGATCTAATTTCATAACAATGATCCAAGCCTGAACCATGAATTGGGACACGATCTTCTGCTGATCACCTTGAAGGTGAGTTATGTATCTTTTTCCAACTCTTTGTCCTATAACACATTGCCGGCAGGAGTTCTAACAGAACTCTTTCATGCAAAGATCCTTTTGAAGCTGATCATCAACTCACCCCTACACAGTAGTCAGAAACTTCTTTCCATTCCTTTGTTGGACACGAATATGCACATATTTTTTTTGGCTCCGGGGGTATCGGAATCTTTTGCCTCAGCAAATGGGTCAAAAGCAGTTGGAATCTGGATGCCTAATTCCACCATGTACTTACAAATGGGTGTATTTTAATAAGATTAATTTTAAAATTTTCATTAAGTTTACGTCTATTTATTTTTAAAAAATTTAAGAATTCATAAAAGTTTTACCATATTTAATTAAAATAATTTAAAATTTTGAATTTTTTTATAAAAATCTATACAAATTAATTACTGTTTTTTAAAAATTTACAAAAATATTATAATATTTAAAATATTAATGATTTTTAAAAAAATCATTTTAATCATAGATATTTGAAGATTATAAATAATATTTTTTTATGTATAAATAAAGTTTACCGTAAAGAACATATCTTCCATGAAATTTTTAAAAACTTTTTTAACTCTTTTCTTTTTAATCTTTTCTTTTTAATTTCATTATTTTCTCTCTCACTTTCTCACTCTTTCTTCGCACTCTTAACTCCCTCTCTTTTTTTGTTTTTTATATTTTTAAAGCTATACCATTTTAAAGTTTGTGCTTTTTTAATAACCTCACTTAAAATTATCAATAAGTTTAATATTCATAACAAATAAATTGATTTATATTTAATTAAAAAAATTATATAATTTTTAAATACTAACCTTAAAGGAATAATTTATTTTAATAAATATTAGTGATCAGGTCTCACAATAATAATCTTTATAATAAATTAAATTAACCAAAAAGTTCGACACTCATATAAGTATTATTTACAACAAAAATAAAATGAATAAAAATAAAGATGTTAGTAATTAAAAGATACATTTTAAATAAGAAAAATAATTAATCGCTAAATACTAAAATTCAAAACCCTACGTTCTAAATCTTTTTATTGGTAGCTAAACCTTAAATCTTAAATATTAAATCATAAATTTTAAACCATAAATCAATTAAATCTATGATTATTTTATTCTTTCTATAATATATATATATATATATATATATATATATATATATATCTTATTTTTTAAAATTATATATTTTAATTATTAAATATGATATTTTTACCGTTTTTGTTATTATTTTTATTCGCTAGTCACGTATCACTTTTTAATTAATACAAATCCACCTTTATTTTTATAGAAATTCTTGATATTTTTACAACTTAAAAAATATATAAGTTTTATTGAATTTTAAATAAAATACATAATAACATATAGAGTATTTTTTATTATTATAAAAAATTCATTAAAAAATTATAAAATAATTATGAGTGTAGTAAAAAAAACATGAGTATGATAATTTTTTTAAAATATATAAAAAGATTTAGAATTCTATAAAAATTTATTAAAAACTCATTCAAACATATTTAAACTTATATAGAATTTTTTTAAAAAGTTTAATAGAATACATGTTGAATTCTTTAAAAATCTATTAAATTTGTAAAAAAATTAGAATTTAAAATATACTAACATCTGTCTAAATTTTAAGAAAATACACCTTCCTTGGTAAATATATATGAAAACAAAAGAAGTGTACGTATTGTTGTTGTTATTGATATTGTTAATGGGATGGAGGCAGAGGAGGGTAGGGGCAGGGCTCACATTTTTTTATTCCCAAGCTAAATTTTTGTGGGAGTGGGGTGGGAATTTTTCATCAAAGTTTTAAAGAATTTATGAATTTTTCGGTAATCCTTATGGACAAAAAATATATATTTAATTATATATTTTATATTTTAAATTAATAAAATTTACATTAAAAATAAAAATATTTTATAATTATGTTTATTATTAAAATTAATTAAATAATTATAACTTTATAAATTTTATTTTATTATTTTGTTTTTAATGTTCAAACAAATATAATTTTGGGGGAAATTTTATAAGGTTCTAGTATCTCCATTTGATCAATCCACGTCACCTTTGAATAGTTAAATAGTTAAACGAATATATAATCAACTTAAAATAATATGCATTTAGTTGAGGTTTGAATATAATCAGGTGACATTCTTTTGACCTTATTTCTCATTTATTTTAGGATTTTAATTAGCAATCTAAGTTGTAAGCAAAGTGATAACAGAAATCGGATTCAATATATAATAATAATATATTATTTTCATTAAATTTAATTCTTAGGAACCAAAGAACTAATTATGGGTACAATGTACAAAGCCGAAGTTCCCATGAAATTCGTTTTGAAACATGTTTGTAAACTGTGCTACAAGCTAGCCTGCTTGACCCTGTGGATCTCCTTTCCATTTCTCCAAAGTAGTTTGGCTTGTTTTGGTTCGTTGGTTGCATAAATTTCGAAAATATTGTTTTATATAGAATTAATGTTATTTATTATAATTTAATGCGTTCAAATAATCTAAGTATGATAATTTAATTAGTAAAAATGTAATATTATATCAATTGATTCATACATATAACATAAATAAAGATGATCATTAATCTAATAATTTGATGTAAGATTTTTTTAAAGTTATAGGTTTGAATAATACAAAAATATTATTTAATCTAAGTAAAAAGTTATATTTACTTAGGTGTATTAGTATAATAAAAAAAATAATTAAAAATTTTAATACCTAAATATTAAATGGTGTATGTAAAAAAATTTATTTTTATGTTTTTCATCTAGGTTTACCAGGTTAATAGCATTAGTTCACACTTCACAAAGAAAGTCGAAAGCATAAAAAGTACTCGAATTAAATGGGAGTTAGTATTTTTTTATATTATTTTTATTTTTATTTTGATATTTTTTATTTCTATTTTTAACTAAGATACATAAAATATCCTTAATCTCAATAAATTAGATAATTTAAATATATCAATTATTATTAAAATTAACAAAAATATCCTAAATATGAATATTTGATGATTCTAATTAAAAATATAAATTAAAAAAACATTAAAATAATAAGATGAATAATTCAAATATATTAACTCTTGAAAAGTCAGTAACTTTATTGGTATAAGATAAAATCATATAACCTTCATCTCTAATGATATTAAACACATCAAATATCCTTAATCTTAGTGTACTGGTAACATAGATATATATTAATTATTGTTAAAATTGATAAAAATGTATATATTTGATATATATTAATTAAGAATATGAGTAAAAAAGAATATTAAAACAAGATTAGTGATAGTTTTAAGATAACGAACTCCTTAAAAGTTGATAGCTTTATTGGTACAAATCAAATAATATTATTCTTTAAGGACATTGACTCAATAAAATTTTATAAAATATTTATTTTATTTTTATCTCAATTACATTATAATATCAATATTATTAGATAAAATTGTTATTAATAAATAGTTTATATAATAATAACAAATTACATGGACAATATAGCAATCCTTATATTTTTTTCTCTTGAGTTATATTGGTTAATAAAAGTTTTTTTGTTTTTGTTTTTAGTACTCTCTAATAATCTCCAGTCCAGTCATTTTTGAGCGATGGCCTCCAGACGAACAGTTTGAAACTTTAGCATAATCTTTGGGGAAACTATTTTCTTGTATAACATTGCAGTCAACTTAAGAAAATAAGAAGCTACGTGAAGCCTCCCTAAGAACTTTAGCAAAACGCCACAGATTAAAAAATATAACATACCAGTAAGCGTAATGATATGCTAATTTGACAAGAAGAAAAAAATTAAAAACAGTAGAAATCAGTTTATAACCCAAAAAATAAAATCCAAACTAGGATACAAATTGACTAGTCGAAGTTTTTTCTTTTAATTTGATCAGTAAAACTTACATGATGATAATCAATTAACCCAAACAAAGATGAGAAATTATGTTGCACCCAGGTTCAACGAGTTAACAACATGTAAGGCTACACGAGGAAGATGCTCTGAGAAATTGTATATATCGCTATAGTAGTTTAATGTGAACCCCATGGTGACTAAATTAAGTTCACCTAGAAAAAAAGGTCATCAATCTAAAAAGAATAAAAAAAAAATTAAAAGTCATAAGTAGCAAAATGTCAAGTTCATTTCAAACCCAATATAATAGAAATCAATTGCAAAAACCCTTAGACCTGACCGTGCAATCAAAAATAGAGTGCCCATTGGCTTAGCATGTATTACATATACAACATATATGCATCAAGTGAAATCTATCCCTTACGGTTGACCTCTTCAGATACAGGGGGAAAAAACCAAAAATAAAATAAAATTTGCACAGGACAAATACCCAATAAATTGCGCTAGAATGGACTCCTAGCCTCAACAACCACCATCATCCTACAAGAGTACAAGACAAGAAGTGATCTCTAAGTCCTAATGACTCCCAAATGAAATAACCAAAACCCACCTCACAGCTTTTAACTCGGATACCTCACTGACTTTAGTACTCACACCATCAACGTCCTGCCATTTCAGCAACAAGGTCACCACCACCATTATTTGGCCAAAAATATAAACCTGGCTCGAGAACAGAGGGAGAACTAAACTCAGTTAGAACATCGCATTGTGCCTACAAATTATCCTATATCAGGCTTCACAGTTGTTTTCTCAATTTTTTTGAGTTGGAATATCAGGTTTCACTTTGCTCGCTCAATGTTGATAAAGAAAAGTTTACCCCATAATCACATATTTCAAAAAATCAAAAGTGATTAAAAAACTTATCCACCATACTGCTGCATCTACCAAAGCAGATGTAAATCTGTCATCATTATATGGCCAAAAATTATATCCGTAAATGTGAGTAAAAAAATGTCCATACATAAATAGCACACTGGATAGTTTTACAACGTCTAACAGTGAATCAACAGTAACCAAATTTTTTTATAAACATTGCAAGCAAGTTCAGCTTACATACTTTTGTTCCAAAAAAAACAGAGGTTTAACTTGCATACTAGTAACAAGCAAAGTTTTGATGTCAACCCATGATTCCTAAGGCCTAATAATAAAATCTCACTAATCATACAAATACCATCCCTAATCATAATCCACAGTTTTTACACGTGCTGTTAAATAGAGAAGGGATAGAGAGATCAAGCACTCTACAGTAGTCTATTTCTGCAGGATTTGTCCAACATGAACTTATTTAAACAAGAACAAGTCGGTTAAACCGAGTTGATCTGGTCGTAGATGACAGGCACCTATTAAAAGCAAAAAAATGTATAGTCCAGGAGAAACAACTTACTTGTATAATAATTGCACAAACATGAGTAGAAATGGTAACCCATTTTAGTCCCAACCTATCAATTAATGGAGAGCCAAAGAGAGAGAAAACACAAAAAACAAAAAATTGGAAAAAAAAGCTGCATACCTGGATTTTTGAGGATTCAAACTGCAAGTCATATTAATAGTTAAGCAACTGCCACAAAAAATAACAAAGAGTGACTAAACCATACGAGTTACCATCTTAAAATTCTGATATGAAAACATGCACACATAAAGCAAGTGCTTATACATTTCGGATGAACCGTGAAAGTGAATCCCTCGGTTAATGGTAATCAAGGATGGAGGAGCCATGTATGGTTGAGAGGGAGGGACGTGCCCCCCTCAACATTTCAATAATTTTTTTCCTATGTTATATATACAAATGTCTCTTTTCTTTTACAAAAATACATATTGCCCCCTCTCAAGTTTATAATTAATTTTTTTTTTCTTTTGTCATACTAAAATATTCATTTAACATTTTCCATATATATATTTCTTTTACAATAATACTATACAATTTTTACTAATTAGACTATATGAGTGGTAAATTTTTTACATCTTATAAATTTAAACCCTAAATAAAGTTTCTTAAAAAGTTATAATTTTTGTTTCCCTTATAATTTAGTTATTCTTTGTTACACCACATATAATTATATAACTATTCATTGTTATTTATACTATGTAATATTATTAGTATTTATTTTTTCTTTCACATACTTAGATCTTTTAATGCTTATTATAGTTTATATTATTTAATTCCTTTAATTTTCTTTATACATTTGCATAGATATTAAGTTATGTTATTGAATATTATTACAATTTAATTTACATAATTTAAGCTTTTATTTAAATTGAATACAAATACACATATGTCATATAACACTAATGATCTAATATTCAAAAACATTGAAATTTGTTAAATTGTTACAACATCTACCATGATTTTTTAACATTATTTTACAATAACTCAATTGAAGAAATAGTCAATTTTTAATATTAAATTATGCGTGGTGCCCCCTAAATACCAATCCTGGCTACGTCACGATGGTAATGAAGTAAAATATTTGATAGTTCGCTTGTACTCTTAATTCAGCTAGATTAAGCAGTCTAAACTCCAAAGAGAAAAGAAATCATTTAGATGGAAAGTTCTCTACTTTGAAACAGAATATGATCCCCTAATAATTAGCTACAAACACAATAGAGGATTCCAATTGAAATAGCTAGGCAAAAATCGAGTTGGTTTTGAAACAGCCTATTAGCACGAAACGAAATTAAAAATTTTATGATACATATCTAAAATATTGTGGATGATTTATGACTTTAAATTGATGAGGTATGAAACGTGAAATAGATTGTTTCACATAATGATGTAATAAGATGTTATTAATGTATGTTTTTTTTTGTGATTGATTAATTGTAGTAATATTACTTTCTTCATTTTTGTTGTTTCATGTGATAATATTTGCACTAAATATCATAAAAAAAATTGATTCATAAAAAAAAGTTCACATTGACTAAAAATATATACAATTAATAATTCAAACTATTTTGATCCGGACATTTTGTGTTTGGTTTGGGTTCGAACTCATCTTTGATGATTCAAATTAAATTTAATTTGAACTAAGATTTGATCAATATAGACCGAGTTAATTCGGCCTACCTCAAAGTGAGACAATAAGCCCGAATTGGCAATCCTATCCCTTATCAATTGTTGATAGCAATTCTCAATCACTTGATATGACAACAACTAAAACAGATTGCAGTAAAAGCCAATTGGTAAACAAGAAATCAACAATGTTAACCTCTAAGAAGCAGAAAAATCTCTCACCTTTCTGATGCTCGCCCGCGATGGGCTCGATCACAGCTTCTTCTTCACCACCCTCCTTCAAGTCAACAACGAGACTACTTTCAGCTCCACCACGACACGCAGCAGCATTACCATCATCCATATCATCAGGATACCTCACAACCACCACAGGACAAACACAGTGATGTACACAGTAATCGCTGACACTCCCAAGCCTGCCATCGCTACCTCGTTTGGCAGCCCCAAATCCTCTACTCCCCATAATGACAGCGCTGAGGCCTAGCCTCTCAACCTCCAAGCAAAGCCTCTCCCTCATATCATGATCCTTCACAATATGGATCTTGTAGGGAATCTGTGCCTCTTTCAAGGGCTTAGCGAGATCGGCAGCCTTGGAAGCAGTGAAGGCATCAAAATCGTCCTCGAGCTTCTGCTTGGCCTGTCTTTTTGTATGGGTTGCAACGGCGTCTTTTTTCTCCGATAGGTCGGGCAGCGAAGCGTCGTCGGTGTTGATTGAGAGGTCTATGGAACCCCAATCGGCGCCAAAGAGAACAGTGGTGGGGCTAACATGAAGGAGGATGACAGCATCACCTGGGCGAATATAATGGTTGACGGCCCAGCGAACGGCGTAGGCGCTCTCGTCGGAGAGGTCAACAGCAACACCGATCCTGCGGCGAGCGCAAGCTGTAGGGGTGGGGGTGGCAGCTGGATTGGAGGAGTGGTGGCGTGGGGAGGCTGGATGGTGGATTTTGATGTTGGGGAGCTGATGATCTGATGGGTCGAGCGGTGATGGTTGCTGCTTAAGATCCATAGTTCGGATTCGGGTAGAATAGAAATTAACGAACGAACGAACGAAAGCAAAGAGAGAGACTGGTTTCTTTCTAGTGGAGCTGCAAAAGTGCACCTATGCAAAACGAAAAGTACGACTAAATAAATAAAAAGCGATAATACAAATAAGGGGGCTTGGTTTTAATTTAATGTTTTGTCTATTAAACAGTTTTAAAATTAATAATTTTTTTTATTTTTGAAAAATTTAGCTGGTATATGATATATGACTTAAAAGAAAAATACATTTTTTACATTTTTTTTCTTTTTACTTAAAATTAAAATAATTTAATGTGAGATGCACTACTTAAATTTTTTAAAATAAATTTATATATTACTCAAGTTTTAAATTTATTTAACAAATAGTAATATAAAATTAAAAAATTTTAAAAATATTAATTAAAAGTGATATCAATTTCTAAACATAAATATCTCTGTGATAATAAATATATACAAATGTATCATTTTAATTACTTTCTTTTTAAGTAGCAAATCACGTTTTTTTAATGAGTATATTTATTTTAATTTATATTATTATATTTAAATTATAGAAAAATAATCACATAATAACTATGGATATTATTAAAAATTAATTCATTCATTTTATTTTTTATAAATTTTTAAATATTTTTTTATACATTTTCATATAAATTTATAAAATTTGTTTTCTTGTTAAATTTTTTTTCATATAATATGAGATATTTGTGATAATAAAATTATTGTATTAAAAATTCTATTTTAAAAAAATAAAGTGACTTTGGTTAACCACATAAGTAATCAATTTAAAAAAATGATTTATGTTCCACTTCATCAATTTTACTAATAAGTAACGAAAATGGTGATTTAATTTGATGTATTTTGAATTATAAAAAAGGTAATGTGAATAGAATAATATTCCTATATTTTGAATTATTGTTATAAGAATAATGCATTTTGAATTATTGTTATAAGAATAATGCATGAATCATATATTTTATATTTATATTTAATTACATTTTAATGTTTAAATAAACTTATTAATGACTACTAATTGTTTTTATTAAAAATTTATTTTATAATATCACCTCAATTATTATTTTTTAAATTACCTTCATTGATTAAATAAAAATGTTACTATCTTTTTTAAAATAATAATTACATATTCAAACATCAACCTAACACATAGATTGTTATTATTATTAAGTGCAATTTAAATTTTCCAGTAAAAATAATTAATTAAAATACATAAATATATAGTAAAATTGTTAGGAAAAAAAAACTTCCACGTGATTTAAATGAGTAAAAATTGAAAAATCTTTTCTCTTAATATAATTAATTTTTGTTTATTTTATATTAATGTTAAAACTAAATAAAAAATTTAAAAAAAATTGAGAATTATGATATATTTTATCTAAAGTTTTTAAATGAATTAAGTTAATCTAACTCGTTTGAGATACTATTCATTTTAAACTAATTATTTTTTACTTAATATTGTATTTAATTTTTGAATGAGTTTAATTTATTTTTATTTAAATAGAATATAATAGTTTATTTATTGTTTTATCAAAATTTATTTAAATTATTTTATTAATATTTATAAATAACATAAAATTAAAAAATTTAGGATTCTATTTACATACAAATAATATCCTATCGACTTGAAAATTGTATTATAACATATTTTTCTTAGCTTGTGCTCATATAACCTTATTCGTACTTATAATGATGATAATTTAATTATTTATAGTTTTTTTGTTTTTTAGATATATCACTTTCACTTGCATGCCCCGCAATCACAATGTTATATGTATTCATGTTTCTATAATATATGAAAAAAATTCTACATTTCTGGGATTAAAAGTGAAAAAGTTCTTATCCATGGGTTCTTTTATGAAACAGATCCATAAGGATCTTCTGTTTTATTTTTTGTTATATTTTATTTTCATTTTATCATGGATGCTAATATCTTTAGTTTTTCTTAAGTGTATTAGGATTACTATTAAAAAGAATCATCACAAATATTTGATGATTTCTTTAATAAAAAAATTATGTTGTTTGGATAAAAAAAAATTAAGTAAAAACAATGTTCAATTAAGAAAAATATGTTTAGTCAAAAAAATTAAATAAAAAAATATGTTTTAAAAAATAAATTATTAAATAAATTAGTGAGTTATTTATGAGATTAAATGATTTTTTTTATTTATATTCATGAGTTAAGGAAATTTAACGAAACCCTGTACGGTAAAAAAGCGAGGCTTCTTGGCCCATTTTGCTTGGGGATGAGGCACATTTTGGGAGGTTAATTTTTAGGAAATGAAGTAGGCTAGATAATATTTGTTTTTGGACAATAGAATGCTATACATCTTGTAAAAACACCAAGTTATACATAATTATTAAAAATTATGAAATGATAATTTTCTTACCTATAATCTTAAAATAATTCAACTGGAGAAATATAAAATTACTTAATTTCTGAATAAGTATTGACATTTGATTTTTTTTTATTTTTTTTTTGTATTTTTATAAATTTATAAAATATTAAAACCCTTACTTTTCTTTATTAGCTCGTATATTAAAGTCTGATTTCACAAACTTGAATTGTTGAATGGTTCCCATGAAGTAGAAGTTAATTATAAATTTATTATTAATATAAAGCTTATATTAGTAAAAAAATATATATGCATACAATCGAAATACATATATGTAATAAAATAAAGTTATTTTAATTTTTTTTATTTACAAAAAAAAATATGTTAAAAATAAATATGAAATCAAAAATTAATATTAACAATGATATAATATATTATATATAAAATTTTCTTGTTAAATTACTCAATAATACAATTTAAAATAACTAATTTTAATATTTTAAGTTACCTTAGTCTATTCTAAGTTTAATCCGTTAAATTTTAAATAGAATCAATTGCATTCAATTTTTTTAAAAAAATATTTATATTTTAAAGATAAAATTTAATTTATCTTAAAAATAAAAATATATAAAACTAATAAACTTCCAGGAAAACGCATTTTCTTTCTCTTCTTAATATATCTTAATCTCTCTCCTAATCTATTTGTCCTCTTCATATCTTTCTATCTTCTCAATTTCTTTTATCTCCTTATACTTGTATGACTCTCATTTATTTATATAAATTTTACTACTAAGTTATTTAAATTTATAAATTAAGAGAGAGAAAAAAATAAGATTTTTCAATTAAGAGAAATAAAGATACTTATATGCGATATATCAAGAGAGATTTAAAGGAGAATTTGTTTTTGAAGGTGTCATAAGTCTCACAAATTAAATTTTAATGTGCATTTAATCCATCAAATTCAAAGATATGCTTTTAGTTATTAAATTAAAAAAAAATGGATAATTTAAGAATCAATAATATTATTTAAATAATTTTTATATTAAAATATTATTCTTTGTTATGAAATGATTAAAATACAATTAAAATTTATTCCTTTAACAATATTAAATTGAAAATTAATATTTTTTTCCAAAATATTTCTTATAATATTTTATTCTTATTACTATTTTTATTTTAATATAATGATTATTATTTTAAAAAAATACTTATGCAAATAATTTTTTTATAATATTTTATTTGATTTTATCATAAAAATTTTTATAGAAAATTTTATTTTTATTCTTATTAATAACTTTTGTTTTATCAAATTTTAATAACATGACAGTAAACATAATATTTTAATAAAAAAACTATTAAAATAATATTATTTATTTTTAATGTGTTTTTTTTAAATTAAACTTGATGGATTATAAATACCTTTTAAAATATAAGAAATTAAACAATACAAATTTCACAATCTTCTATTGTACCTCTCATATTGAATGAGTATTTTTTTTCCTAAATAAAATAAAATGTAATAATTAAAATAATTTTTTTACTGTATCAATCAACGTATGAATGCAATATGACACAAACTTAACACGCAAAAGCAAGTATGATACAATACTACTGTGAAATACTACGAAGCCCAATCTAATATAATCTAATAGAAAAGAAAAAAATAAATAAACATTTCTAAAGGATATATGTATACTACCTTATGAAGTAAAACCTGTCATGGATACCTTTTTATCTTAATTAATTATTTATATCATTATTATTTTTATTTTTTAATAATTATGCTTAATTCATAAATATTTAATTATTTTCTTCACCATGATCTCACTTATAACAAAATATGTATATATTAACATGTATAAAATGAATTTTTATATGCATAAAATTTAATAAATTTATTACTTATTGAAAAATTAGTTATCTGTATCATATAAAATAATCACTTCCTATATCTATATAGATTTCCTTAATAAATTTTTTATTCTATTTCATATATTTTTATAATTTCAATATATTAATATTAGAAAAATATACTTAATATTTCAAAGTGATTGAGTTTAAATTTTTAATATTATTTTAAAAACAGTTACAATTTTACATAATTTTTAATTTTTTAGCAACGTAAATTGTATAAAAAAAATTCTATTATGGTGTCATATAATAAATTTTAATGTTTTAATGATCATCACAAATTTATTAATTTTTAAAATTAATTAATTTGTAAGAGAATTTTTTGTGGTTATTCATCCAAGTACTAAGCATTATTTATTATAACAAATAAAGTAATAATTATGACAATATGAATAATAATAATTAACAATGTGTGCTTTTATTTTTTTCTAATCTTATATTTTAAATTATCAAATATAATATATTTAAAATTTAATTATAAATTATTAAATAATATATGAATGCCTTATAATTATTAAGTCATTTTTAAGACTCCAGGATTGCTTGGGTCGGCAGTTTTAACTTTTTAACTTGATGTATTATTAATCGTTTTACCGGTGCTTTTATACAGTTATAATCAACTTTCTCCAATTGCTTTAAAAAAAATTCCAATTATTTCTTTACTTAGGTGAATAGTATTGTCTAACGGAGTAGGGGAATATTAGGCATATATATTTATTAAGCTCAAAATTATCTGTTTTTTTTCTATTAAAATCCGATTTTATTCTAATAGATTTGAAAATTCTTAATTTAAATTCGATCCATGAAATAATTAATGTGAATTCAAATATATTAAATTTTTTGGTATAAGATAAGATTAGATTGATATTAAAATTTATTTATAAATTATTGTAATATATAAAACACGATATATAAAAATTAATATTTTATAACAAGTATTATTATTTATATTCACTGCTCACAATAAAAAAAATAAAAAAATATATATGTATAGTTATTAAATTATTATAAACATTTATATTTATTTTTTATAGTAAAATAATAATTAATAAAATTATGATATGCATAATCTTTAAATATAATATATTATAAAATAATATATGTATTTATTTATAATTTAATAGTAATTCAGTTCGAATTAGATCCAATAAAATATAAAATATATAAATTCGAATACGATTGTATTGTATAATTTTTAATCTAAATCTAATTAGATTATAAAATTTATCGATGATCCAAATTTGATGGATTTAATCAAATTTATTTACTCACCTCTAATATTTTCGATATTAATCTCATGAAAATGAAAAGTTGAAAACGAAAGGATATAGATAAAAGTTTTAGGGGTCATATATTTACACATGAAGAGAATGAGTATTGATAGGTTTGTTAGGATATTGTGACCAATTAAGCCTAAGAGAACATAAGTGCAGTGACCCAGAGAAGATCATTAGAAACCTAACATATAAGTGCGAGACTTACTTGCCTTACCTATTTATTGGTTACTTATAATAGAACTTAAAAGTTGTTCAGCAAGTGAATGGCTTTTAGCATAAAGCGCGCGTATGAAAAGAGCGGCGAAAATTGATGCATCTTTTTACCATAGATAGAGTTGATCAGTTATTTTTGTTCCAAAATTTGATAGGCACCTAACACGTTGATGAGGACAATATGCCTACGGGCATAGCAATTACAGAAAATCCCTCACTTTAAAACTTTCTTATTTTATATTAAAATAATTTATAATCTTTCATTTATGCGGGATGGAAATAAGAAATAAAATTACAATTAATTACTAGCTAATTAAGTTTATTTTTATAATGATTTTGATTTATAATTTATAATTTTTTATTAAATAATCAATTTTGTAATTTTTGATTCTTTGTTAAAATAATTAAGAATGTGTTTAATAAAAAAATTTAATTATTGATTTTTAAAGAAAAATAAAAATTACTGACAATTTTTTTTGGTGATGTTTTTCTTATTTTTTTTTTCAAATCTTAAAAATAAATAAATTTTTGATTATTATTTAAATAAAAATACGTTTTTAAATATTTTTTAATATTTACATATACAAAGAACATAAGATTTTATTTACTCTTTTAAAAAATAAGAAATCAGATTTAAAAACATTCTTTTTAAAGATCTATGAATTATCCTATAAAAAAATTAAAATAAAAAATTAATTGAAAAAAATTAAAAATCAAAAATAAAAATTATTATCAAATACAACCTTCTTTTATATATATATATATACATCTTAAGATAAAAGACGTTTTGGATATGTAATTTAAAGCACAGAAAAATTTGTTTAAATAGCATAACAGAAGTGCTATGAAAACTGGCGGTGGACGTGCCGGAGTGGTTATCGGGCATGACTAGAAATCATGTGGGCTCTGCCCGCGCAGGTTCGAATCCTGCCGTCCACGTTTTGGTATAATATCCATTTTTGTATTCTTGATATGGATATTATTTTTCATAGAGAAAAAGTATCACAATACTAACTGAATGTTTACAACATCTATGTGAGTGAGTTGACTAGGTTGGTCTACCTTTCGAAAATTAATTACCAATACCGAACATGGAATCTATAATTTCCAGGTAATTAATACCTGAAGTTATCTAAAATATACCTAAACTAAAATTTCTCTTCCTCTTTTATGAAATAATTAACATCACCTTCTATTTATATAGATGATTGACGCCTTAATAAGGCTCTATAGATATTAATTTAAAGAAGTGCATATTTATATAATATTATAATGCAGAAAAAACGTTAATCCTTTTGCAGATTGCATCTATCTATCAACAGTAGTACCCTTAATTCAATCTCTAACTTATTTTAAATATTATAATTCAATCCCTAATATTTTAATTCACATAAATTTAATACTTGGTGTTTTTAAATTCGACAAAATTTGTTTTTTTTTAAGGACATAGCACAGGTTGGTTGATGTTTTCTTAGAAATGCTGTGTTTTTCTGTCCCGATTTCCCAAAACATAATAAAAGGGATTTCTTGACTCCTATAAACTGCAAAGGCATAGTTACCTCCCTTGTGTTTCAGTGCATAAAACATCTAAACTAACTCTAAAACAGAAACTGTGTACACTATCTTCTTCTTTTTTATAATTATATATAATAAAAAAAATGTAAATTAACCCAAGCTCTGCATAGAACAGAAGGAAGGGATTAATGGTGGTTCTAGGGTTTTAATATCCAGCTGTGTAAGAAGAAGCTCTTCGATTTTATACAAAAGTAGTACGTAGTCTCGATCTTTTTGTATATATGTACGCAAGTACGTGCAACCTTCAAGGCTTCAATTAAGTTTCAATTCCTAATTCCCAACAACCTACAGAATAATTATATTGTTTACCCTGGCCTTATTTAGAAGCCCATTAAAGTTGGTGGAAGCTAGGCATAGCAATGAGCCGTTTCAACTTGCGTTCTAGTTTAACATCTAGATTCTAGCTAGATAGGTTTTGAAATCTATATATACACTACTACAATATATACTTTTAATCTCGGAAATTTAGCCTCGGTTTTTATAAAAACCGAGACTAAAAAACTTTTGTCACGGTTAAATAAAAACCGAGACTATAGGGTATATTTATGACCTCGGTTTTTAACAATAATTGTGGCCATAAGTTATATCAAAATTTTTCATTTTTTTTCTTCTCTTTTTTTTCCTCTTTACTCTTTTTTTTTTCTTTTTCCCTCTTTTTTTTCCTTTCGCCGGCCCATCTCTTTTTTCTTTTATATTTTTTCCCAAATTTTTTTTTCCTTTTTTCCCAAATCGATATCTTCTGATCCCCTCTCTTCTTCCTCATCCCCTCACTCATTTCTCTTCCCCTCTCTTCTCCTTCTTCCTCGGTCCTGTTGCACAACTTTCTTGGTCATCTTGTTGGTCGTTGGTTCGTAGGTTGCTGGTTCGCTGGTGTTGTTCGTTGTTCATTGTTCGTTGTTTGCTGGCGTTGGTCGATGTTTGCTGGCGCTGGTCGCTAGTGCGTTGACAAACTGATTTTCCATCTAAGCTTCGACTCAACCAATTATGAATCTGGAATTCCTATTGAGTTGGGATGTTCTTGTAAAACTGATTTGGTTCTTACCTATAAACACTGTGCAAAGGCTTGGTTTAAAATCAAGGGTAACATTTTAATTTTTAAGTTTCGTATGTTTCACGACATATACATTTTATTGTTATCTAATTACGTTAAGTTTCATATATCTTTGAACGTGTGCAGTTTGGTTCCTAGGGTTTGATTAGTTTATGATCTAATATATATTGAGCCAGTTACTACCTTTCATTTTTACACTGCTCTGTGATTCATCTTTTAGCTCTTGATATTATATTGAAATCACAAGATCTAAAATCAAGAAGAAACATTTTGTCTGATACTCTTTCCAAGATTTTGGTTCTCTGTTTACTCTCCCTTTGGACTCTTTTCTTTAAAAGATTTTGGTTCTCTATTTACTTTCTGTTTACTCTCTCTTTGGGTTCTTTTCTTTAAAAATGGTGGTTTGGAGTGGCTTATCCCTCTTTTCTCAGTTGCTACTTTGCCTAATACCTTAGTCATGGGCATCAATTTGCTTAAGGCTATTTACGATGATTTCAATGAGAGTATCATGTTTCAAATTGTTGTTCTTCGATGTATTATTTGATAATTCTTATACCTACTTAATTTACTTCATTTTTTTCAATCATGATTAATTTCATGCATGCTTGCTTTCTTTATGTTGTGGTTTGGCATCAAGATTAACTTACTGTTTGATATTAAAAAAATTAATTACATAAATATATAGATTTCTTTTTTTGGGTATATTAATGTCTTATATTGTTTTTAGTAGCTAGATGTTGGATCTTCTGTTTTTATCTTTTACCTTTTTTTTCCTTTTCATAAGAATTTAGTGATCATTTCTTGATTTGTTTGTTTGTGTTCATTCACGGGAAAGTAAACTTTTTGGAAAAAGAAAGCTAAAGTGGATAGGGTTATTGATTTGATTAAAGACATTGTATTTTTTCCTTTTCATAGAAATAGAAAGCAAAATGGACAATAACATTAAAGATATTTTATTTTCCTCTGAATTTGATGCTTTTACTTACAGTATGATTTGATAAACCAAAATCCAAAGGTTTGAGAAAGATTATGTGCTCTCCTATCATCTAGTAGAGTAAGTCCACAGTAATGCCCTTTCATTTACATTAGTAGATTCAGTACCAAGTGGTGATTATGGACCATTTGTTGGTCCATTATGTGCTTTCTTGCATGCAACTTCCTTTTTTCATTGTGTATTTGATATGATTATGTATTTTATGTTATCTTATACTTAAATAGGTTGTAAATTTGATAAAATGAAAGCTTATGCTTTAACAGGTTGTAAATTTGATTAGGAGTTAGCATTTTCTCATGAATTGGCTGCCATTAGGCCTATGGATGATCACATGCTATTGTAGTTTTTTTTCTATTTTCTTTTTCATGGTAGGCACTAGGTGCAGCAGCATCATACTTACCAAGCATACCATGCCTCAATCTAGGGGAAGATTATTGATAGATATGAAGATTTTCAAAAAAATGATGAGAAATCCTTAATGAAGGTTGAGAAATCACTTACATAGACTTGATGAGTTGACATTGAAATGCATATTGTCTGTCTACTTGTGAGAGCAAAAGATGCCGAAAATGAGGATGAAATTCTAGTCTTTGGTGTCTTTAGCTGATGCTAGTCTTTGGTCTTATTTGGCTGGTAGTGGTCTTTGGTGTTGGTCTTGTTACCTTGGTGTTAGTATTCTTTTCTGTTGGTATTGGTGCTAGTTATTTGCATTGGTCTTCTTCTGTTGCGCTAGTGTTGGTGCTGGTTTGTAGAAGATGGAGTCAAGAAAGACTTGAGAGATTTTTCAACCAATTGAAAATCCGGAATTATCGTTATAATATTTTTTATAGCATATTTATGCTTGTAATTAATAGAAAAAAGTCAATTTGTAATAGTAATTTTTATTATGTTTTAGTGTAGAATAAACTCTCGAATGTAATTATACTTTTAATTTTAATATAATATTATTTTTAATAAATTTATTGTAATTTATATTAATTTTTAATATTGTAATTATAATTTTTTTTTAATTTATGTATATCCTATGTCCTCGGTTTTCTAATAACCGAGGCCAAAGGGGGTATCTATGGCCTCTGTTTTTATAATAACCGAGGCCAAAAGGGTACCTATGATCTTGTTTTTTGAATAACCAAGGCCATAATTACCTCCTTTGGCCTCGATTTTTAAAAAATCGAGACCATAACCTAGTCCATAAGCACATATTGTAGTAGTGTATATAAATGCCATATGATAGATAGATAGATAGATAGATATATAGCAAGTACCGACAAAATTAACAGAAGAGATCGACTTTATTGGTTGGTGTATGAGATTCCACCTAATTAATTATCCAAATAACAACTTGTTGATTAAGGATGAATATGCATCTAAGACTTGGTTTCTGGATATATAATATGATCAGCTAAGTATTACAAGTACAAAAATCTGAGTCTTTGTACCTATACATTACACAACACATTGATTTAAATGCTCAGAATATATTTGAGCATCATACCTGACTCACTTATCACCATATATATTGGGTAATTCAATCCATGGTTCCAAGGCTAAAACATATTATATTTTATCTTTATAAATTAGAAACTAAAAAAAAAGAATTATTTTGACAACTAGTACTACACCATAATTAATGTTAGTATAGATTTTATGTGTATTTATTTAGTAGCATTCAAGAAACTAATTAATTACATAGGAACAGAAAAACTAATTCCACCTAAACTAATTAAAATAGGAAGCAGATAGAAGAAGACGACTTGACAAGAAAAGGATCATAAGATAGAAATAAGTTCAGATGTGTCATTAATTAATTATCGTTAAAAGGTATCGGATTCCTAGATAGATAATGTATTGAGCTTAAATGATATAATTAAGCTAGTTATATAATTAACAACAAAAGGCAAAGTAAAAAAGCTGAATGACTTGCAACACAAACGAAAAAACAACAAAAAAGAAAGAAGAAGAAAAAAAGGTGCCTCTTCAAGTAAATATGTAGTGGGTTCTCTAATAAGAAAGCTTAAGAGATAAATCAACGAAATTAGTATTGTCAGACCCATAAGTAGTAGTTGAAGCAGCAGCAGCAGCTTCATAACCAGCCACTGAATAATTAACTGAAGCTTCTGAAGGACACGGTAGTATTTCCATATCCTCGGGATTAGTGCCTCTGTCATTTTTATAAGCTGCTGGGAAAAACTCATATTCCATCACCAAATTACCTCCTCCACCTCCATGCCCTGTGTTTCCCTTCCTGTGAACCGCCACAACTTCCACCTCCTACAAATTTTCAATTAAGTCCACACATCCTTTAAAAATCAAATTTAATTAATAATATAATACATGTAATAGATAAATAAATTAACATTAATTATAAATATCACGTATCCAACTAATTAACATCACAATGTTATCTTATATAAAAATATATATATTTAGTTTTCACCTTTCTTTTCTTTAACGAAAGATGTTTGAACATATATATTGATCATGAAATCTGACCTAACTTGCAATCCGAGTCATCAGACTAGTTAACTTAGAAATATCAGTATTTCTACGCATAGTAGCTTTAGTTATTAGAAAGTAAATTTCCAACTCCAAACATGTAGTGGTCAACCTCTAGCTTAATAGTTTTTATTATTGGAAGGTTTAACTCAGTCAAATAGTATTCGATTTTTAATTTAAAATATGTTTTCTTTTATTATTGTATCCCTTTGATACGTTGTGAAGTATATCTATTATGTAATCGACACTAAAATGTCGTATATATATATATATATATGAAATTTAAAATAGATCCACACAATTTATGAAAAATCTAGCTTCTCCTTGGTTTATTTCTCTACCATCCCAACAAAAGTTAGAATGTTTGATTTAATTTGTGAGCTGTGACGGATCTACCCCATCAACATTGTTATGGCTTATGTTACTAAAAGTTTTGGCTGCTGTTATACTGCCCAAGCCAATAACGTTGGTTTCTCCACCAACGTTGAGGATTTTTTTTCTATTGAATCCCTAAAAATTTAACCCTGCGTCTATATTCCCACCATCCAACGGCTTCCTCTACAAACATCCAAGTTAAAGAATGATATCAGCTTTACAAAAAGATAAAAATAATAAAATGAACAAATCAAAAAGCTTAAGACAAGGACAGGGAACAAAAAAATCAATGGAACAGTAACCCAAAATTAAAGTATCTAAAAATATTCGTTATTTTAATTTCCTTTTGTATTATTTGTATTAATTTTTTGGATCACCTTGCAGCAGCGACCAGAAAACAAACTTGGGATGGTGTTTGGAATTGAAGAGAGCTCTTTCGAGGTCTCAGAGCCAGCCCCGATATTATTAACATGAAAAAGTCTCTGATGATCAGAAACCCCAATCCCATAGAAACTGGGATCGACCATAACTTGATTCATTGCCAAACCTCCAACATCGACATCACAGCCAAACCCAGTACGATTCCCACTACTCTGAATCGCCAGACCAGCTCTGTTAACCCCAAAAAATGCACCACCAGAGCTATTAATCAAAACTGGTCCACCATTAAAGTTCAATGCACCGTACTGTACAGGAACACCTCCAAGCGGCTCAGAAACAGGTAATGCCTGGAGTTGAAACTGACCGGAATGATTGAGGGGCTGAAGTTGGGGTATGTCGGTCATCTTATTTAGAGGTTCTTGGAGCCTTAGGCGTTCTAGTTGAGCCACACCGAGCCCTCTCTGGGGCTGCTTTTTCTGTTGTGGAGCTTTCTTGAGTTTTCTTCCTCTATTACATTTCGTGACTAATTCCGGTTTGGTTCCTTCAGAACTGGCCAGATGAAGTTTAGTGGTTTCTCGTGTTGTGGCTTGGTCAGAAGCCTTGAACCATAGTGAGGTTGCCATTTGAAATAATGCAGTGAATACTCCGTACGTGTGGTGTGTTAGAGAGAGAAAATATGACAAACAAAGTGGTGGGTTTTTGAATAGGAAGAAAAGGTTTTCTGTGTGAAGTGATTTTGAGAGAATATGGCTGTGCTTTTTGAGTGAAAGATTATGGCTTTGGGTTTTTAAGATTGGAAATGTATGTGTGATTTTTTATATGAGAAAAGATAGGTTTTTAAGAAAGAGAAAAAACAACAATGTTATGATGCTTATAGAGAGAAAGGTGTCCCAGTAAAAAGCACCTAAAAAAACTACTATTATACCACCACCAGTGTGAAATGCCAAAATTAAGAACATGGGCTATATATAATGCTACATGCCCATGTCCTCTCTCAATATGACACTTCGTACTTGTGCTTTAAATTTAGCTAATTCCATCCATGTTTTTACTATGTCCAACCATACATTTTCTTTCTTCTTTCTAATACATTCTCCCCATGGAGAGTACTAATAGTGTCTCTGGAAGAAACAAAATAGCATAACCCTAGTCAGTGTGCCTCTACTTCAAGGAAAACTACAGAACCCAGAAAACATAATTTTCCAAACCCAGATCATTTACCAACTGCTAAAACTTCACGCGCTTTCTATATATAATTAATCTCTACGATCACTAATGTACAAGCTTGTAGTGTTATACAGTCTCCAAACAAAAGCGTGAAAAGGATACATTTATAAATTTACATATTACTCAGAGAGACGTGTCAAATTCAGAGGCCAATTAGTCGAATTACTACACAAAAGCAAGAGAGGTGGAAATGGTCGGACGAACCATATGAAGAAGCACTACTGCACTATGGGGCCCTATTGCTAGCTATAGCTAGCTGCCAAAAAAACATCAAATAAAAAGCACGTAGCTTTCAGTTTTGGGAAATATGGTAGGAATTAAAACCGTATGCTTTTTGAGACCTTTGATTTTTTAAAGAATTAGCTTTTTGGCAAAGGCTTAATTTGCTTGTTTGATTAATAGGTTTATAGCTAGCGAGTCATGATCGTCTGACATATTATATATATATTGTGGGGTGAGTGGGGTTTAAGCTATATATGCTCAGGTGAGGTCTGAGTGAAACTAAGCACTGAGTTTAATAGTAGTATATGTACTATATAGTGATAGAAAACATATAGTTGAAAAAACTTAGAAAACAGGCACTGCATGGGCAATCATACGTATAAAGATTTGCTAATTAAGAATATTATATGAAATTTGCCTATATTATAGGCTTGCAATGATGATTTTGTTCTTATAATTACTTAGTAACATGCATCTAAGAAATTGACTCTGCAGTGCCTTCTAATCTAGTACGTAGTCTCTTACTCTCAAAAAATTTAAAAGAAAACTATATATAAAAAGATCGTGAGTGTGTATATAAGTATATAACTACTCCAATATGTGTGTTTCTTTAACAAATAAAAAAATCCTTTTAGTTTGTCTAAAGACTCAACATGGTCCACTGGTAGTCTCATTACTCTTTCTTGTTGGAGATCCAGTACTATTGATATTTTTGAATGCAAATAGAAGAAAAAAAAAACAAAATTAAAAGGGATACAAAATGAGAGTACCCCAAGAAATGGGTCATCGATCTTAGGCAATATTAATCTTACATGGTACCCTTTTAACACCAAAAGTTATCGAACTTTTTGCAAATAAATTTCACAATTGATACAAAATTACACAAAAACTTTGAATTGGTAGCATTAATTACTTACATAAAAGAAGTAATATATTCGTAACATTTAATAGTTTTTTTAAAAAAATAAAAAAAATTGAATTTATTTATTGATATTGTAATACATCAAATAATCTAATTACAATAACTGATATAAATAAATAAGAATTGACAAACACAAAAATACACTAGCATCTTCTTTGTTGTTCATAACATTTAATAGTTTTTTTTTAATAAAAAAATTGAATTTATTTATTGAGATTATAATACATCAAATAATCTAATTACAATAATTGATATAAATGAATAAGAATTGATAAACACAAAAATCCACAAACATTTTTTTCTATGTTGCAGAGCTACCGTTGGCAATGATCGCCTATTTTATGTGCTTCAATTTGAGAATAAAAGTTATAAATCCAATTCTATATTGATAAACATAAATAAAATTATTCAAAAATATGCCAAAAGTCACACCAGAACAAATTGTCAAGGAATTGACCCTTGCGGAAGCGAATTTCAGGTCCAATTTTGGTTGCACAAATTAATAATAATGGGTAACAGCAAAATAAATAAGCAGTAAGAAATTAAATAATACACAATGATTTAAGTGGTTCAACTTTTCAATATGAAAAGTCTACTCCACTGACGACGTCACACCGAAGAAAAAATCCACTAATAATCAAAAGGAGATATAAACACCAATTTCCAAAGAGCTTCACAAATTATACCAAAATCCAAAGAAATCAACCCACAAAATATCCCCTCTAATTTACTAGTAATATATAGCAAGATAAATTAACAAACTTGCTATTAAATCAAATATTACCGTACAAATGAGATGAAAATAATTAGCAGCAGTGGCGATGCGAAAATGTGGAAGAAAAAATAGCTTCTTCTCGCAGGTGCTATATTCCTTCTCTGCAGTTTTATTTTCTCTGCTCTCTGTTGTGTTTTGTTGGCGGTACTCGACTACTGCGATTTTCTCTTTTCTACCACAGCGGCAAGTGAAGGGAAATATATATATAAGCTAGGGTATAATTTGGGAAGTAATAGATGGGCTTATGGGCTTCATTGCATTTTGGTAAACAATGATAAATAACAAATCTCGCGTTGGCTCAAAGCAGAAAAACAAATTCTTCAAATGAAATTCCTCGGATTACTAAATAGCAGTCGTCGAAAACCCAAGAGTGATCATCTATTTGCCAAATACCAATCAAGTCAAGCGTGCTTGAACTTGTTAAATGGAAACCCGGTTTGGTTAACATATCATTTGGATTCTCTGTATTTATCTTATTGACAATAATAGCACACGATGAACGATGTCCGCGAGCAAGTGATATCGACATCGATATGTTTGGTTCTTTCATGATACGTAGTATTCTTAGTCAAATGTATCGCTACTCGACTATCACAAAATACAACAAAAAGTATCATAACTGTAAACCGAATGTAAACCAAACCTACAAGCCAAATGGCTTCTTTCAACGCCTTCTGTTTGCCGTATATTAAACTCTGTAGTAGACAAAGCAATCTGGCTGTAAAGTAGCCTTCCAACTAATGGTACAATGAGAAATAGTGAAAACATAACCTGTTGAGATCTTCTTCTATCTGAATCGACGTAATCAGTCCCGCATATAACAATTTGCGTCCATTATTAGAACTCCCGTCGTATACCAAACCAAAATTAGATGTACGCTTTCCAAATACCTGAAGTATCCGTTTCCTTTCTTCAATGACCCACCAGGATTACCCGTATATCTGTGACAGCAATAGCTGCATGTGAAATGTCGGGCGAAGCCGTAAGCGTCGTGGAAACTACCCGGCTTTAGCGTATGGAACCTGAGACATGTACCGTTCTTCTTACATTTGTGGTGACAAATCCAAAGAAAGCCTGAAATGTCTGACTAGCAGCGTCTTCCAGGTTTAGAATCTTTCATGCGAAAGCGTTCGAGAACTTTTTCAATATAACTTTTCACGAGTCGAATAAAGCTTGCCTGTCTATCCTGTAAATTTCCATGCCCAAATTTTTCTTTCTTTGCTTCAATCTTTCATCTCAAATTCACCGTTAAGTTGAGACTTTAATTTGAATCTGGGACTTATTCTTAGAAAGCGATAAGCATGTCATCGACATAAAGCAACAAATAAGTGATGAGCCAATCAGCTGGAATCTTTTATGATAACACCAACTATCGTAATCGCTCCTAGAGTAACCATGATCAATCATAAAAGAATCAAAAGCGCTATACACTTACCTTGGAGATTGCTTGACCCGTATAAAGACTTTTTTAATAAACAAAGCGTGATCTTGCCTTACGGAGCAACAAACCCTGCAGTTGATGCATATATATTTGTTTCTCAAGCTACTTCATGTAAGAAGGCATGTGACATCAAGTAATTTGTTCTAATTCCATGTCAAACAATGCAACCGTAGCAAGCGACACACGAATAGAGCTATGTTTCTGACAACGGAGAAAACAACTGCTTAAGTCAATACCTTTCTTCGACAATAGCCGCTTTACTGCAACACGTGCCTTAAACCTGCTTGCTTCAACATCGGGTATACCTTCCTTTTCTTGAAGACCCGTTTGTTTCCAACAATCTTACAGCCATAAAGGCGGTTTCACCAATTCCCGTGTATGATTCTTGTGAAGTGATTCAATCTCTTCATTCGTTAGCGACGACAAACCCTTTGACAGGCTAATTTCATCGCCAGAGTAAGCGGATTCACGATGACTAGAAGGTTATTTCACCTCGATAGACTACGCACGGACAATGCAAAAGAAACTAAGTCTGCGTCTGCGTACCTCACGAGGCGTCGAATCTCTCTTATTCGCTTTACCCGTAGCGATACTATGGTTGCTTATGTTGCTCTTCTGTACATCATGAGCGGAATCATCTATCTCGTCCACGGATGGCTTATCTGAAGTGCCTTAACTTGCCCGACTAGGAACTCCACTCTCGAAGCTCGGCTCTTCATGCTGCAATTAGTCTTTATCTGTGACAATAGACTCTTTTTCTTTTCGCGACATGGAAAACTCATCAAACTTAACATCTACGCTAATCAAAAATTTATGTGACTTGGGTTCAACACACATGTCTATAACCGCTTCACGAGAAGGATACTTGAAAATATGCATTTCAATACCTGAAGCTCGAGTTTACCATCATTAACATGAGCGTAAAGCGGAATGACGAAACTTTCAAATCGAGAATAATTAGCGAGTACCAAAGAATACCTCGAAGCGGGTCTTGACTCAATTACTGATTGATGGAGACCGATTCACCAAATAACAGGCATGGTTACAAGCATTGACCGAAAAGGATTTATCGATCGGCTTGAAAGAAGCATACTGGCGAGCTCTTTCTAAGAGAATCTATTCATGCGTTACGCTTTACTCCATTTTCTTTGTGGTACTATGTGCTTGATGCAGTCATGATTGTCTGTTATGCATTTCTTTCCACGAGAACTCATTAAATGACTATCCTGAAATTCCAAACCATTATCGGTTCTCGAATGCTTGATTTTCTTGCTTGTTTGATTTTTCTATACAAGCCTTGAATTTCACAAATTTTGAGAATGCTTTATTCTTATTCTTTAAAATACACAAACGTGAAGAGAAGTCATCGATAAAAGTCAACATATACGGGCACCATAGCGAACAAAACGAGAAGGACCCCAAAGATCTGAATGAATATAATCAAGCAATGATACCTTTCTTTTTATGGATAGGCATCTTGAACTTGACCTGCGATGCTTTTTCCGTAAAACACTTCAAGAGAAATCAAGCTTCCCGGTTTCGACCCTGCAAAGCAAATCCGTTTGCTTTCAAAATGAACATCCTTGCCTCGCTTATATGACCGCATGTATGCCATAATCGAGTAGTGTACGAGATCTTGATTTGACAAGGATGAGGGAATCATACTGCTTTCAATAATAGTGCTACCTGAAGCGTATAGAGACCACGCGACAATTTCCCTTTAATAACAGCGAAAGCACCCTTACTAACTTTTAAAACTCCCTTGCCCTACGTACTTATAGCCTTGTGAATCAAGAGTACCCAAGATATCAAATTCTTTTTCAAATGCGGAACATGGCGAACATCTTTCAAAGTCCTAACAATACCATCGTGCATCTTAATTAGGACGGTACCAATACGATAACCTTAGGACATATTGTTTCCCATCAAACAACACCACGTCAATGGTGATAAGAAGCGAAACCAATCTCTCTTGAGACACATATGGTAAGTGTCTGACCCGAATCAAGAATCCAAACATTTCCAGGAGAACCCGATAGATCACCGATAGAACATTTTCACCATCGGAACTAGAACTATATATGACACCAATGACATCGTTAATACCAGGAAAGGCGTTGTGGTAGATTTTCCTTACCTTTGAGTTTGGGACAATTTACTTTCCGGTGCCGCTACGACGACAATAATTGCATTTATCTTTTCTTTTTCTAGATTTGGATCTAGACTTGCCTCTGTCTTGCTTGTGCCTTTTTCTTGATTTCTACCTCGACAAATAAACCTCTTTATTATCATTGTTGCTTGTAGACAAACCTTTTCTTGACTGCGGAATTCAAAAGCTTTGACATCTTCCAAAAGAAATAGTGTCTAAGCCACATATAAGCGTGGTATCAACAAAATGTTCAAATGAATGAGGTAAAGAACATAATAGAACTAAGGCACGATCCTTATCATCAATCTTAACACCACCATTTTTCAAATCATGAATAATTTTAGTAAATTCATCAAGATGATCGTGCAAAGGTGTACCTTACGACGTGCAGATATGTATCTATTGCTTTAAATATAACCGTGGCGAAGACTTGATGCATATACAAATTCTCCCAATTTAAGCCATAACCCAACGGAGATTCCTATCACCAACTTAGCGTAATACCAAGTGATTGAGGATAATTTGAATTGAACTCAAAGCATTTTCCATCAATGCATCTTTTTCTTCATCGATCAATTTTTACGGCAATTTATCCTTACCTTTAAGTGTCTTAACGAGCCATTCTTTAACTAATACGGCTGCATCTTAAATGCGCCAAATACTAAAATCATTTCTACCATTGAATTTCTCAATTTCATATTTTGCCGCCGTGACAAAAAACCCGATATTAAATAAGCAATCTGACCCAGGAAAATATGAAACCAATCGGATAAGTAGAAGCTCAAAATAAATCGAAAGAGCAAACTTGATGGGTTCGATAAATAACAGAATAACCCGATAGCTCGATACCAATTTGTTAAGGAATTGGCACTTGCGAGCGAATATCCAGGTCGATTTTGATTGCACAAATTAATAATAATGGAGTAACGACAAAATAAATAAGCGGATGAAGAAATTAAATGGTACACAATGATTTAAGTGGTTCAACTTTTCAATATGAAAAGTCTACTCACTGACGGCGCGAAGAAAAAATCCACTTCAATAATCAAAAGGAGATACAAACACCAATTTCCAAGAGCTTATAAATTATACCAAAATCCAAAGAAATCAACCCTGAAAATATCATACAATTTCTTGGTAATATATAGCAAGATAAATTAACAAACTTGCTTTATTAAATCAAATATTCACCGTACAAATGAGATGAAAATAATTAAGCGGCTGGCGGCGAAAATGTGGAAGAAAAAATAGCTTCTTCTACTTGTTGCTATATTCCTTCTCTGTGATTTTATTTTCTCTACTCTCTGTTGTGTTTTGTTGGCGGTACTTCAACTCTGAGTTTTCTCTTTTACGCCACAACATGACTTTACGCAAGTGAAGGGAAATATATATATAAGCTAGGGTATAAGTTGGGAAGTAATAGATGAGCTTAGGGGATTGCTGTTATGGGCCAACAATAAATAACACAAATATATGGAGAAATAAATCAACATAAATATATCATAATATATAACGAATCAACCTAACAAATTAAAAGGCAAAAGTAAAATAAATCTACTCAAAGAGATAGAGCACACTTCTATTAGGAGAGTTGAAAGGAAAATCCAAGAGAGAAAAAATAAAAGAAAAGAGATGACTTCTAAGTTTTTATAATACATATGATATAAGATTTCTATCTATGTGATTTCTCCCGTAATTTTTTAACAAATCCAAAATTTAAGGTTATTTTTTACAAGGATAAATAGCAGTAACATCTTAAGATTTGCTCAAGTATTAAAGAATTTTCAAATTTAAAAATAATATCAATGATATTTTTACATTTTTACATTTTTACATTAAAAGAAATTGAAAATAATATATATATAAATGCAATATTCTCCTTTATATTAAAACAATTATGGATTAATAAGGTAGTTAAAATAAAATAAAAATGTATAACTTAAAAAAAATAGTTAATAAAATAAATGGTTTCCCTTTGTTACCCATTTATATTTTTTTCTTCTTATTTATTTGTCTCTCAATCTCCCTCTCTTCTCTTTTATTATTAAAAATAGAATTAGTCTTCTGTAGATTAAATCTATAATTTATTAATTTCAATGTATATTCATTTGTGTTATTATGTTTTTTAGCTACGAAAAGAAACGTTATTATGGATATCAATATTTTTATTCTTCTATCATTTTTTTTATATTATTTTACATTTTTATTTTTATTTAAAACAAATTACTCACAAAATTATGCTATTTTTTGTATTATTTTATTTTCTAAGTAGTTATTTATTAAATTTAGAAGTTTTTTGTGTTATTGAATCATATTTTAAAATAGTTAGTTAATGATAAGGTATTAGCTAATTCTTTATTAGATTTCAGTTTATGAATACTAATTTTTTACCTTTATTAGAATCAAAACTAGCCTTTATATAGGTCTTTAAGATGAAAGTATAAATACCGCTTTTTAACAACTCCTAAATGTGGCTTTGAAGCCTAAAGCCAAGAGAAAGATTCAAACGAAAACAACAAGCACACAACACTAGTTGTACTCCCTTTAAACCAAGGAGATTTATTCTAAAAAAAACAAACAAAAATCTTAAGAATTAGCTCCAAAATGACTAGGCTATTTTGATATTTTCATTTCCTCTCTCAAACTACACTGCATGTTGATGCAATCAGTTTACTCTATCTTTGAACATGTCCATAAGGTATGTGTTTGTTTTGTATGTGCAAGTTATAGATGTAAAGTGAATTCTTCATGCTTCAAGTGTGTTGTGTGAAGTGGTGTTGAGCTACTTGTACTTCAAAGTGACAAAGGTTGGACGAGTTGATACATAAAGATGGATGAAGCGCACAAGGTAGATTCACTTGGGGTAGGTATGTCTTTCAAGTTTGGGTATGCGTCAATGTTTTATTAATGAGAATAAATATTCTAAGGTCATATTTATGATCATCTCATCACTAATGTGAGTATGTACTTAGTTGTGTAATGTTTTGACACAAAAAACCAAATAAGGAGAATGTAAGTCTCGTTGTACTCTTGCTTGTGTGTTGGCTTCTCGTATACAAAACATGATATTTGTTATATTATACTCAATATTCTGTCATCCTCTATACAAGGTTGATTACTATGGATTAATAATACACACATACACATAGTTAGAAAATTTTTGTATGCGAGCATGTTTACACATACTGTGAGGCTGGTTTTCATAGTGTACATGCTAGGTGGAGTGTTGGTGACGTTATCACTTGTGTTTTTGGTTCATTTTGGGTGCATGTATTTATTAAAAATACTTGATAATTTTTAGAATGAAAAAATGTAACTTTTTAATACCTCGCCACCACAATTGGCGAGGTGACATATTCAAGTTCTGTAAACGTCTCTCATTTCTTGTTATTTTGTATCCATAAAATGTAGTGGAGTTCTATCAAATTGACATCTCATTTTTTTTATCACTAATATCTTGAGTGTTATTTGGTACTAGTGATTTGTGATAATATGAACAAAATCATATTTTTGAGTAGAGAGTACTCAAAATGGTGTTCATGAGTGGGTTTATGTGTGAGCCAAGTGTTGGCTATTAGTTGCTCTCGTGCAACTGTTTTTTATGTGATAAGTCTATGTGGTTGTGAGCCGTGTGCTGGCTAGTGATTGCATTCATGCAATATTTTCTTATTCAATTTACACATTATTGGTCTTTGGTTTCTGATCACACCACATTGGTGGTGTGAGCTTTAGAGAAGAGCTGGATTTGTGTGTCGAACTAGGTCATTGTGAAAGTAGCAAGCAAGAGCACCAATAGGTAGTTAGGTTATAAGTCTCAGCTGATAGATGTAATAGTGGTTTTATTTCTTTTAGAGTTGTTGTTGATTTGTTGTTTGATGGATTGTTTGATGCTGAGTAATTGTCTTAAGCAATCCAATGATGTTACCACATAGATCAGTTTTCTACGTGCATTTATCTTGTTATATATGTGGTTATGCATGATATGTTATTGTATTAATATAATATGAGTTTCTATTGTATATTTTCTATCATATTAAATTTAAACTCTAATTATAAAGTTTATTTATTTTGAATAGTTGTGCTTATAATATTCTAATTATTATTTATGTTTTTTGATCATGCATTTTGGTATAAGTTTATAAGAATTGTATCTCATTATCTTTGTAATGTATTAACTGTTAGACTATTTAATATGGTTTATTATATAATATATAATTACATGATTTAAAATTACAGTTATTATGAATATGTTTTAACATATCTTGAAAATATTGTAAATTGTCTTGAACGATGTTAATGCACGTTAACCATAGATAAGTATCTATGGGATATATTGTCATTAGTTTTCATTTATTTATTTAAATTTAAATAAGATAATTTTGACTTATCTTTATTATTATAAGTTTTAAAAATATTTGTGATATTATTTATTTTTTATTACATAAATAAATTTATGTATGTACGTTCGTGTGTTTTTTTTTATGTGATAAGAAAAATAACATGGTTTGTTGGTAAATGTTATTTATGCGTTCGAGGGTTTATGGTTAGTGCAAAGTACTCATTTTTTCTCTGAAACCTTTCCATTATTATGGACAAATAATTATCACAAACCATCTGATATTTTCGGCAGAGGTGATGTTAGACCCTATGGAGCTGCTCCGATCCCATCTTTCTCAGGTTCGGATTCCAGAGCCCACCAACCGCATCTACAAGCAGGAATGCTGCCTCTCTTTCGACACACCGGTAATATGTTGCCTTCGTTTATTTTCTGTTTGTTTCTCGAGAACTTTCTCAAGGAAAGTGATTTTACTTAACCAGTGCTATAATATTTTTTCACAATATTTGTTATTGCTATTTGCTACTTTAGAATTCCTTCTTCTTTTTTCAGGGATTTATGCTTTTTAAAGTTTTTGTCGTATGCCGAAGGGAAGACAGCGTGTTCGATCATTTTTCTTATTAACTTTTTGTTTGGCTGCTAGGAAAGTATGCAAATAATTGAAAAATACTGGAGCTGCTTGAGCAGAATACAGTACATTTAATTTTATCCCGTTTTCTGTTGTTTCAGTGTATAAAGTTTTTGAGTTGACGAGTTTATTTGAGCTAATTATAGTCTCTCTTTTTTGTACCCTTTGTTGTTTTTGGCGCTGCTTTATTTGCTCCATTTCGTTTAATCCTTTTTAATTTTTTAAAGATTTGTTTATGATTTTTGATCATGAGTTTAATTGACATAGTATTGATGGAAAATTGTTTTCGAAACATGGAAAAGTTTTTAGACTGGCTTTCGTTTTTCTCTTTTGTGCCTCTGTAATTGTAATTCGAATATTGGTAATATCTAAATACTGTAATGATGAATTGCAGAGATCAGAGGGTGGCTTGTTCATTGACATGAGTACCTTTCCTGCTTTTGGAAAGGACTATGTTGGTTGGAACTATGAAAAGAACGGAAATCCAGTATTTTTGCATATAAAGCAAAACAACAAAGTTAGTACCTGAAGATAGACCTTCAAAAAAACCAACTCTACTGGCTATTGGTATTTTATGCCTCTGCTTGATTCACTATTGAAGCTTTTATCTTGGAGTTTGATTGGTGTGGTTATATTTGCTTCGCATACAAGTTAGTGTTCTTTGGTTAGGATTAAATAGCTGAGTACTTCATTGTAATGATATTGCTATAACATCTAATCAAGGAATTATATTTTTAATGGTCGAAGCTATGTTAATCACGATCTCGTCTGATGAAGTTATCATCTTGATGTGATAGATAAAACTTATGGCTTTCCCTAGTTTTCATACCTTGCTTCATCTAATGCTAGTGCTTATATATGTTGGATAAGAACCTATTTTGCTGTTGTTGCTGCACAATGGACCATTCTGTTTGTCTTTTTTTTTGTGCGTGTGTGTGCGTGTTAAGTATTAGCTTTTATTTGATGGATAAACATAAACATATTATATATCCATGAGATGTCATTTTAGGGATTGACAATGGATTTGACAACAACGAACCTCAGTATGAAGATACTCATAGTATAGTCATGCTGCCTAATTTTACGACCCTTCCATTTCCTTCTGTGGAGATACCAGAGAAGGTGTTTGCTACATCTCACATTTTTTCCCCTCAAATTTTTGTAAAGAAGTTGTAAGAAATAAATAGCTTTCTAATAAGAGCATAATTTCTGTGTCATACTATAGGTGAGGTTAGCCGTTGATGCCATTTTAATGGCTGAGGGTGCTGAACGCAAAGAGCAAGTTGCAGCCTGGGTGGCTGATAAAAAGCAAATTAGTGCATATGCTATGAATTTGCAGCAGATTGACAATGGTGTCACAGTTCCTCCTTCTGGATGGAAATGTGCAAAATTTGACAAAACAGATAATCTTTGGCTAAATCTCACGGATGGAATGATCCTTTGTGGGCGGAGAAATTGGGATGAAAGTGGCGGCAACAGCCACGCTGCTGAATATTATATGGAGACGGGCTATCCTCTTGCTGTAAAGCTGGGGACAGTAACTGCTGATCTGGAGGGAGCAGGTAATGTTGCCTTATGTAGTTGAATGGTAAAACCTAAATGATTCTAGGAGGCTGTGTTGATTAATATTTTATTAGACTATGAATAAACATGATCTACTGGTATCAATGGAACACTAGAATTAGTAGTTGACCAATGTTTGCTTCTGTTCTCGCCAGTAACTTTTGAATGCCAATGGATGTAGAATTTTATATAATTTGACTAACTAGAAGGCAGTTTTTTGGGCCGATAAAACTCATTTGGGTTCATGGATTTTCAATTTTCGCCCGTCGTGAATGACTTTTGACAGGAAATCAAAATTTATATAAAATAGTGTCCTCTAGCTGATCATATGCAATAGACATTTCCAAGTTCATATTATTAAAAAATTTGTTTTTTGGTCTAATATTAAAAAAATCTAGGCCTTAATGGCTTGACAAGGTTCTTTCTTGCTTGGAAAGCATATTTTGCTGGCTTGACAAGACAAATCTAGGCCAAACCTTCCTTGCATAATCAGCATGCTACTGGTTTTGGATTTTGATTATCTCCTAGTTTCTTTTATTTGGTTAGTTTTTTCTCCTCTGGTTCTTACTTTTATCAATTGGTAATGACAAATGGCATATTGTTGCAGTTCAGACGTTTTCTCTTACCCAGAGGATGAAAGTGTTTTGGACCCACTTCTAGCCAAACATCTTGCATTTTTTGGCATTGATTTCTCATCACTGCAGAAGGTTTGTTGCATCTTTGAACTGTTTCTATAACCTTTTTTTTTAATTTTACTTTTTATAATTAGCATGCGGCATTTATACCCAACAGGGACAAGATGTTTACAGGTTATGAAAAAGTTTGACTAATTTCTTTATGGATTTGGATTTGCTTATAAGCTTTATATTTATCAATTCACATGTGGCATTTTTCTTTCTGCGCTTTTTTTCTTTCAAAAATCTCTAGTTTTTTCAAAAAGGGGATGCTTGTTTCTATATTTCTGGAAATTTATGTTTCATTTTCAATCAAGGTATTTTTTTGATGCCATGAAAAAAATCTCAACATTTTTCTGCCTTATAAATATGCATTAATATAATGTATACAGACACATTCTTAAGGTTTCTTTCTGTTGAGTGATTTTAAGTTTATATTGCAGACAGAGATGACAACTGCTGAAAGAGAGTTTGACCAGAATACCAATTTTGATTGGAATAGAATTCAAGAAAGTGGGCAGGAAGTTGAACCAATTTATGGACCTGGTTACACAGGACTTGTTAATCTGGGAAACAGGTGACTTTACTTGTGAATGGCTACTAGGATACAATCTTTTATTCCTTTAATCTCATTTTCTTTTCTTCCAGGTGCTACTTGGCGGTAACATTCAACGTTGCAAGTTGTATTCTCGACAAATTCCTTCTACTCAAGGTTGGTTTGTTTATCTTCACTGCTTGTTTGAAAATTTTTATGATTGTTTTTTTATGCTCATTTATTTATTATTTTCATGTTCATTAGGTACTTTAAAAGTCAAAGTTTAAGGGCAGCTTTTGAGATGGCTCCTGCTGATCCCACTGTAGACCTGAATATGCAGTTGTAAGTAGTTTGTATGGTTCAGAGCAAAAAAGGTAGTTCGTATGGTTGTAATTAAATATAGGTATTTGATTGCTTGAATGGATTAGTTCTGGTGAAAACTCGGTGTTGAAAAGGTTAAGATCTAAAGGTCTTATCAAATAAAACAAGTTATTTCAAAGTTGTATTATTTCTTTTATGTTTTTATTACAATTGTATAGCTATATATAAGGAGATTTACTTACAGTTGATATGAGCTTTCATGCTCATGATGTGTAGATTGATATCATTAATGGACTTTTTGCTTATTGGTGAACAAAAAAATATATAGGCATTTTACAGCTTTTTATCTTAAATATTTTTGCCTATCCGTGAAACTGACGATTTATGAAAATCCAATATATATATATATTCATGTAATATGCGTTTGGGTACTGCAGATGCATTGTACATGTTAGTGGATTTCTGTTTAAGTCCTGATATTTTATCGAGAAAAAGAAGAAAAACTTTATTGGAATTAATTATATGGCACAACTGCATGTGTTAATAGTGCTTGTCAATAGTTGTCTGCTTTCCATTTTACAGGATACAGGCTTTTTGGAATTGTAAGCCACATTGGAACCTCTGCTCAGTGTGGCCACTACGTTGCACACATTTTTAAAGACGGAAGGTGGGTAATCTTCAATGATGACAAGGTCGGAGCTTCTGTTAATCCACCTAAAGATATGGGTTATCTCTATTTCTTCGGGAGGTTTAACAGTTGACTGAAATACCAACTTTTAAGTAAACAAAGGCATGTAGAAGAGCAGCAGGAAAATTGAACATTGGCAGAGGGAGGACGATTTTGTAAAATTGTAGCGAATCTACTATCTAGTGCTTATCAATAGTGTAGCAATGAAAAGTGGAAAAAAAACGTTGTCTAATGATTGGGATGAATTCTCGTGAGTTTTTATGCCTCACGCCATTTGATATGAAACTGTTGTGTTTGTTTCTGTTAAAATTAGGTTTTTCGATGAAGTTGATTTGGTCTTAGGTTAGCTCTGAATAAATCCCAAGTGTTTAGGTATTTTGTTTTTCTGTTTTCAATTTGCTCTCTACCACGATGATAGGAGTGGAAGACGTGCGTAAGTGTTTTTCTTCGTTCATGTAGCTCTTTAAAAGATGATCTAGTTTCTCAATCATTTTAATAAAACTTAATTACATATTTCACATTTGGTATCAGAGCTACTCTCGCGAGAATCTAAACCCTAATTTGAAAACCGTAGTTTTTTGATTACGTGATTTCTTTATCAAATGGTAGCTGAAGGTTTTGTTCAATCTGCAATCCCAAAATTAGATGGTCACTACGATCATTGGAGCATGTTCATGGAAAATTTTCCGCGATCAAAAGAATTTTGGGGTTTAATTGAAGTTGGGGTTCCTGTAGGCGGTGAACCCACTGAAGGACAGAAGAAAATAACTGACGATTTAAGATTGAAAGATTTGAAGGTAAAGAATTATTTCTTTCAACCTATTGATCGCTCAATTCTGGAGACGATTTTGAATAAAGAAACAGCCAAAGATATTTGGGATTCTCTCAAGCAAAAATATTAGGGAACAACGCTAGTGAAACATGCCCAATTTCAAGCTTTACGAAAGGAATTTGAGATTCTTCATATGAAAATAGGAGAATCAGTGAATGAGTACTTCTCTCGTACTCTCATCATAGCCAACAAAATGCGAATTCATGGAGAGAAGATGGAAGATATCAATATTATCGAGAAGATTTTGCGCTCCATGAATTCTAATTTCAACTATGTTGTCTGCTCCATTGAGAAATCACACAATTTAGACATTATGTCCATTGATGAATTGCAAAGCAGTTTACTTATTCATGAACAACGCATAAATGAGCATACTGTGGAGGAGCAAGCTCTCAAGGCTGTGCACAATGAAAGTATCCAATCTGGAGGGTAATGATGAGGCTATAGAGGATGAGGTAGAGCAGGAAGAGGCAAATCAACATTTGATAAGTCTTATGTGGAATGTTATCATTGCCATGAGCTTGGACACTTTCAGTATGAGTGTCCAAGGAAAGAGAAACAAACTAGAGTCAACTATGCAAAAATTAGTGAAGAAGTCCTACTGATGGCTTATGTGAATATGCAGAAACCAAGCAAAGAAGAAATATGGTTTCTTGATGCATCAATCACATGTGTGGTAAGATGAAATTATTTTCTAGTATAAATGAAGAATTTAGAGAATTAGTAAAGCTAGAAAACAATTTTCAAATGACAGTAATGGGAAAAGGCAACATACAGATGATGGTAAATGGGTTTACACAAGTAGTAACTGAAGTATTTTATGTTCCAGAACTGAACAACAACTTGTTGAGCATCGATCAATTGCAGGAAAAGGGAATAGATATTATTATCAAACGTGGAACATGCAAACTGTTTCATCCTGAGAAGGGACTTATCATGAACATTCAAATTACCAAAAACAAAATTTTGCTGTGATGGGACATACTACACCAGTGGAAACACAAACTGCAAAACAAATATGTTTCAGACAAGCTACACCAATGGAAACACAACCAGTAGAGAAGACATACCTCAACTTACTTACAAAAGTGGAAACACAAACTGCAGAACAGACATACATCATACAAACTACACCAGTGGAAACACAACCAGCAGAGCAAACATACTTCCACTCACTTACAAAAGATTTGTCTCGACTATGGCATTATCGTTATGGACATCTAAGCTACAATGGTTTGAAACTTCTTCAACAAAAAGGGATGGTGAAGGGACTACCACAAATCAATGAGTTTACAAAGCTGTGTGAGCATTGTCTGGTGGGCAAACATCATAGAGATCAGTTTCCAAAAGGGGTTGCATGGAGGGCTTCTCAAAATCTTCAGTTGATACTTGCTGACATCTGTGGACCAATCACTCCTATTTCAAACAACAAAAAAAGGTATCTGATCAATTTTATTGATGATTTCACTCGAAAAACTTGGTTATTCTTTCTAACTAAAAAATAGAAGCTCTACAGTTTTTCAAAATTTACAAAAGTATAGTTGAAAAGGAAACATAAGTATACATTAAGTGTCTTCGTACAGACATGGGTGGAGAATTCACCTCACTAGATTTTGAGAAATTCTACAATGAAAATGGAATTCGTAGACAGTTGACAGCTGCATACACACCATAGCAAAACGGTGTAACAGAAAGGAAAAACAGAACGATCGTGAACCTAGTTAGAAGTATGTTATCAAAAAAGGGAATTCCTAAAACTTTTTGGCTTGAAGCATTAAATTGGACTATTCATGTTCTAAATAGAAGTCCAACAATTTCAGTGAAAAATATGACTCCTGAAGAGACATGGAGCGGATCAAAACCCTCTATGAATCACTTTAGGGTATTTGGGTGTGTCTCCTATGTCCATATCCTAGATAAGAAGAGAACCAAGTTGGAAGACAAGAGTTTGCGCTGTATTTTACTAGGAGTCAGTGAGGAATCTAAAGCATACAGATTGTATGATCCGACCTCAAGAAGGATTCTGATAAGTAGGGATGTAGTATTTGAGGAGGATAAGAGCTGGAACTGGGATGAGAAACATAAAAAGGAGATTTTAACTAATTTGGAATGGGGAGAAAACGAATCAACTGTTACAGAAACTGCTACAGAAACTGAACCAGATGGAAACAACTCAGAAGGCACTGATGTTCTTAGTGAAACATCAGCAGAAGGAGTATAACATAATGTTTTAGTTTCTGACTCAGAAGAAAACCCATATGATTCAAATGAAAAGAGAACTAGAAATCCTCCAATATGGATGAAGAATTATATCAGTGGAGAAGGTCTTTCTTCGGAGGAAGATGTAGCACATTTAGCTATGTTCGTGGATAGTGATCCACTACTATATACTGACGCAATCAAAAGTGCTAGATGGAGAAAAGCTATGGACTCATAAATCAAAGCTATTGAAAGAAATGATACCTGGGAATTAACAAATCTACCGAGAGGAGGGAAAAGGATTGGGGTGAAATAGGTCTACAAAACAAAGTTAAATGAGAATGGGGAGGTTGATAAGTATAAGGCCAGGTTAGTTGCAAAGGGGTACAATCAACAATATGGTGTAGACTATGCTGAGGTTTTTGCACCTGTAGCTCGGTTAGAAACTGTTCGGATGGTTATCTCTCTTGTAGCCCAGAAGGAATGGTCACTCTACCAACTGGATGTGAAATCAGCCTTCCTACATGGTGAGCTAAGTGAGGATGTGTTTGTAGAGCAGCCTCTAGGCTATATCACTAAAGGAAATGAACATAAGGTGTATAAACTAAAAAAGACTCTTTATGGACTTAAACAAGAACCTCGAGTATGGTACATTCGCATAGAAAGCTACTTTATAAGTGAAGGTTTCTATAAGTGTCCTTATGAACATACTCTGTTTACCAAGGTATCAGGAGAAGGTAAAATCCTTATAATCTGTCTTTATGTGGATGATCTGGTGTTTAATGGAAATGATGAGTTAATGTTTGTTAGATTTAAAAAATCTATGATAGATGAATTTGAGATGATAGATCTCGGCAAAATGAGATACTTTTTAGGTATTGAGGTAGTACAAGGACCCAATGGAATTTTTATTAGACAAAGAAAATATGCTCAAGAAGTACTAGAAAGATTTAAAATGGGAGAATGCAATTTGGTTCACAATCCAATTGTCCCTGGCTTCAAACTTACGAAGGATGAGCAAGGAATGAAAGTGGATAACACATTGTACAAACAAATTATAAGGAGTCTTATGTATTTGACTTCTATTCGACCTGATATTATATTCGTAGTGAATCTCATTAGTAGGTACATGAAGTCACCTACAGAAATTCATTTGGCAGCTGCAAAAAGGATGTTAAGATATTTGAAAGGAACTTTGGATTTTGGGATATTCTATAGGTAGGGAGGAAACAAGGAACTCATTGCTTACACTGATAGTGACTATGTTGGAGATCCTGATGATAGGAAAAGCACATCTGGTTATCTATTCATGTTAAGTTCAGGTGTTGTATCATGGTCCTCTAAGAAGCAACCGGTGGTCACCTTATCCACTATTGAGGCAGAATTCATTACAGGAGCCTCCTGCGCCTGTCAAGCTATATGGATAAGAAGGATATTAGAAGTACTTTTACATACACAACTAAGTCCTACAAGAGTGAACTGTGACAATAGCTCAGCAATTAAGCTCTCTAAGAATCTTGTAATGCACGGACGCACCAAACACATTGATGTGCGATTCTACTTTTTGCGTGAACTCACAAAGCAAGAAGTAGTGGAACTGATCTATTGTCCAAGTCAAGAGCAGGTTGCAGATATCATAACCAAACCACTCAAATTAGACACCTTTTCAAAGATGCGTGAGTTAATGGGGTTGTTTCAATTTCATGTATAAACTAATTGCTTTCCAATATAGTTTAAGGGAGGATGTTAAAATTAGGTTTTTCGATTAAGTTGATATGGTCTTAGGTTAACTTTGAATAAATCCCGAGTGTTTAGGGATTTTGTTTTTCTATTTTTAATTTGCTCTCTACCACGATGATAGGAGTGGAAGACGTGCGTAAGTGTTTTTCTTAATTCATGTAGCTCTTTAAAAGTTGATCTAGCTTTTCAATCATTTTAATAAAACTTAATTATAGATTTCATAGTTTCGCCCCATATGCGGTCATGTTGGCTCCAATTTTTTTAAATAGATCGGAGTTCCCATCTTAATTATGCACCATGTGGGATGTCTGACGACGGTTTTGCCCCATTTATTTTTACCCGCCTATTGCAGGGATCTATTTTGCATCATTGAATTGATATCTAAATTTGACAATTTCCTAGGTTTTTATTTCCCAAGCTTTAATACTTTATTTTCTAACGTCAATCACTTTGGATGGTGGTTGGTTTTGTGATGAGATGTAGAGTATCAAGTCATACTGTAATACTGTCTGATTTTAAAGAAATCCTAGTTGCATCATATTTTTCACCCTTTTGTATTCAAATCACTACTTGTATGTCACATTGCAGGTACAATGAGTTCAAAAGTATTCTCATAGCATACTGATGACTCGGTTCGATGCTTGGTTATTTATAAACAAAAAAATGAAAAATGTTTTTTAATTATCATTTTCCGTGCGGAATAATTTTTGATAAGAACGCTAAAATCTTTTTAAATCTCACCTCATGTATTCTGTGTATCAGCAGGAATGAAAATTACAATGTTTTTGTTTCCATCGTTTTCATTTCTTCTGCAATTTAAAAATTAAAAAACATAAAAATTCTCACGTGGCTCAACGGTACAAAATTTATTTGAATATGTAAAAAATTTCTGGTTTGATTTTTAATTTTAAATAGTTATTAAAAAAAAACTCACATGTATATATAGAGCAAAATCTTTTTAATCGGCTTCAAACAAATTAGATAACAGGTCTATATGATATTAACAGTTGATTTTGGTCTTTTTTTTTACACTTATATTGAAATTTCATCTGCGTTGAAATGATATTAACAAATAACCCCTTATTTTGTTGCTAAACAATGATAAAAATAAAAAATAAAAATATAATGCTCTTTAGTATCTGACACTTTTCCTTTCTCATTTTCCAATAATGTGGCATGATAAGCTTTATTTATAAAAGTATCTTATAACTCTTCTGTGCTCACAAACAAATATTACAGTCAAAAACTCTAAAATATTCACAATTAATTAAGAAAGTGCATACTCAAATCCCAAAATGATCATAGAATAACTTCGAACAACACTGTTCAAATCAAATGAAAGAAAGAAAGAAAGAACTTGCTGCCGTCGTTGTTAAGGCAGCTAGTTATGTACTGATAATTAATTACTACAAAAGTTGATTTACATCATTTATAGTAGTAGGGATATTGGCCATATCATACTTCAACATATTGCAGAAGCTATCCCTCTCATCTTCAGTAGTAGTACTGCTGCAATTGACATAGTTTGTGGGCGAAGAGTTTAAGGGAGTTGAGTTATACGAATTAGGTGTTGATGATAAAACTGAACTATAACTCATATTTTGAATGCCATTGCAGATCAAACCTTGATTTTCTGACGAGGAATTTTTTATGATTGACTTACTATAATCGTTATATGTATGGTTTTGTTGTTGTACGGGAACAAAACTCTCATTGGGTATGATATTTGAGTCTTCTCTATTATTTTGCCAAAGATAGCTATTATTACTTAAATAATTTGGATATGATGAGCTATCAAGATTGGAAAGGCTTTGTGATAACTTCCCTGTGGAAGTTTGAACATGACCTGAGATGGGATTTTGAAGCTGGTTTTCTAGACATGTTTGCAATATTATTGAGTTTTGAACTTGGTTTTGGTGGTTGAAGAGATGGTTATAATCTTGAAGTTCTTGTGAATTAACAAATTGATCATTTGGGCTCTTATTGGGCTGCTGGTAGGACAAGAGTACTGTGGTGGCCAAACTGAGGAGGTTTGGATTCGTTAAATTAAAATTAGTTTCATTAACTAATCCAAGCAGATTTGGAAGATTAATATTGAGGTTATGAGATGAGTTACATAGAGCTGAACTAAGAAGAGATGATAGTTCAAGAAGATCTAAACGTGGGGCATGAGTCACTGGATCAATACCCATTTTCAACAGCTTCTTTCTGATATGAGTGTTCCAGTAGTTCTTTATCTCGTTATCTGTTCTACCAGGCAAGTGACTTGCTATTGTAGACCACCTAATTACATAACAATTAATATTAACAAAATAGAATTAGCTGGATGGATTTCTTATTAAACTCTAATATTAAAACTCTAAATTAATATTACCAATTGTCTTGTAGTACAATAATATTACCACTAGTGTATATGTGTATGAATGTGGACCTGAATGTTATTAAAAAGCAAAAAAAAAATCTCGTAATTAATCATAAAGAAAATTTTGATACTAGCTAGCTCTCATTACAATTAATGGTACCATTGACTACTACACAGGCCTCCAACAATATTATAGTATTATTAATTGGTTTTATTTTAAACAATAAAAAGTCTATAGAGTTAGTAGTATTTGTCTAAATACGTACATTACGTGTATACATATAATACCAGTTGAGGTAATTATTGAAACAACCAACAAGCGAATATGAAAAAGTAAAAAAAAAAAAATGGTTTACGTATTTAATTAATTAAAAAGGTGAATGGAAAATGAATATATATATATATATAGCTTACTTGTTACCGAGAACACTGTGCAGTTGTATTATAGTCTCTTCTTCTTCCAATGAGAATCTTCCTCGCTTAATGTCAGGTCTTAAATAGTTAATCCAGCGAAGCCGACAACTCTTTCCACACCTTTTCAGTCCTATCATCAACATTAACAAAAGCAAATTCTCACTGTCAATTCAACTATTGTTGTGCAGGAATGGATACTATTATATTAATTCTTTCACCAACCTCAAACAGTTGCATATATATAAAAACTATAATGAATTTTGAAAAAGAAAAGAAAAAAAAACTAAATTTAAGCTTAAATATTACATAATTAATCACTCATTTTTATCAATATTAAAGTGATTAAATAATGAAAAATAATAAGTTTTTTTTTTTTTGTTAAATATTAATTCTCATTGCTGCAATTCAATTTCATTATAGTAGTTTTTAAATATAAACTAAATGCTATAATATTAAGAAAAAGAAGATATGAATGAATTTCTATTTAATTTACGAAATAATAAAATGTTTGATGAGGATGTTCAAAAAAAATAAATTAGGGAAATTAATTAATACCAGCATTCTTGGGAAGGGTACGCCATCTGCAAGGACCATGTTGTTGAATGTAAAGAGTAAGTTTCTGATCTTCCTCGGAAGTCCATGGTCCTTTTTTCAATCCACTTTTGTCAGTACTGCAGCAAGGAGCCTTCATTATTCGAAAAAAGGAGATGAAGATGAGAATTAACAAGGTATATAATAAGATGAGTGAAACACAAAAAGTATTGCACAAGGGTTACGTGTGGACGATGAATATATATATATATATATAGAAGAGCCGAATATATAGGAAGCCAATTAAGCCAAGAAATTGGGTGTAAGTCAATGGGATTCGGTACCGTCCTTTGTTCACCTCTCAAAGACGTGTCTTCTTATCAGGAATTTATTTTCTTATATACACGTATAGTAATATAGTATAGGTTTAATTATAGATTTATAGGTATTATTATATTCTCACTTTGGATTGTAATTATCAAACATATATCACTCACCTCTTAATAACATAACGTAAGCCCATGCAAAATTATCTTACGAAATTAATTAAAGCTATGGGTATTATGGGCACTTCAACCTATTTCCACCTATTATATATATATATATATATATATCTACACAGCAATAATAATGTTATTCATCGATCCTAGCTAGGATATTAGATGAGAAAATGAGTCTTAAATGATGGATTGAAAATTCAAATTATTAACGAGTGGACAAAGATATTTTAATTAATGGATGAACTTTGACAGTCGAATCGAAATACCGAATAGTGTTTTCTAACATAGGTGTAGATATTTTTATATTTGATTATACGGTCATTAAAATTCATTTTTTAGAAATAAATGAACAATTTTTAAATTAAACGTATAAAAATATATGTAGTTTAAAAAAATTAAATGTTAAATTAATTTTTACTTTATCATATTATTTAAAATATTAACATTAATTTTTATTTTTTAACTATAAGTAAAATAAAAAATATATAAAATAAAAATAAATAAAATTTAATCTAATTATACAAAATATTGTATGTTTTATTATTAAAATTATATTTTTTATGTAATTATATGTATATAAAATAACATTATTAATATATATTCGGTTAACCACTATTTAGGTATTGTAATAACCATCATTGTTTCACGTTTTTTTTATATGATTATTTTTGGGAAAAAATTGGTAGATTTTTATGGATAATTATAATTTCAGTTATACACGGTTAAAATATTCATCCCTAATGAAACATGTTTGTTGAAGATGATGAAAAACTTTATAGATATTATTTTATATTAATGCATATTTTAGACATACAAATACTCATTTTAATGCAATTATCAATAATATATTCTTAAAATTAGTAAGGTACATCGTATATTTTTAGACTTGACTTATACAATTGATTTTGAAAAAACAACTAAAATAATACATTTTAAAGTTTTTTAATAATAAAAATAGTATTTATAAGATATGATTAATATATTTTTAATATTAGAAAACCATAATATATTTTTTGACATTGAAAGACATAATTAGACGTTATCGTAAGTTGAATTACGACCGTTTAGAAGATTAAATATTAAAATATGTTTATTTTAATTATGTTCGTTAATCTTACAATATCATTTTTTATTTTTTGTTATTTTCAAGAATATTATTTTATATAATTTCTTAAAAGAATTTGATATGTAGAGTATTATTCGAGATCTAGAGCTACACTGCTCTAATCAATATTCATTGCTTGCCTACTTAAACAAGACCCATTAAATAAAAAGAAAATTAAATAAATGATAAAACTTTTCCTAAATAACTTGTAAGGTACATTCTAAGGCATTTTTTTATCAATTGTGACAATATTTATTGATGTAATATGTTTTTATATAATTTTACGAGTTTAATTGTATTACATTGTGTTATTTTAATTAAATTTTATCTTAAATTTAAGATAATTTTTTCTTTTGTTCACGAAGCAAAAAGATATATGATATTAAAAAATTTATCAAAATTTCAATGCAAAAGTTTTTCACGATTTGAGGATATACTGTTTTCAATTTTTATTCAAATATATGACCAAAAAAAAAGGTTTTAAATCGTGACAATTAATTACATAAAGTACAATTGTTAAGAATTTTTCCAATATAGCGTTATTAAATATTATAAATTTTATGATACTACAATGGTAGCATGTGATTAACCACTAATTTAAACGTGGTCGACATGATTTTTATGTTGATCAATAAAAATATTTAAATTCTCATTTTTTTACTATGAATAATTTTTTTTTTATTATCTAAATTCTGATTTGTGTGTACAACAAAATGTCTACACGTATGTTTCCTAGTGACGCTTTCGTAGACCGTACTACAGTGACTCAACTTTGTTCGTATGCATACCAAAGTTTAGGAGAAGTTAATATAATCACAAATGATGTCATTATTATTAAAAAATTATATAACCGCTTGGCTTTGTGGGCTCCAAGCCGCTTAATTTCAGTAATGATCGAGTCAGCTCGCTAGCTCTTAAAGAAGTTATTGCATAAGCACGACTCTTTCTAATTATTATTTTTTATAAAAACAATTAAAACTGTTTTTATTAAATCGTTTAAAATACATTCCGGTGGTGTAATTATTGTACGAATTTAAAAATAGAGAAAGGATTTTTACCTTTTGTAAATTATATATTAAACCTTCTTGATCGAGTGTTAAAAATGATTTTATTAAATTAATGTTTATATTGAATTCCATATCAATTGAACATTAGATTTTTCTTGCATTTATAATTATATGATAATTCTTACTCTTTAATAGCTCTTTTAGAAGGAGTTAGGCCATTGATTTTTTTATGGTATCAAAATCAGGTAACTGAGTCGATACTCAACCGGTTGTAGGGGATGAACCTTGCGTCGGTGTGAGCGAAAGACGCTCTATATCTTCGGTCAGAAATCGATGTGAGGAGGAGTGTTGAAGTCACACATCAATTGAACATTGAGTTTTTGTTACACTCATAAATCTATGACAACCCTTACTCTTTAAAAATTCTTTTGAAGTTAGTTAGATCATGAATTTCTTCGATTTATTGTTTGGTAATTAAAACATTTAATATGTGAACGATTTCACATGATAAAATTACTTATATGAATTTATATATATATATAATTGGTAATATTAAAAATGTATTGGTCTCTGCCTAATTATATTCATGGACGGATGTTCAAAACTATTTATTTTCTGATAAGGACATACAACAAGTATCTGCATGCATCAATTAATGTAGTTTTCAAAGTTGGGGGAGCTTTCATTTTCTTTACTTTCACCAGATTCCCAAGTCCTAATAATAATAAGGATAATAGTACCCAATAAGATATATAACATCAGTACACCATAAATAAATAAAAAATCGCATGCTGATTATTTCATTGGCAATTAACACTTATTAAACTGAGCTCTTGCTTCACAGTCGTTACATTATACTAATTAATATTATTACGATATTATAATACATTTTACTATTTAAGATACATAGGCTGCAGATAGCCATGTGATTATTGAAGAATTTTTCATGTTTGTTTTTAGTAAAATGCATGAATAGAAATAGAATCATAGTTTTTTTTTTAAATGCTATATATATAAATTATATATATGACCCATATATTAATGTTTTGAATAGAAATTTTGACCAGTCTTACATTAATTAAAGCTGCGTACACAACATTATATGTGCTCGTTTGAAGCAGAAAAGCTGGGTAGAAATAGCTTTCAAATATTAATTTATATAGCCTTAATTTCGTGATTCAAGTAATAGTTTATGAGTTGCCCCAGTCTCACCACTCAAATTAGCCGAATTTACATTTTGTGATAATATAATGAACAAAAGATGCCTTGAGATCGATGACTATTGTTCAATCCATGACTGCTGACTCATCACATTAATGTAATTGACTTTTGATTCATTTTCTTTACTATTAATCTTGTGAATACAAAAATAAAGGTATATATTGTTGATTATTTTTAATTTTGGGATTGAATTTTTAATTTTAAAATTTTAAAAAAATATTAATAATTTTTTAAACTAATTTCTGGTTTCAAATTTAAAAAGTATAAATTAAAAATTAGATATTTATAATTAATTTTTAAAAATTTTTAACTTTTAGCTTTTTAAATTTTAACTTATTTTTATATATTTTTATTAAAATGTTTGTCTTTGATAGTATGGTTGGGTTATTAATTTTTAATATAAAAAATAAATTCAATTTTATTTTTCTTCTTCCTAATTTTAAAGTTTGAATATTATTTTTTGTAAAAAAAATTATATTAATTCATTGAAATTGCAGTACATAAAAGAATTCAATTACAAGATATAAATAAATAAAATTGGCAAACATATTAAAACATAAATATTATTCTTTATTGTTCTCGTGATAACGCTATCAATAATCGTCTCTTTTATGAGTATTCATTTGTTTGCTAAGATTGTTATAATATTTTCATATATTCAATCAATCTACTTGAATACATAAATTTAATATATAAAATAGCAACAAATCTAGATATAGAATAAAACATATGCCCACCCTAAAACAAGTTGATGCGAGAAATAAAACCATACAATCAAATTAAATTTTAGGCAAAAAAATACACCATAAGTTTTGATAATTTTAATAAAACTAACAAAAAATTAAAAATAAAATAAACCTATCCATAAGAAAATTTCTATGAGAGATGAGCTCTCTCTTCCATTATTACATATCAAAAGAAAAAAAGTAGAGAAAGATGATAAGAAGGATGTGGTTTTTGTAAATATTCAAAGTCTTAGATATATCAAATTTCAACACAAAGATTAAAACTAGGAAGTTTGAATAAATTTTATAATTTAAAAAAAATTAAAAATAAGTTTTCAAACATATTTAATTTAAAACTTTATAAAATTTGAGACACTTATTAAACGAGCTACTAACTGCCTACATATTTGAACAAAAGAAAAAGTGGACTTTTAATCTCTCTTCTTTAGTAGAGTCTACATGATCAATAACAAAGTGTGTTAGTTAAAGAGCTGTGGCTTAGCTATATAAAATTTAGTTTAATACATAGAAAGTATGATATTTAAACTAATGTTATGTAATATTTTTTAAAAAATAGTGGGTGTGATTAAAAAAAAAAGTACCTAAATAACGATTCGATATTGGTTTCAAAATCGGACTAATCCATTAGATAATTTGAACTTTGAACCAAATAATTTTATGTCATTTTGATTTAATTTAATTCGGCATAATATTAATGAGAAAAAGACCCATTGACTTTTTTTTGCATTTTTCAAATAAAAATATAATATTATATTTTTATGTAATTAAAAATAATTTAAATAAGAGAGAGATGAATCTTTAACCACGTATAATTATATGAATTAATAATAATTAATAAAAAAAATAAATTAAATAAGAAAATGTGTTGTTACTAAAACCACAACAATACTCACAAACAATTCATTAATTTCTTTTTACATGTAGTACCATTTTTCAATAATCTTTTGAGCAAAATTAAAATGTACATATAAAAAAAAATATTCTTTACAAATCTTCTTGATTAAAAAATATATCATGACCTAAAAATTTTAATGATAAAATTATTAAAAAAATTATAATCAATAATATATATTATAAATTCAAATCATTCATTAAAAGAAGTAAAATTAAAAATATCTTTCTATTAATAAATTATATAGAAAACAATTTAAAAATTAACGTAATATATATGTAAATTATAGGATATCTTTAAATATGATAAAAATAAATTATTAAATATGATAAATGGTTAGATGATTAACCTATAAAAAGAAAAATGAAATGGCCGGAATCAATCCATTTCTGTACCAAATTATTTATTATAAAATGAATAATACCCTTCTTCATTTATACCTCAATCTGCCCTGTTATGATATGACTCGAATAGGTTGGATACCTATGGAATCCTGATCCATCGTGTTATACTGACATCTCGACGTGCCAGTGTCTTATAAGTTTTCAATATGTATAACTAGAATTGCATTGAATTTAGTGCATATATATGTCTGGTATGATGACAGACAGTACACACACTATTTGTATGAGGACTGTGGAGGAATGTTGTTTGTATATGGAGAAAGTTATCCATGAAATAAATGCATAAATAATATGCTAAATTGTTTTATTAAAAATTTGATTTATTTATAAAAAATGGGTTAATTAGTGAATAAATATATATTTTTTAAATATTAACATATTATTTATACATTATATAACTATCTCATATAAAAATTTTAATGTATAAATTTGTATTAATATTAAAATAAGTTTGTAAATTTTAAAATTATTCATTTAAAAAAAATTAACACATGACACAATAATCAATAAAAATAAATTGAGTATAAATTTATGTGTATTTAATATTTTATCTAGTTTAAAATTAATTTATCATCCTATAATTTTAATTTTATATTCAATCAATAATTGATACATAATGTATATAATATTATGGTTATTATATTAAAAAAATTAGAACAAACAAAACAATTTTATTTAAAATTTATAATTATAAAAATAAAATCATTTATGTCAAATTATTTTTATTATAAAAATATTTTTAACCTATCATTTTATTTTAAATATCTGAATGATATTTAAATAATTAAATCATATTTAATAATATTAAAATATTATTATAAATTGAAAGTTATATGTAACTAATTTTCAAAACAATTTCTCTTAAATGAGATAAAGGTGTCGTGGAAGAACTTGACACAATCACATTTTATAAAAAATAAATTTACATAAATATTAGTTGTAACGTGACATACAATAAAATAATTTAAAAATAATAATTTTTTTTAAAATTCCATCATTTGACATAACATAAGTAAAAGTTTATTTTTTATATTTACTATTCCTCGTGTAAAAGTTATATATACGTAGACTCGTATTTTTACAATAAGACATTAAAATCTTTACATTAATAGTTAAAAATTATTATTTAATTAAAAAATTTGTACCATACTTGATAAAATAAAATAAAACTTATATTTAAAATAATTAAAAAATAAAAAAAAAATTATTTAATTATTGGCAAACCAAAAAAATCCATTTTAATCCCAAAATGAAATGAAATCACAAAAAAAAAAGATTGATATGAAATGAACTCTAAAAGAATTAAATCATGTTAAAAACGATGATTTTTCAAGAAAAATCAAAAGGAGAGATGGATTTTGTATTTTTTATTTTAAATTAGTAATATCTAACAAAATTTATAACATTTTTAATGTTATTATAAATGACGAAATGATTATTAACGTTGATTTATTGGCATGAATACAGTTTTAAAGATGGATTTATCCTTAATTTTTTACTCATTTTTGTGACACATGTTAAAATTCTCACTTAAATTTTAATTTGACTCTTAATATAAATAAAATTAAATGTATAAATTATTAATGTATTATTATAAAAATATGAGTATAGATATATGCATTTTTATTGTTGAATATAATTAATACTAAACGGCTCTTTCGTAACAAATAATTCATTCACTAACAAAATGAAAATATTTTATAATGGATTGTTTTATTGCTAAAACTTTGATTCTTGTTTGGGAAGTTTGGGGGAGGGTTGAAACATTGCTATGAACGTAACATGTATAATGACCTGAACGTAATGAAAATTATACTCATCTTTATTACGAAACATTGAATTTGTTCCAGTTTTGTTAATTTCATCGTTATAAATTTGATTTCCTCAAGTCCAGCGCAAAAAACGACTACAGATAAGTTTTTTTTTTCCTTTTCTTTTAATAGTACATTGTATAGTAGATACTAGTGAAATATTTAACTTTAGTTTTTTTTTTCTACGAAAATATATAACTTATTTTTTCTCTTTAAGACTCTGATACGTCAAGTTCACACTAATCATATATATGTCCTTCACATTTAGGTACATTTGTTATATAATATTAAATATCTTAATTATATAATTTTTATTACAATGTTAGGTGTGTATTTAAACTATATTAAATACTTTGAATAATATATCTAAAATTTTAATTATAAAATTATTTATCTTAAATCATTTCAAATTTAAATTGTTTTTTTATTTTTAAAAGTCATAAAAATATAAATATTAATTAAATCAATTTTTTATATAAAAATTATTTTTAATAATTAAAACATTATATAATTTATTTTATTAAAACATTATATAATTTATTTTATTAAAATATTTATCGTTAATTTTCGTACCAATAATTAATTAACGGGATAACATTAGCGAACAAAACGGTCTTCTTAAGATTATTTGACAAATGGTATGCTCGCATAGGAAAAGATGAATTATTCATTCTTTTTTTATTTTTTATAAAATTGAGTAATTGACATAAAAAACATTTTTTGTGTAGACAAATGAACAATATTTTTTAATTATATCTGTTAAAATAATTTAATTATAAAAATAATAATATAAAAACAATTAATCATAATTATTTTATTTTTATCAATTTTTTAATTATTATTTTCTATTAATAAAATAATTTATAAAATTATATCTTAACAACAATAGGAAAAATAGAATAAAAAATAAAAACAATTAATCATTTATTTTTATACTTTTAATTATTTCAAAACAAATTGATTAAATTATTATAAAAAATAACAAAAAAAATAATTAAAGTGATATTCTCAACGTTATTAAAAAGATTGAAGCATTTAATTTTAATTAATTTAGATTAATAATACAAATTAATCCAATCTTAATGAATAATTTATAAGAAAATACTTTTTTTAAGCTTAACTTTTATAATTAAGAAAATGCTTTGTTGCACGTAGTCACTGCCATGCAATAGGATGGGTATGAATTATTTGTGGATCATATTTTATTGATTTATACTCTATTTTTAATCTTAATCGTTAATTCTTTTAAAAATTAATCTAATAGTCTTTGAAATATCATGTCATTTGTGTCATCAAGTAAAATTTTTTTTTTAAATAAGAAAGAAAGAAAGAGAGAATACTAAAAAATTAGCATAAATCAATACACTTTTTTTGCTTAACCGAATATCTAAACTATAATATAACACGTCTTGATTTGGGTGTCTTATCTATTATTTATATAGCATTTATGTTGTCTCAACTTACAAGCAATACATTTCTTAAGAGTTAGACTTTGCAAAGTGCTACGTTGGGTGAGCGTTATTAGTGTGATAAATTATTGATTTATTTTACAAATTAATTCTCTTTCCTTTAAAAACTAGCCTTCAATTTGAAGGTAATGGCTTGTTAATTTTTATCAAAAATTACTTCACAAACAGAGTCTAAAAGTAAGAGTAAGTCTTAGTAAAATATATTTTTTATGTATGTTTTTATTTGAAAATTGTTTAATTTTATTAAAAAAATAAGGTTACCTTTAAAAGATTTTAAAATATACACTAAAACATGATTATTTTTACATTTCCTAAAAAGAAAAGAAAAAAACTATTTGTCTTATATCTTATTGGATTTAGAAATTAAAATTATGAACATGTAAAATAATAAAAATTCAAAGTATATTAATATATGTATAAATATAATAAAATTAAAATATATCTATAACGTAAATATATTATTTTTATTTCTTCGGTTTTATGTAATAAAACCTAAGATCGATTTGATTTGATTAGATCATTATTTTTTTAATTTAAGATCTTGATCAATCAACTTAAAAAATAAAAATAAAGATTTAATTCACAGGATATAATCGGATGTGTGGTTTAAAATAGTATGAGTTGATGTCGATGTTTCTTATATCAAGAAATTTACATTAATTAATCTTTTATATTATAAAATATATAGTTTAAATTTTCATATTTATATATATTAGTAATTTAAATGAATAATTTTCTTTTCACTTTTTGATAAATTTCAATTATAAAATATAAGAATATAAAAGATTATATATAAAAATAAATAATTAAATTGCAGAAGAAGTCATAGATTAATATATAAATTACACGTAGGAAAAATGTCTATATAATTTTATAAATATTATTTTTATATTTATAATTAAATCAATCAAGTTCTATAATTTAGTATAAAAATATTCTATTGATTCAATTAATATAACATCATTAAAATTATACATTATATATATATATATTAAATTTATTAAATACATAAATAATTAATTAAAATTAACTTAATAATTTTATTCTATAATAATTAAAAAAATCGGAAAAAAATCATATGCTACAAAAAAAATTGAAATCTCTTTTCTTACTTATGAAAAAAAAATTTAATTTAAAAATGATAGTTTTTTAAGGATATTATAGCTTTATTTGGTATCGAAATAGATAAAATTCATTCAACACTTACCAAGAAGAAGAAGATCATGCATTTCTTATATATTGATAAAAAGTGATGATAATTTCTCTAGAATAGTTTACAAAATTTTAGAATAAAATATATTTAAAGATGTTTAAAAGTGCTTAAAAATAAAGTAATATATATGGTCATGATTGATCTTATGAATAATTCTAGAATCATTAATTAGAGAAAGAAGATAGAATTGTATAGAATCTAATTACTCAACTATATTTACTACTAATTTAAGTGAAGTTGTGAAACCAATTTAATACAAGCTCTTCTAAAATCATTATACCTTACCATTATATATATCAAAGCCTTTTTTCATTTGTCCTCCTTTCAAGAATTACCAAAGGCAAATATCAAATCATAAAAAGTATTCAATATTATTTAAGTTTATCAATACTCTATGCTAGAAAATACTATTCAACTTAAATGAATTTTTATTTAGATATTCTAAAAACCATAGCATGTAATACTGTCTTATTTAAACAAAAAAAAATCATGATTTTAATTTATTTGGTCATTTCATAACTTTTTTTTTTGGGAATAATTCTACCATCACCCAATTACAAATATGATAGATGCTCCAACAACTGTTCCATACCTAGATGAATACTTAACCTTTAGGATATACATATAATCCATTGAATATTAGCTTCGCCAGTACTCTTCAATCCTTGACATGGTATTTCAGCAAACATTATTCATGGATTAAAATAAATTAAAGAATTAAGATGATAAGCAAATGACCCAACCCAAGATGATGAATTTTGTAAAAAAAGACCATTGATATATTATTCTTAAGAATATAAGATCAATAATACAAGTATTTGCAAAGACAAGAATAGCCTAAATTGAAAAGTGAAATGTGTAAATGCTTGAGTCACTTCATTTTATTTTTTATTATACAAGTAACTACTGGTATGGAGAGCAGGAGAGGAGTTTATTACACTTATTCCAAGACTATTCAAACCAACTTGTCAGCAAAGCTATAACTTTTTTTTGTTAATTTACATCTTAATTCACTGGCAAATCTGTCTTTGCCCTACTTAATTCACTTAATTATATATTTTTCTTTGCCCTAGAATTGTTGCTATGGAGGGTATTTGACCCAAACATTTTAATTTCTTACAGGAGCTTAACCCTTTCGATTCATTTAGAGCGGATAAGCAGTTGTGTTGTGCACGATAAATTTATAAATTATATTTAATTTAAATTTTAACAGATTAATTTTATATTTTTTCTTTAAACTATTTTTCAATCTTTAGAATAAAATTGTGTTCAATTTTTGTTTGTTAAGTTCACTTAACCACAATTAATATCCAAACTATATTCAAAATTAAATAAAATTCAATTTAATACATGTGTCAATATAGTTCAATATAAGATAATAGATTTATTTACACGAGATTTTATTATGTATGAAAATAATAAATAATAATATATTAAATATGTAAAATAAAACACAAACTTTACTTGATTTGAGAATTAGAATCACCGTATATTATAAAATTTGATAGAAAATATACATAATATATATAAAAGAGTTAGGGAAAAATCTTTTCCTCGTGAATATATATATATATATATATATATTTTAAGTTTGATTATGCTCTATTGTGCTATGAATATTTAGTATAAAAGAGTTATATTTGCATTAAGTTTTTACACATATTTAAGAAGAAGAAAAAAAAACGATGTTACAGCTTGATTTTTCATACATAATTTGTTATTATATAATTTACATATTTGGTAAATAGAATTTTCTTTCAAATAAGGCGCAAAAATCAGACGCTTGGACTCTACCTTTCGTTCGTTGATAGACAGCTCAATACCAAAATTAGAGTGTTCACAGTTCACTCACTAAGATCCAACACCAAAAAAACAGTAATATAAATTTAATCATTGTTGAGAAACAACGTGGCTACATTTCTTTTATTCAAAACGACAAAACTAGAGTCAACTAATATTTTATACAATAACTAAGATATTAGAAGGATAAGACTAACGATTTTGTTGTTTAGTGAATATAAAAAGTCCAACCTCTATAATGCAAAAGTTAAAATTATGTTCTTCTTAATTTCCATCAAACAAGTATTTTTCCCACTAGCTAGCTAACAATTTTTGTATTTGGTCTGACCAATAATGTGTTTTTAAATTGTTGTCATTTTAACGACTATACACATAAAATTTGATTGAAATGAATCCTGGTTGCTTATGGGCTAGTTTTACTTTTAATATATATATATATATATATATATATATATATATATATATATTTGATTTTTTTTAAATTAAATACGATTTAAATTTATGATTTAAAATAAAATATTAATTATTCTTAAAATATTATATACCCGTGAGATGAATATATTAATGTATAAAAAAAACATAATATTTTGATTAAAAAAAATATTAATATAATATTTATAAATATTACAATATTTATCTTCTTTTGAGATTACTTTTTTTTTTAATTATATAAATATCTCATATTTTTTATACACTATAAAATTTTACATGTATATATTTGCTTAATGTATTTGTATGTGAGTGGATGACCCTAGAGTGTGCTAGATAATCACCTTAATTAATATAACCTAATCTCAATATCATGCCCGAATGTTCTGTGGCATAAAGATCTTATGGGGTTTAAATTATGGGGGTTTTAAGTAAGGCATGATCAATATACTTTAAACATTAATAATACGTACCTTCTAATTTGGGCATGCTATATATATATATATATATCTTAACTGGTTGATTAATTAATTATGTTTATGAAATATACTTTAATCATAATGGGTTTATGCGTCACATGCTAATTACGCTTAGCACTTGCCATGAATCTAAAGCTTGCTAGCACAAAATAATTTATTATAATTAAATAAAACACCGATCCATTCTGTTGTAACTTTAATTAAATCACTCAGTATATTGATTTGGTATATCCACTACCTACCTAATTACGTTATCAAATAATGATCCGATTCCTTTGATTCAATTATTATATATTAATTTCACATAAAATAATACTCTTAAATTTATAACAATAAAAATAATACATTTTTTAGTATCAAGAGTTTAAATAAATAGATTTCAATTTAAATAATATTTTACCATTATTTTTTGATATAAAATATTTGGATTAAATTTTATTTTTAAAAAATATATAAATTAGAGTCGCGTTGCTTTTATAATTAAATTTTTTAAGTAATATTATAATTTTTTTTTTGGCATTTTGTATATGTAATTTGATCACATACGTGCGTGGTCCTTATTTTATTAGGTTTTCAATTGATGATGCGACGCAAGATATATTTAGGCATTAGTTTGTGTACAAGAAATAATGCTTATCATATCATGTGGTAGTTAATTATTCCACTGTTATTGAAATTTCTTTTTATATTTAAATTATACTTATAATTAATTTAAAAAAAGTTTATAACCATATATATATATATATATATATATAATTGAGTTTGCATGAATCATACTAAAAATATTAAATGAGATAGATTATAATTGAGTTTGCACGAATCAAACTAAAAATATTAAATGAGATAGATTATAATTGAGTTTGCACGAATCAAACTAAAAATATTAAATGAGATAGATTATAATTGAGTTTGCACGAATCAAACTAAAAATATTAAATGAGAGATTAATCGCTTATCTCTTGTGAAAATTTAAAATATATTTAAGGAAAGGAAAGTTATGGCCCCAATGAAAATTGGGAACTTCAGAGAGAAACAAAGTTTCAATAAAGCTGGCTTTTTAGAATCAATGTTTAAAACCATGGGAAAAATTATTATTTGCATGATTTCCTTCTCGATCGGAATATAAAGAAAATTATTGTATTTAATATTTTTAATATCTTAAGACTCATTGTTACGAAAACATGGAGTGAATGTTTTTCTGTACACATTTTTTTATTATGTAAAAATACATTAAAACTTTGACGTAAAATATATACATATATAAAATATATATATAAATACGAGTATGATTCATTTAGTTTAAAAAATAAGTTATTAAAAATATGTTAATAAGATACATATATATAGGGGTGGGCAAAATAAACGCGGGTTTTGTTATCCGCGAATAACCGTCCGGTTCGATTTTTTATTGTTTAATTTCATGGACGTGTTCGATTTCGAGTAAAAACCGAACATAAAGGAGCAGGTACGGTTCGATTACGGTTATGGTTATATTCAAAACCTTACTCGAAATTAATTAATTATATTTAAATAAATTATATATTAATTAAGATTTATTTATTTTTAACCTAAATACCTATACATATAAACCTAATTTATCAGATTCCTAAATCCTAACCTAACTCTATCCACGCCTCAATTTATCTCAGTTTTCTTCCATTTGCAGATTTGCCTTCTCTCACAGCGTCGCCTCATCGCCAACCGTAGCCGCAGTCGCCATTCGTTGTGTCTTCTTCAGTTGTCTACAGTCGCTGCGTCTTCGCCAATCATCACCACTCATTGCGTCTTCTTCGGTCGTCTCCTGTCGTTGCGTCTTCTTCGGTCTTTGGTAGTCGCCATTTCCCTTCATCTCGTCGCCATTCACAGCGCCAGTCACAGTGCTGCATCATCGCCATTTACAGCGCCAATCACAGCTCTCGGTTGTACGCTTGTTACCAGCTTGTTATCCCTTCTTCTTCGTGGTCTCATTAGGTAATTGTTTCCTTTTCTCGTATGAAACAGATCTATTAGTGGTTGTCTTGCTATGATATTTTTGCTACTCTGTTTCTTGAGCAAAATTGGACAATGTATTACTATATTAAACTGTTAATTTTCAAAAATAATGAAACTATCATTAAGTGTTATATTGGACTACTTCATTTATGAAACCTCGATCATTGTAATTATGGTACTGTATTTATTGAACCATTATTATGTGCATCCATCTTAATGGAAAACAAAATACTTGGAAAGGAAATCCTTATGACTCTATCATTTGTTAAGCATGCTAGAAAGTGAAAACTAGTGTAGTAAAGTCTTCATGAGTAATAGGTTTTCACGTCTTGACAATATTTCCTGCATGATCTTTTACTATCTGTGGGGTGGGTTAGCATATTGGCGTTGCTCAGTAACTATGTTGTTGACCTTATTCTGGTTCATTGATTTTTATTGCTTTTACCTATGATTTTAAGATTGGAATCTTGTGCAGATTACTTTGAACAAGGTTTTATAGTTTTTTCCTGCTTTTACCTATGATTTTACTTTGAACAAGGTTTTATAGTCCTGCTTTTACCTATGATTTTAAGATTTGAATATCTTGTGTAGCAAATATTCTTTTTGATTTTCTGTATGTAAAGTAGAACAGTGAGCAAACATCGTAGTAAACTAAAAAAAACACATTAAAGCTTTGATATGTACTCAAGATTGGTTATGGGCTAATATTCATAAACAAGGTATAAGCCTATATATTTAATACTTGTACATATTATATTTTATTAACACTTGTTTTATGTATTATATATTAATTATTTAATTATGTATTCAAATTTTTTATAATTTATTCAGATATGTGATTCCTTGTTTATCTACTTCTACTATTAATATTGCAGAAGATGATGTTTAGGTAAAAAATTTACATTATTGATTAAACAATTTATTATTTTGGTTTATAAAATTAATTTTATATGTTTGATTTTTGTAGGATACCGCGTGCATTTGATGAATAATTAGAAGAAATAAGTTTTGATTTGTTGTACTTGAATTTTTCTTAAATTTATTTATTTAGTTTTCAATATTTGTATTAGTTTGTAATATTTTATTTATATCTTGTGTTTTTTATTGATATGTATTTAATCTTATCTAGATTCATAGAAATATATATTATTAAATGTTAAATTTTTAATCATAAACTCAAAATAACAAATTTAAATAACAAATTGAGATATCAAGTTTAATATTAACTATTTGTTTTAGGTTGATTGCATTGTTAAAAAGAAGTTCAATTGAATAAGATTTTGAAAAATTGAGTTTTTTCGGTTTTTTTAATAACTATCCCGAATTGTTAATCGTGGGTAAAAAACTATCCCCAAAATGCAACATTTTTTGGGCGATTTCGAGAATAGATTTTATAATTCAGTTCGAGAACGATTATATTCAAATCCGTCCCCGCCCGTCCTCATGCCCATCCCTATACATATACATATATATATATATAAACTTATTTACTTTTTTATAATAATATAAGATATCAATAATAAATTTAATATAAATTAACTATTAATAATAGAGTCAATTCAATTTCAATAAGTTTTGTTAAATGATTAAAAAAATTACTCATTTTTTTAATTTTAAGTTAAAAAAATTAAATTATATTAATTAATGTGTTTGATTTTAAAAATTAATTTTTAATATTTTTATTATTAAATACTTAATATATATATTTAAATTTAATTATATTTAAATTTTTATTATTATTTATGTGAATAGATAAATAAAAATCTTAATATTTTAATAAATTATAAATATTATAAATTAAATATAATTGATAATTGTTTTTATTATATTATGAAATAATAATAATATACATATTTAATAATAATAATAATAATAATGGTTACGTAATCACGAGTTGCATATCAGTAGATGGTTGAAAGAAAGAGGGGGAAAAATGTTAGACAAAAAGGACACCTGGCCATAACCCAAGAGCCAACTTTAAGTTTCAAGAACTTTCTAATTTTTAATTAATTAGTCAAGAGCTTTTTTATTTCCCCATTACTTGTATAAACAAACTACGGATATAATTAGATAAATTGGATCATTGTCCTCTGTATTACATAAATTAAATCTATCTATCTATAAGAAAAACAAGTTTTAATAATATGGGAGTATTATTATAACCAGCGACCCCATTGCCGCTAATCAATTTTGAAAAGTAGGGACAATGGTGTTCCTTATATAAAATATCATCTCACAAATTTTTTTTTAATACATCCTTAAAAAAATATATGAAAAAAATCATAATGAAAAGATTTGTGACTTTTATTTTAAAAATTTACAAGGAGATAATTGTAATCGACTAAATATTAAACATAACCAAAGTTTTACTTTATTTCAGTTCAAAAGCTTGTATTTATTTTTTTTATGTTTATTATAAATTTATGTTGCAAATTAATGTTATTTTTTTGTTTTTAATTTTTTTATAATTTTGTACAAAATCCATAAATGACGACATATGAAACTGTATTTTATTTTTTAAAAAAATTATGAACTTCAAAATCAGGCTAAATTTTGAACAATAAAATTTTAATACAAAATTTAGAAATGGAAATTAATTGTAGCAAAGGTTTAATATTTTTAGAGAAATAATATTAAATAATAAATCTAATCAATGATATGTGATAGTAAAATTATTATCATATTTAACGGTGAATATTATTTATATATTTATTGTTCGTTTATTAATTAATTTTAAATTTTAAATTGTGATAATATATGTAATATTTAAATTATTTTATAATTAAAATAATTAATTTAATTTATTTATTAAAATCATTAGTTTTCGGAATAGTCCTAAGAACCGGATGAAGTGTAAATAAAGTCATTTGTTTTTGAAAATGATCAAATTTATTTTATTTTATATTATTTTATCAAAATTAAAGAAAATACTAACGTGAGAAAGGATATTATTGAAAATTAATAACTCTATTTATTTTTTTAATTTAAAAAAAATTAACACAAAACTCTAATGTTAAAAAATATCTCATATTATATGTAAGTTTATGTAATATAAGTTTATGTAATATATGTAAAAAAATATTAAAATACTAGTATAATAATAAAAGAAATTAGTTCATTTCTAACTTAATTATTATTTATAATTTAAATATATTAATATAAATTAAATTATATTTATTTATTTTTATATAATAAAGTGATTGACAGTAAGCTACTAAATTTTTTTCACTAAAATAATCTATTTATTAAATAAAACTTCATCTCCAATAATTTATACATTCAACAAAAGTTTATAGCAACGTTACAGTAAGGCACGTGTACAATAAGGCCCAAATAGCCTAAGTTATGCTAATTGAGACCAATTATGTAATGTCCAACGACCCAAATACTATCAATTTCAATGTCTTCCTCTTGGGTGTTAACCCATAAAGGAATTTTTCATGGATAATTGCCTCATTAAAATTTGTGGGCCTAAATTTAGTTGGGGCACATTAAAAAAAAAAAAAAACAGTGTAGCGCATTACCACATTAGAACATTTCAATAACTATTACAGTACATTAATTATTTTTACCAGTAATTTAATATGTTTATTTAAATAAAAACTCCTTACAACTATAAATAATTATTATTTTTTTATTTGCCTTAAATTTTTATTTTAAAAAAATATTTTATTAATCATTTAAGCTATGTTTTTTAAAAAAATAAAGCTTAAAAAAATATCTTACCATATCATTTCCTAATGCACCTAAAAGTAGACACAATAGAAATATATTTTCTTCTTCTACGCAAATTTTCATGACCATTAAAATACATGTAAATTTAACCCAAAATTTAAATAATTTAATTTGATTCGATTTAAATCAAATCACAATTAAGTGAAAATAAACTCGATCCAATTTTACCCAAATAATTTTAAAAATAAACATTCTTACTACAAGTTTGATCCAAACTTCATTTAAAGTATTTTATAATTTCTTCGATCATTTACCTCGTATGTTGACAAATTCAATTTAAAATTTAAAAATATCGGGTCAAAATCTACGAGTAAATTTTAAACTTTCGTTTAATTTTAAAAACCAAATTGGATCTAAAAATATAATAAACTTGTAATTTTCGACACAAACCCGACCTAACTAAAATTTTTAGCTTGGGCTGGCCTATCCCACCCAATTTACTTCCCTAGCCATTCACATTATCTTCACCTATTTTTTTTTTTCAATTTTATTGTAATATTTGAAATTAAGAGAAAAATCCCAAAAGTCAGAAGAAAACGAAAAAATAAATCAGGTCTTCATACATGATATCTAAGCATTTGCTGGTTATTAAAAATATGTTGTAAGTCGACATATGTCATTCGACCGCAAATAAATTAGCAATCTTTTCATTGATTCTTAAATATAAACCTTTACAATGGTGTAGCTGAAATTTCATGCTATCCTTATTTATCTAAAGTTGAGCCTAATTCTCTTAACCACCTTTGCCGTGTGAAGATAAGCAAATTAATTTAGAAACTGAAGATCGTTGTCCTCTTATTTGCACGAAAAAGTTTATTTTAATCTTTAATTGTCTGTTTTATTACAACACAGCTATGTCATAAAAAAGATTTATTTGCACCCCAACAGAAGCACATACAAATACAATTTGAAGTAGTCGTTAGAAGCCAAAATATAGGAAAGTTGCCAGGAAAGATAAAAAAAAAAAAAAGGCATGGCCGTCGTAACTTTTAATCTCTTTCCTTTCATATGTGCATTGTACGCGTTAAGGAATTAATAGACTCGTTCCTTTCATATGTGTCTTTCGCTTTGAATCTCTTTTTCTTTTCTCTGAAAAATCCATGAAATTTCTCTTCCAGGTAAAGTATCTCTCTCCCTCTTGTTTTGCCTTTGCATTGTCCTTCTTAATGCTATTTGATTGGTTGCGGCATTGAAATAAACAGATCGAGATAACCGAACTTGAAGAACGGAGTTCCGTAACAGAGTTTCGTTTCTTTCAGCGAATATTCGAATTGAAAGATTTATCTATCATTCGTATCTCATTGTTCAGAATCTTCTTGCTGAGAGGTTTTATTATATTTGATTTATTATATTATTTTACTCTGTCAGCGGATTACTGTTTATTTTTTCAATGGTTTTGGCCCTGCTTGGTCGTTTGAAATTGAATCTGATTCTCGTGCTTTATTTCGGAATTCTGCGATGTTTGTTATAACTTATCGTTTTAAACGTTTCGCCAATATGGTCCTCGTAAAAAAGGAAAAATACTTCCCCTTTTTGTTCACCTACTAAAGCTAAATTTCGTCATGCATTGACTAGATACTGGCTTTCCTTAATCCTCATTCATAGTTTCGTCACGCATTGACTGGATACTGGCTTTCCTTAATCCTCATTCATAGTTTCATCACGCATTGACTGGATATTTGCTTTCCTTGATCCTTATTCATACGTGTACGTAATTACATTTTAAATCACTATTTATTAAATATTACAATATAAATTTATTATCTTTAAAAAAATCATAAAACTTCACTCTGTATATTTAATTTACTTATGTTATCCTATTTAATTAAAAATGTGATATCATAAAATCTATTACTTTTACAAAATGATTTAAGGTTAATTTTTACAAAGATAACATATTTACACAATATTACCTAATAAATAGTAAAATAAGTATGTTACTTTTACAAAATGATTTACATTGAATTTTATAAAGATAACATAATTGCATTACCTAATAAATACTAGAATAAAATACTCTTTTTTTGAATGCTTGAATTTCTTCCGTGAAACTTCTCCCATTTGCTTTTTCTTTTTAGTTGACTTTTATAAAAATGTTTTGCAGAGGACAGTTATCACACTAGTTTTTGCATGTTAGAATCAATATACTACAGTTGGGAGGTAGTGATGGGCGATTTGAAATCTAAGAATATGTTGGACTTTTACATTCCGGATTACATTTTTGTACCGAAATCAGAGGTCCGAAATCCTAGCCATATACCTGCTTGTCCAGTCATGGTATTCATCAATTCCAAAAGTGGTGGTCAGCACGGAGGAGAACTTCTCAAGACATATCAAGCTCTTCTCAATAAAAATCAGGTTTGTTATCCACGATTTCAATTTTGATTCTTTATAATATCCACAATTACTATTGAGGATAAAGCTGTGGTATTATTTGTACTTATATACTATTTGTATATTCTGAACTATTCTAGATGATTGATTTGGCTGGTCTTTTAGGTTATTGATTTGGGAGAAAAAGCTCCCGATCAAGTGCTGCGCCAGCTATATGATACTTTACAGACACTCAAATACAATGGAGACGTTTTGGCTGCTGAAATTGAAAATAGATTAAGATTAATTGTGAGTTTTGACATTAGATTATGGATGAATGTAGGATACCACATCAATACACTTTCACAAAGAAAAATTTGCACACGTGAATATTTTTACATCACTTAGATTGATTCTGATCAATAGGTTGCAGGTGGAGATGGTACAGCAGGCTGGCTCCTTGAAGCAGTTTCTGATCTTAAACTTCTTCAGCCACCTCCTATCGCCACAGTACCATTAGGAACTGGAAATAACCTCCACTTTGCATTTGGATGGGTAAGATATGCTGCTTTCTTTGCAGGCGTATTGAAATTTTATGAAGATAAATATCCTTGTTTTTATCCTTCTTCATGTACTTATTACGTTTAAGCAATTGAAAACAGTAATAACAATGTCAATCAGTTTCTTGTACACAATCATTTTCCTTTCATGCCCTTAGGATGACAGATTAATTTTTATGTTAGTTAAATAAACCTGATATAACAGTTTTCCTTCCACCTTCTTCTATACTTATAATACATAGGTAGATACTAGAAGACCCAACGCATTGTGTGTGTTTTAATTGAGTGTAATGTAGTTTATTTACTAAAAGGCTAGAAGTTAAGTGCTACATGATGGTCAGAATAACTTTTTTCTCGTCCTTGTGCAGGAAGAAAATATTGATATAGTGTAATATATTGGCGCAATGCAAATTTTAAATTATAATACTAATCAATTTTGTAATAACCAGGGAAAGAGAAATCCTGGAACAGACCAAGAATCTGTTGAATCTTTCTTGTCTCAAGTAAAGAATGCCAAAAAAATGAAGGTTGACAGGTGATACGTCTACTACATTAATACTTTTGCGGTTTTGCTTTTAAGAAAGACATGCACATATATAGGAATGCTTCTTGCATCTTTGACTATTCATTTTAAGAGCGGTGACATGATTTAACATGACAAGTTTGCCTCGTATGTACGAATGCACGTGCCTCCACTAATTCAGCAATAGGTCTACTTCTTATGACTTATAAGGTTTTCATCATCAACAGTTAAATTGAGATGCATATATTACTTAATATGATCATCTTTACCATATCCTCCTAAATATCATGCTGGAAATTTGTCCCTTATAGTTTACATTTAGATATTTGGCTCTTCTGTCTTGTTATAGGAGTAATGATGGCTGCTTCACAGCGAACAATTTACCAAGATAGCGAGCATTGGAAAACTATCATCTCGATGAAAATTGTAACAATAGTTTTAAGGGTTGAAACTTCCTCAATCTTTGGGAAATTGATTGAAACATGACAACAAGAACTAGCAAAGAAGCAAAATAGTGTTTGTATGATGCACTCGAAAATGCAAGTCGACAAATATTCAATTGTGACTACAACTTATCTATAGGCCTATACATTACATGCAACTTTGCTACCTATAACAGAATTAGTTAAACTAATTCTACTAAGCTCACGCAACACATATACAACAAACAATGACAACCAATACTTCCCCTCAAATTCATGATCTTGGTAAAACAATGAGTTTGATTCTTAATAAAACAAATATAACTATTCCTAAAGGCTTTGTTAGCAAGTCAACTAACTGATCTTTCTGTACAACAATACCTAATATCTAATTCTTTTTTTAATACTTGATCTCAAAGAAAATGACAATTTCTCTCAATGTGTTTTGTTATATTATATTGTACTGGGTTTTTGGAAATATGTTGGGCACTCGTATTATCACAGAGCATTACAACCACACTCACAACATACAATCTTAACTTAGTGAGCAGAGAATCAATCCATCTACTCTTAGTAACCCCTGTAACCAAAGCACGATATTCTGTCTTTGTTGAAGATCATGAAACCACCTTTTGTTTTATAAAGCCCAAGAAACCAAATTCTTACCAAAGAAAACACAATAAACACTAACACTCTTCCTTCATCCTGATATCTTTCCCAATCTGCATCTGTGTATGCAAAGAGATCAAGTTTATCAGGTTTTGACAACATTAAGCCATACTGCATAGTGCCTTTCAAGTATTTTAATACTCTCTTGAAAGCTTTCCAATGTGCAATGTGCACTTGTAGGACAACTCATGTATTGACATAATTTGCTCACACTAAAAGCCAACTTAGGTCGAGTGACTACACAATACTGTAATGCTTTGACAATGCTTCTGTGTTGGCTAACTTCATCAATAGATAACAAAAGACTAGCATCTTTAACCAATACTTTCCTTGATGCCATAGGCGTAGAAGCTGCCTTAGAATCCCACATAGCCATTTTGTGCAACAAATTGGTAATATATTTTGACCGTGACAAGTGCAAACCAATAACAGCATGAGTCACTTCAATGTCTAAGAAAAAATGCAAGACCCCAAGATCCTTAAGGGCAAACTTTTTATGTTATTGATATATAAACTTTTGAACCTGAATGGGACTACTTCCGGTGACAATTAAGTCATCAACATAGAACAAAACCATGGTGATACCAACATGCTCATGCAACATAAATAAGCTAGTATCAGAATTTGTATTAATAAAGCCTCAATTCAACAAACAATATCTCAATTTATGGAACCAAGAGCGTAGGGCTTGCTTGAGTCCATACAAAGTAGGATTAGAACAAGTGATCACAATATCATCAACATAAACTGTTGGGATTGGTTCGATTTGCAAAAAGAGAAGTCAGAACAATTGATTGAATGTGTGGATCTCTTAGGAAGCTCATGTATATATACAGTTTTACACGTACAAGTGTCGGTTACATATGATATATACATGTAAGTGTGTTAGGAAGGACAAAAAGGTAAAAACAAGTATATTCATAAACTGAGGTCGAGCATCCTACAGCTCGGACTAGTAGTCTACCTTATAGATATAAAGGTTGGCTCGGGCAGGTCTTTCCTATGAGTGCGTTCTAGGCGTAGTCTGAGGGAGTTCTTTTGGCATTATTTGTCCATAAACTCGGGCTGTCAGGCGAGTCAGGATCCAAGTCGATTCATATGTCCAAACATAAACCAAAATGTCAACAATACCAATGTCTAATTTAAGAAGAAATAATGAAATGTCATACTTCCTCTACTTGAAGGAAAATTGTAATAAAGTGGTTCCCAATTTTATAAAATCAGGCCCTTGGAGCTTGTTTGAAACCATAGAAAGAGCGACGAAGTTTACACACAATTCAACCAATTGAGCCGTTAGTTCTTTAATATTTTCGATATATTCATTAATCGATAAAGATCATTTCACAATCCCTTGCAATTGACTATGAACTTCTAGTTTTCTTGATCTAGAGGTAGCAACAAAAACAGATTTAAGAGAATACCACTGCTGATAGGTATTGTATATTTTACTATATACGAGTTCATCGCAGGAATGATAGAGCTATACAACCAACTCTTTAAAGTGCTATTAATTCTACTCCAGATTGAGTATTCAAAATTAATAACTCTAGATTCAAGAAATTTAATTGGCATTTTCTTTATTTTATCTATGAAATCTTCTAGTCCATATGCTGCAGTTAAGCTGAGCATTTGTTGTTGTTTCCAAAATGAGAATTTACCTCAATCTAGTTTCACACCAATTGTGATGTTGAAAGAAGGAAAAATAATTGCATTCTGAGATGACTTATTTGTGATAGCTTCTTCAACAGATGAGATCAAGTCACCTCTATTCATAGGCTGTTACCATTGCTAGTGTCAAAGAATTGCAAGAAGAATCTTAGGTTGAGGCATTCACAGCTTTGATAGCATACAAAAACTAACAAAGAAACAAGATAGTGTTTGTATGATGCACTTGAAAATGCAAATAGATAAATATCTAATTGCGACTACAACTTATTTATAGGCCTATACACTACATGCAGCTTTGCTGCTTATAATAGAATTAGTTAAACTAATTATACTAAACTTACACGGTGCATATACCACAGCGAATAATGACAAATTATTTTTTAATTAATGCCATACCTTATTTTGACAAAGCTTTTACAAGTTATGCCTATCTCTTTGTTAATCATTTTTGTATTTTAAAGTTATAGTAGGATATGCTTGCTGGTTTTCAAGAAACTTTTTACATTTTTTCTTTTTTCTTTTTTTTAATAAATTTTGGATGAAAGTTTATCTCTAACTCCTCGATTTTTGGGATGATTTTATCTGTTGTTTGATCTTAGCTGGCATATAAATATGAAAATGAAGGCTCCCAAGGAAGGCTCTTGTGACCCTATTACTCCTCTAGAGTTACCTCATTCAATGCATGCAGTCCATTGTGTTAAACAAAATGACACAATGGAAGCAGATATGGTTCGTTCTCCAGCTTCAAGCTTTTTTGAATTCTTTTGACTTTGAGATGGCATTATATACTTTTCTTTCTGCTGCTGCCTGTTGATCCATCATGAACCAAAGTATCAGACTATAATAAATTTAATAATGCAAGATACTACTTAAAATATTGAAGTATTTGCTTGTGTATCTGCCAGTGTCCTAAAAAGTAAATTTATTTGAGGAAAATATTTAATCTTTTTAACAATATACTTTTAAATTAATTTTAGCATAGTTGCATTGGTTTAAAAAGAGAAATATATTTTTTAGTTTTTGAAAGCTAGGTTGATCGTCCCTAATTTAAAATGACCTGCCCTAGGATGTGAATCATGTAGAATACTCCAGGCGTTGAATTTTTAGGGAAAGATCATTTAAAAATACAAACTTACATTCATCTCGGGTAGAAAAGAAGATAATCACCATTGGCAGATGGAAGGTAAAAGCTCATAAGTTTATTACTAGTAACTACTCTAAGAAAGAGTTTGAGAGTATCAGGATCAATAACGTTTGAAGTTTTAGATGTCAACTGAGAACTAATGTTATTTATTTATTTTTTTATAGAATATTATATATTTTTAATTTCACTTAACATCTTTTTTGTTGTTTATTTGCTTCATATGAATGTGAAATTGCTCTGCACGCTTATATTCAATTATTTTGTTTTAACTTTTGTCAGGAGGTATTTTGTTTTAACTTTTGTCAGGAGGGCTTCCAAACTTACCGTGGAGGATTTTGGAACTATTTCAGTATGGGTAATAAGTCAATATTCTCTTTGAAATTAGTTAGAATCACAAGTTTCAGTGTATTCATATGCAGTGTGTTTCACATTAAACATAAGTAAATGTTAGTTAATAGTTTTTATATCTGGTTGCAACCACTGTTTTCTTGACGACTATAAAATATTTATTCAGGAATGGATGCTCAAGTTTCGTATGCTTTTCACTCAGAAAGGAAATTGCATCCTGAAAAATATAAGAATCAATTTGTTAATCAGGTATGGGAGCTATTTCTGTTCACTTTGAGATCGTAACATAAACATGCGTTTAGTTCCCTTATTTTCCTACTTGGTTAACATGTTGTAGTCAGAATGATCTGTGAAGAACAACGCCAGCGGTTTCTTATAATCGTATCCTACTTGAGTAATGCGAAGTATCCGCCTGTTTTTTTTTTTTTTGTGTTACTTCTGGATTAGAGTCATTAGACTTCCTTTAATATCTCATGATGGACCATATAAGCTGTAATATAATGAATTGTTGTGCTGCAACTTCTTTTAATGCAGCATGTTATCCTTTTACTCATTGATTACAATTAAAATTTTCTTTTACAGTTTCATTTCCCCAATCAGCCATGATGAAACTTATCCCTTCTTTTAATTATTTTTTTTTGGGTCGGATCAGAGCACTTATTTGAAGCTTGTATGTACTCAAGGCTTGTTTTGCACCTCTCTTCTCCATCCTAATACAAGGTTAGATCTGGGTACATTTTCCAAAACTATATCCCTTCTTTTATTGCATGTTGTACAACGAGACTGCATGAGTACAGTGTAATTTACAAAACTATATGTTTGTGCTACTCTATACTTTCGGCATCTTTAGACGGTATTATTCAAAACATAGTTATAATGGCTATTAAGGAAGGGATATATGATACTGAACTATTGTCGTGAAGTTGATCATGTTGAAAAATAATTTATATGAACATATTGTTTAATTAATTATGCATGTTCTACAAATACGAAGATGTGGTCATAAATTGACTTTTTAATGATGAAACAATTTGCCTTATTTTTTATTTTATTTATTTATTTATGAAGTTTATGCTTATTTGATATAAATTTGTTGGATAAAAATATTAGTTTAAATTGTGTCTACGGGGTGAACCAATTTGAGACTTTAATGATGGCATGGCTTTGGAACCCTAAAAACATAGAAAGAGAGCATTTTATGGGGTAAATAAATTTCAGTTACAAGATTCTGAAATTTGGTGTTCTTAGTTCGTTGAGAAACTTTCTCTTTCGTTATCAATATCTGGACTCTAAAAGAATGCTTTAATGCAAATACAGGAGTATAGCTCAGCTGACGAATGTTAAGGTGTTGAAAAGGCAGGGGCAATGGGAGGAACTCGACATACCTAAGAGGTAAGCTGGAATATTTTTAAACATTCAATTCTCTGCCTATCTTGTATATTCTTACATTCCACAATTACTTATGACTGTAATTGTAGGAAATAATCTCCCCTAGACTCCACACACGCGTACAATTAACTATTGTTTTAAATAGATACCGATTAAATTGGAAGTCTCATTACACTGTGGTCTATGTTTTACAATATTCTACTTTTATTTCCAAAATTTATACCAGTCACCACTACATAGTGAACATTTTGCTTTTGATTAACAGCATTCGATCAATCATTTGCCTTAACTTGCCCAGTTTTTCTGGTGGATTGGATCCATGGGGAAAGCCAAGAGGGAAGAGGCAGAAAGAGGTTAGTTCCGCATTTCTTTTTCCTCTTTTTTGTATGTTTGAGTTTAAAATCATTCTGCTCAAAAATTGTATATTTAAGTACTAATTCCTTATGGTTTTTTTGCGGTGCATACAGAAGGATTTGACTGCTCCATATGTAGATGATGGCCTTCTTGAGATTGTTGGTTTTAGAGATGCTTGGCATGGCCTTGTTTTACTTAATCATCGGGGACATGGGACTCGACTTGCACAGGTGTGATGCTTTTAGACCAGGGAACCCCCACGGTCCGTTTAAATAGATTGAAGTGTTTTTAAAGGTGTTCGTAAATATCTAAAATGATTACTTTAAATTTTTATTAATATGACCCATTTATTTAAGTAATTTGACTTTTAACCTCTTAAAAAAGATATTGTTTTTCTTACCGTATAAAATAATATATATTTTCCTAGAAAAAAAATATGTTTGTAAAAAACATACGAAAAATATATGTTTTCCATAAAAATTATTTTACGTCGTAATAAAAACAACATTGTTTTTATGAAAAAGACTAAAAGCAAAACTTTGTGTTTAAAATAGAATATATCATACAATTAAACCTTAAATAATGAATTTTAAAAAACTATTATTTAAAAAAAGAAGTAAGAGAATTACTTTGTTTTTCTAAAAATGTAGTTTTTGATGCTATATCCCAATTGCCCCCCTCCAACTATAATAACAAAAGTGCTACTGAAAACTAAGTCTAATAGTTTTATACCATATATCTAAATGGTTATCTTTCATTTCAAATTGGAACAGATCCTCAATCGTTTAGGATCTTTATTTGTTTTTAATTTCTTTTGCATTTTGCATTACATGCAGGCAAGAAGCATTCGTTTTGAGTTTCACAAGGGGGCAGCCAGTGAAACATTCATGAGGATTGATGGAGAGCCATGGAAACAACCTCTTCCACTTGAAGATGAGAAAGTAGTGATAGAGATCTCTCACTTTGGCCAAGTCAACATGCTTGCCACACCTACATGCCGTTCCAAAAGTGTACATGACCTCTCTTCACCATCACAAAGTATTCATGATGAAGAAGATTATTCAAATTGCTCAGAAGAGCAGAGAAAGTTTGGTGCAACCCACACGTTTAAACTTTCAGACGAGTTTGATATATCTCACCTCAGTTGAGGTATTAATTTTGACTCTTGTTTTGTTTCCCCTTTCTTTACACTGTACAGTCATTTGTAATGAAATCAAAAGCCATATGATTTATATAAACTATTAAACTCTGACAGTTTTTTTCTCATAAAATACAAACGTTATATTACTAGCATTGATAATTATATAGAAAAGCAATGAATTGAGGATGTTACGATGAAATGGGTAAGCTGTCCTTATGCTAAGAAAACACGTGCCTCTTCGTAGCACTTGGCATTAAGTAAATGAGTACACCACTGGCTCTCATATACGCGTACATGGGTTTCGTGATATAATAGTAGAAAAAACCACTGGCTTCCCAATTCCGTAGGCTATACCACCGTTGGTTTTCTTCAATGAAAGCACTTGTATATATTTTCTTTTTCGGTTCTACTTCTTTGTCAGTATATAGACCTCTATATAAGAAATAGTTGGTAACTCCCATTTTTTCGACGAATTAGCCACAATCAAGTTCGAAAATTCCTATTCTGTCCTAAACAGTTTGTGATTATAGAACTAAAAATCTGTCTCACTTCCAACGTATACGAAAAGACAAAAAATGGGTTCCACAATTAGAGCTTGGGTAGTTGCAAGTAGCATTGGAGCAGTTGAGACCCTTAAAGATCAAGGGGTTTGCAGATGGAACTTTGTTATTATGAGATCTCTGCAACAACAAACTGATAAGAACATCAGATCTGTTTCTCAAGCCAAGAAACTCTCTGCTCGGTTTTCTTCTGATGTATCTAAGTTGAGAGATCATAAAATAAAGCAATCTGAGGAATCTTTCAGTAAAGTTATGTACTTGAGCTGTTGGGGGTACTAATTGATTTGGATCCCCAACCTTACTAATTATGTAAGATGAACACTTCGTAGATATTGCTTCTCTTCTTCTTCTGAAATTGCACATATTACCAATTAATTAGAAAGTAATATAATGGTTCTTTTATTCACTTTCAGTGTTAGTTTTACTTGTTAGAAGCAGTTTTAGAAGGAATATATACATACATATGTTACTTTCGAGTTCTGAAAGTTTCTTTTATGGAAAAATTAACACATAATTGGTTTTTGAGTTTTTTTTTCCCAAAAAAGTTTGAAAAATAGATAATTATACTTTTATTATTATTGTTTTATTACAATTCTCTTAACTTTCGTATCTTTTATTGATTTTATTGCAAATATTTTTGTTATTTTTTTATAAATTAATATTTTATTCAATCAAATGAGAAATATAATAATAATTAAATTAATAAAATAAAAACATTAAATAATTATAAAATTTAATAAAAATTATGAGTTTTTTTCCAATTTTAATTTTTTAAATAAGGTGATAAATCCTCGATCAAATTTAACTTGTTACATGATATTTATGTTTTGAATTAGATTTAAATTTAAATCTAAAATTAAAATAAATCAAAACATAACAAAATATTTTTAAAATAATTATTGAAATTTAAGTGAATGATTTTTTTATACTAAATTAAAATCTACATGTAATATACAAATTATAATTATTGTTTATTGAAATAAATTAAATAAAATTGAAGATTCATCAGAGATAACTCTTATAATATAAAATTATAATTTTCCAATGAAAAAATAGATAATATGAAATTCTAATTACACATCGAAATAAATTAAATATTATTGAAGATTCATCAGAGAGATCTCAAAACAAAAAAATAGATAATATGAAATTCTAATTTCGAAACTAAACGATTAGTTTTTTTTTTTAAGAAGAGAGAAAGAGAGATGGTTAAGAATAAGAATCATTGCAAATACTTCACTTATAAAATTAAAAAATAATGAGTGATAAGACAGTGAATGGTTGTTATTTTTAATGGGGTCTTTTTATTTATTTAAAAAATCTTGAGAAAATTATTTGTAATTGACCAAGGATTATCAAGCATATCCTCTAGATTTGTCCAAGTCCCATATTTTAAAATAATATTATTAAACGCACCAAGAAAATATGATTAAAAATAATCTCATCTTGATTAGATATCTGCAAAAGTGTAATCTTGTTTTTATTTAAAATAATTATAATTATAAAATAAAATAATAAAAATAAACACAAACATAAACATAAAAGAATTAAACAAACATTAAAAAAAACTTACAAATAAAATAAAGATAAAGATATTGTAATTGTAATTGTTCATCAGGGATATTAATATTAATATTTTTATCAAATAAGTCTATATTTTAAAAAAAAATTATTTGCCTTAACAGTTTATTATTATTTATACTTTAATTGATACTCTTTTTTCTTTTTCAAAGCATTTCAAGTAAAAAGGATCTTGAGAATCATTTCATTTATAGTGAGATAGTTTTTCATATCTAATTTTTTTTATTTAAATAAAAATATATATTTGAATTTATTTACCTAGATTTTATATCACGTTTTGTTTATCTAAATATTAATAGAGATATTATTCTAAGTTTTTTTATCTAAATATTAATAGAGATATTATTCTAGGTTTTTTCATCTAAATATTAATAAATGATGACCTATTTTATGTTTATCATTTTGATTATGTTTTATTAGAAGTCTAAATTCTTATTTAAACTTGTTATTTTTAAAATTTTAAATATTATAATATGATATCAAAATTTAATTATTTTTAAAAAACATCTAATATATCAATTAAAATAATCAAATATATAATTGAAAAAACTCTTTAGAATTAATAATGAAATCTTAAGTTTTTCTTAGTACGTTATTAAATGTTTTTAGTTTTAGTTTAAATTTAAATGTATTTAGATGTAGGAATTTTAATCTATATTATACATTTCATCTTCATTAATAAATTTTATTTTCTCTCAAAAATAATTATGTTTTATTATATTTAATTTTTTTTATTTTTATTATAAAACCAATGAATTTCCTATATTATGTTATTATTTATATATTTATTATAAAACCAATGAATTTCACTTATAAAAATCAAATTTAATGAACCTGGTTGATATTTGAGTAAACTTCAGGGATGTTATTAATATTTAATTTAAATATCTTTTAAAATAAAATTTTTTATTTTTGATAAAAATGTGCATTTAAAATGCTAATTATTAAGTAAAATAGTACAAATTTATTATTTATTTTAAAATAGTCATTGAAGTTCATGCGATAGATTTAAGTCAAGTTTTTAGTGATAAAATTAGTATTTTGAAAAAAAATTATTTTCATTTATCAAAAATAAATATTTAATTTTTTTTAAATGAATAATTTGTGGTTTAAAATAATAAGTAAATATAAAAAGATATCATTGAGACTAAACATTTAAGAATATAAATTATGGTGTAGTTCTGAATAAAAAATATATTTTAAAATATTTATTTTTCTTATTTTTGTAAAAGAAAATAATTTTTTTTTACAAAATTTTAATTTTATCTCTAAATATTTGAATTAAATCTTTTAGATAGATTTAAGTTATCTTTTTAAAAGAGATAGCTTAGTTTTAGTATTTCATCAAAAAATTAATTGATTAAAATATATTTTTATTAAAAATAATAGATTTATATTATCTGTTTTATATTCCTAACTTTTAAGGTTAATAACAAAAGTAAACTTGTTCCATAAATGTTTCCAACATTTGGTTTTGTGTGATATTTGTGTTCTTCTTTGTAATTTCTATTAAAAAATTAATTATAAAATATAATATTAAAAAATTAAATCTGTTAATAAAAATGAAGAAAATGATATATACGTTGCAAAAAATTAAATATTGATAACATTTTTATTACAAAGATTAAAATTGGGTATTTTTACTACCGGTCACAAACACATTTACCCAATATTTTTGGGTCTCACCCTTGTTACATTTATTGGTTGGATGTACATGATTATGTACACACGGGTTTAGACGGATGGTGGGATTGGCTCCCAAAAACAACCTGCAGCGTAATGTATACGGCTTTAATCAATTAATATTTGCCCCCACTGATCAACAATCTTTTTTAATTGTTTTTTTTTTGTTTGCTGTTTTTCCAAGAAATGAAACTGTGGTTTCCTACTTTCCTTGATCCTCCCAATAAATTCGTGAAATGAAAAACCAGAGATCACTAAAATCCAAAAAAGCAGATGGTTTTGACAAACCCATTTACCAATTACCAGGGACTCTCTACTCCTTACTGCTTAACGTTGAAGTAGGTTTACTTGTGCCACCGGTTGTTTTCTTGGGCATATATATATAAGTAATACCCACCCACATCAAAAAATGAAAATTACCATTTACATCAATCTCTGGCTTTCTCACATTTAATCAGTACTGGTCCAAAACATGAACGCAGCCTGCAGAGCTTGGATTGTAGCATCAAGTATTGGAGCAGTTGAGGCACTGAAAGACCAAGGTATTTGCAGATGGAATGGTGTGTTAAGATCACTTCAACAACATGCCAAAAACAACATCAGATCCTATCATCAAGCCAAGAAACTTTCTTCTTCTATTTCTAATAACAAAATCAAACGCTCTCAAGAAGACAAGATTAGGAAAGTATTGGACTTGAATTGCTGGGGTCCTGATACTATTAGGTTTTAATTCATGTTATCCCTCCCATTTCTTCCTCCATTACTTGAATTTGACTTGCTGCTTTTCAATCAAATATTGTTATGTGAGCTCTGAATACAATCAAAGATTTGTTTCCGACTTACAATAGAAGTTTTTTTTCCCCCAAACTTCAGAGACAATGAAAACAGATCTCTCGTTCTTAAAAGAAGGGATATTTTAAATCCGGTTTCTAATATTCACGCTTATCTGTTTGATTGTTTTTTTATTAATTTCGGTGTTTGATTAATTTTGGGATGTAGACGGGGGATGTTTTTGGGTATTATTGGATCACGGAATATCAATTGTAGAACATATATATCATTTATTCTAGTAACAAATATATATTATATATTTTTAATTAATTTATTTATTTACTTATTAAAAAAATTATTTATTATTTATTAATCATGATTTTACATAAAAACTGTTTAATCAAATACTAATTTTACAATTCATTTTAAATACAATTATATTAAAAATTGTCTCTATCTATCCGGTGACCATTCTTACTCATTTCGTGTATGCATAGGCTAAAACTTAGATATTAAATCAAAATATGTTCAAACTAACTTCAAAGATAACTCACTCATTTATCAAAAACACGTACGTTCGGTTCATGTCCAGCTTAACTTCAGAAATAAATCAAGCAATTATTAAAAGGAAAAAAAGAAAAAACCTTAAATCACCCAAAATGAGTATAAGTTAAATACTATTTTATAATGGAGTTTAAATTGAGGAAATTTCATAGTAAAGATTTAATAAAGCCATGAAAAGCAAATGTGGCGCTTGAAAAGTGAAGGAAAAAAAAGAAGAAGAATTTACCGGGTTCTGTAAAAAATCCACGTGGGTCTGTGACTGAATAATTTAAATTAGATTCTAAAATTATTTTGTGAGTTTTTTTTTTTTAAAAAAAAAGACCCACGTATTTTCAACTTGAGTACAAAAATAATAAAGAAGCTTTATTTAAGAAAACATAATAATTTGATAACTTTATTTTTATTTTAATTATTTTATTGTTATATTTTTAAAAAAATTAATAATTTTTTTTAAGTTTTTTTTTTTGGAAAAAATTAACTTAAATCAGAACAGGTAGATATCTTGGATTAATAAAATATCTTAAAAAAGTTTAAAAATAAAATAATTAAAATTCATTTAAAATAATAATTATAATAATAAAACGATTGTAATATATTAATTTAAAGAAAACTTTTAAAAGCACACATCACACATTTGCACGCTTTTCCTACAAGCACCAAAGCACCCAAAAGTTTACCAAAGTTTTCCCAAATATCCCTAATAAATAATTAGTCTCAAACTTTAATTAGTATTTCAAACTTTATCTTAAAACAGGCATTAAAAAAATATATAAATGAGACTTGTAAAGAAGAAGAATGAAATTGCCAAACCCTAATTTCATCTTCTAGTACAGCTACGTAACTTTCTTTGGATTCACCTTATTACAACATTATTTTCAATATTTTGCTAAACATCCATAAAATAAATAAGTAATGGTTGATTATTTTCTAGGGAATAATATATTTGAATTCTTCAATTTATTTGAGTTAGGGGTTGGTGATTATTTTTAATTATTTTATCTAATATTGAGTTTTTGAGATTTAAAAATAAATGGAATTCTCATTATATAAACTATGTATCTTAATCTTTTAATTAAATTATGTAAATTTTGAAATATAAATCATGAGCTAGCTTAAAGATAAATTAAATGTTGTGTTTCGTCGAAAGGAATGAAAATAAATCAAAATTGATTCATTCTATTTGTTTATTTGGTTGGGTTGAAAAATGAGTTAGGAATTAAATCTATTCATAAAGGAGTCAAAAAAATTTCAACCTCTTTTAAGAATCATAATTCCATTCTCATCTCAATTTTTTTTTTCGATTTTATACTAACTTCAAATATAACCCTAAACCCAAATCACAAGAACTTAAATCCTAAATTCCAAAACTTTATTTAAAAAATAATAATTTTAACTCTAAAACTTAACTTACAAATATAACTCAAAACACTAAACCATGTTTAGAAAAATAATAATTTTAATCATATGGACAAATAAATTTATATAAATAGACAAAATTTCAAGAACTTGAACAAACAATAAAACCAGAAATACTGATAGATTTTAAAATACAAAAAGAAGTTAAAAAACTAAAGAATGAAGTCTAAGTAATGAAAGCATTAGTTTATGATGTCATATTAAGAAAATAATAATATTTAAAGATAAATTAAAAAATATACAGTTAGAAGTAAATAAAAGCCTATTAAACATAGCAAAAAATCAAACAATATTATCTAAAGTTTTGAAACTTCTAACAAATAAAAATATATTTAACCATGATTATGAAATTTATCTTAAAATTTTTAAAAGGTTCAATTCTTTATTAAATATTTATACATATTATATTAAAGTTATTACAACTATCATAGATCATCATGTTTCAAGTACATTAAAAGATTATTTTAATAAAAAATATGTAAGAATAAAATAAGATGAATTCAACAACTTAATATTTTGATATTAATTCTTTGAACATTACAAGTATAATGTATGTACACAAAAAAATATATTAATATATAAAATTTATTAAGTTTATAATAAATTAACTACTACATTAAGGTCAAATTTTGATTAAAATTACTATTATCGAAACCCTTATATTGGTATCAAAGTCAAAGACAATGAATAAAAATTGATATAAAAATTAACATTATTAATTTTATGAACAATAATAATATTAATCATAAAATTTAAATATATTCTAAATTTTTTTACAAACTTCAACGCCAACAAATATAATAAACCTTTTGAATATTTTAGATATATATCATTCGAAAATAAGATATCTTCCTCTCTTTTCTTTTACGTAAAGAAGAGAAAAAGAGGACGTTCCACTTTGTATTTTAGTCATACTATCACTTTGTCTCTTTCCGCTAAAAAGATACCCCACCCTACACCACTCCACACCACTTGTCCTTGATTGGTTAACCGAATGGGCAACAAAGTCATCAAACTTCTTACAGTTGCAAGTCCAATTGCACAAAAATTGGGCCAAAGCCAATGGATTTTCTAATCAAAACCACGGGTTTCTCCCAAACTGCTGGTGAACCCCGCCTCTGGTTTCTCTATTCTGCTTTTTTCTTCTCCCTCACCTCACTCTATATTATATATAATTCCTTTACTTCCTTGATACAATCCAACACAACCAAATCTAAATCAAACCCAAAACCAAAGTGGTTCTTTTCCTATCAGCTGACATAATTTTCTTAGTTCAAATTTCCTCAATTCTAGTTGAAAGCAAGCAAAAAAAAAGTATGAGTGCAGGAAGCAAAGCTTGGATTGTGGCGACAAGCATTGGAGTAGTGGAAGCCTTGAAAGATCAAGGTCTTTGTAGATGGAATTTTGCTTTAAGATCAATTCATCAACATTATACGAAGATCAATCTTAGATCTTATTCACAGGTCAAGAATATCCCTGCTCAGTACTCTTCTGCTATGTCCAAGAAGATGAAAGATTACCAGAAAATGAAGCAATCTGAAGACTCATTTAGAACAGTCATGTATTTGAGCTGTTGGGGTCCCAATTCATAGGGGCCTCTGATTTTTGTTTTTCTTTATGTAAATGTTATCTTTTCATTTCTATTTCTATCGAAATACAAAGGCTTTAATTAATCTCTGAGATCTCCCTTTTCTGGCATCAATAAAAATTGATGATAAAAAAGTATTATACTACCTGCCAATTGAATTTGGTCGGTAGATTAAGAAGTAGTTGTAAGAAACTAAGAATTTACTTCATAATTGCTCACCTCGATCCGAATACAGAGAAAGCATCAACAAACTAATTAGAAGAACAAGAGAGGGAAAATAATCGGAAGAGATGTGATCATTTATTTTCTAAATTTAAAACATACTTTTACAATTAAAAAAATAAAACTTCAGAGATTTTGTGTAGTAATTTTCTCTTGTCAAATTTAGCATCTCAATCAAAAATGTTGAAGATTTGACTTTCTAGCAGAATTTTACCTCAGATCATAAATATTACAATAGCTTTGTAAGTTTCTTCACTTTCAGCAGCCCTAGATGATATTTTGGTAAAAAATAGAGCATAAGAACCTGTACCAAGATGGTTGTTGTAATTTACAATCCACTTGAATGTCCTTCCATAAGTATGTCTTTCACGCTATCAGCTCTTGCTTTCCTTGTCCATCTTTTTACTATATATTGGCTTGGAAGTTCACGAAGTTTTAGCACTTCTCTCAAAATTTTAATTGCATGGCTACACAATATACTTTTTCTCTCAAATTAACATCCTGCACATACAAGAAATATAATCATCCCTTGAAGCATCAGGTTCCCTAACTAGGTAAATAGCACCTTCATTGTCCTCAATGGTTCTATCATAATACAGCTCAAGTGATCTAATATATTGCTTTTGAAATTTCTCAAAAATGATCTTGGTGTAAGTATTTCGGGCAACTATCAACACCTTGATAGGAATTGTAATCTTAGGTATTTTTTGACATAAATCATACTCTACTTCATTTTCTTTGTATCGCTTGTCATTCAATACCCTCTGAAAATGCATGAGAAATTGAATCAAGCCATGATCAGATTTCAAATAATCTTTTAAGTTTGCATTAATACTTTCATTAAGTTTTGGGTGCTTCTCATTCCTCCTGACCATGACCACCTAAAATATGCATTAGCCCATTTCTTCTTTATTTCAGAAATGCTCTCTAACCATTTATTATCACGTACATTGAATTCATCCAGCATTGCATCCCATTAAACAAGAAAATCGTTCTCATCTTCGTATTGTTTTATGAACTTTGATTAAATACTTTTAACCCTGCCAGAACCTTTGAACACATTATTTACATGTTTCAATGCATTTTGCATCATGTGCCAAGTAAAAAGCCTGTGATAAGTGTTTTTTCATCACAAGTGAGATAGCTCTAGCCATTGTAGCATCTTGATCAGTGAACATAGTTTTTGGAGCTTTACTAGACATGACTTCCAAAAAAATTTCAAACAACCAAGTGAATGAATCTATAGTCTCATCATACATCAATGTTGCTCCAAAAATAATAGTCTCTTGATGGTGGTTAAATCCAACAAAAACAGCAAATGGGCGATTTGCTTTATTAGTTCTATAAGTTGTGTCAAAACTTCCCACATCACCAAATTGCCCATGGTCAAGAATCGTTTGAGCATCAGCCCAAAATATATTTGTTATCTATTCTTCATAGTCCAATTATACAGCGTAAAAGAATGATGGACATTCTCGAGCTTGATTCTGAAAATATTTCAATAAACTTCATGTTTCTGCATAAGCTAATTGATTTTGCCTGTTTGAGTGGAGAAAATTCTTCATTTCTTGTTTTTTGTATACTAGACACTCCCTTCCATATTTTGGTTTCCATTCTATATCATCAATGTTAACTCGATCATCACCAAGTATTACCATTGACTCATCCATTCCCCAGTTCGTCTACTCTTATTTGAAGTTTGGAACAACTGGATAAAAAATAAAGTAGCAATGAAAGGGAAGGGAAGCTTCTTGATATTGTCAATATTGTTTTCCAACAGTACAATGGTGGAATGTGAATTACAAAGGTTTTCTGATATTAGGATTCTTGATATTTGTATTGAAGGAGAAGAGCTGAACAGTTGATAACGAAATTGATAGCATATTCAAACCGAATATGAAGAGTAATTAAGTTGTTACAATATCATGAATAAATTTCTGTTTCCATCTCCTAAATGTAAAAGCCATTAAGTAGCAGAAAAGAAAAGAAAAATAACCATCAATGTTGAATACACTAAAATGGAACACACTTTGTACATTATATGAAGTCCCAGTACATAAAATGAAGTAGACAAACTATTCAATCTCATATGTCATCAGGTAACTGAAAGTTCTGCGAACCAAAAATTTGATGAGAGACAGATTGAAGAAAAACAGCCACACTGCATTTGTTGGGTTTAAAGGTTTCCCAAAGAGGGAATGTAACAGTTCCAGAAAGAGTCTTCTTAGCAGAGATGTCTTTTACAGTGCAGAGCTTTTCAAGTTTCCTAACAACAAAATCATTTGATAAGACGCGTCCTTTGTTCTCTCCCTTTGGACAATCAGTCACCAACCCGTTTTCGTATAACGCCACCATCACATTTGCACCTGAACTGTCCACCTTTGTCCTTAAAGCACCTGTTAAAGATACTTGCAAGGAGTCTTGTGAACGCCTTTCGAAACTTGCCTGTTCATCCACAAATGTTGGATCGATCACTTGTTCTACTACTATTACTAGCGCTATAATATGAGTACTCGTGTAAGATTGTAATGTATAAGTTTTGAATTATTTAATATTTCCTAATTTTGCATTCAACATTTGAAGAATTTGGCTTATATGTGTGTGTCCTTGCACTGATATATGAAACTAACCCAGTTATTTAAAAAACTTCAAGATAAGAAATTTTCATTTAAATGGTATATATAACTAACCTTTTCTCTTTGTGATAAATTTACCTCCTAATTTTCATATGATACACTTATTTACGTGTAACTTTAAACATATAAATTCATAATTTTCATATAATACACTTATTTACGTGTTATAAAAGACATATATACATCATATCTTTAAACATATAAAAAATATACATTTTTTTAAGTTATACCAATAACATATATTTACCTCTTGAAAACGGTTTGATATAAAATTACATTACTTATATAATTATATTACCTAATTAAACTAAAAATTAATCACAAATTAATTAAGTAGTAAGTAGTAAAATTTACATGTCTGACAATATAATGTGACCGGTATTTATAATCCATTAATTTATCAACCTTTTTATACCATTGTAAACACAAAAGAAAAATAATTGGATTAAAGTAATTACAAAGATGTACAACTAATTGATACTCACATTTTTAATTTTTTTTTAAATTATATGTTTTAATCCATAAATTTTTAAAATTTCATACATTTATCTTAAAATTTTGATTTATAAATATATATTTTAATAACCAAGTTATGACTTACATATAAAATTTTAAAATTTAAAGATTAAATTATAGGATTTAAAAATTTAAGAATATACTTATAAAATTTTAAAAGTTTGAAAACTAAATAATAATATTTAAAATTTAAAAAACTTAAAAAGATTAAATTTACTTATAATTTAAGAACTATAAAGTTATTAAGCCTACAAAAAATAATAAAAGAAATGTACTCCTAAGTCCTAAGAGCTAATAAAATCCAAGGTTCTATTGACGCTAGGATGGGCGCCACGATAGGCGGAATATTACAGTGATGATTAAGTTAATAATGATTATATTAATAACGATAATTAAATATTTTTAATCGATAAAAGTTTATTATTTTTTTACCTTTTAATTGTTATTCTTATTTTTTAATGAATAAAAATATATTTAATTTAACAAGTTAGTAAATTAATGTAAAAATAGTTTTACTAAATTATATTAAAATATTAACAATTTTTTTTCAATATTTAGTTATTTTGCACGTATTTTTCAAAGAAAAAAGATACTCATATTCTATTATTATATGTAAATTGAGATAAAAGTATTTTGGTATGTTTATTAGATTAGGTATGTGTTTTGATATATTGATGTAAATCGGATAAAATTCATTAATTTTATAAACTATGGTAACTAATTTTAAGGATTTTAATTTTCAAAAATAATGAAACTATTGTTACATTTCATATTCATCCTGTATAAAAGAAAAAAAGAAAATTCTGTCTAACGGTCCACTGGCTTGATCCAGATGGGTCTTTATCTTCTATTTATGTAATTGTTTTATGTAAATAAAAATATAACATTTATATATAAGTTCGGTTTCTATTAATCATAATTTAAAAATTTTAATGTCATATCTCACAATTAATTAATTATGTTTAACTTCAAACAAAAATTATACTAATAAACACAATTTCGATTATCTATAAATTTTAATATCATATCTCACAATTAATTGTGTTTTTTTTTTTGTCTTCGAACAATCTACTAAATTAATTATTCGATCCTAGATCTACGATTAAAAGCAATATCTATAAAAAAAATTAAGAATAATAAAAAAGCGATCAAGATGAATATTAATACCTGGAATGTTGGAGCAGGGTATCTAGGAGCACCCTTAATAATCTGAAGCAGAGCATCATCATCATTACCAAGACAATGAGCCATACCTTGAACCACAACCTGTGGGGTGAACATGGTGTCCAATTTCAAAGCCTCAATATAAGCTTTTTGTCTAACGGTCCACTGGCTTGATCCAAATGGGTCTTTCCAGCCCATGTAATCCCAGTAGTCCACGTGATAAGCCAATACGACCACAGGAGGCAACTCTTGCTCTTCAAAATCTCCCCTGCCCAACCTAGACAATACCAACTCAGCCTCTGGTGAGGTGGCGCATCCTTGTGAAGAAAACAGCTCCACCAATACAGCCCCTCCACGTCTTTGCTCCTCTGGTACCACATCTGCCGTTACATTCCTCTCGTTTGATGAGTCGTCCGAGGCACTTTTTCTAAAGCAGGCGAAGAGACGGCGTGTCATCTTTTTTTTTTTTTTGTGAACGTCGTCTCGTCGCCTTTGTGATGGTGGTGGGAGGTGATCAACAAAGAAGGAAGAGGAAAGAACAAAAGTTGTGTATTGAGGAAAATATATATATATATATATATAGAGAGAGAGAGAGAGAGAGAGATTGAACCAAGGGTTGATGATAGAAAGAAGATATATATCTATATGGGATGTGAAAGAGAAATGGTTTTGAGAGAAAAGTGGCAAAGAAGTTGCTAAAAAGGTTACGTTTTTTTGGTCTTGCTTTGAATATTTTTGTGTCGTTTTTTCAAAAATAATAATAATAATAATAATCAATTTTTTTAAGGTGAAGGGTATTACGAGATAACAGGTACGCTGATTTGGTTGGAAAGATGGCACCATAACTTTGGATACACGATTGTGTCGGTGACACGTTGAGTTGTCAATTGTCCAGATTGGTTTGCATATCAACTATGTGATTGAAAACTTATGTCTTTATACCGACGTGGGTATCGCAACCTTCTGGCTACGTTAAGCAATAGGGATATCTTAATGTTCAGTTTTATTTATGTTATAATTATTCGTATAAATATGGTTAGGCTTGATCCAAGTTTATATATCACTCGACTCGTCTCAATTATGTTTGAATAAATCTTGTTTAATTTTTTATCCTAATAATTTTAGGATTGAAGATAGAGTAAAATATTTTTTACTATAATTTTGGCTCCTTAAAATATTATTTAAATTTAAATTTTATAAGATATATATATTAAGAAATTATTTTATATTTTTTGTATTATATAAACTTGAATACTGGTTTAAAATAATTTAAATCTTAAAAATTCAGCTATAAATTTATCCAAATATTTTAATACCAACTTTGAGATTACAATTAATTTCAAAAACTCTTCTTCGGATTCCGAAAATATACAATGATTGAAGTGAGCCAGATCCAAATCAAACTTTGGGATTATTTTGGGGTCAGTGTCCAAATTTATATTATTATTTATAATTTAGATTATTTTTTATTTGGTTGGGGAAGTTGGCAATCAGGTAAGGTTAGCATTTTTAAGACTTTAGGTATAAAGTGGAGGCAGCTAACCTTGAACGTTTTTCTTGGCGATGATAACTGTACTTTTGAATCAAATTTTATGCTTTTTCTCTATGCCAGGTAAAAAGGTTTCCAGTGGGAACCCACTCACAGATCCCAATTGACAAAGAAAATGACAGGTGATCTATAATCAAATAAATATCACAACCTGGAATCAAGTTAATAATAATAATTATAATAATAATAATAATAATAATAATAATAATAATAATAATAATAATAATAATAATAATAATAATAATAATTATAATAATGGAAAGGTTTTGCATAATTCATTTATTTAAAAAAAAATTTAAGTTATTTTATTATTAAAAAAATGTGGATAAATTTTTTTAAAAAAATATAACCGAATTATATATATATATATATATATTTGAATAAACATATATCTAAAAAAATAAATTTTTATCATTTAATATGTTACTTTATGTAGTAGAAAATGAATTTTTTTTTAATTTTAATTGATTTTTTTTAAAAAATTTGAAATAAAAAATTTCTTAAAACGTTTAAGTAATTTTTTGATTAAATATTAATTTTTTATGTGTATATATATCAAAAAAATATAAAGATAAATATAACACATATATTATTCTGTTATATTAAAAGAAAAATTAATTTTATTTTTTATGAATAAAATAACTTAAAAATATATTTTTATATACAAATAAAATTAATAAATATTTTATAAGTTAAGACATTAAAGATTATATTTGCAAATTATTTATGAAATTCACCGTAATGATTTTGTTCAATAACTATATCTAAGCTTACTGTATATACAATCTAATACCTTTTAATACTTTCTTATATAGCTAGAAGGTTCATTATAATAATATAATTGTTTTTGGTTATATTTTCAAGTTGAATCTACTTAATTAGAACTAATTTGATAAACGTACGCTTTAAGGAATTTGCTACATATTTTTTCCTACCTAGAATCTCATGTGCTTGTGTTTGGTATTTGGGAAAGGATGCCATTAGTGGACAACTAGGTAATTCTATGTATGAACTTATCAATATGTAATCAAATTAACGTGCATAATCTAAATATAACTCGATAACAGTCTAAGCATAACTTGTTCTTATCATATTAAGTCCGACTCATTTAACCCGAGTATAGCACATGTTAAATATTTATTGTGGTAGATATATTAGTCCAAATATAACGTGTCAGACACACATTCGAGACATATACATCAGATTATGTCAAGTTCTTGTTCAACTCATTCTTCCTATATTCAACTCGTTTGTATCAACATTACATGTGTGATAAGCCATGTATTAAAACTATTTTAGACCATGATAAAAATTGTAGTAAACCACGTAGCACTTATACTTCAAACTCTAGCAAGAATTTCATAAGAATCTTAAATTATATACTTTTTTCAATATAATATAATCACGTATATTTTAAATGTTTTATAAATTAAAGAGCTAAGAATATCACTTAAGACCTTTGGACCTTTATATATTGTAACCATCTTGATAACTATCTCTCAAACATTTTGGTGCATATCATGAGATCCTAACATTTTTAAGTATAGATTCATGTTTAGACCTAATAGTTTTTGAAGAAATTAAGAGTTAATCCAAAATAAGAGAGTTACACATTAATTATTAAATTTTTAGTCCAATCAAGTGAACTTTTCATCCCGTGTGAAAATAGTAGCTCTACTTCAGAAAATGCCACCACGTTTGCTAAATAGCTGGCAATTGAATACTAAGTTAGAGAACTAAAATCTAGGATTGGGACATCTCGATCAAGAAAATAGCTAGGAGCCTAACATTGATCACTTTGAACATCGAGCTAAGTCTAGAAACCATTAGTGTATTAATTAATTTCAGTTCTTTCCTTCCGTTTCTGTTCTGTTCTTAATGTATTTCAATTTTTTTCTTCTCTTTCTGTCTTGTTTTTAATATATTTGATTTCAGTTTTTTTTCTTTCTTTCTTTAGTTTCTGTCTTTTCTATCTCTTGTTTTCTTATATAAGAAAGAAAATACAGACAAATAAAGAGAAGAGATAAAAGAAAAAAAGAAAAGAACATATAGATAGATAGAAAAGAGAAAACAGAAAAAAAAAGTAATTTTTGTATTTTCTATCTAAAGTGTTGATTGTTATAATATAGTTAAGACAATTAAAATTCGTAAAATAATAAAATGTGTTATAAATTTATTATTATTTGATCGTTATATTTTAAGAGATAAGTTTTTGTAGTTTTCTAACACTTACTATAAACAAAAAATTATGTTAAGGATACTATAGATATACATGTCTCTATACTTTACTCTATTTAAAATTTATATTATTTAAATGTTGTATTTATAATTTATATATATATTTATATTTATGTATTTTAATTTTAATTTTAATAATATAATTTTATTTTTAACTTATTTATTTATATATTATTTACTACAATAGCATAAGTTACTGACATATAAATATAATACAGCAGTACAACCTAAAGTTCGGACCCAAAATAGAGTATTTTTAGAGATTTCACCCCAGGAAAAAAATGTCACGTAAAATCAGCATGTACATTGTAGTGCATATTTTGTACATTTGTCATCATGACACAAAAGTATGTACATAGCAAAGAAGTGTGATTTTGGGCCCAAACTTAAAACACCAAAAATCTCTTCGATCATCAATACCTAAAACTGTCCAATTCATATACAGAATAAATGAAATGGCAACTTAATTTAAAGCAATTATGACAAAAAGAAAAAAAATAATTTAAGCAATAATCAAAGAACGTTTTATTGTAAAATAATGTAGATATCTGATGCGAAGTGAATGAACCCAATATTGAAATTGGTTTTTGATTAAGCTCAAAAATCAAAATCATCTCGATTTGGCTTGGGAGAAGTAAGCATAGCTGTATATAACCGAAGCCTATCCTCTCCCAAAGAAGAACACCTAGAAAGGGGCCTCCTAGGTCTTATAAAGGACAATGAAGTGAGAGTTAAACGGTGTTTGTATCTTCTCCATGCTAATTGAATTGCAACAGCAGCCCAAGTTCTCCAACCTGGAGAATAATACCTTGCGCTTCTCTTAACTTTTTCATTCACAAATGTGTATCGAAAATGTTGAGTCACATATTTCACATCCTGGGCATCAAGTCCAAATGCCTCTGTAGTTTCAAGAGTGACTAGAGTTGAAGAAGATGGTGGTAGTCTTTCTATAAAAGGCCTTCTAAGACACCAAGACAACAGTTCATCTCCACTGAAATTACCGGGCCCTAACATGCAACAACTTTTCACACCATCCCTTAGAAGTTGGCTACTTTGAAGGTGACCCCTTACTACAAATAGCATTCTTTGAACTGGGTCTCCCTCTCTTGTTATCTGCAAGTAACTCAATTTGTGAAGGACACTCTTCATTTCAAATAACTATTAGTACGTATTTTATTTTCTTTGTTGATCACTTGCACATATATGTGAAAATTAGTGTAAAGAGGTTGAAAGCTTACTATTTCTCCTTTTGTGAAAATGAGAGATTTCACTCGGTCACATATATTCTCTAGAACTAGATCATCCATGTGTTGAAACAGAGGCACCTGAAACAAATTTAAGAAGAAATAACAAAATGTATATAGTGCTCAAATATTGTCTTTAATATATCAAAATCAAGCTCATCTCATCACCTTAGATCCGTTAAAGCCTTAGAGAGTAACTAAAACGTTTCTCATTTCTAGTTGTCTACTTATATGAAGAGCATATTAAAAAAATGTTGACATGCATGTTATTTATACTTAAAACCCAAAAGATTAATGTACTTTGTGTCCACTTCATGGCGACTTGGTGGAGGGTAATTCTAAATATATTCATGAAAAGCTCCAAATACATACCCTCTCAAGACACATACTTCTTATGATTTTATACTATGGATATGTATTTTAAGGTTTCAAGTGATGTAAGTAGAATTGGCCCTTGGTGAACGAGAAACCCAATTTTCTTTCATTCGATGCATTAATTGATGTATAGCAGGCCCAATTTGCGATAGGATAAGAACAGCACAAAACTGACAAAGTTTTCGTTTTCTAAAAATAACAGTGTTATTTTAAATGAAGTGCACAATAATATTAGATCAAAATCATTTCATCTAATTTTAGATAAAGCTACTCATATGAATGTGAAGACCCCCACCTTATTTAGATGAATATCAATTCATTTGGATTAAGATTCGAGCCTCGTTAAAATGTTTTTTTAGACCATGAAACTTTATACACTTTTTGTGCTAAATGAGCTATTATTTCGTATTTAATGTTAATGAGTAGGTAAGTATGCATATATAATGATGTAATGTACCTGGCGTACTAAGTCTAAGCAAAGATGGTACTTGATGTCCCTCCTAAGACCTTCAGGTAGGTTTCTGATCATTTCACATTCATCAACACCACGCGTGGCAGCCCATCTTTGCCTCTCGTAGTTGCGTACTCTCTGCCTAAAACCCTGCGGTAACTTCCTCTTCTTCATCCACCACTCTAAATTCCTCATCCTCAATTGCATTCCTTGTTTCTTTGACGTGGTCGCCTGTAAAAACACCTGTACGTACACCTCAAATATTGATATAATTTGACCAATAATTCACATCTTCAACTTGAATCCCTACTAATTTTTCTGATTAATTTAATTAATAAAACCATATGAATCATAATATAATATTGAATATTCATTTCCACAATCATGCCATTGTTTTAAATTTATTTGTAAATTTTTTGCTAATAAATACCTTGATATTCCCGATCAACATGGTGACCAAAAGAAGTCCACTGGTTAAAACTATTATGTTGAACACAACTTCTAACCATTCGGTTGTGCTCTCCAAGTTACCAAATGTACTGCACAGCATGAAACAACAATTTTCTTTAGATGATTAAAAGAACAAATAAAATAGAACCTAATAGTGTTAGTGTATAAAAAATAGAAAGAGTATTAAAATTGATTAAGAAATATATTAGTACAAACTCTCTAGTAATATTTATAAATAGTATAAAATTTATCTTCTTTTAAAATTAATTTTTTTATTTAATATTTTAGAATTAGATGTCTCATATTAATTATATATTATAATATAATAAAAATATGTTAAAAATATAAAATATTGTGTTAAATAACACATAATTTAAGTAGAAATGTTTGTGTATAAAAAAGAGTGTCACACATTGATTTAAAAAGATACTAGTATAATATTTATAAGTACTATGAAACTTATTTTTAGTTGAATTTAATCTTTTAGAATTAGATAACTCATATTATTAATACATTAAACAAAATTTATATGATATCAAAGTTTTAGTCGATCAATGAGTCTAGAAAAAATAATAAACTTTTCGTCAAAAAAACATAGGCTTATAAAAAGAAATAAAGATAAGTAACCCAAATAAAATTAGAATATCATAAAAATAAATTAAAAATACAAAATTTTATGTCAAACTTTGAGTGCATATTGGTGTAAAAAAAAGAATGTTAAACATTTATTAAGAAAGATACTAACATATTATTTATAAATATTATGAAATTTAACTTTCTTTAATATTAATATTTTTAAGATTAGATAATTTATGTTGATTATACGTAATATAACATTTATATACATGAAAAATAATATAAGTGACTATTGTTGGTAACAAAAGAGTAGTACCTGAGAGTCATGAGGCCCCAAAAGATAGGAAATAGGATCTTTTCCAAGCGGCTATTGTTGGTAACAAGCTGAATAGTCCATTTATAAGCACCGTACTCATAATTAGTGGAAGCATCTAAGCAAGTAGATCTGGCTTGTCTGTTTAAAGCCCATGCGAGTCTTGCTCTCTCTCTCCGTATTAGACTTGTGCTTCCGTAAAAAATTGGCTCTTTGCATGATAATATTCTCATCCCACATTCACTTGTTCCACTGCATTGCTCTTTCAGGCATTTTTCTACCCTTTGTATTCCTAACAAATACCAACATGCTCCTGCAGCCTGTCAATTATTTACTTTTCTTTATAAAAATATACTCACAATTCTTATTACATGTAACCATATATAATATAATAAAATAATAATTAATTTTATCCCCAATAATTGAATAATGCTACGGTTTCGAAAATCAATCTCACGAATAAAAAAATTACAAAATATAAAACTCTCAAAATTTATAACGATAAAAATATCACTACAATAGTATTAAATGAGATCTAATTGAACGAATTTCAATACTATTAAACGGGATTCAATTGAACGATTTTAAACATGAACGGATCTAAATGATCATTGTTTAATTTAAATAGTGTTAAAAATAAAATAATATATCATATCTTTTTAATAGTTTGAATATATGAGTTAAATATTATAATGTTTTATAATTATAAATTTTGAAATTGTTATTTTAATAAAAAATTCAATTTCGGGGAACGGTTTTTGTTACTGATTTCAATCAAGAAGAATGTTGGTATTTGTCAAATTTATCGCCCGACCTACTTTTATATTATTATTAATTTGAATGTTTAATAGATCTCTCTACCTGTACTTACCTTTTTAATATGAATATAAAAAAGATTAATTGATAGTTTGGAGATTTCTTATTATTTAATATTACAAGTTAATTATTAGATTCTTCCATGTACATATGATCAGTAAAAGATTAAAATTATTAATTTATCATTAATTTAAAATGTTTAATATAACTCTCTGCTTGTACTTTCCTTGTAATATATATAATTAATAGAGTAGAGATTTCTTATTATTAATATTACCAGTTAATTATTAGATTCTTCCATGAACATATGGTCACTAAAAGATTAAAATTATAAATTTAAAGTTTCACGCTAGTCCAAGAAACAGCAGCAAGTATTGCTATCAATTAAAATAAGCATTTTTTTTTCTTAACCTATGACACCTTAAGATCAATTTGTAGATGTGGGCACTTATTGTTTTTCAAAAATAAAGAAATAAACAAAAAAAATATTTTTTTTAATAACAAAATTTAATAATTTTTTTCCTTCGATCGATAACCAATTTTAAAAGTAAAATTAGATTTGATATTTCATATCAGACCTTCGCTTTTCTTGCTACAAATTACAAATAATATTTTTTAAATTAAATTTAACAATTAATTCTTACTATTTGAACTAAAAAAACTCATGAACCTCTTATATTATACATAACTCAATTTAAAATAATTTTGATAAATGGTCTAGACTTAGAACCAACAAATCATTACTATCCTAACACTTATATGACAAGATCAATATGATATATATTCCAATATATAAAAAGTATAGGGTTTGAACCCTAATAACAAATTTTCGAGTAATTTAATTATTAAAAAAATATAAGAGCAAGAAGATAAACCATAAATGGGTTTGTGGATATCATAAGTAATACCCTATGTCAGGTGATGGAACTAGAGGGTTGGCACTCGGTCTAAATAAATTGATATTTACCGATGATTATAAATTTATGTTACGTTTGAGTAAAGATATTGTTATAAATATAAATTATTACTAGCATAAAAATATTTTATTAATAATATTAGGATTTAATTAATATTAGTAATAAAATAAATATTTTATATATTTTTATTATTTTCATAATAAAATTATTACTATAATTATCATTACTTTTATGTGAAGATAAATATAAATCTTGATAAAATTGAAATTTCTTGCTCAGAAACTCACATTTTTTATTATTTGTACGTGAGTATTAAATGAATTTATATTTATTTCACACTAAAACTAAAAGTATGGTTTGATATTTTTTTAAATAAAAATTATATTTATCTTATGGTTTGATTTATTAAAAAAATTAAATTTATCTTAAAAATGAAAATAAGTAAATTATATAAAAAAATGAGATGTGAAAAATAAGAAGATACTCACATGAGAAGCGACAAAATAAGCTATCATGTTGAGGGCAATTCCCCACCACACAGTTCCGAAAATATAACCAGAGAGGTTTTGCATGCGACGCAAGAGGCATACCGAGTGATATATCTTTGGAAGGTACTGGAACAGAAACATTATCAACACGACTGTCATTACCTCCGTTACTTCACCTCTTTCTAACTGTCTTGGTATCACCACCCACAATACTATCTACAACCACAAATAAGTGCACAATCAACCCTTTATCACGGGTGTGCTATGTCTACTTTTTTACTTTCTTTCTTCTTCTTTTTACTGCACTGTAAAACATATGTATTTATATATATACTTACATACAAAATGATGATGATACATCCATAATCTGTCACCTTCTACTACAGTCTAATGACAGAGAATTGCCATGATTTTATTATCATAATTACCAAAACAAAAGACGATAATTAATGCCACCATTATTGCTGAAGACTAAATGCTCGTAAAAAAGGAAAAGTAAGTAATGATAATAGGTTTTACTATTTAAATTATTAAATTTATAATCAGTAAAAATATATATAAAAGAATAAATATATTATTAACTTCAATGATATATATTCCAGTAGAATTATTCAATTTAATAAAGTTAATTATATTATATTATTATTTGAGATTAAATGATGTATTAAATTGCATAATAAATTATAAGTCCTAATTTAATACTATAAGTACGAATAGAATTATTCGACCGAAAAATATATTTGAAATTTGTTTAAATAAATACCTGAGGTAAAGGAAGAATAACGAAAATATCAAATAAGAATCCCTTTCTGGCCTTCAAGTATCTAAGAGCCACAGAACCAGCAGTGGTGTCTCGCAAACTGCCAGAATTTGCAGTAGTACTACCTTCCACACCAACCATGGCAAAGGACCGTTTAGCCATTTTCAGCTTCAACCATATGTTCCACAAGTGCAAAGCGTCAGTCATGCACCGGAGCACTGTTACCGTTATCGAAAACCACCCGTCTATGAATAGGCACATACAGGTGTCGCTTATTGAAAAGGCGTAGAAGAAAAGTGGATCGATGAACAATCCAGTTGCTGAAACCAAGAGGAAAATTCTGTTCCATTCTTGAACCCATTTAGCTCTTGGGTCCAATACTTGTCCTATTGACCACCTTCCTTTCTGCCGAGTACTAGATCCCCCACAGACTAGTGTACTGTAAAAGCTTTTGCAATCAAAACCCCTTGAGCTTTGGCTTGATCCACTTTCATCAATATCATCATCATCTTCTTCTTCTTCTTCTTCTTCTTCTTTATTTTCTTCTTCATCGTCATCATCATCTTCTTTAACTTCTTCTTCGCTGCTGTTATGGTCTGTGAGATAGTACTGCATGCGCGAAGTATGTGAGATTTCTTGTTCAGTGGCCATGATGACAAACAGTATAATAGAAGAGGGAAAGGAGGAAAAGAGTGAAGTATTAATATTTGTTGTAGCGTGGAGGATATTATTTTATTAAGATGCTTTTGTAATATTAAATTTCTGGGGCCGGAAAATTTTAGGACGTACGGGGCTTTTAAGTTTGGGCTTGGAATCTAATAGAAAATAATATAAATAATATTTTTAAAATTTATAATAATAAAAAATTTATTTTTATGTTTATTTAATATATATTTTATTATTAAAAAAATATAATATTTTATTTTATTTTAAATAATATATATGTTATTCAAATTGAATTACTTATAATTTAATTATTTTTATAAATTTTAGTTTCGTAATTTCTTTTTTATTTATAACCTCTTTAACTTAAATCAAATTTATCATTTAATTCTCTAAAAGTGATATCATTTTATACTTTAATTTTTATAAAAAAATCAAAAAAAATATTTTTTAATAAAATATTATTATTATTTTAATAAATATTAAAATAATAAAATTAAATATGATGATATTTATTATTAAAATATTAAATTAATATCATACCTCTAACAAAATATAAAATACTAAACAACCTATTCTATAATATATTTCGTACTATGTATCCTAAAGCGGTAAAAGAAACACATTAAGTGAAGTAGAGATTTATAGAAAATAAAATCATATATACCTACCACTATTAAATATAAACTATTATTTAAACAATAATTGAATATGTATAATTAATTTTTCGTAATAATATTATAACAATAATTTGTATGGTTATCATGATAAAAACATATAAAATATTTATTTTATTCTTTTAATTTCATCACAACAGTACATTGGAAATATTTATGAGATAATTAATTGTTATATGTTTATTTATATTTAATTATGTGTGATTAAGGTTTTTTTCTTCAGATTTCGTTTCAGGTTTTCAATCTAGTTAATTACTTATCTGGTTTCATCTCAATATAAATATTATTTTAATATATATAAATATTACATTTTTTTAGTGGATTAGTACTTATAATTTAGAGAACAGACAAATTTACATCTTGTGTTTGTTTGTTTCTTGATTTTTACTGTTTTTAAAGCGTTTATATTTGATTTAATATTGAAATGAATCCATTCAATATATCTTTGATTAAAAATATAACCATAACATTAATTATATTTTATTATTATTATTATTATTATTATTGAATAAAGATGTTATTAATGAAATATTTTTATGAAAATAATAATTTACATTATAATATTATTATTACCTTTAGTTTAACTTAATGATATTATTTTAAAATAAATTATTATTTTTTCAATAATAATTTATTTATGATAATTTTATAGATTTAAAATTTAAACATATAATATTTTGTCGTTGTAAAAATAAAATAAATTGAATAGAGTAAAACAATAACATTTAAAAAACTCCGAAAAATATTTCTTATATTAATATCTCAATTTTAAGATGTTCTCTTTTACTCTCTTACATACAACACTTTCTTTTCAAAAAAAATTATTCTTTTGATTTTGTTTTACTTATTTTCGTTTGATTTATTGATGTATCTTTAAGACAAAAACATTTCTTATTTATAGTCAAAAAAAATTTATCTATTATGTAACCATAAATTGATTACATAATTAACCAAATTTTATGTACAAAATATAATATATATTTGTCAAACGAACACATAATATTTATGATCGTAACTAATATTTTTATTTTCAAATATAATTTTTATAACTTATTTTAAAAAAAATAAAACCTATATTAAAATAACATGTGTCATCGTTTTTATTGACATATTTATGTTATATTGTATAGTGTCTACGTACTAATAATAAATCAAAGTTGATCACGCGAGATGTTTGATGCTGTGAAAGTTCAACATCGTCCTCTTAAATTTGTATCGACAGCAATACTGTGCTTAAGTTTATCTTTATAATTTAAAAGATAATATACATGGCATTCATATTTAATATGAATATAACTTTAGACAATTGATTTTTTTTTCTTTTAAGAAAATAAATAAAAAAATTTAAAATCATAAATATAAAAGTAATAATTTTATATACAGTTTACGTATTTTACAATTAAAATATTTCAATTTATTAATTTATATTAAAAAACGTTTAATTTAATATTTTTTTAAGAAAAAAAAAAAGAATTTGTCAAACACGTGTAGCTTACATGGTTGATTAAGGTTTATAGTGATTTATCTAATAATTTAGTAGTAAAATTCACTAGTCATGTGTTTCAAGTAATAGGTTCAAATTACTTTAAAATATCTTTTAATTTAAAAATAAATAAATAACTTATATGCATGTAAATATAATTGGAACTAGATGATCTTTCGTATATTAAGGGATTAATGTCTCAATAACTAGTTAGACTTAAATATGGCTAGTTTTATATAAATTTAATTAATAAAGGGAAAAATAAAATTAAAATATAGTTTTAAAAAATATTTTCTTTATATTTTAAAAATATGTATAAAAATAGAATTAAATTTTAATATAATTTTTAACGTAAAAATGGTTAATGGGGAATACCAAACCACATCAAAAACTACTTGTATTTTATCACGACAAAGTAAATATTTATTTATTATAATTTTGAAATAATTTTTGGTAGTATTATTGATAAATATAATTGGATATATAATTATATTTAATAAAAAAAAATTATTATATCATTTGGTAAATTTGCCTTCAATCGTGTTTCACGCGTTCTGCCAAATGCCATAGATTTTCCTTTCTTCATCTTTGCAGGTAGCATTCAAACACAATTAATTGTGGTTAAAAAAATGAATGGTTGAAAGAAACGACAACTAAAACAACGTAGTAGAATTAATAGGCGAAATTTTGAATGTCTCAATTATGTGCGAATACGGCTGCAACAAATTTGAAAGGACAAAATGAATTTATTTTTAACCAACTAATAATACATCATTACCGGTTGAAGTGATTTGTCTGCTGACTATTTGTATTTTCTAAGGTATTTTATTTTTTATATTTTTTTATTTTTACATTAAAGCTTAGTTTTATATATACTTGTGATGCTTCATCTCACAACTTTAATTCTAAGGCGTTTTTTTTTTCGTTTTATTCAATTATCTTAATGATTATAATCAATTTTTGGAAGTTTATCTTTGAACATCGACAATTATGGCCAATAAGTGCATTGATACAAATATTTTTTTCCTAATAATGGTTAATTAGTAACTTTTTAAAAATTACCTCTTAACTTTTTAAAATAAATAAAAAAGCGTACCTTATATTTTTAACAGGCAAAACCTTTTTTTTTTATATAGGATTTTTTTTTAATCAATAAATTTTTATAATCTTAAAATTATTTTTTTTTTCGGTGGTTTTTATCTGCTTATTATTATCTTAAGAGATAATATACTCATTTTCTTAATTACTTTTTTTTCTTCTTTCTAACTCTTTCTAGCTCTCTCTTTTATTATTATACATATAGTAATAAAGTAGAATTTAAAATAAATTTGGTTTTTGCATTAATTTTTAACTTAACTAAATAATGCATTTAACCTCATTTTAATGATCAGCCATACCCAATAGTTACGTCACTAAATTAACTATTTTACAAATGGTGCGAATTTTCTTTTCATTTTCTTAAAACAGCTGCAAAAACCTAGCAGATCAATTCCAGTCCCTTTCCCCAATAATTTATTTTTTCCACCGATTAATAAAGACAACAAGTAATTAATTTATTTTTTTAATAAACAACACACATGAAGCTAAGAAGTAAGAAGAAAGAGTAGGGAGAAGTATCCAAGTTATTGATAAATCATATTTATCGTTATATTATTACGGAGACTGATCACTAATTAATGAAACCCGATTAATCAAATTTCACGAGTACGATCATAATAAATTGTTGACACATGTAAGTTATTATTGATATATTAGATATTCGTGAGTTAACTCGTTAAATTTAAAATTAAATTAGATTACTTAAACCTTAGATGCAAAAACAGCTCTAGTGAATATGTGATATAATTATTTAATTAGTTTTATTTTTATTTTTAATTTTATTTATAAAAGTATATATGTTTTATTTTTTTACAATGTTAAACAACATAAATCCATATACGTTATAAAATAAATGAATATATGTTTTTTTTATATTTTTGGGTTTAAAAATGAAACTTCATGCATCAATTATGATTCTATCATGCAAATAAACCTACAAAAATGTTCTAATTATTTAACTAGTTTCACTTTTAATCTTCTCATTAAAAAAAATATGTTCATTTTCTTACAACATTAAAAAACATATGCTTATTTATGTTGTAAAAAATAACATATATTTTTTTCTAAAGAGTTAAAAATAAACTTCATGTATGAATAGGATTATCCTATATAATTAAAACATACATAAATTGGTTAGAAAAAAGTTACAACAAGTGCACCAAGATAATGTTGTTGATTACATAAAGTTTTACATGACACTTATGCATGCATTTATAGATTATACGAAAAATTAATCCATTCAAAGTTGTACTTTTTTTATAATAAGCATAAGAATTTAATTAAATATGAAGTAAAGTTATAATTTGAACCAACGATCCAAAAATCAAATACATCACAAATTCAAATACAAAATCAATTTTAACAAATTAGTGTAACTTCAATATTTTTGTGACAGAATATACACGAGCCTTAAATAATAATTCTATATTATAACTCACCTTAACGTTTAATTGTAGTCAATAAATCAATGATTATTCAATAACTATGGATATTAAAATAAAATTGCAATGATTTACAAGATAGACATAAAACTCTTTAAGAGTCATTTTAATAAATATCTAGAACTCAAAAAATAAACACAACGGCAATTAAACATCTTATAAACAAAAAAATCACAACAATTACAAGGTTTTAAACAATCAAAAATTACAAGATAACAACCATAAAAAAACATCATTTGTAACCACACACGCTTAATTGAAACAACTGCCAATGTTAAGTAAAGACCCATCAAGAACAGAGTGAACGAACCTCCTAACGTTGAAGGACGCAACCCACTCAAACACGCACAAACCACTATGTCCACCAACACCACAGCACATAGCGTTGAAGAAAGAGAACCACAAGGAGATAGTGTGACAACAAGGATACCATGAGGTCGAGCAAAATATGGAGTAGATGAAAACAAATAATAACAAAATGACAATTGAGGTCTTATTAACACAAGAAAGACCAAATAATGAAGAGACGAAAGTAAAAAGGAAAAGAAAACATGAGAAATGGTGATAACTGATAGGAAAGCAAAATAATAAAGGAAAAGGTTATGGTTGGAAGAAAAAAAAAAGAGACAAGGGTTTTAACCCTAATCTAGAGCTTGAGAGTCAACTTTCAAAATATCGCATCCTTAGTACAAAAATTAACGCTATTTAAAATTAGAATTTATTTAAATTATAAAATAATAATTGTCTTAAAAATACTAATATATATATATATACAGCTTTTATTGTTCTATGTGCACTTATCTTATATTAAGCTTTTTTTAGGATCAAATGATTCTCTGCAAGTACATACCCTATATTGGTAAAATGCTAAACACGGGTTATCATGGTATCACATTACATATACTATTAATTATGTGGTGTCATGTACGCAATTTTAGTGGAGATATAGTAGGAAAAGTGTTAAATTTGGGCCTAACTCCATCTCAAAACCCAGGTTATGAGATGGAGGACTGCCCTTGTTTATATCTTAAGTAGCGCGATCACTGGTCGATGTGGGGAACTTTAACACTCACACGGCAGCGTCTGTCATTCCTCGAGACCGACGGATGTTGAGAACATGGGCTGCGGAATCATCACCAGGTACGAACAATCGCTATGGCAGAACGCTGAATCTGTGTTAAATTTGCTGCTTCTCAAAACCTGCGCAGGGTTATGAGATGGAGAATGCCACTTGTTTATATCTTGTGGTAGCGCGATCCTGTCGATGTGGGACTTTAACAAAAAGTTTTTTTTTTAAAAGTTGATAGTGAGCGTTTTAATAATCTTTGAATACTGACATAACATCACGTGAAAAACCGATGAATTAGTTCCATTATTGAGATTTGACATAGAAAGAAGCATTTTCAAACTTATAATTAAGGACCAGAAAACCTAGAGGAGAGAATCAGTATGGTTGTGTGGGTACGGTAATAGAAAAAAAGGTACTTTGGGAATTCGATAAGGATAGGTAGATATTAGCTAGAGACTGCTAGAGGGGTGTGGTCTCATTCACAAATAAGTTCGAACAAGACAGTTTCGAGGCAGCTTCCTACTTTTTGTTTTTTAGTTCATCAATCGTAGATACACATCCACGTACCGTTTGCTGCATGATCTATGTGATATTTTTCAACATTTTATAATTAAAAATTAAATATACATAAATTTAAAATTATATATATTAATTATATTTAGTATATCAAATAATATAATTTTCTTGAAAAAATCCATCATTAATAGTATGAATACAAATATACAAACCTTTTTATATACCTCATGTATAATATATATATATATATATATAACAAATGATATTTATAAATCGTTTTAATTATATAATAATATATATTAATATTATCATATTTTAAAATTTAAAGTTTATAAATAACTATTAAAATTATTGAAAAAAATTAAATTAAATAAAAATATATATTTACTGTAACGTAGCTAGTCATCCTGTATAGTCCTATTGTATATATGGAGAACACATGGTATACTTATTCAGAAAAAGAAAAGGAAGGATTGATACTGTACAATTTGGCTACACATCCGACATTTCTATTCGTTTAATCTTTATGTGTTTATTGATAACAAGACAAATATATCTTTATTTTTTTATAAGCATAAGACAAATATCTGAAATTAAGTTATGGATTAAATTTTGCAGGATATGACTTGATATTCTGTACTCTGTTTGGATTCAAGTGCTTAAATGAAATTATTGTTTTTCTGATAAAAAAAAAATTTAGTGACGAAGGATTGATATTTATCCAATTTTCAATATACATAAAAGATTGAATTAATTCAACAAAAACTAACGATTAATTTTCCGAAATTGAGAATATGAAAGATTATTTTTAAAGTTTCTTACTTTTATTATAACCTCAATGTTACTCATTATTTTAATATTTTATCTATCAACAAAAGATATATATATATATATCTTAAAAAAATTAAAAAATTTGATATATCTCAGGTTCAAACACAATTCTCCAAACATATCAAAACTTTTCGATTTGATAATGCTCTTGAATATACTCAAAATGCTTTTCAAGCTTTGTTACACTCCTATGACATTGTACATCATCTAACTTGTCCAGGAACCTCTCAACAAAATGGTCGAGCCGAAAGAAAACTTTGTCATATTCTTGAGGTTGTTTGTGCTATTATTCTTTCTGCCAAAGTTTCTACCCCATTTTGGGGTGAAGTTGCTCTTTATATTGTTTATAACATTAATCGCATTCCAAGCGCTATCATTCCTAATCAGACTTCGTATGAACGCCTTTTTGGTTCATCTCTTGACTATCATTACCTTCGCTAATACGGATCTGCCTGTTTTGTTCTTCTTCAGCCTCATTAACACAACAAACTTGAGCCTCGTTCTAGACTTTGTTGTTTTCTTGGTTATGGTGAAACTCAAAAAGGGTATCGATGCTATGATCCTCTCTCGCATCATCTTTGTGTTTCTGGTAATGTTATCTTTTGGGAAAACCGCTTATTTGGGTAACTTTCTCACATTCGCTTTTCCCTAACTAACTCAAATGTTTTAGAAATATTTCCAAATAAGTCTCTTGTTCCTTCTACAGATACTCTTAATCCTCCTTTGGACTTCTCTATTCAATCTTTAGATATTTTTTATGATTCTCCTAGACAGGTGTAAAAGAAAAAAGGTTGATGATAAGCTACCCCACCTTGAGCATAGGTCCCTTGCTCCTACTCTGCTTGAAGATCCTCCACAAGACATTCCATCTCGCCACTCAACCTGAGTAAGAGCAATTCCTACACATTTACTTAACTATCATTGTTACACTACCTTTACTACACTCCATGAGCCTCACACATATCAATAGACATCTACTAACCCTTTTATGGCAGATTGCAATGAAAGAATAAATTGATGCATTAACCAAAAACCATACTTGGGATCTGGTTACTCTCCCTCCTAGTCAATCTGTGGTTGGTTATAAGTGGATCTATAAGATCAAGACTCGTTCTAATGGGTCCATCAAGTGCTACAAGGCTCGTCTTGTAGAAAAAGGTTTTACACAAGAGTATGTGATGGATTATGAAGAGACTTTTGCTCCAGTTACCCGCATTTCCTTTGTTCGTACCCTCTTAGTTGTTACCGTTGCTAGTAAATGAGACCTTTTTCAGATGGATGTTAAAAATACATTCCTTAATGGGTATCTGTATGAAAAAGGTCTATATGCAACCTCCTCCTGGTCTTTCTGTTGAAACAAATAAGGGTTGTCACCTTCGACGTGCACTTTATGGCCTTAAACAAGCTCTACGAGCATAGTTTGCCAAGTTCAGCTCCACCATCTTTTGCTTGGGTTACACTACTAGCCCTTATGATTATGCCTTATTTCTTCATCGCAATGATAAAGGCACCATTTTGCTTCTCCTATATGTGGATGATATGATCATAATTGGTGATGACCTCAGTGGCATTCAAGAACTCAAGGATTTTCTTAATCAGCATTTTGAGATGAAAGACCTTGGACATCTTAGCTATTTCTTGGGTCTTAAGATCACTCGTTCCATAGATGGTCTTTATATTACTCAAGCTAAGTATGCTTCTGACCTCTTATCTCAAGTTGGACTCACTAATAGCAAGACTGTTGACACTCCAGTTGAACTTAATGCGCATCTGACACCCTCGGGGGGAGGGAGGGGAACCATTGTTTAATCCATTTCTTTACAGATGATTGGTTGGCAGCCTGGTTTATCTTACAGTTACTCGTCAAAACATTTCTTATGATGTTCATCAGGTGAGCTAGTATTTGTTTGCTCAACGATCGACTCACTATGTTGCTATTCTACGTATTTTACGATACTTGAAAGGCACTATCTTCCATGGCCTTTTCTACTCAACTCAATCTCCTCTAGTACTTCGTGCATTCTCTGATGCTGATTGAATAGGGGATCTCACTGATCGTAGGTCCACTATAGGTTATTGCTTTCTCCTTGATTCTTCTTTGATTTCTTGGCGAAGTAAGAAACAAACCTTCGTGGCCTGCTCTAGTACTGAAGTAGAATATTGTGCTCTTGCTGATACCACATCTAAGCTCATTTAGCTACGATGACTTCTTAAGGATTTGGGTGTGTCCACATCCTCTGCTACTCCCTTTTATTGTGACATCAGAGTGCCATTCATATTGCTCACAATGATATCTTGCATGAACAGACTAAACACATTTAGATTGATTGTCACTTTATTCGCTCTCATCTTGTCCATGGTGCTCTCAAGATTTTTCCTGTCTCTTCCAACAATCAACTTGCAGATATCTTCACTAAGGTACTTCTTAAAGGATGCACTCATAATTTGGTTAACAACCTCAAGCTGGTCTCATATCCACCTTGAGTTTGAGAGAGGCTGTTAATGTATATATAATATTAGATTAATGTATATATCTGCTAATGTATATCTATTTACTTTAGGCATATTTATATCTAGTTACTTTAGGCATATTTAGTTTACTTGTAACTCTTATATAAAGGCACCATGTATATTCCTTTAAACACAAAATAGAATACAATCATTAAGTATTTCTAACAATCACAAAAACGAGGTTCATTTCTAGAGAGAAGTAATTCTCATATGGAAGTTCGGGGTTTAGAAGAGAGAAAACAAAATTATATAATCCAATAGATGGTAGAGAGTGTAAAACGATAAAAATAAAGGCAGGAGAACAAGGAAAAGATTGAGAAATAGCTAAAACTTTATGAAAAATGTGTTATTATTTTACGAAATTTAAAGAAAAAGATAGAAAAAAAGTAATTGAAGGATTAGTTAGAGCTTAAGAGATTTAGAGAGAAATCAAATAAGGAGAAGAGGTGTGAGCCAGCCGTGGAGGATAGTATCGGACTATAGAACTGATAAAATGAATTGGATTAAAAATTTGGATTTTTTCAAACAATCCAATTTGATTTGTTATCTAGTTCTGCTCGGTCTGTATTGTAAAAAAAAATTAAATTATTTAAGTCGAATCATACATGTTATATTATTATATTTATAATTTACATTTTACATTTTACATTTTACATTTTAGAAATGTAATAGTATACACAGTTAAGTAACTAAATATATTATTATTCAGCTTGATGTTACAATTTGTTTTTATTGTTTTAACTTCAAAATAATAAAAATATTATTGTTAAAATAATAGATTAAAAATCAACAATTTATTTTTAGATATAAAATAATTTTAATATATACTTTAACGTTTATATTCTAAATTGTTATAATTGAACCAAATAAGTTTGAACGATAGGATCTCATCTAATTTAATACATATTAACAATTAAATTCAATTTATTTAAATTTTATAAAATTCCTAACAAGTGTTCCCCTAACCAAGGGAACGAAAGGAACGTAAAACTTTAAGCCACCCCCGAAACAGTAGCGGTAGGTAAAACCAAATATATAATAAAATAAATTGTTAAATCTGTTAAGTTGTTATATTTGACATCTTACCCAAAAAAAAAATATAAAAACATTTTATATTGTAAGAAACGAATAATCTTAATCAATTAATATATGTAGAGTGTATTCGTGCACAATTCTCTATCCGATTCAATGAAAAAAAAATTATATGGACTCTTTGAGAATAATTCTGATATAGTATGACTTATAGAAATAGAAAACTTTGTAGTGTGATCCTTATAAAAAGAAAAAGACGTAGGCATTATGATGTTTGAAATGGATGAACTCATTTTATTGTTATTACTTTTCTGCTTAAAAGTACGTACTACTAGAAAACAAATGAAATTTTTGCTCAAAACAAAAAATATTACTCCGTTATCAGTCTATATCATGTCATCGTGTTTGGATATTAGTATTTTTCATACTTTATATCATCTCCGATCTATCACCATTGCATGAAAATAATATAACTTTTTTAGTAAAAATTATATCAATTCAATACCAAATATTTTACCCACCATCATTCCATCACAATAATATAACTTCTCTATTAATCAAACATAATAAGATCAATTTTAACGTGATATTGTTTATTTAGTACGATACTATGCCGAAATTGTCTTTTTTAATAAAAGATAAAAAAATCTAAAAATATTATTCTAATTATATATCTTTGATTAAAATTTATTAAAATTATATATTTTTATTATTTAATAATATTTTTATTTTTTTACTACATATAATAATTAAAATTAAGTATATTTATGCTATGAATTGGGGATGCTCTAATTAATAGATGTCACGTGAAGTTCACATGAATTTTATTTTAACAAATTTATGACAAATTGAGAGGTATTTTCTACCCGATAAACAAAAGTAAATAATAAATCATAAAAGGAAGGATTAGCAGTACGTATAGTACCAATAGTCCCTCAATTAATGTTTACCATTTTTCTTAGCTTTCTGCAACTTAATTAATTATGTAGTTTATAATATAAAGAAAAAGAGAGAGAAACATTATAAATAAGTTTTACAAAAAGCCAAGCCAAAGGAAATGCGCAATTGCATCAACATAAAAGGTTGTAATGGGGTTGATTTGAATTTTGTTGTAAAATTTTGACCATTGTGTTTGGCTGCATCTTCATCGAGGCATGCAAAGATGGCTTTGGTTTTGGCGATTGGCATCAGTACTAGTCATTGTTTGGTAGCTAGCATTTGACAGTGAGAGCTATTTCGCAATATTTCACCGCAATATATATTAATAAAACAAATTTTTTTCATACAAAACAAATTCTTAAGAATCAGTTGATTCAGTTCTGTCTATTACTTGCACCTCCAACTTTTTTCTTTTCTTTTCTTTTCTTTTCTTTTGATTAGCTACTTACACCTCCAAATTGAAAGGTTTCTTTCTCCTGACTTTTATTCAGAATAAATTATAGAAAGAATAAAATAACATTTTTATTTTACTTAAGGTTATCCAAAGAAGAAACCACGTAGAACTCAAGGATTTTATATATTTTCTATAAAAGTTTCAATTCCCAACCCATATATACCTAAATTGGTGCTTATATTTTGAAATATTAAAAAAATTGTAAAAAACCCTTACAGTCTTTTTTTTCTTTTTCTTTTTATAAGGTAGGTTTTCCTGACCACTCTTTCAAAAGTTCTTCCATTTAATGTAGCTTATTTCAATAAACATATATTATAATATTTGCATTAAACCTAAATTTTGATGTAATTTGGTTTTTGTTTCACCTAGATTTCGATCTAATGGTGATGATTTCGCCCTTTTTTATGTTTCATTTTATTTTGTTTCTAGATTTAGATCTAGATATTATATTTTTCGTTTAAGTATTAATGCATTTTAAAAAGTGGAGATCTCAATACATTAATGTTCAAGTTAATTTAAAGATTTATCATCTTATGATTGAGAAGAGTCATGTATGTTTAGATAACTAAAAGAGCCCAAGGAGAAAGAGAAAGCTCGAGCCGTGTTACAGATGATCTTTATTGACTGGCATGATAAGTTAATGTATATTCATTTTATTGATTTAATAATTATTTTATTTTTTTTATTTGAATGAATGAAATATAATTTTTTTCTTAAAATTGTAATTAATTATCTATTTTTTTAAGAAAAATATCAATAATACTCCAAACATTTGAAGAAATATCACAAATACTCCCAACTTAATGAAAATTAAAGTTAACATAAGTAAATAGTAGTCTTTTATAAATTAAAAATGGTAGAAATAATAGAAATAAAAAAACAAAAAATTTCATGATATTTATCACAATAAATAATAATTAGCAAATTTTTTTTAAAGAAATACAAAAAATTAAATTAAATTGTAAGGAACGAGATAGATTCAAACATTTGTCATTTTTTAAGAATAAGAAAAATATATTCAAGGAAATATATGGTTTATTATGGAATAAATAATAAAAAATGAGTATTAATATTATAGAGGCAAAAAAAATGTATAACATACCATTAATTGACAAATAAATAATTATGAATAAACTATCAAAAAATTTCCAAAAGAATAAAAGAAAATTTTGATACATCCATTTAAAAGGAATTACAATATTAATAAAAGCATATTTTAGAGAAATAATTGATAAACTAATAAAATTAGCAATCCTAGATCATATAATAATAATAGATAAAAAATATGTTTTATTATGAATAATCCATGGAATATATAATACCATAACTTAAAATTCAGAGCATAACATAAGTTTGTCATTAATATCAATGATAAAAAATTAAAATAATTATTAAGTTTAACTTATAAATTTGAAATAGTAGATTTATGAAAAAAATGAAATTATTCATTTTCAATATACTACATAGTAAATTAATCTTTAACAAACAGTCATAATAGTTCAATATATGAAAAAAATGAATATATAAAAATAGATTAAACTTTCTAATAAATTGAATAAATAATAAAATTAAAAATATTAACAAATTTTGAAATGTTTGAAGAATAAAATTTAAATGTAAAAGAAAAATCTATAATACTATGAAGAAAAAATAAAGTATTATAAATTAAATTCACAAATGATCAAACAAAATAAGTAAACAATAATAGGAACAATAAGAAGAAATTAAAGAAATCAATTATCCTTCTGATGAATCAAATAACCAAAAAGTTATAATAAAAGCCTTAATTCTTTTATTAAAATAAGAAATCTTTACAAAATATAAATAAAATCTAAGAATAAATCCTTAAAGAAATGAGAAAAATAATCATGACAAAATATTACAACTAAACATTCTAAAAATATATAGCCTTACAAACAAAAATATTAAAAATATTAAAAAATCAAGAAATAAATATAAAAAAATAATACTTTTTAAATATAAAAGAAGATATAACCGATAACTTTATAAGAAAATTTCATAGAAAAAGAAATTATTCTCCATCAAGAGAGAAAACTTATAAATGTTGGATATGTAATGAGGAAGATCATTATGCTAACGAATATCCTAATAGTTTAACTCATAAAAATTAAGGAATATAAAAAATAATAATTAAAGATACTAAAACAAGCTTATAAGATATAATTATAACATGAAAGAGTCCGAAATTGATGAAACATAATTAATATATTTAATGAGTAAAATTGAATAAAAAGAAACAAGTTAAGAGAAAACATCTGAGGATGAATGAACTATACAATATAACTAATCCTAATAGTAATTACATAAAAATAATAAGCAAATTCAAAGAATATAATATATACTATTTATATGCTTATATAGATAATGAACTACTATATGTGTAGCAAATAAAAATGTATTTTCACACAAATTTTAGATTATAATCGTGAATGACTTGGTAGTAAAAATAACAAATAATATAAAAGTTAACCACAACAAGGTTATAAAAGATATTGATATTATAAAAGTAAGAAAACAATTTCATATCTCACTATATCAACAGGAAACAAAAGTTGACTTTTTGATATAAAATAACTTCTTAAACTTATATCAACTATTTACACAAAATATAGATAAGATAAGTATAATAATATTAGAAAATAAAAATAATATATAGTTCAAAGGTTTGAAATACTAAGAGTATGTCATAAGAAAAGTTTATTGAACAACATAAAAATTAGTAAAAACGTGATGAGATGTACCAAAAACAAAAATCACATTTAAAAAATATAACACAAAATGAAAAATTACTAGATGAAGATGATCTAGAATTTAATAATGAGGAACAATTATTCTTAAAAGAAATACAAGAAGATAAGAGATTTTTGAAAATAAGAAAATTACTTAAGACAATAAGCTTAACAAGTCCGTTATATGCAACTATTAACAAGCTTGAATACGTAGCAATTACAAAATTAAAAGACTCTAATAAGGTTATTAGAGTAAAACTTATGGTATATAATCTAGAAGATAAAAAAAATTCAATAAATAAATTCAAGAACTTTTGAAATTAAGAGTAAATGAACCAAGAATGAATCCACACTCAAACATAGTATTTTTAGTAGAAAAATAAGCTAAGAAAAGACAAGAAGAGAAAAGAATTGAAATAAGTTTTAAATCATTAAATAAATAAATAAAATATGATTGATACTTTATCTCTAAAAAGAATAGTTATTGGCCTTAATTAAAAAAATGAATATTTTTTTTAATTTTGGTTGCAAGAGTGGATTCTCACAAATGAGATTAGATAAAGAACTCAACTATTAACAACCTTTAATTGTACACAAGAATAATTTCAATGGATTGTTGTACCATTTAGATCAAAATAAGCATGAAGAATATTTCAATGATTTATGAACAACATTTTTAAAGAATATTACTCATTTTGTTATGTTTGTATGGATGATATATTAGTCTTCAGTGATAATACCAACCAATATTATCTTAATATATTAAAAATTCTAATAAAATATAAGAAAAAATGAATAATATTGTCTTAGAAAAATATAGTATTAGCCTAGTAAAAAATCAATTATATAGGACTTAAAATATATTATGTAAAACATCACATTAAATCTCATGTATTAAACAATATACAATGATTTTTCAGTGTCATCACTGATAAAAACCAATTATAAAGGCTTTTAGAATATTTGACATATGTAGAAGCATATATTAAGAAAATAAAAAAGAAAAAACCTTTACAAACAAAACTTAAAAAATATTTTGTTTGAAAATAGATTGAAAAAATAAGTTAAAATCACAGGTAAAATTTTTAACAACATTTTACCATTCAAGACCAAATAACAAAATGATAACAGAAATATATGATTCGTTTGAATATTAGAGAGCCATATTAAGAGTAAGAGTAGACGATAAGGATGAATATTTGTATAGGTTTACTTCATGAGCTTTTAAATTAGCTAAACTAAACTATTACAATAAAAATAAAAATATTTAACTTTAAAAAAGGTAATAAAATGGTTTGTTATATATGTAATATCCTTAATATTTATTGTTATAATAGACGATAAATTTTTTGGATATTTCTTGAGAACTAATATTGGAGAAGATTACAAATATGGAGGATTAATCAGATAACAATAGTAGTTTAACCATTAAAAATTTGATGTCAAACATCTATTATGAAAAATGAATAGTTTAGTCAATGTTTTAATTAGAGAATTAACCCTACTAGTAATTTTTACAACAAGAAAGATGGACAATCTTGATATAGAAACCAAGATCAAAGAAAAGAAAGCAAAAGTTCTTAAAAATCAATTAGAGATTTTATATTTAAAAAAGTCACTTATACATGAAAAACATGAAGAGTTTAATTCTCTAATAAAAATAGAGATAAAATCTAAAAAGAATATGATGAAACCTCATAATTAATTTAAAAAGAAAAGAGTAATTCCGTAAAATTTTTATGGTATGAAATTGTCGATGCAGAAGAAAAGGAAATACAAAGAAACATAAACACAAACCAATGGTTAAATTTGTATAATTTAGCAATAAAATCAACAAACGATCAGTTTGAAATCATGGAATTTTTCACAATAGAAAAGTCCATAAATCAAGAAGAAAATCAATCATATGCAACAGATTTAGCATTATTGAAGAAGTAGATCCAAAGTTTGTTTACTAATCATTTTATTGTAAATTGATTGAAAATATTTACCTAACCAACAATTTAATGGAATTAAATTATTTTCTAAAAAAATTTAGAAAAGTCATTAATTTTTTTAGAAAAAGAGTAAAAACAAATAATCATTCAGTATTTTTAAGAATTTTCAGCTTATAATGGATTGACATAAAGGAAAAACTATTAGTCCTTATCATTTTATTAAAATAGAAATGTCATTTTCAATAAGAACATGGGACCAACCTCGGGTTCTACTACAAGAAGAGTTTGATAAAGAAGCTCTTAATCGAGAAATAATAGTAATGTTGAGTCAAATATTCCATGAAATCAAGAAAATAGGTATATTTTTGTAAATCAGAGTATATTACTTCACAAGCTAAGTCATAGTGATATCAAACAGTAACTTAAATATAATTCAATAAAATATTGAGAAAATTGTCAATTAAAGAGCACTATTCAATTGCAGTGAGTTGGCAATGACTTGGACGTGATTGAAGAAACCAAATAGGAATTTTGCCAACTGTCAAAAAAGAAAACTGATGACTATAAGTGCCTTCATTATATAATATAATATATATATATATATATATATATATATATATATATATATATATATATATATATATATATATATATATATGGATTCACATCTCTAGTATCAAGATGAAGTATGTTGATAAATGATTTTTTATTAGATAAGTGTCCGCATAAATTTTTAAAAGGTATGAAGAAATAAGATAAAATTTAATTCTTATTATTTGTCTTTATTTTAGAAAAGGAAGGAAGAGATAAAGATAAAATGTAATCCTTATCATTTCACGTGTCTTTAGGTTAGGTACGTAAAATAATTACTCTTGTGTGTATAACATGACTCTTGTATAAAAAAAACATAACAAGTTCTAACCATAGAACTCAAACACCTTATTTTCTTAAAAAAATCTATAAACAAACTCATATAGAGTAAATTAGTAGTAAACTAGGACTGTAATCTTATGTCTTTAATAAATAAAAATTCAATGTTCATCAAAATATAATGTATTTCTTATATCTTAAATAAAAGTACGAATCATATCATTAGTTCAAGGTAGGAAGTCATTGTTCATAATCCATAAGGTTATCTTATAATAAGGTAACTAAAGATAAGACTCAAAGTAGTAGAAGAAGTAGATAAACTTTTATTTATTAAAACATGATCAAATCAGACACAACTTAAAAATAATATTTGTTTGTTCAAAATTCTAAAACAAAAAAAGTTAATCAATATTTATTTGTTCAAAATTTTTAAATAAAAAAATTAATCAGAGCAAAAATTATTTGATATCAAAGTCATAGGAAAGAAAATACACTATTGGATGAAAATTAATGTTGTTAACTATTTAAGAATATTAATGATATTAATTATAAAGTCGAGAGTATTGGAGTTATTTTTATAAAAATTAGGGGCATATATTAAGATATGCTAAAGGTCGGAGACATTTGTAATATTTTCTCCTCTTTTCATGTTGTGTGTATCGAATTGTAATTTCAAAGTTCTAAAAAGTATTTTTAAAATTATTTAAAATAACACATTTAAAATTTATAACAATAAAAATATGATCCTAATTATATTAAATGTGATCAAATTAATTATAGTTTAACATTAAACTATTCTAATTGGGTATAGCTAACTTGAAGGCATTTAACATGATAATGTTCAATGAAAAAAATATATGAGTTGGAGATAAAGAATACTATTTTTATAATTACAAGTCAAATAAATATTGTTAAAAATTAATGTCATGTTTTGTTTGCATAATGAAAATGTAATGGAAATATAAATGATAATAAAAATTAACTTTAATGAAAACAATATTATTATTATTACGTTGGTTGTAGCAGTTGATACAAAATAATGATAAATATTAAAATAAAATTTATAAATGTCTAAATAAAATAAAATTATAAAATAAAAGTTTTCAATTTTTAAATGAGATATAATAAAAAATAAAAAATAATTGTATAACTTTTTGAAAAAAATGAAATATTCTAGTATATTTGAGAAGGATGTGAGAGGAATAAACATCTAGCTATTGTTGATATGCTTTATATTCAATTTTAAATTATAGTTAAAACAAATGTAAAATATATTGAATCATTTTTATTATATTCTTATTAATGTAAAACAAACTTGGCTTAAAAGTTAGAGATTAAAATTCATATAACACATATTATTTAAGAAAAATGTGTGTTTTCTACGAAATGTAAGCTCATTGTCAATATATGAAATGTATTCTTATACATTTTGCATTGTTGAACAATAACAATATAAAAAATTAACAAAATTTTATTTTCTTAATAATAAATTAGTCTTCACAGATTACTTAATTTTTATTCAATTATATGAAGCTCGTATAATGATAGCAACTATTAATTTTGTAGAGTTTAGAATAACTATGAGATTTCCAGTTCTAAACAAATTTATCTTAATTTGGGCATTGTAAAAATAAAATAAAATGACTCGATAGGATTCAAATATAACAAAATAGGTTTAAAATATAAATTATTGATTTGTAAGAGATATATAATATAATAGTATTTTGAGAGATGTTAATGATAAAATGATAAGTTACACGTCGATAAAAAATGTTATTACGATAAATTTATAAAAATTATTAATCTCTCTATCAATTGAGTTAACTATTTAAAATTATACAATCTATATAGATATATAGACTATACAATTTAGCAATTTCAAGAGATTAACTTGATTGCTATAATAATAAACTGTAAATCATGGTAAAAATATCAAAAAAATTGATTGAATATAATATACATTAAAGATTAAATTGTTAAAGGAAGAAAAAAAATAGTTAACCTCCTGTTTTAAAATATTATATATATATATATATATATATATATAATTGGTAATATTATTCAACGTAAACAACTTATATTCATAAAATATATGTTAAAAAATAAATATTCAAAATGATTGAATGAACATAATATTAAAAATATTTTATATAAAAACCTTATATTTTTTCGTTTTTTTCCTAAACAACTTGTATTTTTTCATATTATATATAAACATGAACAAACTAAATGAAATAAGTTTGATTTTATGTAGAGTCTCTCTTTCTTTATTATTAAAAATATCTTTGTAATTTACTGTTTTCATTTTTTTACAAAAATTAGAGTTTTTTTATTGTATGAGTTTTTTTTTCCGATAGATATTCAATTTTATTTAATTTATTTCAATAAATATAGATCATAATTTATACAATATACTTAAATTTTGATATAATGTGATTTTTATTTTACCTAAATTTTGATATAATGGTGATTTTAGGCATGCTTTGTTGTGTTCTAAATTTAGATCTAGATATTTTTGTTTAAGTATTTATAGAAATCAAAATGTAAATATCTCAAGATATGAATGATTAAATTGTATATATTAAATATGTGTCATCTTATCAATAGTAAGAGTTTTACATGTTTAAAAAATTAAAAGAGATAAAAGAAAAAAAACTCAAATCATGTTATAAGCAATTTTTATTGACTCATAATTTGAAATATTTTTATTTTATAATTTAATTCTTGCATTTTTTATTTGAATTAATGAAATATTAATTTCTCCAAAAAAGTATGATTTTATATTTGATAACATATGAATACATAATTATATTTTTTTATTAAATAATACTTTGTGTAATTTTAAACGAGAAATAAGTGAATCTTAATGTTAAATAACTAGAAAGATCATAAATACATATTCATATCAATTACAAATATTATTGTGAACCTGTAATAAAATTCTCCATTTAAAAAAAAATTAAACAACTATTGAAAATGTACATAAAAGGAGGTTACATAAATAAAAAAACAATATAATGTAAAAGAATAACCTACGAAAAAAAATCCCCAAAAAGGAAATATTTTTGAAAAAGTATAAAAAACGGAAGAAAAAAAAAAGTGGGGTAAACTGAGAAAAGAAAAAGGGTGTGAGGTTAAAAATGAAAAATCACAAAAAAGGGGAAAAGCCCCATTTATATTATTCCATTCCACATACCCAAATTTCGCCCTGAATCTCCACGCCAACGCGGGACGTCAAGCATCCTCCAGCTCTATTGCCGCCGGCCAATACTCTCCACAGTCCACTCTCCCACTCCCTTGTCCGTGAAGTATTCTTCTTGGTTGGCTTTTAGTTTGTAATAGGTAATCTCTCTGCCTTTATCTTCATTTATTGGTTTCAGTTTTATTCTTATGTTTAGAATTGCTGACCTTGTTGTATGGTACTGTGGTAAGCTAGTTTAGTGATATGATATGATGATTTATGTACCTTTTTAATCATTCAAATCTTTTATTCTCTTGAGCTGCCCTTGATGGGCTTTTCATTGTGTTTTTTTAAATAATGGCAGTATTTGGATTAGTTAGCTTGGAAAGTGAGCTTCTTAAATGGTATCTCTCCTCTTACTTTAAGCGTAAGTTACCATGTTTGAATCCTCCTACCTCAAATGCAGAGTCACGGTTGAAGGTTGACTATTAGAAAATGAAAAAAGAATAATCGATTTGAAAACTTGGAAAATTGAGTAAATGGTTTTGGACATGATTCAGGACATTATTAGATTTTTTTTATGTTATCAGCCATGACATTGTTGTGCTGTTGTTGTCCTTGCAGGTTTGAACTTTGTGGAGTGGCAGATTTTTCATCATGGGAGACTTGTCCAGGTAGAACAATTTTCCCTTACACATAATTAGAATTCAAAACAATTGTAAATAATAGTGAAATGCACATATGAATCAGTGTCTACTCTTTCCTAAACAGTTCACTGTGCTCTATACATGAATTGAAAACAAGTGGTGCTACTCTTAGCATATTTTTTCAATTTAAAATTGAGAGCTTATTGCATTTGATGATATTGTGTATTAATTTGTCAAAAATGCACCTTTCAGATTCTCGATGAAGGAATGTGCCTTATGCCAAAAATATGGTTTATTTATTTATTTTATATCATTGCATAACTTTGTTGCAATATTTTGTTTGTTACACAAACTTGTTCTATATTATGTGTCCTAGGAAAGGGTTTTAACAGTCATAATATTGACTTTGCTGTATAAAGTTTCTTTACATGAGCAAATTAATTCCAGGGACGAATTGAGTCATACGCTTCGAATACTCATTGCCACGGATTGCCATCTGGGCTACATGGAGAAGGATGAAATAAGGCGGCATGATTCCTTCCAGGCATTTGAAGAGATATGCTCGATAGCAGAGCAGAAGCAGGTGAAGAGATTTTCTATTCAACATTGTATTTGATTTATCTCCCACATGCGATAACCCCTTGCTATTATGGAAATTTAAACATTCCTTTCTTTGACAATCTCGTTTGATATGTGTATTTGCTTCCTTTGCTGCTTTTGACTTATTTTTAAGTATTTATGGTGGTATCTAGAATCTAGAGGAAATCTTTACGTTTATCTACGAGTTGCCTATAATGTTTTTCTCTCCACTGTGAACTCTTTCTTAACATCCTTTCCTCTTTTTGATAGTCAAAGTAAAAACTGCATCAATTATTGTAAAATGCATACCATTAAAAAATATAGACTGACTCCTAATGATAATTGTTCTAGTCTGATACGAAGTTTGACTGCTTGGGAAAATTTGATAAATTGAAGGATTTCTCATCTTAGGACGGCAATGATAAATTGAAGAATACTATTTATGATCTCACGTTTTGGTTGTTAACATGTGTTGATGTTTATCTGCAACTAGGTGGATTTTTTACTTCTTGGTGGCGATCTTTTCCATGAGAATAAGCCCTCAAGGTCTACATTAGTTAAGGCCATTGAGATTCTCCGTCGTCATTGCCTCAATGATCAGCCAGTGCAGTTTCAAGTTGTTAGTGACCAGACTGTGAATTTTCAAAACATGTAATGGCTTTTAAATCCTTTTCTTTGAAGGGCTTGAGATTGATAATGGAGGCTCCGAAGTATTGTCATGAGTTTTAAATGTTCATTTAATGGAATGAACTTTAGACTATTACTAGGACATGTATGTTAACCTTTGCATATTGCTTAGTAACTTAGGTTATGAGACATGTGCATGCTCAAAAACATTCACACTGATATTAAAAACATATTTGCATCTAGATAATCATCCCGATTTCATAATTCTTATTATTCCTTTTAGAAAATTTTAAGGATCAGTTGTTAGTAAGATTTTCCCTCAGTTCGTAAACATGCTTCTTGTAACAGATTTGGTCATGTAAACTATGAAGATCCAAACTTCAATGTTGGCTTGCCAGTCTTCTCCATTCATGGCAATCATGATGATCCTGCTGGAGTGGTATGGAATATGTTCATAAACTCATTTCCCTTTTTGTTTGTCATGATGTTTCCAGACATAATATCTTCAGTCACTCGTGTTTGAAAGATTTTATTAATGGCAATTATACATCCAAAACAGGATACCTTTATCGTTAAGGAACTGCAAGTTTCAACTAACATATCTGATCAAATTTGTTGGCTGTTTTTAATGTACATTCTCAAATTACGAGCCTTTTAAGTTGCTTAAGTTGGAATTTAGAATCTTATTTTAGCTAATTAGTAGAAGCCTTGTTCATAGATTTAGTCACACAATTAGCTCTATTAATTTATTTCTAAATTCCAGGATGCTAACTTGCTATTAACATAGCCATCTCCAGCATGTTTTGTTATGCTTTGCTAGCAAGCTAGTATAAGCTTGATATGCTATTGAACATTCCTATCTGCTTTGATAAAAAGGCAGTTTGTCCATTTAATATAATTCAGGTTGTCTTGTAGAGGTGGTGATATGTGTCCAATTACATTACATTTCACAATTCAGTTTTTCTTGTGCTTTAATTATGTCAATCCTTTTGAAATGTTCATAGCTGTTTTTGTTTCTTTGTACCATTGAATATGCATTCCTTACTGTGTGATCATTGACAGGATAACCTTTCTGCAATTGACATTCTCTCAGCATGTAATCTTGTCAACTACTTTGGCAAAATGGTTCTTGGGGGTTCTGGTGTTGGTCAGATTGCTCTCTATCCAATTCTAATCAGGAAGGTTGGTTGGCAGATATGATCAATATATATTTTTGGAGTGTTTGCATGTCTCTGTATAGTGTGATTTACGACTACTCGATCACAGGGTTCAACAGCTTTAGCTCTTTATGGTCTTGGGAACATCAGGGATGAAAGGCTGAATAGAATGTTTCAGGTGTTGTCTGAGCAACCTTGCCTTTTCTTTTATTATCATTGACTTTAAGCATAGTCATGTCACACATGTAAAACAAAAAGAAACATGTACAGTGTTAAGTCTGACATAATATATCAGACATTATGACGGTAAATTGACATTTATTTTGACTGACATATAATGTTAGTAACTCAGACACCACATGCTGTACAATGGATGAGACCTGAATCTCAAGAAGAATGCCAAGTGTCAGATTGGTTTAACATTTTGGTTCTTCATCAAAACAGGTTCTGAGAGAGTGACAGAGAGAAAGGATTGCATTAAATTATTCATGAAAAGAATTATGATAATTTATCTTGAAATATTATTGCATTTCAGAGCAAATAATTTAGTGTCAATTTTTGCAATTGGTAAAATTGTCTGCAGGGTAAAGGCTAACCCCAAAAATGCCATCAATGAGAAATTTTTGCCACGTTTTCTGGATTTCATTGTGTGGGGGCATGAACATGAATGTCTTGTTGACCCTCAGGTGTCTATGTTACCATTTTATTTTTCTATGTACATGCATGATATTTATGCTTGCTATTGCCACACATATGCATTAGGGTATTTGTTGTTTATTAAAATGAAAGACTAAATATGCTCTTAATAGGAAGTTCCAGGAATGGGATTTCACATTACGCAGCCTGGCTCATCAGTTGCTACATCATTGATTGATGGAGAATCGAAGCCAAAGCATGTTCTTCTATTAGAAATTAAGGTTGATCTTGTGAGTTTGTGTGGCTTCTTTTCAGCAAGCTGCTTGATCCTTTGTTTGTATTAATGCAATTTGATACAGGGAAATCAATATCGTCCAACAAAGATACCTTTGACGTCAGTTAGGCCTTTTGAATACACAGAGGTACGATGTGACTTTTGCTGTTGATATTGTTACTTCCAATTGATAACTTACTTTTCTCTTGCAGATTGTATTAAAGGATGAACCTGATATTGATCCAAATGATCAGAATTCAATTCTTGAACACTTGGACAAAGTGGTATTTATTTTTAATTTAGTTTACATCAAGTGGTTGTAATGGGTTGACTACTCATGTCAATTCTTTTAATTTATCAGACAAGTATATCTTCTGGAATCTGCCATGTACTCCTACTAACTGCTCTACTTTGAATCTGTATAGGTCAAAAATTTGATAGAAAGGGCAAGCAAAAAGGTTGTGAATAAATCAAAGCTCAAGCTTCCGTTAGTTCGAATAAAGGTGATTTTTCTTTATATTTAATGTCACTCCATATAAATGTAAGCCTCATGTATGTACATATGTGTCTAAGTTTCCTCATTTATTCCATGTTCCCTTTTTGGCTAAGCTTATCTTAGTAAAGTTGTTAGTGTGTTGGTCAACAATCCCATCAAAAGCTTAGGTTGTTGGAAGATGTGCCAACTATTCATTTATATATCCTAACACCTCTCTTCAAGTGTGTACCCAGCATTTAAAATTCAACAATTGAGATTTGAATATATATGACCTTGCATTCTAATACTAGAGTGAGCGTATTTATAACTAATTCTTCCAAAAGTTTAATCTCTTGAGAGATGGGACAACTATTCATTTATACATTCTAACAAAAATCATTGAGCTAGGATGGGCTGTAAAGCCTGAGAGTTAAATAAAAATAAAATGGATAAAAAGATAAAAGAAGCATCAAGTTTGGTTTTATAGCATTAAGCATATGATTCTCCCAACCGCATCTTCAGTTTGATACCAATCTTTTTTTCTTGTATTTGTTAGTCTCAAGCACTCCATGTCAATTAAGATAACCAATTCGAATCATTGTACATCTCCTGCCACTCGTATATTTTTCTTTTTCCTTTTTTGGCAAATTTGTATAGGCATTGCAACATATCAAGTCATGGTGTCAGCTTGAGAAAATTTCTTTTACTCATTTTTTTTTCTCAATATATATTTTGTCTGGCTTTTTTATCAGGTGTGATTCTTGTCATTTTCTGAAGCCCTGTTGTGTTTTTATATATCATGGTTTGTTTACTGCATTCAAACATGCATCGGCAACCTCTCCCTGGCATGATTATCAGTTCTCTGGTTGACATGACAGGTAGACTATTCTGGATTTATGACAATAAATCCTCAAAGATTTGGGCAAAAGTACGTGGGAAAGGTAACTTTATTCTGCTACTCGTCCTGAATTGTGAACTAGTTCATCATATTAGTTGAGAAACAACCATTTTATTTTAAAATTATTCTCTAGGTTGCAAATCCTCAAGATATTCTCATATTCTCAAAGGCTTCAAGAAAAGGTCGGACTGAAGGTAATAAATCTTCTAACCAATGCTAGGAAATGTGTGTTTCTTCCAGATGCTTGTATGCCAATTTGTTCACAAAGTTTTGTGTATCAAGGAAGGATCATGCTGATAAGATTTGATTTACATTATGGAATGCCATTTAAAGCACTTACATGTTTACATTTTCATTAGAACCTTTTTCTGCTAAAGCTTGGTCAAATTATAGATTGTTAAGACCCAAATATAAATAAGAGAATAGTTAGTCTATATTCTATCAACTTGAGGGAGAATTGGTTGCTTACTCTCCTCCAACATGGTATCAAAGAATAAAGTCTTGGGTTCGAACCTCCTCGATTCCATAATTTTTACCAATATTAAGTAGGTTTTTTTTTTAATTTCTACTTCACTTAAAGTCTATCTCCACTTGGTGGATCCTTAAAAAAGTTATTTACTACATACTCAGTGTCTAATTTCACTTTATGGGCCTTCAAAACTATTTATTCAACACATAAGTGAGAGCCCATCACACTCATCTACTTAGCCCACAAGTAAAAAGCTATTAATTCAGGGAGTGTTAAAAAAAAATTTCATCAAGTAAGGGTGAGTGTTAAGACCCAAATATATCAAATAAGATAACAGTTAGTCCACCTCCTAACAGCTTGAGATTTTAGGAGAATTGGTTGTTAACTTTTCTCCAACATAGATGAAACTTGTATTGCAGACTAAATAAAATCCTGTTATTTTTTTAATAAATATTTTGTTGCCTCTGATGGGTAAGGGTGCTATTGTTCCGAAAGGTTACCTTGTATAGCAATCTATTTGAAGTTACCTCAATATTAGATGTGATAGGACTGACTTCTTGCTTACCATTTATGTATGGTTGGCATGCTGGAGGCAATAGTTTGACTTTATTAATTTATTTAATGTATTTATTGTGAACTGTAGGTAAAATTGATGATTCGGAACGACTTCGGCCAGAAGAACTAAACCAACAAAATATTGAGGCTTTAGTTGCTGAAAGTAACCTGGTACCAATCATGGCCTACATCCATTTTGTATCAATCATACGCATACTTTGTCTACTATTATTCATTCAGTGATTTCTATGCACTTCTATGAATTATTTTCATTATGGACAAAACAGCTTATTTGTCTCCAAAAAAATATTGTGAGTGACTAGAGTATTTATATAGAACTATTCGCCTTCGCTCCTCATGCTAATTTTGATCATGCAGAAAATGGAGATCCTTCCCGTCAATGATTTGGATGTTGCATTGCACAGTTTTGTTAATAAGGATGATAGAATGGCTTTCTATTCTTGCCTACAGTACAATCTTCAGGAAACACGAGTAAGTACCTTGTATTGTCTACCTTTGCACTTTTTTGACCGCATAAAGGAAGTTGGAATTGGTTTTAGATGTCTTTGGCATAGTTGTGTTCTCAAGTTTTTTGTGTGTAGAAACCTATTGGCACTGTCCTGAGTCCTGACTGATTCCATGGTTTTTTTCTCTACTGCAGAACAAACTTTCCAAGGATTCTGATATGCTGAAATTTGAAGAGGAAGATTTGATTCTTAAAGTGGGAGACTTATTAGAGGTAAGAAGTCTATATAATTATACGTGTTTTTTAGTCATATTTTTTGTGGTATTCTACTCTCAATTTTGATGCAACTATTGTAAAAGCAGTCTGTTTGGCCTTGCCATGTTTAGCACTGTTGCAGTGCTGTAACAATAACCTAATGCTGAAGCTCCAAAAATGTTAGTAGCCATGTCTAAGTTCTCTGTGCCCTCCTGCAGCTGCACAATTTTTTTTTCACTATTTCCATAATTTCAATTGTCATGTAGGAAAGGAATCTTATTTTGTAAGTTAGGATTTTATTATTTTCGAGAGGAGTTTTAAACACTAAAAGGTTTTCACCGGTAAATATTCATATAGGAGTTGCCCTCTTGACTTGTAAAGCGTGATAAATCTCCTTTTCTTTTTTTCCTTCTTACCATGTAGTTAACTAGGCATAGTGAGGGCTATATGAAGGTCTTCCAAAAATGTCTGAAATGCATGTAAAAGCATATACATCATCTATTTTTTTTTTTCTTTTTCCAGGAACGTGTCAAGGAAAGATCTCACTCCAAGGATAGCATGCTATTCACTTCGTCTTTACAATCCTTTGAGGTAATTCTCATTTTTATCCTCTTTACAGTAGTGAATCAGTGATCCCAGGCTGCATTAAATTCAATAATAGTTTGATCCATCAACAGTGTTAAACCTTCCACTTTAATTAAATGTAGGATTTCAGAAGTAAGAGCACTGCTGGAACTGGGGCTGCAGTTTCTTTCAGTGATGATGAAGACACAACACAGAATGCATTAAAGTCTACCGCTAAAGGTCGAAAGGGGTCATCCAGGCCATCTGGTGGTGCTTCAGAACCTGGTAAAGGTAAAACTTCTACGAGAGGAAGGGGTAGGGGCAGGGCGTCTAGTAACTTGAAGCAGACAACTCTTGATGCAACCTTTCGCTATTCTCAGAGGTTATTTTTTTTTACTTTTTTTTCTGAGAATATAAAGTAAACATTCAATTTAGTGCTAAAAGTATTGGTAAGAATGTAAGACATCAATTCACTGCTTTTACATTTTTTGTTACAATATACTGTTGTTTTCATTCAACTACTTTGTCAACAAAATGATCCCGGGAATTTGAAATTTACTAAGTTGAAGCATGGGATTAGTTTTTGGAGGTAAGAAGGAGCAAGATAGTTGATTATTAATCATGTATAGCTCATGTGATTAAATTCTTAAAAATTTCATTCACCCCTTCATTGACAATAGTAGTTGATTGTAGTACAACTAAACGAAAAGGTAGTAAATTGAAGCGACAGACAGTAAAAGCAGTAGTAGAGATTTAAACTGGGCCGTACATCCATGCCTGGCAAAGTCCAGCATGCTTAAAGACCAGTACGGTCCAGCTCGTTTAAATCCCAGCACGGTCCAGCCTGGGCTGGGCCCGTTTTGCTGGGCTGTGCCAGCTTATTGGCCTATCAGACTATTTTTTTTAATGATAACACTGATAATAAAATTAACAATTTAACCACCCATCTTTTTCGTTTATACTTGAATTCTCGGTAACCAAACATAAATAAAAACCCATTTAAATCATCAAATCAAGATCAAATACACGTGAAATCAAATGCATAAAATACAAAATATCAGATCTCTGTCTGTTAGAGGAAGCAAATTTTCCTCAAAACATTTCTGTCGTTTGGATGAAGGGAAAAGGGAAAAGGGAAAAGTGGAAAGAGAACTATTTGTAATAAGGAATTATGAAAAGCAGGATGGATGTTTATTGGTAAAGTTAGCCTGTATAAGTATGTTATAAAGCATGAAGTTAGCCTACAAATGAGGAAGCATGAGATTTTACCTGATGAGGCTATTTAGTGAATGCTACTAGAATTCTTCAGCACATTTATTTTGTATGAATTGATAAACCTAGAACTTTTATGTTACGGTCAAGGATCTCAAGTAACATGGTTATTCCAGATCTGCATCAGTTGCTGCAGCTTCTGCTGTCCGAAGTATAGCTGAGGGTGGGGGTGAGGTGAATTCTGCTTCAAGTGAAGAGGCTGAGAGATTTCAAATTGATGAGGTTGATGATAGTTCGGTATGTATTGTCTTGTCTTGCATTAAAATTTAAATTCAAGTCACTTGTTGATTTGAATCTCTAAATGTGGAAAACCTTTCAGAAAGCTTTACAACTGCGATTTTCTATGTTAAGATGAGCTAATTGGCTATACCCAGTCCATATTTGATTTTGTCATTTCGGTCCTCACTTCTACAAAATACACATAATAAGACAATAAGGTTTGGGGTAGGCAGAGAGATTTGGAATAGCACATCATCTCATGTTTCAAGTTTGATCTATCTTTTCTGAAGGAAAATGATGAAAACGTCCGTGGCAAAGGACGTAAAAGGGATGCTCCTAGGGGAAGAGGTAGAGGATCTACACAATCCTCAAAGCGGGGAAGGAAATCAGAAAGCTCAGCAGTCCACCAAATGTTAATGAACGATGACGACGACGATGATGATGCAGATGTTGCCAAGAGATTAAAGAAATCTCAACCCCGGGTTTGATTATATTTTTTATCTTTTACTTATTAAATGATTTTATATACCGAGAGGAATTCAACATAATGTTTTTTTTACCCTACCATGGACTAGAATTGTCTTACAAGGAGCAATATCAATTCACTGGCTCATGTGCAGTTTATTATCAGCTATTTGTTCTTGCATTACCTTGGGGTCTCACCCTTATTTATTCAGTTGTTTATATTTGATTGGATCTTACATTTTTTCTCGTTGTTTTGTAGGTAACAAGAAATTATGGTGCTCTGAGAAAGTAGAGTCTCCGGCTAGTTCCACAGGGTGGGCTGCATGCGAGTTTAGATGGGTCTCACATTATTTGGAAACAAACAGTGCGTGACTATTTAACAGAATAGGCCTTTAGAGACAAGGCATACGCTCACGTTCGAGTTGGATCTGTATGTATGAGTTTTGATGCTATAAGTTACAACCCCAGACGACATAGATTGTATGTACATTAGCGAAGTCCTGATTCACGGGATTACATAATGTCGAGTTTTCAATTTCTTCCACATTTACAAATAGTAATGATCATAAATAGATTGCCTTCTTTTCTGATTAAAATGACTTTGTTTTGATTTAAATCTAATTGCTTTCTTGCGAAATAAAAAGAAAAACTTGATTAAATTACATGAATGTAGTCCCTTCTCATGGCCTCATCTTGTCTGCCTTTCTTCCCAGAGTCGGGCTAAAACCCCATGCTCAAAAATCCATGCCCATGTAGTGCCACGGAACTGATCCGGTTTTAGTCACTGGTTAGACCTGTGGCTGGCAAACAGGTTTTTATTTTTTTTTATTTCTCTTTAAGGGAGTATGTACTTTAGGAGTATGTATTCCCTTAGAGTAAGAAATAGATGTAAAATACAGGTAAGAGAGAATTGTGAGTTGGTAATACATGGGTGAGTATGGGGTGTTGAGTTCTTTCTCATCAAGAGTACCCACATGTATTTTTTGGAGTATAGAAATTTTTTTACTGTATAAACATGATTTTTTATTATTATTTAGCAAACGATACAAAAGGCAGGGAAATTAAATTAAAAATTATCAGACTTTTACCATTATTTTATAGGGAAAAAAGCGAATGGCGAATAGTGGAAGAGATTGATGTTTTAAGTTGAGAAGAGGATAGAAGAAAGAAACGTTTATTGAATTTAAGAAAAGTTTTGGTGGGATTTTTTTCGGGTAGATGTCTGATTCGTGTGGGGATATTTAAGAGACGATTTAGTCATTTTACTTGTATAAATTGGTTTTGAAATGTTTCAGAACCAAAGGATTTATCATTCCAGTGGATTTTTTTATTTTGCTATTTCATCTCCTAATTTAGCCCTTTATGGAGAAAAAAATAATTATAACAATTAACTCATGCGTAACAATAACGGGTAACAATATCACATCTCTGCTAATCTGAATTACTTGGAATAAACCTTCACGAGTTTCATTGTACTCTGAATTACTTATTTGGAATGAACAGCAATGGGCAGTTGCTGCGGCTTCTAATTTTGTTCTATTTATTGTTAGATAGAGAAAATACCTTTTGACAATGGATATGCGTAAAAATACCAATTACTTTGTAGTACAATGGTATATTATTTATTGTTCCAATCTCGCTCGTGTATACGTGGGCATGGGTGGTGTGACAATTGTTATTTAAACAAAATCTTACGCGTAAAAACTATTGTTTATCTGGGAAGATTAACAGGAAACAAAAAGTTCCCCGAGTCGCAAAATACAAGAGTAAGCCAAATCAAATACCACTAAAATCTTCCAAGAGGAGCAAAAAAACCCAATCGTTTAACAACATATCTCTAGTGTAAAACTTAGAATCCCAAGCCTAGGTTGGCATAATTGTTTTTCGCAATTCTGAACCATATTAGTGTAGAACTAAAATCTTGGAAGAGCCATCAAAATGCAACTAGCTTGAATCCATGTTTCCTTCACCTGTTCGGCAAAATTAGGTGCACATATATACAAAAATTAGGCACATATACCATTTTCTCTCAACGGAAATGAACCTGCTGCTTCCCAGTCTTTGTGTTTTGCCAACTGCACTGACCACTAGCAGTTCCCTATTTTAAAAAAAAATTCCATCAGATTTTTCATGAAATGCAACAGAATTTCCATTAACGAGTTTTACATGGAAATTCTATAGGATAAGTGGTATAAGGTGTGATTCAGAGCCACTTCACTTGCAGGGGCCCACTACGTGTCAATAAAATTTGAAATTTTCAAGTTACACTCCATAGTCCATACAATTTCTGTTACATAAATTTTTTTTTCCAGGTTGCAGATACTGACTATAAAAATCCATACCTTTGAAAGAAATGGTCCAGCCTTTTCATTCTTTTGCAAAGCACTCTTATTTGTTCCATTTTGACCCCTAGTCATACCTCCAGTGGACAAATCCCTGCCAATGCTCTTCTGACTCACTGGTATCGTCCCCATCTCGTTCTCTTTTCCAGCAGCTAGCACACTACTGAATCTACCAACTTCTAACTTATGCTTCGGTTTTGTAACAACAGCATTATAAGCAGATGAGTTCTCAACAGCTCTAACAGGTACCAGAGCTCTTGGTCGGATAGCGTGATGTAAAACCTGCAAGGTTTTTTTTATAGTTAATGTTTACCGCCCCTCTTGATGGTTCAGGATGTTGAAGTCACATTCCTCTAAGGTCAATTGGTATATCTATCCTATAATTAGTATCCGGCATGAAAAATCAAATGCAAAGAAAAAGAAGAAGTACTAATTGGATCAGCAAAATCATTAACAAGTGCAAGAGAAAATCAGAAAGTGCTGCTGGTTAAAGTAGGATAAGGGATGGGGGAGGTGAGCAAAAGGCCTGCTTTTGCAAATGTAATGATGCCAAATATTTGCATAAACTCATATAAGTTTTAAACTATTAAAAACTAATAATAATTTACAACTCATCACCTTTGGTTTTACAGTTTCCTCATGGGCTGACTTCGCAATATTAGCTTGACCTCTTATTTTGTTATCAGAGGTCCCTTCCTCAACATTGATAGTAGATGTCTTCCCCACATTGGCAGAAATTACTTTGCTTTTGCCTACACGATTCATACTTCCAGTATTTCTGCCATCTAGGTTTTTCGCAGTGGTCCATATTGATGGATGCTTTGGGCTTCTGACCTTGTAAATGGGGTTTGAAGATGACCCTACGCTAGAATTGCTGGATGCAGAATTATGATCTCCTGATTTGTTTTTTTCTTTATCAACTACCTTCCTGGATGTTTGTCTCTGAACACTACTTTTCTGAGCATAAATCCTCATAACTGAAAATAGCCCCCTCTTGTAACCAAATGCTTGGTCTGATACTTCCATAGAGTTCTGTTCCTGTTGTTTACCATCCTCAGATGTAATGGTGCTTGTTGTATTGCTTTCACATGCCTTATTTGCCACAGAACAAGGACCATCAGCAGATACATGATGGGCACATTTTGGTATAGTATCTTTACTCAAATTGCTATTACAAACTAAACTTGACTTTGAACTTGAAGTCCTTTTCAAATATAAATCCCTTGATTTCAGTTTGTTCTTGTCGCCAAAACCTAAATTGACACATGTATATTTCCCTTTTTCGAACTTGACTGGTTTTGCCTTATCTAATGAAGATTCCTGTTTATCAGCTCTCCATTTCTTGCTCACATAGTGTTTGCCTCTTGATCTAGAAACTGAAGGTGGGAGCTTTGGAGAGGATGGACCACATAGGTCAATGCCAAAGGACATGTTGGTCTTGCCAGGATGAGAAAATGCATACTTTAACTGGCTTGCTGAGCGTTGGTGAAATCTTATAGTCACACAAAGTCACTTATAGGTTACAAACAAATATTGTTTTCATAATATAATAAAGCACAACCCAAACGGAAGACTTACTGATGGATTGTGTTAAACCACTCGTCATCGCTGCAATATAAAAAGAAAAGTAACAATTAGTATGTAAGAAGTGATGTTATGCAGAGGAAATAAAAGAATCAAGGGAATCAATAAATGATCGTTCAAATAACTCACTTGTCTTGGTTGTTTGAGTTCGCTTCTAAGGTTAGATCAACCCACATAGGCGCTTCAAAATAGTCCTGTGTCAATCAGCAAGAGAAGAAGAAAACCTTAGTTGTAATCAAGTACCAACTAAAGCCCTTAGAAAACTTCCATTAGGAAGACACGTGAGCTTTGTATGATTATTTGATAACCTTTAGGATTAATCAACAACAATTCATTCATAATAATGAGCAAAAACACAGTTGATTAATAGTATGAAATCAATAGTGTCCACGGATTGGTTAGAGGAACGAAGAACGAAGAAAAAGAAACAACAGGGAGAGTTGAGCATAAACATTAATATTTGCAACATTCAACTCAAGAGCCTCCCAAATGAAATGAATAGCTACAGTGATCGAAATCCAAAAATTTGGGGAAGAAGAGATACAACAGAAATCTAAAACGATCAAATAAAAAATAACATCTCAGCCAAATCATAATTCAAACCGAGAAACAAGAAAAATAAAAGGGGGTTACACTAGGTCTTGTTCATCCAAAATCGGAAAAGACATAGAGATGTCATATTCAAGAATCTTACAGATATACGCATGTACACACATTTATATATAAATAAACATAAATAAATGAACTGAAAGGCCAGGCCATAAACACAGAAAGTTAGAAAATCATGAATATCTTACCAGAAAGGCCCAATGATCGTCATTCACTGCCATTTCTTCTTTCTTTGGGATACGAAAAATCTTCCAAAAAGCTCAGGATCGGCTCCGAAAAGTTAAGGGTTTCTTGGTTTAACGGGATCCAAATATTCCTCCATTCTCGTCCGCTTGGCTGGCTCTTTGGCTTTTTTTGCTCCTAGAAGAAAACAGGATCATATGATGTTTCAGGTTGGGATTTTAATCGGCGTGCGTTACTGTAATGTTATATGGTCTATAATAATTGCTCTGAGGACGAGCCTTCCGTGACCGTTTGATACGTTTACTTATTTGAGATGGAATCTCCGTTGTTTTGGGTTATATGATCAACGACGCGATCACTTCTCTCGTAGGCACTAGACCTTTTCTTTTGTGATTGTGCCCTTGTGAATAAGACTTGAAAGTTGTGACCGTTTTTGCGACATTTCAATTTTCTCCTGACGAGGAAATTTGTCTTAATTGAAAAATATGTTTGTAATGATATATTGTTATAATAAAAATATATAAAATATTTATTTTATTTATATTATAAATTATATATTAATATTTTTCTCAGTAATAAAAATATCATTACTTTTTTTTAGAAATAAACAACAAATCTATGTTTATTATACAATAAATATAATTATATTAAATTAAATTGTATTAAAATTATTTTATATAATATTTGACGATTATTTATATAATATAATCTATTATAAATATTTTAATAAAATAATTTATATTTAAAATATTATTTAATTATTATATGTAATATTTTTATTATAAAAATTATTTAATTTAGTTTTATATTTTTTTAAATTTTAAAAATAAAAATATTTTTAATATAAAATGAAAAAAAAAATAAGTACACTTAATCTTGAAATTAAATTTTTAGATAAACTAAATAATATATTCAATAAGGTTTAAAATTTTAGATAAATTAAATAATATATTCAACAAGGTTTAGACTGAACTGAAGTTACTAAATTTTATATAATTATATAATTTTTAATTTTTATAATACTACCTCATTTTATTTTATAGCTAAATAAAATAAGAAAAATCATATATTTATAATTTTTAATATTATTTATTAAAAATCTAAATTAAGTTTCATTATATACTAACAAATTGTCATTATATTTAAATTATATAAGTGTATATAGATATGTAAGTGTATTATTAAAAGAAATCTCATTATATAATAAAGTTTTGTATCTAGTCACCCACCCAGATGATTAATTAATTTGGATAAGAATTGAAAGTTGTAGATAAATTTTGATTTAAAATGTAAGCATTCACTTTAAGCGTGAAATGTGTAAAATGAAATTTAAATATTTGAACATTCGGTATAAGTATAACATATAGATGTTATTAAATAAATAAATAAAAGCTCATGATATCAATCTATTAATAATACAACATAACTTAAACTTAATCAATAATTTAGAATAATATTGATAAACAAATCATAACATAACTATTAACACATAAATAATATAAAGAAACCAATTATATTAATAAAAAATTAAACGCAAGTCCTAATGGTAACTTGTTCTCAACTCATGTAATCTCATTTTTCATGGGGATAAAGTTATATATAGATATGGAATGATGAAAAGTTAAAGAAGTGTGACACTAGTGTAGGAGTGCATTTAGTGTATTCAAATTTCATCATATCACATCAAAATGCAATATACATGTATTTTTACAGGACAATGATAATAATTTTTATTAATTATTATAATAAAAATATGTAAAATATTAATTTTATGTATATTATTAGTTAACAATTTCTACTTGTTAAAGTTTATACATACGTTTTACAAGTCTAGATGTTCTGCCAATAAGAAAAAGACTAAAATTTGATGAAAGACTCTCGAGTCCATTAAATCAATTGGGAAAAACAATAATTACTTGCAACGAGTACCCTACCAGCCTAGGTGGATCCTTTGAAAAACTATAACTTCACAGGGAGAATCGGAGGGAGGAGAATAATTAAGTTTCAAAAATTTATATATAAATGTACACTTCTATTTAAATAATATGTAAATGCCTATATATATATATATATTCATTAATATATGTAATGTGTGTAAGATAATATAGTTACTTTTTTTTATTATTATTAAATAAATTGAATAAAATGATTATTAAAAACAAGATGGATAATCTATTACTAATAATTACTGCGTGTTATTTTTTTTTATTTATTTGTATTATATCTATTCGTATTTTTCGATTTTAATTAACGTTTTACTTGTTTATTTACCTTCGAAGGTGATCAATTTATATTTAAATTTTAGTTAAACTTTAAACCTGAAACTATGTATACCAATCTTCTAAGTAAAAATGATTAATTTAAGTTTTCTATCTAAGATAATTTAAATAAGAATAAAATAGGATACTCAATAGTCTTTTACACCGTACGTGGTGAATAGCCTAGACCTTGTTGAGAAATCCTTCAAAAAACTAATTCATAAACCTAAGATAGGACTTAATGGCCTTCCATGTTGTGTTGGGATAAATAGCCCAAAATCCATGACGGATGATAGATTTAACAAATTTTCCTTGTCATGCCGGGATAAATGGCTTAAATTTCCTTCGGGTACTGGTCAAAACAATAAACCTTGCACTGATTGTGTCTTGAAGCATTTGTCCGACAATACAAATTGGAGAAACAAGCCGAGTCAATATTCAAGTCTAGATATACCGAAATAATTAAGCACAACTACTTCCAGCTTCACGGTGGCGAGATCGACGGCAGGCTTGGTTACCAATGATGGGACAAGATAATCCTGTCATTTCCTCCAATTTCTGAATTTTTCAACTCATCATTAAAATGATCCATATATCTTGCAAATGCATTCGCAAATAAAGGACTGTTCAGAAGAGACATTGGAAAGAGCCGCCATGACAAGGTAGATGGTAGATGACATAGTCATACATATCAGACCAGAGTATCGTGATCCACTCTCCATACCCATGAAATAAATTAACTAATTGGAGACGACTCAACTTCAGTTAACCTCATCGCTCGTTTCCTAAGTTTTTTTTAATGAAAAAATAGGTCTTCGTCGCTTCTCCCACTTGAGCAACTATGGAAATTTATTCTCGAAGAAGAAGAGCCGGGTTTTAATTGAAAGTCTTTCCTTTTTTGTGCTGACAAATTTCATAGAAGACCGAACTGATCGAAGAGAGAAAATGAACGGATCATCCCGAGCAAGACATTAAGATGAGCTTCAGTGTAAATATGATGGGTTTAGCTTTGAACATATCGTGATCCACTCCATACCCATGAAATAAATTACACGAGTTTGATAAAGTCTTTGTTCGCAAAATAACATCCATTTTTTTTTTTATAATGTTTCTTCTAGAATAAATATGATAGGTTGTGATGGACTTGGGTCAATAAATGGGCCAAAAACATTAAGATGAACTTCAGTGTAAAATGTGGGCTACTATAGTAAAATAATTGCATGACCAAGTAACGCCAAAGACAGACGATTCTATTATATATTAATAGATACATACAGTAACTACTTCTACCGATAGTTACAAGAAACTAGGAGTGCACCTCATCACATTCTAACATCTCACTTACAAACAAATAATCTAACCAACTGGATAATTGATATGATACACTTGCTCAGTTGCTTGGTCGAAAACAACTTTACCACCACACGGTCAGTTAAAAACCCTGAAAAATATCTCCCTCTCCGGCTAATGATCATTAACGTTATCTCACTGGCAACTGTTGCAGACCCGCTCTGATTCTCGAAGCAGATTAAAGTACTGTTATCTATCTCTCTTTATCTGCCTGTGTTCCCCCTGAAATTTGTTATTCCTGTTTGTTTGCAAAGAAAAACTAGAGAAAAATATATAACACTTTCAATATCCTTGATTTTCTATAGGTTCTCTTTTTATATTTTATTCTTAATATGGTTCCTAGACCGCCAAGCGATGCTTAATTTTTCAACTTGATTTCGCAGATGAGTATTGTTGTAAACTATTCCGCTATTTATGGCATTAATTCTCTCAGGATTTCGAGCTTCAACAAGGATTTCAAAAGTAGTCGAGGTTGTCCTCTTTCTCGATCTTACTAGTTAACAACTGTTTTTTTTTGGCTAATTAATCAGCTTCTTAGTTTTATTTCTGTTGGATGCTTCTAACATTTTAAAAGCGACTCAAGCTTGATGTACATTCCTTTTTATCCATTTTTATTTCTCTTTCTTTCTTTTTTTTATTGGGTGGGGACAAGTCTTATTTGTGAATTTTTTCTATACGTTATGAAATGGTAATACTTGTTTTTAATCCACGTGTTTTGTGAATTTCTGCGTTCAAGGAAATTACACAGTGCCAATCACAATGCATAAAGGACCTTCTACTGATGAGCATCTTTGCCAAGATATTACACCACTTTCAAAGAATGGCGGAGGTGGGAGCTTGAACTTTAAGACATTTGTAAATGCAATGGCAGGTATGCTTCTTTTTTCTTTCACATGTGCTACTGGTTTTATTTTCTTTCTTTGGTTACTCTACCAAAAGATTTTACTAAACGGCTAAACTAAGATTATTGAGATGTATATTTTCCGTCAGCTGTGTACTCTTTATAATCTCAAACATCTCAAAGTTGAGTAACATGGCATTTGGTGGTCCTGGAAGTATTTGCTTAGCAATGAACACATGTAGTTTTGGTTACCATAATTTTGTTTCTTTTGTGTTTCTATTGGCAGATTAATTGTTCTGTTATGCTTACCTTGAATATGGACGGATTTTTTTTTTAATTATTTCTATTTTGTCTTCATCTTTTTGGACTCCTAGTTGTTTAGTGACCTTAACAAAAGCTTCTGAAGTGCTTGCTTTTAATCCGTTTTTCTCTTTCTGTGATGTTTGTAGTTGGAAATTTGGTTACAGCAGATGTAGCACGGGCAATAAGTACAAGAAATATATTGGTGCGAGATTCGTTCTTTGTCTGTCTCTGTTACACTAGTTTCTTCCTTCTTGGAACTTGGAAGCACAAGTTTTAGTTGAGGAGCATAGTCATTCAGGATTTGTTGTCCATTAGCATAGATTTTAAGAGCATTATTGTTTGGATTTGCTCAACCTTGATTTTTTTTTTCAATCTAAAGATTGGGAACTTAAGGTTATTTTTAATTTTATTTTAAAACAGTACCCTGTTTGCTTTTATGTGTTCCTTAGTTAGGACTACAAGTTGGCTGCAATGGCTCATCATTGAGCCAAGATTGATCTTAAATGTAGTTGGTTGGTTGCCTTGATGTTGAGTCAAAAGCTCAAAGCATCTATGTTTACCACATCCTAGTACAATGAGCTAACATAAACACTTCTTTCGAATATTATGCTTATGCCAAGAAACTTATATTCTCGCTCTCCCCTCTTTTTAGTAATAAATCTTCAAATCAATTTCCAAATTGAACAATGGTCCCAATGTAGGAAACAATGTTCTTCTTAGACATCTACCTTCTAGTCATACTTGCATGTATACTCAGGAACTAGAGTTTTTCTTTTCTTTTCTTCTTCAAGTCAGGATGATACCACTGCTGTATACACTTTTGCTGATGAAAGCCTTGGGGATTGGTTTGGGGGCTTGCTATATTCTGCCGGGCAGCAGGCTAATGAAGCCGTCCAGGACCAGTTATCAGCCCTCAGTTTCACTAGGTTTGCATAAACTCTTTCTCCTTGAATCTGTGGTGGTATCTGTATGGACTTTCCTCCCATCAGTCAATGCTTTTAATTTCACTCAGTATTCTTCTCAGTTTGGCAGTTATCTTTGGGGCGGGGCTTGTCACCAGCCTTTCTCCTTGTACTCTTAGTGTTTTGCCGTTGACTCTTGGTTATATTGGTAAGCCTTTTGAATATTATATGAAGTGGAAATCTATCTTTTTTTCATGATAGTTTTTCATACATATCGTGCAATTTAAGCTTAATGCTGACATGCATCCTTGGGTTCATACAGGTGCATTTGGCTCTGGAAAAAGCAGAGCAGAGGTAGTTACTTGTTTAACAAGTTGCATTTTTCAATTTTTTTTTTGTTATTTTCCATTGCCTTTGCTGTAGAATAACTCATGGCTTACATGGCAATTACTTGATAAAATATTGAATGGATACTAATAGCTACGCACTCCTTTTCCCTTGTTAAAATATTGTTCCAAGTTGTGGTATTGATAAGTGGTAACTACTAACTTAAAGATAGTGCTAACCTGTATGGTGTCTTTCCCTTTTTTATAAAGTTTTTATTTTCATCATTTGGTTGATGTGTTCTAACACTTTTGTGGGATATGTACATTATCTGATGTCTCTCTCACACGCATACATACACGTGCAACAAGTCAAGCACCTATATACATTTTTCTGTTGTTTAAAAGCATCTCTGTCAGGTTATTTGGGATTCAATTGCATTTTCTCTAGGATTGGCAACTACACTAGCACTCTTAGGGATAGCAGCCTCGTTTGCTGGCAAGGCATATGGACAGATAGGACAAGGGTTACCTTTGGCTGCTTCAGGTATAGCTGTTGTTATGGGCCTGAATCTCCTTGAGGTACTGCTTTGCTCATATTGTTATCTTCATTATGCAAACCATGAGTTCTTTACCAAATCAGTTGGCTCAATATTTCCAATTTTGTATTTTTTATGCGCATGATTTTTTTATACTATGTTACTGGAGTTTCTAAATTTCTACCTCTTTTCTTTACAGTAAAGAAAAGCTATTTTATGGATCATAGGAAAAATGTGTCTTGCAGGAAATATGTTTCAAATTGGTCTCTTTGGTTTGTCCGCTTTGATTGATTGACTTAAAATATCATTTTTATATCTAATCCTAGGGGTAGGGGATTCAAGTCCATTATAGCAAGGTTTTGGTATAAAAAAAATTGTAAATTCAAATTGGCTAAAAAAAAAGTGTAAATTGAAGCTTACTGTTAGCAAGTGCATGGCATGTTTGGTAGTTGCCCAAAATCCTAAAACAAGTTCAAAAAGTGAGTATAATTTTTATTTTTAATAGACTTGGGGGAACTCAGGAGACTTGAATGTCGATATTGATATCCACATGAATTAAAGACAGAATTTCCTTGGAGCTTCAGCTCAAACAACCAGTTCCTTATACTTAACTATATACACAGGAAATTCTCCGTATGAATTTTTTTTGTACCGAAGTATTTTATTTGTCTTTCAAGATTGTCATTTGTTGCAGTAAATTATTTACTTGAGCACAATGGTTGTAAATTTTGTTGGTTTATGCTCTTGTCTTGGACATTTTTGACATGTCTTTTGTTTCGTTACATTTCTCATGTGATATCATCTTACTGGATAATTTTGCAGATAATTGAATTTCAACTCCCTTCCTTCTTTAACAATTTTGATCCACGTGCTACTGCTGCCAATTTTCCATCAAGTAAGTGGTCTTTCCTTTTATCTTAATTTTCTGCAGTCATAGTTATTCGAAGAAGCTGATTGCTTATCCTGCATTCTTTGCTTTTGAATTTTTTTTTAAACATTAAGGTGTGCAAGCATATCTAGCTGGGCTTACATTTGCTTTAGCTGCCTCGCCATGCAGTACACCAGTACTTGCCACGATTTTAGGCTATGTAGCTACTTCCAAGGTATTCCAAAATTTTCAATGCCATTGAATTTTGTAGTGTTTTGAATTTCTGATGCAAACCCGTGAACTCGAACCTTAAAACCCACAAACATAAAGTGGTTTGAGAACTCCATGAGAAACGACCAAAGAATCAACAACAAATTAAAAACAATCCCAGAAAGTTAATATTCAGATTGTAACAATACTTTGATTCCATGGATGTTACACACCAAAGATCCAATGGTGATGGGACACCACAAGGGTTACAAATTCCTTAATAAAGTTTGTAAAGAACAATAAGATTAAAAGCTCTCAACTTTGATTAAAAATCAAATCTCATATATGAATTAAGTTATTTGGTGACACTTGTCTAATTAACTATATTATATACAAACAAAAACAAAATTCTAAAGAAAAACTAATTACAAAAATAATTAGATTTGAACAAGTCAAAAATGTGAGGAAAAAAAATTTAAATGAGGACCGCGATGCACTTTTTTTCATGCCTCAACACGGTGTAAAATTTTGGAAAGGCTCATGTCATGGTGCGCTTTTTCTGTGCCTCGCACACAAAATTTCATGCCTTGGTGCACCTCCAATTTCTGAAACTAAATTTTTCTAGATTTATGGTCGTAACTTGTGAATCCATTTTGACCAAGTAATATTCCAAATTTTAAAATTTATATTTCTGTAATTAATGTGCCCCATTGAGTAAGATTTTCAATGTAATTTGAATCACCTCCATCAGATATTGGATGTCAAAGATATCTCCATAAATGTGACAGCTGTTTAATGACTCTTCAAATTAGGATTTTATTTTGATCATTTCTTGTGCTTCATGTCCAAGCAATCCAACACTTTTAGCATACATTTAAACAACTTGTAAATAAGCCCTAAGTGATTCTTTGAATAATAAGTCCAATTGGAACGTTACTTTTTGGTGATGTTCTTTGATTTTCATCAATTTCTTTACGCAGTTTATTAGGAAAAATAGAAAATAAAAATATCTTTGTGCAGGTTAGTCCTGGCTTTTGACCCATTGGCTAGACATGGATAATCTTTGCTCCTTCTCCCTCCTAAATCCTCTCCGAACAAAGAATCCTTACCTTTCAGCTTCAACTCTTAAATCCCAATAATGATAAAGGAATTTCCTACACATCACTTGTAAACTGTAGTGTCTGCTGGGCAAAGCATGCAGTACGTTAAATATGTTAAAAGGGAAAGGAAAGAGATGAATTATTGCTCGGGTTGTATAGATGGTATGCATGTATTTTACTAATTTTACAACAACAATAATTTCAACGGCAGGATCCAGTTATAGGAGGTAGCCTACTTTTGACGTACACTACTGGCTACATTGCTCCTTTGCTTCTTGCTGCTTCTTTTGCCGGAGCACTTCAGGTATTATCTATATAATGGGAGACATATAGCTTGAATGGATTCCTAACTCACTATCTGCTTTTTACTTTTTGAGTTGATTTAATGTATCGCTTCCTTTCGGAATATTTCTTTGACTAAATTGTTACGCATAATTTTCAGAGTTTGCTTTCATTTCGCAAGTTCTCAGCATGGATAAACCCTGCGAGGTAATAACTTATCACTTTTATTTATTCTTCTATTTAATACAATTTACTTTATTATAATCTTCAAATTTTGTGATTATTGGCATTCATCCTTATCTTGAGTTGCTTATTCACAATTGTGCCAGCAGAGGACAACTTATTGTTTTTTTTTTCTGCAATAAACACACAAGACTTGATGGGATTCGAACTAGTGCTAGTTAAGTATACACACATGCGAATGTTATTGCAGACACTTGGGAACCTATTATGACATGTTGAGACTCAGTTTCATGAGCATACTAGTATGAACTTAATAGCAGTCTTGTTCTATCAGGCAACAAGGACTTAATAGCAATCCGTTATTGTCATGCTGCTTCTTTGCTACTTACGCAACTAATGATTCTTTGAGATTTGCTGATTATGCTTATTTCTCTTTCTTTTATACCTCCCCCCATTTGCAGCGGCGCCCTTTTGTTAGGTGGAGGTCTTTATACTTTTCTGGATAGACTTTTTCCAGCCACGATGGCTATGTAAAGACTAAACTTGTTTACAATAAATTCTCATTCCACATTCAGAACAGATAGAGAAAGACAGAGAAGTAGAGCTAAACCCTCCACCTTCAACTAGTACAGTTTCACTCGTCATAATTTCAATGGATATTACAGATGACATCATCATGTAATAACATTCCATGATTGTTTTAACATCTTAACTTTGTGTCAAGATGTGAACATCCTTGTACATTTTCATCAACGATATAATATTATTTATTAGCACAAAATGAGGTTAATAGTAATTTGTTTAATTTCATATCAGGATGGAATGAAGCAAATACAAATAAATCAGAACTATGGGATTGATCTATTGTTTACTACAGGGCGCAAAGCTGATGTCACTGATCCTTAGACCAGATAATCAATATTTCAAGAACAAATTTATTTATATTATTCCTCGTTTTATTCAAATAAGTAAAGACCTCGCCTTTAAAGGAGATGTAGATAAACCATCAACCAAAAAAAATTGCTTCGAGATCATGAGCGGTCCAATTGTATACAAGAATCTATTCCTGACCAAAAGAGGAGCTTTTAAAAAGAGAGAAGCCAGTCCCTTCTTTTTTTCTTTTTCTTTTTTTTTGTGAAGCCAATTCTTAAGTTGCGTCTCTTTTCACAACACCAAAACTAGACAACCCAAAAAAGAAGACAAAAAAAGCAGTAAAGAATGATGCACTAATGGACCCTACTATTGAACATGTCCTGGTGTTGGGTCAGAGACTCTTGTCGCTGCAACCTCATTTCCTCGTTAAACTTCTTGATGAAGGCCTCTACTCGCCTGTTCAACTCGTCCTGACTCAGCGACGGTTCTCTCCTGATTTTCCCGTTCCCGGGTGATTGACTCAGCGACGGTTCTCTCCCGATTTTCCCGTTCCCGGGTGACTGACTCAGCGACGGTTCTCTCCCGATTTTCCCGTTCCCGGGTGACTGACTCAGCGACGGTTCTCTCCCGATTTTCCCGTTCCCGGGTGACTGACTCAGCGACGGTTCTCTCCTGATTTTCTCGTTCCCGGGTGATTGACTCAGCGACGAGTTGCTGCTGGCACTACTATGATCATTAAAAATGCCCGACGTCTTCATGGTCTTCGAGAAAGGGGTGTTCGGGTCATCCATTCTGCCATTCCTTCTCACGTGCATGTCACACGTGTCGGATTTCTTCAAATGCCTTGTTAACGGAATCGAACGTCCGTCCGTTATCATCTTCCACGTGTTATCCAGCGTGTCATGCTTCTTCGGCTTCGACACCCCCAATGTCTTCCCTCCTACAACAACACAAAATTGTATTTTAACCTCAAACCTTACACTTAATTACAATTGTGACACTCAACAGACCTTTCGGTTTTGAATTACTTGGATAATAAGAGTATACAAGACTTTGACCGATAATCTGTACGTATCTGACCGCCGAAAGGTCGGTTGTCCAACCAATCAGAATCACAAAAATTTCAACTCTGTCGACCACCGGATAACAGTGGCCCAAGAACTATAAAACTAAACCGGCGACAACATTCTGGTAATAGTGATTATAATACTCGGAGACGTATCTAATAGAACGCGATTACAAAGTTATTTGCACAAATTTCAAATCCCTAAACGACAAAATTAACCAATAGAGAAAAACTTACCACATTCTGAGTTTGCTTTAACTGCTTTTCGGTGAGAAAATCTTGAAGAAACTGGCGGTTTCTCATTCCCATTCCCAAACACAGACTCCAGAGAGTCCTTCCTCTCCAAATCGTTCCACCTTTTAGAGGATACAACAGCCTCATTACCAACGTTCATCACTATCCGATTGCTCTGTTTTTCATTTTTCTCAGCATCAGAAGCACTAACTTCATCATCCATCGTTCCAATCCGTCCGTACAACATATCGGTCTTGTTCACCCGGTTGCTCACAACCTTAACATCGGCATTCGCATCGTAACTACCATAAGGAGCCAAAACGCTACCTTCGTAAATTACATAGTCAGTCCGTGAATCACTGGTGATGACCTTGATCGGTTCAGTCGCTGCATTCATCTCCGTAAGCAACATTTCTGAAGGTATAGGTCGGTCGTCTACGGCCTTGCGGTTGTACTTGGAGGAGGCAACGATGCTGAGGATGATGCAGTTAATGACGAGGTAGAGATAGGGAGGTGTCAACCATAAAACCACAGAGCTCCAGATGGTAGGGACTTCAGAGGAAACGAAATCTGTTACGACTGGAATGGAAAGCTTCAGCATCACGGCCATGGATACCACTCCTGTGGATATCAGAGCCACTTTCAGAGAGAGAACCCATCGACTGCTCGAACTCGGTGAGTAAATTACCATTTTTGATGAATTTTTTTTTTTTTTTTTTTTTGAGACAAGGATTTCAGATAACGATTAGGCTTGGACTAGAAAGCTTACGGCTTAAGAAGGTGAGTAGGATGTGTGTAGTGTACTTGTATTTATGGTAGAGAGACAAGGAGAAAACGTTTAAAGCTGTGTAGGTCATGTAAAAGGAATTATTGGAGATAAATTGTTAAAAGCGACGTCGCTTTTTCTCTCACTTTCACTAGCCATGTTATTGTTATTTGAAAATTTATATTATTATAATTAATTATATATTAAAAGAGAAAATTTTATTATTTTAAATAATAATTATATAATGTTTTCAAATTTTTTAATTATGGTATTGTCGTATTTATGATATGGGGACCATCTGATCATTTAAGAGGTAATGGGCGTTCTGAGATTTAACTCATTGTAGAATTCATATTAATTTTATGAGTTTATTATTTGTCTTAATTTTTTTTTAGGTTGAGATAATTGATGATACAGATATTTTATTTATTTTAAATAAGATAAATAAAATTATAAAAATAATAACAAAAAATATAATTATTTATAATAATCATAAATATATAACAAATTGATCCATAAATTTATAAAAAAAAAGGTTAAACAAGACATGACAGAATGTGACCATCTATTTGCATTGGCCAATTTTGGGGTCTGCCCGGAGATAAGAGGTCCAGTGGTAAGGAAAATATTTGTTATCACCTGTTTCCTCATTTTATATGGAATAACATTGTTATTAAGTAATTTAAAATTACTTTAAAATATTTCATTATTAATTTAACCTATAATACAACATGATCACGTCATATATAACATTACTCTAATGATAACAAGCTTCATTCGCGTACCAGTTCTAATATGTGATTTGGGATCTAATAGCACCGATTAACACTTATGTGTAGATTTGTATTTTAATTACTCATATTTATTTTAACAATTTTACATTTTTTGTGTTGTAATTATAATAAATGTTGTAATTATAATATGAGTTGATTTTGAGTAACAAACCAAAATCTAACATTTATAGGGCATTAATTTTTTTTTTTTAAAAGTAATCTAAACATCGATGAATGAATAGGAGTCATTGTAGTTTATGTTACAATTTTTTTTTTTTAAAAAAATCGATGGTGTATATGTACTCTTTTATTTTCTTTTTTAGATCAAGATTTTTGTGTCGTTGAAAGACATAAATATGAAAAGAAATGGAATTGTAAAAAAAAGAAAAAAAATCTATAATTTCATGAAGATCAAACTAATAATTGGTAAGCAAAGGTAAGATATTAACTGTACACAAGCAATCATGGTTCGCAATATAGCATCCATCAGATGTGAGAAAACACTTGAAATGTTCCAGTATTTTAAAAACTTTTTTGATTTTTATTTTTGGACTAAATCACAAACTTTTATTCTTATATAAATTAATAATTAGCATATATATATACTTAACGTATGGGCAGCAGTTCTATTAGGATTAGGAAGACGGACAATGTTAATGTTAATCATGAACTCTTGCTATGTGATTTTTTTTTAATTGATTTTCGATCATAAATTTCGTTATCAAATAGCTTGAAATTCATAGAATGTTAATTTTGAACATTTACTTTATTTTTAAGGGGAAATGTAATGGAATAGATGACTAATTTTTACAAAATATATTTGAAACTTATTTGATATAGTGAAAATTAAATAAGTAATAAAAATTAATCATTAATTTTTAAAAAAGTTCTTAATACAAGTTTTGAAATTATCTTTTAACTTTTATATATATATATATATATATATTAAACTTGAGTTATTTTGTTTTTGTAAAATTCGATTTTTTATAAGTTTAACATGTATATTAAACTTAATAATTTCAATTAATATTAAGAGTTCTGGCGAGTAATTAATATATAATATAAATATTCTGATAGATAGATACTCTTAAAAGTGATTACCTGGAATCATCGTCTTGCTCTTTGGTCCCCAAAAGCAGCGTGTGGAGGAGAATTGGCGGTGATGTTGGGTCTGTCAGATGTAGAAAACTTGAACTATTTGGAGACGTAATTAATTAATTTAAATTATATAATCCTCGTTTTCTACCGGAAGTAGGGAAAGGATGCGACTAATAGTATAGAGTATACGATCAAAACTCTTATACCAAAAAAGAGTAATTAATAGACAATATAATTATCTAGTTATAAGATATTTGGATTTTAATTAATTTTATTATGTGCTAATTAACGAACAACCCTATAATTTTCTGTACTAATTTTGGATGGTTGGGATTCTAAGTTTGGTAAAAAAGATTTGTCAAAAGTCAATTTAGATCCACTCTTTCAAAGTGATACAGTAGTAGTTGGTCATCTGTGCGACCAGGGAGATTATGACTTGAGGAGGAAATTGGTGGGTTTGTATTCCGTCGTTTTGTAAACTTGTAGAAAATGTGAAGAATCTTTTTTTAGTATATATATATATATATTTATATAAACAAACTAGAAATTATATACATCACCCAAATAGAATCTAAAGACACGGCCTAAAAAGAAATGATTATCTTCTTTATGTAATCATTAGAAATTATAATTTATGAATAATGGTAAATATATCGATTAATATGTATAAATATTATAAGTATAATAAAATTAAAGACTTTATTTTCTTTTTATAGCAAATAATATATATATGCTTTTTTACCATGAAGTCAACTTTAACATATAAAGACTTTATTTGCTTTTTATAGCAATTTGCATCACCACTGCATTTGCACGCATAAAAAAAAAACAAAAAAAAGTCTTTAATTTTATTATACTTATAATATTTATACATATTAATCGATATATTTACCATTATTCATAAATTCTAATTTCTACCGCCCAGTCTTTATATGTTTGACACCTTTGTGTAGGCCATAACTAAGAACAGAGAGCTTACGAACGTTTTCGATTTTTTTTTCTAGGAATCAAGTTTTCGTTTCCTTTGTTGCTAAGATTGCTATTATTTTTTTATTTTATTTTTTTCCTGGTTAAGATTGCTAGTCACCATCTTATTAGATGGCTTATATAATATATTGTTCATTAATTATTATTATTATATTAGTTAATAAATGAGATTATATTAATTTATAATTAATATTCTTTGAATTTGATTAAAATTTAAGTTTATACACATTGAAAATATCTAGACAGATACACAACTTTTAACAGTATAACTCTTTTTTTTTTCTTCCATTTTCAACCTCGAACTTAAAAATAACACTTAGATACCTCAAATTCTTAGAAAATAACACGGTCTAGATAATAACAACTTCATAGAATCTAAATATTTAGAGACTATTCTAGGTTTGAGGACGAGGAAAGACAAAAACAAATGGGTGAAACGATACAAAATTATAGATCCGCTCAGATATCTTTCTCTCTGTGAGGAACTCAGGTTCAAACAGGTATGCTAGCCATGTTTACAGAGTTGCAGGCTAGCTGCAGCAACTGATTAGACTTAAAACTGTATGGAGGGAATGGATGTTGCTTCGGACATGCTTGTATTTTCATGTTATTATCTTAATTTATTTTCTACATTTAAATAATTCAGCAGTACAGTTTCATTTGACACTTTTAGATTCAATTTTAGAAAGAAAAAAAAATGATGGTTAAGAAGATATCATGATAGAACTAATCTAAATGATAATATGGAAAGCCAATCCTGGTAACTTCATAATTTCTTGGAATCCGTTTGGATGCTATGTTTGTTCTTAATGTTCACTTATTGTATCTCAGTTGGTTGGAGTTAATTTGGATGAAATTGATAATGTTTCATATTGATAGTAAGTATATAATTAAATAATTTAAGACCCTTTTATTTTAATTGTTTTATTGGGTTGATACATCATGTAATTTCCGTAAAAGAAAAAAAATTATATTAAAGGACAACTCACTCTAATCTCTAATAGAGTGGATAAGATAGAGTTTTTTTTTCATCCAATCCCATAAAATCTATTTGAAATACACTGTATACATTTCTATTTGTATCTATATTTGTACTTCTATATGTCTAAGTCAATTCTTATAACTTTTTACCCAAAGTTATCCACACATTTTAAAATTATTATTATCCTTAATCATTTAATTATTAAATAATTTATTTAACTCTTATTTTTTATTAATTAATAATAATAAATTATTAAAATACTCACAATTATCTTAAAAATTAATTAACATAATGTATAATCAATGTTTTTAGATGATAATAACAATGATATAATTTTAATTAAAATAAAATTTAATAAAAAATATTTTAAAAATACTCACAAATATATTAAAAATTATTTAAAATATTAGCATACTCAATGTTTTTATTTTAGATAATAATAACGATGGTATAATTTTAATTAAAATTAAATTTAATAAAAAATATTTTTAATATTTTAATAAAGAATAATGTTAGGTAACACTATCAGATGAAAAATGCCATATATCACTTACATGTAAAATTTATTGGTCAAAATATAGATCAAGTAATAAATATTACACAATCTAATTACAAACATTTAATCAGTTTCTGCCAAGTAATTAATAAGTTATTACTCCATTTAGTACTAATAAATAACATTTTACTCTAATAAATTACACGCAAGGCATGCATGAACAACTAATTATTCTAAATAGAAGACTGATTTGAACCCATATCACATATCCTTTTGTATGTGGAACAACTTTACACCAGGATACTGGGCATAAGAATAAAATAGAATATAAAGGAAACAATGTTTGATTTCAAACATGAAATCAAATAAGAAATCAATATTATAGTGTTTGATTTACAACTGAAATGAAATTAAAAAAATTATAAATTACTTTAATATTTCTATATTCAATAAAATTTAAATAATATCATTTAATTATTATTTTTTCGTCGAACAAAATACATTATTGAAATCATTATTTTTCTAAATAGGGTTTAGAGTTTCGAGGTTAGGGATTTGTGATTTAAGAATTTAGGATTATATTTGTGGGTTAAGATTTAGGATTAAAATTATTATTTTTCTAAATAGGATTTAGGGTTTTAGGATTTGAGGTTTAGGGTTTAAGATTTAGGGATTTGGGTTTTGGATTTTGAGATTTAGGGTTTAAGAATTTAGGATTTAGGGTTTAGTGTTTTAGGATTTAAGATTTAGGGTTTTAGGATTTGAGATTTAGGGTATAAGGTTTAAGATTTAAAGATTTGGGATTTAGAGTTTAAGATTTTAGGATTTAGGGTTTTTAAATTTAGAGTTTTGAGTTTTGTGATTTATATTTAGGGTTATATTTGGGGTGTGGTAAAATTGAAAAAAAAATTAAGATGGAAATTGAATCATAATTCCTAAAAGAAGAGAAGAAATTATGATTCCTTTTCTTTAGAAATCGATTTTATTATCGACTCTTTCAGCCCAACCAAACACACAAATGAAAGGAATTAATTATGATTCTTTTACCTCCACTCTAACAAAACACAACATTAGAGAGAGAGAAAAAAAAGAAAAAATTTAATCATTCTAAACATCTTCCTTCTCCAGATAACTACTATTACAAACAATGCAACCACCCAGAGACCAAATATGGAAGACTGGTGCTGCCTCTACAATATAGTTTTCAACGCCAGTTCACGACGAAATATAAAAAGAACAAATATTAAAACAAAAGAGGAGGAACAAAGGGTACTAACTTTCTGTGTTTCAACTATTCCTGTATTGTATACAAGGCAACTCAATGTTTGCTAAACATCCCTTGTGTTAAATAGGAAAAATCATAATCCTTTTCCAATTGTGAAGAAGAAGATGAAATCGGAAATGTTGATTGAATTTTACTTGCTCCAGCATTGGCCGAGGCAACATGACCCATTGTATAACTACACAACAAACATATATTACATAAAGTACATCAAAAGCCCGACCATAAAAAATAAATCATTCCTAGTTGTTGTCATGACCCACAATCAATAACAAATAATAAATGTCCTGAGTCTTCCGACCAACATGGGAAATTCCGACAAAACAAAAACCACATGCGAAATGGAAATATTCTATTCTAGTATGAAAGTAAAACAAAAAGCAGCTTTTATTATGCGACAAGCAAAATGCATTTTTCTGGGAACTTTTTTTTTTTTTAATTCTACATTTTCCAATACTAGTTGGTCCATAGGACACATAAAGAATAATCAAGTACATATATACAACAACAATACTAAGAAGGAAAATAATCATAGTAACCTCAAAGGCATCTAAATGTTGTAAACTGTAAATCGAAATATGCCGTCAAAAGACACAAAATAGTCAAATTGATTAAAAAAAGCAGAAGCAACTAAAGCACCTCCACGATAATGCTAGGCATGGAGTTCTATTACATACCTAGATGTCGGATATGGAACAGAACTTTCAGCTGCATGTGCTGGTCCCACATTACTTGCCTAAACCAGAAGATTTTTTTTAAAATGTGAAATTCACTAAAAAATGAGAGTTCGTAATAAATGCTAGATATAACAATATACCCTACCTGCATAACTCTCTGTGCATCACCTAGCCCACCTACAGTCATCATCATTCCAGGAATTTGGTAACCAAAATTGGGACAATTTTGAGCAGGTAAATTGGTACCGTTAAAAACAGGTTGCTGCAAGCCTCCAGGATGTTTTGAGGAGTCTGCACTAGCAGATTTAGCTGCAGCAGCAATGAGCAGGGACTGCTGCTGAGCAAGCATTGCAATCTGCTGTTGATGCATAACAAAAGGCGACACCATACTAGACTGCACATGTTGGAACATCAACATACATTGACCAATTAAGTACTGAGGGAAAAACAATGCTTAATGCTCAAACAAATTATAAAAATTCTGATAAAATTTGATTGGATAAATCAAACCTAAAAATCAGCAAAAGGAAACTATGCATCTATGGAGATATCAAATAAATCAATCAATCTTAAAAAAAAAAATCTGGTTACAGAACAAGTTTTAGCACGTACCTTCTCAAAAAGACTCATGATGCCACTTTTTACATCTTTATGGGGTTTATCCGAAGTTGGTGTTAATGAAGGTGGATCTTTGAATAGATCCTCAATTCCTGAACTGGACTTGCTACTGCTGCTCACTGATCCTTGAGGCACACCTTTTTCAGTTTGTGTTGAGGAAGGTGTATCTTTAAATAGACCCACAATTCCTGAGGAGGATTTGCTACTAATCTCAACTGATTTGGATTGAACAATTTTGTCAGATATTGATGCACCTCCAGCAGCTGCATGTCAATTACATAATATTACTTAAATGAGACCAACCACATGCATGCAATAATAAGATGTGCATGTAAAGATAGAAAAAAAAAGTAATGACATACACTGAAAACCTGCCCAAGTATTATCGTCAATAGATGTTGCTTCCGAGCAATTCTCATTTGGAGAGTCCGTGGATAGTATGTTGAAAAGGTCAATAGCATAATCGATCTTTGGAACACTGGCAGAGGAAGCAGTATCCACAGGCTTTGTTACTTCAGCCAGTTGTGCAATTGGCTCCATTTTCTGGGCATTTTGTATTTTGGGGACAGAAGTAAACTTTTCATATATATTATCAACAAAATTTCAATCTATAGTAAAAAATAAAAGGAGACAAATTCACCTTTAATTATGTCAGTTAGAATATTTTAGTTCTTTTGTTATTTTTTGTAACAGTTTAGTTCTTTTGTTATAAAAAAGTGACAACACAAAGACAAATCATCAAATTTTAAAACCTTTATTTTATAATCAATTTTGTAGTCATTGTTGTCATCTACTAAAGACAATTTATAAAAGTGCTATCTCAATAACAGTTGAAAAAATATGAAAAATAAATTAAATGAAAAAAATTGATCATTTTTCCTTTAGTTGTCAATTCTTCAAAATAAAATACCTAAACTGTTACAAAAAATAAAAAATGGACTAAATTGTTCTTCTTGACATAACTAAGGGGCTTGTGCTATCACCCACCCAAATAAAAGTAGAAACAAAGAGCTATAAGGATAACAGAGAAAGGTTACATGATGCACAAAAAACTAGAGTAGCAATAGTAATTGGTTCATTAACCATTTTAATTAAATACAACCGTGCAAACTGCAAACTCAAAAAAGTTGTCAAACTATATTTATTATTGTGCATGCTACTGATGTATGGCAATGCATTTCATCTATATAGCCACATTTTTCTGTTACTCCTTCCAACAACCACCTAAACCTCAATATTTGTCCTCAAAACAAAATTGGACACAGCTACTATAAATCTGATATCTATTTCTCACAAACCTTGAGCTAGAGCAACCTACATATTGTAAGCATTACCCCAGAAAAAGAAAAAAAAACTATACAATGTGAAACGTTCTAGAAAATCCATAGTTAGAACATATTTTGATACTTGTCTATTCATTGTTTTCCTTCCTTCTTTTACCAGTGTTACTTTTCTCTTCATTCGTACCTTCCTGAGGAACCAATGCTTTATTGCATGTTCACTTCCATTTGAGATATTTTGGTTCATTATGTGAACTAAAAATGTGCCAATGGTATGTAACAATAAGCAGAAATAGTCAACAGAGATCCTAGATACAATTATACAAACATCCCAATTTTGAACCTCTCAATCATAATCATAAATAAAACTGATAGACAACAGGCATGAAAGATATTAATTAAGAAAAGATCAATTGAACATACTTGCTCAGGCACTCTAGGAGGAGCAGGAATGCTGATCCTGCCAGCAGAAGCATGGACCCTGTTGACTGGAACACTATCTTTTGTAGTAGATGGTTGAGTGTTCTTTCGCCCTTCAATCAAATTCTCAGAATTGCTTGCATACCGATGCCCATTTCTTTCTGCTGGTCTCTGCCAATGCATGGTTAACTTGTCTTCTAGTCTCCTGGAAGGGGATTTTGACTTTCCATCCCTTGGAACCCATCTCTTATCCTCGTACCTGAAGCATCAGTAACATTTCACAAAAATAGGAAACTAATAATTAGGTCCAGATAAAATATATGTTAACAACAAGATGGACCAAACCTTAATGAGAAAAATATAATAGCTCCCATCAGTAAGTACTACATGCATACTTGGCACGAATAAAATTCTCAATTCCCACTCTGTCATAATTTGGGGGCAATTCTGCTTCCCAGAAACTGTTTGCCTTCTCATTTCCCATAGCTGCATGAAAATACAAAGTATTCCAATCATAAAGAACAAAAAAATATGTCCAAGTGATATTTTAAGGATGCAACAAGCCAACTTACACTGGATAAGTGCAACCTGCTCTGGAAGCCATGTGTCCAGAGTAGCAGACCGCACCTGCAGCATAAGCCAACAAAAGTTCAAAAGAACATGTCACAACAAAAGCTTTCCTTTGTGTTATATTTATTTTGCAAAAGAAATAAATACCATTGATAATGAAAGAATGGCGTTCTTAATCAATCGATCTACAAAGTTGATATTTGGAAGCCGAACCACGGCTTTAAGAAGTTATTTCATGGTCTAAAATTTACAAGAGTATGGGGCTCAATCAAACTTCTATAATTATGATTGATAAAGGGCTAGTTATACTGAAAAACCCAGAGGACTTTCAGAGAATTATTACCATGGTATTCTCTATTGTGCTAGAGAAAGATGTAGTCTCCCTGTGTACTAGAGAAAGATGTACTGAAGTATTCCCAAAAAAAGATGTAGGTGAAGCCTAGTCTATTCAGACCTCTACATTTGTTTTTAGTTTCTTCTGCCAACTTTTTTTTTGCACTTTAAGCCATGATTTCTATGATCATAATAGTAAAAGATTCAAGTAGCTCACATCAGATTTAAATATTTGACAACAAACAAGAAGAAAAATGATTTGAGAACTTCATGTAAAAGATGCAAGCATGGAGCAAGGTCAAAGACAAAGAGTTCATGTAATATCTAGAAAGATGGTATTGATAATGGATGACAACAAAGTGGCAGTTGTCCAAGTTGACCTGTATAGCTGGAGATGTCAAATGGATTGTCCTATATGTCCCGTTTAATGACCTTAATGAGTTTATAGGTTAAAGTTGTCTCATCTCATCCCATCTCATTTAAAGTTATCCCTAGTGGGCTCATAGTTATTATAGATAATCATTTTTTATTTTTATTTTTGTAATTTTATTTATTTCATTTAGGTTCATTTGGGACAAATAAGATATTCTATTATGTAATGGACCATCCCATTACCATACCAACCTATCAAAAAATAAGTGGGATAAGATAGAATGTGCTCACGAAATTGATGGGTTATACTATGAGCTAATAGGACATTCCATTCCAATTGACACCTCTATACATAACATAGAACACACTACAATACAAAAGGCCCTTTCAATTGAAAAATTCTAACAATCCATATGATCATAGTTTACAACACCTGAACGTAATGGTTTCATGAAATAACTCAAACAAGAAACCATCAGAAACTAAAGTAGTCCATTCATTCAGTTTACTTCACCTTTGATATGTGTACCCCAAGACTCCTGTGAATTCCAGAACACTGCATGCATATGAAGATGCCTAAATTCACACTAGCCCATCTCGGACCCCTGGAAAGCAATCAAGTATTAATTGCATTTGGGACTATGAACACCTAAGATTTTATTTTCATCACAATTTTATTGAGCAAACATCCTAAAGTGTTCATTCTATCTGCTATATCAATTTCTCATTGGCCTAGGCACATACTTAGCTTTGCAATCAGCACATTCCCTATTCTCTGGCAATTTAAGAAGCCCTTCCAATATCTGCATATTTAAAGAAAATATATGAATTAAATGAAAAAAATTGAACCCTTCAACAACCAAGGTAAGAAAACGAAACTGAATCAAGAACTTTCCAACAGGAAGAACAATAAACCTGCGGATAATAATGAAGCACAAGTACCTATAGAGAAGTATCTATTATCAAAGGCTGGTCACAGAAAAGAAGCATTAGGTGATCAGTAACTGGAAAACACATAATATCCCCGTGCCATCTCAATGATGTTTAATAGCTACTGAACATATCAACAGAATATATACGACTAATGAGGTGGGGAAACCAAAACAGACTGTTCCAGTAGCATGTGTATCCAAAACTTCTATTTAGTTCACCAATTTGGAATGAGAAAGCGTCTCTAGAAACACGAAAACTATATTCTAGGAAGATAAAGAAAGAAAATTAACATCTTCATAAAACATGCCTTAAGATATAACACAAATTAAGCATGACGATTGCTATTGGGAAAAGACATCAAGTCCTTATCAACTGGTACTACTGCAGCACCTGAAATTAACAGCAACCCAACACCCAACATAGAAAGATTGAAATTTACCAAGAGCTTATTTCTATAAGAAAATTCCCATAAATTGAGGAAATATTAGCCCAAAGCAATATATCTTTCTGGTAAATAAATTTATGTACACTTCCAAAATCGTAAAAATGCATATATAAGAGAAACTAAATAGAAAGAAATAATTCTCACTAAATCCGGTTACCAAGCTAGGATTTCCTAAACATAAACGCATAAGGACAACGCAAAACATAAAGTAACGGCCAAATTTAAATGAAAATATGAATGTATAATAAGATAAAACCGTCGAAATATGCAGATCAAATTGTATAAACGAATAACAGAATGGTTCACCAGTAACATAAATCTAGTAAAAGATAATTCAAGTAGAACGAAATCGAATCACATGATCGAAGATCAAGGATCCTAAAAGACGATAAACATGGTATCAGATATAAGTTGCAAATTTACATTACGAGACATATCGAGGGCAAATTTGGTAAAAGAAAAGGAGCTAAAAAATACCATAAAGAAAAAAAAAAGCAATGGACCTTTCTATGCTTGGCGTTGAGCTCCTTCGTAACATTAGCTTTCTCATTCATGGTGAGCGAAAAACAGAAATCACGAGGAAAAGAAAAGACCGAAGACGAAGAAGGAGCACCAACGAAGACAAGTGGTCAAATTAGTCTTTTCCACCTGCTCTTTCTCTCCAATCTTCGACTCTACTATGCGACCACCGAAATCAAATTATAGAGAGAGGGGGGAAGAAAATGAGAGATCGAATCAGAATCGTTGTTGACCATTTTTTTATATGATTTTATTTATTTATTTAAATAATGGGTGAGGTGACACCAAATTTACTTGGGTGCTGTGTTTTTACTGTTTTTAAATTTTTAACTAGTGTATTTAAGTTTTATTTTAAAAAAAATTATAATATTAATTATATTTGAAGAATTAAAATATCTAATCTTATAAAATTTAGTTATTAAAATATATCAAAAATATAATTTATATTATTTTTTTATATAACATCCTAAACATTAAAAATATAAATATTAAAATATATCAATTGAAAATATAAAAAGTAAGGTATTTAAAAGACACAAATTTAAGAACCATTTACGTTTTATTAAAAAAATTATATTATTAATGAACAATTTTTAAGGATAACGGAGTGAGACTATTTAATAATTATTTATTTATTTATATATTTAAATATATATATATATAATATTTATTGTAATATATTTATCAATTTTATTTTCTTAAAATTATAAGTTACATGCATATATATAAACTTGACTTATATATATATATATATATTAACTATTAAACACGAAAAATTTGAAATCCAAATTTTCTACCTTAACAAGTTTGCTAATTTAGAATGAAAATATCAAAAACAAAATCAAAGTATTTTAAAAATAAATTTTTTTCCCTAAATTAATTATCTTTGTTTTTATATTTTAATTAAAGTTTAAAATTTTTGATACCAAAATTTCTCTTTTTTTTTATCCTATCAATAAACAAACACTATCGAAGATAAAAACAAACAAATGAATTAAAGATGAAAATATTTTTTTTAACAGAAGTTAGTAAATTAATCCAAACATAACTATAACATTATACACACATAAGAAAAATTAATTTATTTTTAAAATATGACTAGTCATTGACAATATAAACATATGTAAACAATGTACACAATTATGACCACACATACACTGACATATTTACAATCACCAAAATGAGTTAAGTTTTAGAACAATATTAGTATGTAAATTAATCCATTATAACTAGTTATGAAACATTTATAGAAAAAATATTATCATTCATAAAACAATTACAATTGAATATTAAAGTGTACAAAATAAAATTTTACTAATTAAGAGAGAACTTTAATCAATATTTTTTTTGTTTTGTATCCCTTTCTTGTATTATTATTTATATTTTGTTTAGGGATTGATCACTTATTTTCTTTTTGTATAATTATTTATGGCCTTTGTGCATACAATTACTTTTATATTCTTCTTTTTCCTTTCATATTTTAAATAAATATACACGAGTTAAAAACCTAGAATGATAATTTTCATACTAATTGCGAGGTGACCTTCTCCCGCTCATTGTAGCATCTTTATACATCATAGTAGATAGTCCTGTTAAAAATAGATGTATTTCTTTAACAACATTCTATAAATTGTAAGAGATATCTCAAATACAATTATAACAGTTAAGGTTATTTAAGTCTCTAAATATTCACATAGTTAATTATAAATTCCATACATGATATACATATGTGTTCATTAAGTGTGTGGATAGGATCATGTTGACCTCGATCACTAGATGCATAAGATATGTAATTGCATAAGTCATAGTATCCAATTGTTAAAGACAGTCAAAAGCATGGTATTCAATGTTCATGTCAATGTTAAAGCGTTATACTTTTCCTTTTTTAATTATTTTTATCTTTTTTTTATTTAACTAAATAAACATTAATAAAAAAACAAACTAACTAAATGAGTTCATCTAGGGTCAATTAAGCACTAAATAAAAATATCTAGGTGAAACAATAAAGAACGTCAGTCAGGTGATCGAAAATAGACAATCTTTCATGACTCAAACTTTCTTGAATTTTAGTTTCTTTATATCTTTAGGTTGAAAATCTACTACTTTAGTTGTCATTAGCATATTCTTGCACTTATCTTTATATTTTTCTTTCATTCTAAAATGAAGATGCAACATGTATGGTAGAAAAATGATAATTGATCTTAGAATTAAATGCATTGAATTACACTTGCATATTTGAGCCAACAATTTCATGCTTTCTAATAAGATTTTTGAATATGTTACCATAATTTTCATTAATCCTAGAACATGATGTAACATACATAAATGGATAATAGTTATGAGTCATAATATATCTAGCATGAAAAGTATTATTATATTTTAGAGAATTTATCAAAAATCTACACTTGCCTAACATAACCTTTTTTTACCACAATGATGACATATAGGCATAAACTTAATAGATTTTTCAATCATAGGTGCAACTATTCTTTGTGTATAATGAATAACATAAATAATAGGGTTAGAAGGCCTTACATATATGATTTTTGATGTTGAAGGAGTGTAGCTATCATCTTTATAACCAATGTTATGTGTATTATGTGAGTAGGATATGTTAAAATATTTGTTAAATTCATTTGATTTTGAAGAAGATGGTGTAGTGTGTTCGTCTATATATCTTAGTCATTTATTATCTCTAATTAGCTTTCCATAATTTAGAACTTAGTTCAACCATTTCTATATAAGATTCTTTTTTTCTTATTTAACATCTGCAAAACTTGAATTCAAAATATTAACACATTCAGATAATTCAATTTTTTTTCTTTTTTTATAATTGAGGAATTTATTTCAAAGGATTGTCATTTAGTTTAACTAATTCCCTTTTGCATCTTACATAATTTATGAATATTTCATTAATATATAGTAAAATTTGTTGAGTATAAATTCAACATCACTTTTCTCATCATCTAAATCAATGTCAGATTTATTGAATTGTCTATTTGCAATTATAGTAAATGCCCAATAGTTATTGTATGATTCAACTCAATTGTCGCTGTCACTTTTTAAGTCAATAAGTGTAGTATTAAAAGCTCTTTCAGTTTGGTTCTTATTTACACGGTTAATTATAAAGTGATCAAAACCCATGCATTGGAAACATAATTCCAATGGGTTTAGATTTCTTACAAACAAAACTCACAAAATTTGAGTTTTCTTAGATTTTGATCTTTTTGACAACCTGATTGTCCTTTGGTTCGAGGATTCTTTTTTGTGGAGGATTTTATTCAATCTTCTAGTTAAGATTACCACTTCATTATTATCATTGTCATTGTCTTTAATCATAGCAGTTTTGAAAGTGATATCTTTATTCTTTGGAAGTTTTTGAAAGTGATATCTTTATTTTTGGAAGTTTTTGAAAGTTTTTCTCAAAATATTTTAAGTGAGTGAACAAGTTCCTCTATTTTGGTAGTGTCCACATCCTTGCTTTCATCAATAGCAATAATCTTTGCATAGAAACGATCTGATAATGAGCAAAAAAATCTTTCGAACTATCCTCTAATCATCAATTTTATTACTGCAAATTGTTTTTGGGTGTGTGTTTATTTGATAATAATGTTTTTTAATTATGTTATATTAATTGCTCAATTCAAATTATAAGGTATGTTTGATCGAATTGATATAAAGCTCGTGAAAAGATGTTATAAGTTGGCATTTTCATCATTTATCTAGGTTCTGGTTACCAATTTGAATTGAAAAAACAATTGATATTCATGTAATTATTCCAATATATGAGAATCTTTATTAAATAGACCGGGTATTAACACGAGTTGATATGTATATTTTTAATTAGCTTTATTTTTATCCCTATTTTTATTAATTAAATTTTGAAAAATGTATCTCGTAACAATATTGAGAAGATTAGTAACTTTAGTATAAATGATAGTAAACTAAAAAATAATATAAATGATAGTAAACTAAAAAATAATTATATTTATTATTATTACGATAAAAACGTAAAAAATATTCATTCTATTATAAATAATAATAATAATAATTACATATTAGTGGTATTATTATTAGATGATATTAAAATTAATAAATTATTATTATGATAGTAATAGTTTACATTATAATAAAGACTTATTATAATGGATGAGAAAAAAAATTAAAAATAAATAATATAGTTCTCAAAATGGAAGCCATACTTGAAATGAGCAAGTGATAAATTATAAATTATTTATTATTTTAAAAATATATATTGATGTGATATTTTAAATAAATATAATTTAAGGTTATTGTAATTTTTCTTTGAAAAAGTAAATATCCAATAATAAGTAGAAGGAAAAAGTGATTTAATTAATGATGAATATATTGTAAGAATAATTAACAACACCTTGTATTAATATATACTTTCTCTATTCAAAATATGCTGTGGTAATTAGGGATATAAATTAGTTAGTATAGATTTGAGTTAAAACCATAACCAAATCAATAATATCGGTTCTTAAAAAGTAAAAATCTATTTGATCTAATAAAACATGTAAAACAAATTCAAACAACCCTTTGAATTGGGTTGGATTAGATTAGGTGGATCAAATGTTGTATTTTTATTTTTGTTTGTTTTTGTTTTTAGGATAAGTAAATTTTTTTAATAATATTTACTTTTAATAATTAAATAATTATTGTATTAAATTTTATGGTAAAATAATTTATTAAAGTTAGCATCTAAAAGGAATTTGATTTTTCCAAACGATAAATAAATAAAGATAATGTATCCGATTCTAAATAGTAAGAAACTAACACAAATATCTATTATTTAATTTTGTATAAATTTAAGCATAATTTTACATATATTTGTGATTAAATGTTTAATTTAAGCAATAAAAATTTGATTAAAAAAATTATATGAATTAAATGTTTTTATATAATATATCTAGATGTAACGAACTAATAATCCATAAAATTTGCTTATTGATAATTGATTCTAAGTATTCTTGTATTACATGACAAAACAGAGAGGAAAAATAAAAAAATTATTAATATTGTTTCATTACAAATAATCGTAAAATAACAATTAAGTAATAAAATAAATGAATATATAATATATTTATTTATATATACCAATATGAAAATAAGTCTTTATCAATAACAGAAAAAAAACTTATCTTGTTACCACAAGAAAAACTCTAATATATATATATCTAAGCATAAATAACAACTTTAAACAATTTTATAAATTAAGCCTTTTACAAATAATCAATACTTTTAATAAATATAATTTACTGGACAAATATATTACAACATTTCATTTAAAATACAAAATATATAAATAACTTCCAATAATTATACTTCCATATATCAACTTATGATCAAAATATATAATATAATAAATACGGATCGGATAGATTTGTATAAATTTTTAAACTTAAATAATCTATCTAACTCGTGATAGATAGGTAATGTAATTTATAAATGGTAATCGGTACGAATAACCTTACGAATTGTAAATGTATTTTGATTTTCTTATTGAATTGATTCGTAGTAAAAAAATTAAGATATTAAAAATATGTTTGGTGTATTATATTAGTTGGATTAAATATATTTATTTTAAGTTGAATTATATTAAATTATGTTATAATTATTATGTATATTGTTTAGTGATAACATTTACAATATAGTTAAATATAATTGATGAGAATTTATATTTAAAAAGTATTTAATTTATTTTATGTAATTTTGTAATTATCAAAATAATTTAATTATAAAAATTTATATAAAATTAATATTTAATTTATTTTTATATTTTTTTATATTTTTAAAATAAAAAAATTATTTTTTAATTTAAGAGGAAAAAAAAATCAAAATATATAATATTAATTTTAAGAAAAATCTTGATTTAAATTCACGAATATATCATCGATATTAAATTTATACGTAATTATATAAATTTAATTTTATATAATATTGTCTCAATTTATAACCCTGTACCAACCTATCATGGTTTAGTCATTGAGACAATTAAGGCAGAGCTCATTTATGCGCATGGGAAAAGGAAATTTTAAATCGGGAACTGGACTCGACGATACGTTTTCCGCAATAAAACCAAGCTAGCAGTCGTCTTTAAATTCCAATACTTCATCGTCTTCTTTGTTATAGAGTTTTTTAGAGACAGAAAGTAGGTAGTTGAGCAGGATGGGCATTTGGAAATTCTTTTGATAATAATTAATTTAATAACGGCTAGTTTAGTAACGATTAATTTAGTAACGACTAGTTTAACGGCTAATTTCTTCCTTTCAATGTATAAATATAACATTAGACATTAAGCCAAAATCAATTCAATAACTCTCTCAACAAAAATAAGGGAAAATCAACACAGATCGTAGCGATTTGATCTTCGCTCCAAATCAATCCCACAAACAAGAACGTATAAGTTCAAGAAATCTAAAAATGTCACAACATATGTAGAAACTTACATGCTAGTTAAATGGTAAAAATTACCATCTTTAAGACGCTGTTGACTTTTTGGTTTAATCAGAGACAAATTTGAGTACGCCACCTGGTGAGAAATCAAAACCAAAATCCCGAAGATCCAACATACCCAACAAATGAAGAAAGAAAGGAAATTTCGAATGGAGAAAGAGTGACAATCTCGCTACGAATTGGTTATTGGTAACTACAACCCCATATCTCTCGATCTCATGACATATCTAGATACCGCCGAGATATGTGGGTTAAAGTCGAGACAATGTTCTAAAGAAGAAAAATTACTCTTATTTATCAACTTCAAGAAGAACTTCAACAAGCTACAACAACAAAATCAATCCGTCACCGAACTATTCAAAGAAAATCCAAAAAGAATGACGAGATAAGAGTGTATCGACCTCTCACAAATGATCTTGATGAAATCAAAGAAGAGAGTGAGTACGATGAAATTTTCACCTTCCTTTCCAAGCTCGATTCAAGCTAGGGGTACGCCACAAATTCTTCTCACGGGTGGTGCCATCCGTTGATGAGGTTGTTGGGATGGTTGAAAGAGAAGAGACAAGAAGAATAGTGATGGGTACTCAACTACCGACAACCCCGGCCAAGGCTTTCATCACCAGATCTAACCCTAGGCCGTAACGTCGGGAGATCAAACACTCACCTGCGATTATTGCAAGGAAGGACATAAGCGCGAGAGGAATTTCGTCACTCACTCGCCGCGATTATTGTAGAAGGAAGGACACAAGCGCGAGGAATGCCGGTGTCTCAACCCTCATCTCCGACAAAAGGGAATGCGAGGTGGAGGCTTCGTATGGGAGATCAACGACAAAATCGGGTAGAGAGAGAGAAAATGGGTTACTCGCACAAAAGGAAAAGAGGATATGAGTACAAACGGAGCTGAAAAAGAAATAAAAGGTGAGGTGGATATGGATTAAATGAGACAGCTGTATACACAATTATCCGTGATGTTTCAAGAAAAATCTAAAAAAACCTCTGGTATAATTACAAACCTTACTCAAAATAATATTTTTCTTAATTTTGATCGTAATCCATTACTAATTAAGGGAACTAAATGTTCTTAACTGGAGGCCATATGATATTCTCCCAATCAGAAAAATGAGTCTTTTGGATATTCTGTAATTTGCAGGTGGAATTCCGATTTATAATGCTGTTAGTAAAACAATTCGAGACGTGACAAAGTCTTAAGATATATATATGAAGCTGATGCAATAATTACGTACGTACTAGGTTTGAAAGAGTCATTGAATGAAGAAAATTGCTGGAGCATGCAAATGCTAAGTAGTCAAATTAAAGGAAATTGAATTTAGCTATCTCCTTGCTTTAATACGAATTCTCTCTTCTTCTAGCTTCTTCTTTTTCTTTCTGATTTTTCACTTTTCTGATTTGTATGTTCTTTTGTGGTAGTGATGATTTTGTCTTGATCATGTCACTTGTTAAATTTGAAGCTAATGAGTAATTGGAACTATGAAAAAAAAACGTAATTAATCTAAATCCCAAGTTCAAACAAAATAAAATGGCCATAGAAAATGAACGTGCCGTTCTATTTTTCTTCAAATAAAAAGATTAATTAGGATTTTTTGCCGTACGAAAAGATTGTATGGTTAAAAAATATGAATAAGATAAAACTTTATTCGTTAAACTTTTCGGATTTCAATGACTTATGTTATTTATATATTACATAAAATTTATATGTTATCAGAGTTAAAAATAACAATAAACAAGATTATGAATTCAATAATCACTGCACCGTCGTCAAATATTTCTTCTAATATATACGGCGTCTACCAAGCATCTGTAAGCCATGAAATTCAATCATGGTGTTTGGTGAAATAGTAATTGATATTTGTCTATATAAACAATGTAAATATCCGATACAAATTAAGAAAATATACTCAGAAAATATTGATTTTCTTTTCTGATTATTTCTTCAAATATTGATTTCTTCATGGTATCAGAGCCAAGTCGTTGCTTTATACAAATTTAAAACTCTTGATCTCTAAAACAGAGATTTTTTTTCTCTGAAAATATTTCTTCTCGTGAAAAAAAATTTCTCATTCAAACACCCGTACAAATATTAATTACAAACATCATTTTTGAAGCAATATTTGTCCAACCTAATTTTACCAAATTACTCTAAACACAATTATGAACATTTTGGTAAAATTAGAGTGGAAGAAAAGCTTCCCACGCGCCTTCATACGCCGGTTGAAGTAAAGGGCCCATTTTCCACGCGCTACACGCGCCATCTAGAGGTTGAAGATGATGACATGTCATCCGTTCCTACTGTGCACTTTTGGCTTGGTTCAAAGGTCCTGGCCAACTGTTCTGAACCCGATTTTCTCTTGCCACAGCTTTTCCTATTTTTGGTCAAGTTCTGTCCATTTTTAAAGGTTTGAACCCTGCTTTTTTCCTGCCTGGATTTCTAAAACCGGCTTTGGTTCATTTTTCAAGTTTTTAATCCAATTTTTGAACAGATTTTGTGGTTTTTTATCCTATTAGTATAAATATATATTAAAAATGTAAAAAAATTTTAGTTCTAAAATTATTACACCATTTTCTAGTTTGTTTACCATAATATAATGACAGTAGGTATAATTCCATTACCTACGGAAGTAATCAACTCCAACCTGTACAATTGGTTCACCAAGTGTGTTTAATGATGGAATTATTTTTACTAAGACTAATTATGATGTTTGGTCTCAAATAATGGAAAATGCATATTGCAGAGAGAAAACTCTCTTATATTCATGACAAAAATTTGCAACCAGGAAAAACATCAAACAATTATAATAAGTGGTATGTACAAAATCAAAAAGTGAAATAGATGGATCCTTATCAATGAGTCTAGAAATCATGAAGCGATATTTACGCATACCTATCGCTTCTTGAATTTCGGGTGCTTTGGCAAAAGCATTCTATGATGGAAGTGATGAATTACGTGTATTTGTCTTAAACCAAAAAGCATTTACTGGTACAAAATGGAAAACCACTTTCAAAGTATTACGAGTTGATCAAATTTTCCAAGAGCTTGCACGATAAGGTGGTAATGAAAGACCCTAATGATCTAAAATCATATCAAGAAACTATCGAAAGGTGTTCAGGAGAAATTTTGCGAAAAGAAACTATACCAGATTAAGGTTGTTATTCCTGACATGGTAGCACGTCAATCTCATCAAGGAAAAATCGAGACGCTGACGCTCCGCCATGATTTCTAAAAATCGTTCTTTTCCAATCGAAGAATGAAGGGTGATCGATAAATTATCATTTAAATGTACCCATTGTCATTAAAAGTGGTCATACTAAAGAACGATGTTTTGAACTTGTGTGATATCCTCGATCGCGGATCACAACCGTGACTTTAAGAAAAATCCACGACAGATGTTCATCGCCACCATTGTCAAACAACAAAAGATCAAAGTTGCAAACTCCTCAAAGAATGTTGGTAAGATACTTAAAGCTTTTTCTCCGTTTTTACATGGATAATTGATTCGCGTAACCGATCATACGACATTCGATTCTAGACAAATCTCAAAACCATCCTCACACAAACCGCTTTGACCGCCAATGGTAACACAACCCCTAGTCATCGGGGAAAGATCTTTGTCTCTCAATAGTACTTTGAATTTAGACTCAAGACTTGTTCCTTATTTAGAGTATAACCTTATATCTATTTCTCAAATAACCACCGCTTTATCTTGTTTTGTTATTTTTTGCCCGACTTTCGTGGTGTTCAAGGATATTCAAACAAAGCAAACAATTGGTCGTGGTGTTAGCAAGGAAACCTATATTATTTGGACTTGGATTCAACAAATCATGCATTGGTAGCAACCGGATCTAACAAGGATGAATCAAATATATGGCTATGGCATAGAGATCGGTCACGCTTCTTTGATATTTAAAGAAATTATTTTCAAAGTTTATTTTCGAGCTTTGATCTTTCTACTTTAAAATCTGATGTCCGTGAACTAGCAAAAAGTCATCGCTCCTCATTTCCGTGAACTTTAAATAAAATTCCATTTCCGCTTACGGTTATACATTCTCGATGTATTAGGTCCTTCCAAAGTCTCTACTTTGGGGAGGATCACGCTGGTTTGTTACATTTATCGATGATATTAGTAGAATGATTTGGGTTTGTTTAATGAAATTTAAAAGTGAGGTAAATGTAGTATTTAGAAAATTTCACAAAAAGGTTCAAACTCAATATAAAACACAGATTCAAGTTCTAATAGTGACAAATTATGAGAATATAAAAGTTCCAGCTTCAAGAATATCTTAAAATAGAAGGGATTATTCATCAAACTACTTCGTGTTGATACACCTCAACAAAACGGAGTTGCGTAAAGAAAAATCGACACTTGTTGAAGTCATTCACGCCTCATTGATCAAGCTAATATGTCATTATCTTATCGTGGGAGTAAGCAATTACTTCGCTGCATATTTGATCAATCGGTACCTTCTAGTCCCATTAACTTCCAAACACCACTACAAGCCACATCAAGCAATTGTTACACCAAGTGTTCCCAATTTACCTCCTACGCCTTTCGTCAGGTGGGCATTTGTACACCTACATAAACAAAAAAGTAGCAAGTTGGATCCACGAGCAATACGTTCAGGTTTTTATAGGATATGCCATACAACAAAAAGCGGTATCGGTGTTATCATCCTCCTACAAAACAATTGATTACCACCACGGATGTTATTTTTCGCTAAGATACAATGTATTTCTCATCTACACCTGACTAGTGAGTACAACATTTGATGAAATTAGACTTTACATATAAATTGTTTCCTTAAGAAAGACAAATTATATGTGAAGAAAAATATAAATAACTTGAATTCATATGGTAATAACTCTCAATATAGAAAAGACTCAAGCGGAAATGGAATCAAGTCCTCATCAACTTCAAGATCATTAAGCAAGCTCCTTACTACCACAAAGTTGAGTACGAAGTTTCCTTCTCCACAAATTGATATACCTAACCAATTGTTTGCTAAGAATGTTCCATCTATCAACCAAATTTAAAAATACTTACATCACGCCCCAACAGTAGGTATTCCTAAAGCCATGTATGAATATGAGATTTCTAGTAAAGTCAAATATCCCACGAGTAACTATATGTCTAAACATCGTTTGTCAAAATCAAATGTATCATTCTCAGAATCAATTATCTCATTGATCTATTCCTAACAACAGGTAATTTAAGCTTTAGCCGATCCAAATTGGAAAGATGCTGCGAATGAAGAACTAAGATCCTTAGAAATAAATAGAACTCGGGAACTTGTCGATCATTCACCAACAAAGAAAATTGTCGACGTCGATGGATTTTTCAAAGAAAGTATCAAGCGTGATGGTATGATTGAACGCTATAAAGCAAGATTGGTGGCATAAGGATACACTCGCATATACGTGATCGGACTATACGTAAACATTTCATACCGTGCACTCAAAATTAACACCTGCTCGAAGTCTTGGTATTCTAGTCGCAAATTTAGATTGGCCATTATATTAGTTTGATGTAAAAAATGCCTTTCTACACGGAGATTTAATTGAAGAAGTCTACATAGATTTACCACCAGGAATCAAGAAATTCAAAATCCATGATGAAAAGGTGTGTAAATTAAAAAATCATTGTACGGATTGAAACAACCCCAAGAGCATGGTTTGGTAGGTTCACAAAATCAATGCAAGGTATACAAGCAAAGCAATTGCACTATACTTTATTTATGAAAAAAGGTATGGTAAGATCAAGGCACTTATCAGATATACGTTGATGATATGATAGTAACATGAAATGATCTTGAAGAAAGGAAAGTTCTCCAAAGTTATTTGCCTAAGGAATTTGAAATGAAAGACCTTGCTTCCTTAAAATATTTTCGATCGAGGTTTCTGATCAAAAGAAGGAATCTTCTTATCTCAAAGAAAGTATGTCTTAGATTTATTAAAAGAAACTCAGACATGCTGGCATGTCAACCACCTAATACACCAAGTAGAGGAAGGATTAAAGTTATGTATCAAGGTTGATCAAGTTCCAACAAATAAAGAAAGATACCAAAGCGCTTCATTTAAGGTTGATGTATTTGGTACACACAAGACTAGATCTTGCCTATGCTTTAAGTATTGTCTACCAATTTATGCATAATCTCGAGAACAACATATGAATGCGCAATATTCGATTTTTGAGGTATTTAAAGTCCGCTTCCTCGAAAAGGAGTATTGTTTACTAAAAACTCAGCTTCCAAAGAATAAGATATACCGATTGACGCGATCGTATTGGATCAATAAATGATGCGATCTACATCAAAGTGCTACTTCACTTTTGTGGGTAAACCTCAGAATACGGAGAAGTAAGAAACAATACATGTCATTGCCTCAGATGCATGGCACTCGGGCTTTCATGAGGCTCACGGGTTACAATCTTTCTTGAAAGATTTTGGGATATCCTTCTAAAGAATCAATTAAGTTATTTTGCGGACAATAAAGAAGATGCGGATATCAAGCCATAATCCGCTTCAACACGATCGCATAAAAACATGTCAAGTTGATCGGTTTTATTAAGAAAAAGTTAGAAGAAAATTCATTTGGACCGCTAAAAATTAAGTCAAGATCAATCTACCGACATCCTCACTAAAGTAGCCTCATATCGAGATTCACAAAAGTTTTAGTCAATGCACGAAGACATCTACGCACCAACTCGAGTGAGAAATTTAATTCAACAAACACTACAACACAATTCAACAATAACTGCAACATAATTCAACAAACATTTCACCGACGTCAAACATTTCTTCTAATATACACTCACACTACCAATAGCTATAAGCCATGCAATTCAATCACATTACAATAAGAATTGATATTTGTCTATATAAACAACGTAAATATTCGATAGAAATTAAAAAATATACTCAAAAAAACATTAATTTTCTCTTTTAATTATTTCTTTGAATATTGATTTTTTCGTAAACATGAATTATTTGGCTTATTTTCTTCCTCTCGAAAAGAGAAGATTAGTCAAACGAGAATGAATGAATTGGTTCCCGCAATAGTAGATAATATAATAGTGGTTTAATTTTTCAACAGTAACCCAAGGGGAATTACTTTGGGTTTTAAGTTTTAATATTTTATACATGGAGATTAAGTGGAACGTTGAGAGAGCTTTCTGAGTCAGAACTGAGGGATTGGGAGAGAATGGGTTTTTGGGATTACTTTTCCGGCACAGCCGATCTAGTTAAACGGACCTCACCCGATCTAATATCCGTTAAGAACTGTTGTTCCAACTCTTACACTAACAGCGTTGCTACCGTCTGTAATATTTGTAGCGCCGTCAAGTCCGGTGTCGCCAACGTAGTTCCAGACGATCTAAATCGGTTCAATATAATCCGGTTCACCACAATCCTTGCTAAAAGCGCCGGCCCAGAGTTCCTGAAATCCTTTCCAGGTTTTCGTCTCGCACTACAAGAATTATTTAATTATTTGGGAGCTCCGTAAAGCATTTTTTTTTTTTTGTAAAGACATGTAAAAATAACGTTGCTATTCTCTTAATAGTTTAAGTTTAAATATAGAGTTTTCACGTTCAAGATCCAATAATCTTAAGTGTTTGACATGACGCATGTTTTATAGAATCAATACTTACGAGAGCTATAGATATATAAAACTGGTTTTTGTTTTCTTTTAATAATTTAAGTTTTTAATAGAGTTGTTTTCCAACTAATGAATTTGAATGATACATGTTAATTTTGTTTAACAATTCAGCAAAATACAAATATTATCATTAGCTTAACTTTGGACGAGACGATGTATTTACTGATTTGATCTAACTCTTTCCTATCTACCCGTTTAACGGTTAAAGTTTCACTTATGAATATAGAACCCTCCTGTCCTATTTGTGAATTTTCAAGTATTGGGGTTCTCTGTTTGCTGTAATTGCAGGTGGGCACACTGCTTATAATGTAGTTAATAAATCAATTAAGGAGATGAAGAAGTCAGAAGATCATGAATTTGATGCAAAAACTTTGCTTGATAAGGTAAACAGGCTGGAGAAAGAAGTGATTGGTTATAGAAAAATGCAAGGGAAGCTAATAATGGATGAAGCTAGAGTGGTTTCCCCAGCTAATGGTTCCTTCGATTCAGATGGGTATCCAAAACCTCAAGATGTTATCAATGTCTTTATAGAACAGCAATCCATCAGCAGGCAGTTCATGGACGGTCTATTGATTCCTGTGGTTGAAAGCAAGAAGTTTTAATATTAAGCAATGTTGTAATATTTTAAATGTCTCATAGAGTCTCTACTCTATGAGACTATGACTCTATTGTATTAGCTTATTAGGAAGACAGTATTTCGAGTGATGAGTATTGGCCAATGGGTGCCTCCGTCCTGACCGACCACTGAATGCTGATGTGGTTATGTTATTGTTGTTCATTTGAATAACTTGAGTTTCCTTCAATCCCTCGTTAATCAGTTTAATTTGTTTGATTCTTTTTTCTAGGACAATAAGCTTTTACTTGTCCCCTTAAAAACCCAAAAATATGGGACAACGTCTAAGCCAGGTAACATACGAGGGACTTTACCAGACTAAGAAGCAAGAACAAAGACAGAGACTGGAAAGCCCTTGTATATATGAAGATTATATTGGAAGATGTTTTAAGTATGAACATTTCTCACCAAAACTAGTTGAAAATCTTTGACAACTTAATTTTGAGTTACATGGCAAAATCAGTATTAAATTTCACCAACTTTGGGAAACCATATCTCTTTGTTGTGTTTTCTACTCGTAAGTTGAATTTGAAGCGTCACCAATTTGGTATTTGTTAGACTCTACTATTGGCAGATTCTAATGTGAGCGGCTCTTACCGTTCATGTTGTGTGTGTGTGTGTTTGTTTTTACTTTTATTATTATTATTATTATGATTATTATTATTATTATTATTATTATTATTATTTATGAATAACTTTGGCCTAGCTCTTAATGATGTATATGTTTTATTGTTTAATAAAATGTCATTTTCCCTTAATATTGACCGTATCTTTTCATTTGTCTTGCAGATCTTTTCAAATATTATTAATTTGTTAAAATAATATGAAACAAATTTATTTACTTTTTTTTTCTTTCTTTAATAAAAAATGGAGAATATTATTAATAAACTTAGACAACTACATCCTTAAATAGGATCGGTTCATTTTCAATATAAATTACATAATTTGGTGTTGTTAGATCAAATTTAACTAAACCTTTAACATCTTTTACGATATTTCCTTTTATTATTAAAAACCTGATTTATCATTAAACTTGTCTTTTTTTTATTACATTTATATACTTAAGTAAATCTCTACACATAATAACTATTATGTGATAAATAAAACGATAACAATATATAATTATTCATAAATATGTTAACTATGTCATTCTTAATAATTCCCATCACATATTCTTCAAAAACGCAGAATTAGTAGTTGGGTTTCATACATGAAGTGAAAATTTAATTGAAGAAATTGTCAGTTCGCATGATAAGAGTCCTTCCATTCTTTTCCTATGCAGGCCATCCAAGAAAAAATATATAGGTATATTACTTTCAAGTTCCTCAAACATGCACCCTTTAGTTATTCACTTATGTATTGATACTTTCCTCCCTCCTTTTTATACTATTGATTAATACTAAATAGTAATACACATATTTAATAAATTGAGTTACACCTTTTATTCTATTGATTAATTATAATTTAATCAACCTAATTCAACGAAATATAAAATTATTATTGTATAAATGAAAATTAAATGTTAAATCTAATTTATAATTAATATAATCCATTTACGCATATAATTTTTACTTTTTAATTATTGTGATTGGGCTTAATATATATACATTATGATTGTAATTTGATTGTTAAGTCTACTATCATGTTTTTGGTTTTTTAAAAAAAAACAAAAGGTTAAACTTCTTAATTAACGTTTATTTAATTTCAGTTATGTTTTTAAAAGATTTTAATTTAATATTTAATTTATAAACTAATTCTTATATTATTAACTTGAAATAATAATACCATTTAATTTAAGAATTTTTACATAATTAAAAAATAAAAGATAATTTTAACATTTATCTTCTTCCTCAGTTATTTATTTATTTATTTATTTTTCTTCTTCTCCTATGTTTTTTAATCTCCTTCCTCGTATATACTTGTTTACGTTCTTTTTTTTTCTTTTATGTCATGCGGCTAGACAATTGTCCAAAAAAGAAAAAAGAAAAATGAGAATTTTAAATAATAATAACAAATTGTAATAAAAAAGATAATCAACATGATCTATAAATATTTACAGAATTTGCCATTTAAGTGAGTGAAGAAAATCAGCCCTATAAATCTGTTTAATGTTACAATTGATTTATAAACCTCCATTTTGCTTCTTTAAAAGTTTGCAATAAAAGCAAAAAGAGTTTTGCAAAAAGTATGGATGAATACTAATAGCAATTCTCCACGTAACGTTTATATGCTTGCATATATATCAACCATACATGCATCCTTTCTTGCTTTCATACATCCCCCAGAAAATCCACCTTCTCTTTAATATTTTAGAACCCAACAAGCTATTTAAGTAAAATTACATAATCTAGATTTGAACAATCTAGTGGGAAAGCACTTATTGCAAGAGGGATATGTTGCATTCCAAATATGCAGAGAGTATAAGTGTTGACAAATGTACCAAATGCTACATATCATTACATAATAATTTATATTTTAGTGATTCCGTTATTTATAGAAAACTGCTGTTTTCCTCTACAGTTTTATCAGCTAATTTTACTGATAAACGGAAACAACACCTTAGAAATTGTTATTTCAAAAAGATTCATATTTCTTTAAAATCCAAAAAACTAATATAATGTTGTTAGATCAAGACAAATTACGACCCTAGTAGACCTCATAATTCCATTAGTAACTGAAAACTTATCTACCTCCAAAACAACCCCAACCTTTTCAACAATCCTAGAAATAATAACATCACACCTCTAATCTAAATTCAAATTAGAGTGGAATTGAAACTAAGATTGGAAGGAGTTATACTTGATAGGAGCCTCTGGACAGCAAGAAGATAATTATCAAAGCTCCAAGTGCACGTTTCAGTACCAAATCAAGTTCCTTTTCCTCCTTATAATAGAAAACGAAGGTGTATCACGTCCAACCCTCCTTTCTTAGTCCAGCTCTTACAATGAACCCGGAGTAGAGCATCCAAATTAACTAAGTGTTGAGAGGCAAGCCTCAAGACCAAAGCTAACTCAATGGATCCTACCTCCTTTTTCAATTAAAACCCCAATGTCAAGAGCCGAGTCCAGATTGCCAACACGACTCGCTAAATAAAATTTGAAAACAAAAAATTAACGATCACGAGAAAGAGTACTAAAAATTATAAATCAATCAATTAAAAACAAACAGAGAACACAAACCCTAGAAAACAATCAAAATCACATATATGATAGAGTAAAATCGAAGAGAAAAACAAGACCGCTTAATTAAAAGAGAAAAAATCATCGCACAATCAGTGAAGTAACAAGCTAAAAGAAGAAAAACCAGCAAGAGCTGGAAGATGAGTCCAAAGAGTTTTGTGCGATCTTGTATCAAATTCTAAAAATTGCCATATTAAAATAAAAAAAGGCTTGATTTGATTGCTAAAATTCCATTCTTTTAATGTCCTTAATATTTCACCAAGTATATAGTTAATTTTGTTGAATTCAACAAACATTGCAACACAATTCAACAATCACTGCAATACAATTCAACAAACACTGCACCGACACCAAACATTTCTTCCAATATACACGGCGTCTACCAAGCAGCTATAAACCATACAATTCAATCATGGTGGTTGGTGAAATAGTAATTGATATTTGTCTATATAAACAATGAAAATATCCGATACAAATTAAGAAAATATATTCAGAAAACAATGAAGCAATTATTTCACCAAGTGTTCCCAATTTACCTCCTCTATGTCTTTGGTTGTGTGGCATTTGTACACCTACATAAACAACAACGTAGCAAGTTGGATCCACGAGCAATACATTGTGTTTTTATGGGATATGTTATACAACAAAAAGGGTATCGGTGTTATCATCCTCCGACAAAACAAATGATTACCACCATGGATGTTATTTTTCATGAAGATACAATGTATTTCTCATCTACACCTGAATTTCAAAGGGAGTACAACCATGCTGAAATTCAGACCCTTACATATAAATTGTTTCCTTATGAAGAAAGACAAATTATATGTGAGGAAAATATAAATAACTTGAATTCAGATGGTAATAACTCTCAATATAGAAAAGACTCAAGGGAAATAGAATCAAGTCCTCATCAACTTCAAGATCATCAAGCAAGTTCCTTGCTACCACAAAGTGAGTACGAGTTTCCTTCTCCACAAATTGCTGATATATCTAACCAATCGTTTGCTGAGAATGTTTCAACTATTGAACCAGCCAGAAAAATACTTTCATCACGTCCTAACAGAGGTATTCCTAAAGCCATATATGAACCTGAGATTTCTAGTAAAGTCAAATATCCCATGAGTAACTATATGTCTAAACATCATTTGTCAAAATCAAATGTATCATTTATGAATCAATTATCTGCTGTATCTATTCCTAACAGTGTGCAGGAAGCTTTAACTGACCCAAAATGGAAAGATGATATGAATGAAGAACTAAGATACTTAGAAATAAATAGAACTTGGGAACTTGTCGATCGTCCACCAACAAAGAAAATTGTTGGATGTCGATGGATTTTTTCAGTAAAGTATCAAGCACATGGTATGATTGAACGCTATAAAGCAAGATTGGTAGCAAAAGGATACATTCAGACATATGGGATCGACTATACGTAAAACATTTCATACCGTAGCCAAAATTAACACTGTTCGAGTATTGGTTCTCTAGTTGCAAATTTAGATTGGCCATTATATCAGTTTGATGTAAAAAATGCCTTTCTACATGGAGATTTAATTGAAGAAGTCTACATGGATTTACCACCAGGAATCAAGAAATTCAAAATCCATGATGAAAAGGTGTGTAAATTAAAAAAATCATTGTATGGATTGAAACAATCCCCAAGAGCATGGTTTGGTAGGTTCACAAAATCAATGAAGGCATTTGGCTACAAGCAAAGCAATTCAGACCATACTTTATTTCTGAAAAAAAAGGTATGGTAAGATCACTGCACTTATTGTATATGTTGATGATATGATAGTAACAGGAAATGATCTTGAAGAAAGGAAAGCTCTCCAAAGTTATTTGTCCAAGGAATTTGAAATGAAAGACCTTGGTTCCTTAAAATATTTTCTTGGGATTGAGGTTTCTCGATCAAAAGAAGGAATCTTCTTATCTCAAAGAAAGTATGCCTTAGATTTATTAAAAGAAACTGGTATGTCGGCATGTCAACCAGCTAATACACCAGTAGAGAAAGGATTAAAGTTATGTATCAAGGTTGATCAAGTTCCAACAAATAAAGAAAGATACCAAAGACTTGTTGAAAGGTTGATGTATTTGGCACACACAAGACCAGATCTTGCCTATGCTTTAAGTATTGTCAACCAATTTATGCATAATCCTGGAGAATAACATATGAATACAATTATTCGTATTTTGAGGTATTTAAAGTTTGCTCCTGGAAAAGGAGTATTGTTTACTAAAAACTCAGAGTTCCAAAGAATAGAAGTATATCTTGATCTTGATTGTTTGGATCAATAAATGATAAGCGATCTACATCAAAGTTACTTCACTTTTGTAGGAGAAACCTTGTAACACTGGAGAAGTAAGAAACAACACGTTGTTGCCTGTTCAAGCGCCAGAGGTCAATATGTAGGTACGGCACTGGACTTTGTAAGGCCTTATGGTTACAATCTCTCTTGAAAGATTTGGGATATCCTTCTAAAGAATCAATTAAGATATTTTGTGACAATAAAACAGCATGTGATATTGCTCATAATCCAGTTCAACACGATCGTACAAAATATGTTGAAGTTGATCGGTTCTTTATTAAGGAAAAGTTAGAAGAAATTCATTGGAATTGCCAAAAATTAAGTCAGAAGATCAATTGGCTGACATCCTCACTAAAGCAGTCTCATATCGAGTATTCACAGAAGTTTCAGTCAAGTTGGGCATGAAAGACATCTATGCACCAACTTGAGGGGCAGTGTTGAATTCAACAAACACTGCAACACAATTCAACAATCACTGCAATACAATTCAACAAATACTGCACCGACGCCAAACATTTCTTCTAATATACACGGCACCTACTAAGCAGCTGTAAGCCATGCAATTCAATCATGGTAGTTGGTGAAATAGTAATTGATATTTGTCTATATAAACAATGTAAATATCCGATACAAATTAAGAAAATATATTCAGAAAACATTGATTTTCTCTTCTGATTATTTCTTCAAATATTGATTTCTTCAAATTTCATTTTCCAAGAGCAAATAAATGTATTTAATAAATGAAGAGATATTTTTTTCTATAAAATGATGATAGTTTTGGAAATTTTAGCTAATACTCAAAAGTAGCAAAGTAATAACAAGTTAAACAAAAAGGATCATTTTTAAAATTTTCATAGAAATACAAAATTTATTCTCAACTCCTTCAAGTGAATGTCGAATGTTACATAATATTCCTTCAGAAAAGTAAGTGCTTTAAAGTATAATATTGTTTGATAAAAAATAAAAAAATATGGATGCGTGTGTTCCTCACACATCGATATTTGATTGGTGTGTGTATGAATTTATATTTCTTAATCTCATTGCGTTTAACATGTGTGAGAATTGAGTTAATATTATTTTAGGTAGCGTTTGATTCACATAATAGAATCAGAATCGGAATTAGTTAGAGAATGAAATGAAATGAAAAAGAAATAATATTGTTTGATTTGATCAATGAAATCAAAGAAGGAATCAATATTATAATGTTTGATTTGTTACTGTAATAAAATAAAAAAAACTACAAATTACCTTTATACTCCTAGATTTAATAAAGTTTAAATAATATCATTTAATTATTATTTTTTCGTCAAACAAAATATATTATTAAAATCATTATGTTTCTAAATAATTATTACTTAAAAAATATATTATTAAAATTATTATTTTTCTAAATAGCGTTTAGGTTTTTTGAGGTTTGTGATTTTGGATTTAGGGATTTAAGGATTTAAGGATTTAGGATTTGAGATTTAGGATTTAGAGATATATTTGTGGGTTAAGGTTTAGGATTAAAATTATTATTTTTCTAAATAAGGTTTAGGGTTTTAGGATTTTGGATTTGAGGTTTAAGGTTTAGGGTTTTAAGATTTGAGATTTAGGGTTTAAGGATTTGGGATTTGGAATTTGGGATTTAAGATTTAGTGTTTAGGGTTTATGATTTTAGGATTTAGTGTTTAAGGTTTTAGGATTTGGAGTTTAAGGGTTAGTGCTTTTGGTCTAGGATTTAGGGTTTAAGGTTTAGGATTTAAGGTTTAGGGTTTTGGGTTTTGGGGTTTTGAGGTTTTGAGATTTGAGTTTAGGGTTATATTTAAGATGAGTAAAATTGAAAAAAAATTGAGATGAGAATGAAATCATGATTCCTAAAGGAGAAAGAAGAAATTATAATTCTTTCTCCTTTAAGAATCGATTTCATTCATGACTCATTTTTGAGTCTAACTAAACACAAAAATTAAAAGAATTAATTTTGATACTTTTTCTATTTACTCCGACCACACAACATTAAAGAAGTGTATGTTTTAAAGTGTTAATATGGTTTGATTAAAAAAAACTTTTAAGCGTGTCTGCCCCCACATCGATATCGATATTTGAATGGTGTGTATATGGGTCTATATCTCTCGATCTCATTAAATGTGTGAAAGTTGAGTTGACATTCCATGGAAGAAGTGTTTTTTTTTTTCTTTTCAAAGTATCAATATCGTTTAATCAAAAAAAGAATGTCTAATATTCCAAAGTTGAATAATCATACGTCCTGACCCAACTAACTAAATTAAGGGGAAAGTAATGAAATTTAAAAAAAAAAATCATCAAACGCCTTTTAGTAAAATTAGCAAGTCCAATAAACAGACAGAAATTCGATCTCACCTAAATAAGCAATTAAGTTTTTCTACGAAGACGCTTCCTCAACTTGTTAATATTTGTGGTTGGTTGTTCATCTTCTTCTTCACGCTATCTGCCCATATCTTACCAGAATCATCCGCGTCCTCATCCTCAACATCAGAAGTAATTGACCCAGATGAAAGCTTGGATATACATGCGAGAAACTAGACTCGACGGTGAAAAGTACTGAATGCTAAGACGACGGTGAAAAGTATTGAATGCTATAAGACTCGACTGTGGTGAGCACTTTAAGGCAGCAATAATACTTGTGGGCAGTGACTTTCTCAGGAGTTTTTGAAGCGTTGAAACCATTAGAATCCAATTCCAACATTGATGTCATTGGTACTAGCTGCTTCACGAGACCATGAAAGAGTTGCGAGCTACGTCTCCTCAAAATTTTCAACAGGGAAGAAAACCAAACAGGAAAGATAAGAACCATATTTGTCAATTAATTCAAATTAAAAAAAGATGTCCTCATACAGGATCGAACTATGAATCTTTAGTTTGCAGGATTGACGCTCTACCTGTAAATAAGCAATTAAGAATACTTCTTCTCAATTTCAAAGAATACTTTTTGTTAAACTAAAAAAAGCCACGTCTGGGTCGTTCTTCAGCAGCATTTACTCTAATCGACCGGCCATCCAAACTCTGCACCATCCAAAATAATATAAAACTCAGGCTCTTTCATTATGCTCATACAAATGCGTCTAGGACGTAGAGAATCTAGCCATTTCAGTTTTCCCCAGTCACTTTGCCTGTCTGTAGATGCATACATGCACACACTCTAACGAGGAAAATTTGGTAGCTTTTTCCTGATTTTCTCATGCTTGTCATTTTATTTATTTTAAAGGCATTCAGAAACTATTATATGCCTAATTGAAGCATTATCAATTTCTAATAAATAACTCTCGGGGATTTTAATTTGCGCTTGGGAAACATGATCTTCAAACTTTGAAAAAAAATGGTTAGTCATGCATGTACCTGTCCATCAAGAGCAGCAACAGCATCATTCAGTTCCGTTTCACTAGACATTGTAACAAAGCCAAACCCACGAGATCTCCCTGTTTCTTGGTCATAGACCACCCTAGCGTTAAGCACTTTTCCATGTTCACTGAAAACTTGCTCCAAACGAGAATCGCCCACTTGCCATGGCAGGTTACCTACATAGATTCTAAAAGATGATTCTCTGGTTCTTTGAGGAGGTGAACCCCTAGCAGCAGCCTTGTTGACAGTTAAAAGCCTTCCATTCAGATCCTGTTGAACAACATGTGAAAAAATCAAAACAGAAGTTTGAAACTTGACAAGAATGTCTTATACTCACAGAAAAAATATAAAACAAGCTGTGAGAGAGTACATAGAAAAATACTTATAGGACAGTGTGAGATATACCCTAGTTTTGTTTTAATGAGCATCCAAATATAATAAAGTGCCTATTGCAAGAAAATTACAAATTTCTGATAACAAGTATACCTCTGAGGCATCAGATAACGTCTATTAAGACAGTAAGCCCTAAGGCATAACAAAGTCAGTGGAGCAAGGAGAATAGGAAGTGTGTGATTAAATATTGGTCAGTTTGATCATCTGTTTATTAGGTGCTATTAAAATGACTTCTTAGCTACTTCCTTAGGCAATACTCAGAATTTATAACTAGCATTTCATATAATTGATTAATCCCATTTTTTCAGTTGGTAGTTACTCTCCTGTTAGACCGATACACTTTGCTACCAACTGAAATAGATTAATCACTAAGACAACCTATGAAGTTTTTTCACAACTCACAAGCTATTGACAGAACAATCACATTAGAGTTCCTAAATAGGTCTCATTGAACTGGTTCACTATATTTCCACACAGAACAAAGTAAATCTCTGGAATATAATCAATTAGTGAAATACGGCACCAACATTCCAGAAAGTAAGTCCCAAAGCTTGCTACAAGATATTAGGCACATTATTACAGTCGGAGAGTCGGACCTCAATAGAAAGGAACATACTTGCTTTGCAGATTGCATCATCCTTTCTATTTAATGTCAAGAATGCAAAAATTAAAATGCAATACAAAGTAATTCTATTTTCAGAAGAAATGCTTAAGATAAGGGTAACTCACATAACGGTGGAACATGCCTTTTCGGCTTCTTCAACATTATTCATAGTTATTGTTAAGTCCCAAATTGGCTAAGATTAAAGCAACAATGCTCTTTATAAGTCTGGTTAATCCTCTAACTTACAAGCTTACTTTTGGGTTTAGAGTTAGACTTGGATTTCTAAGTGTTATAAACCTAAATCCTCTACTCCGATCTGTCTCCCTATTGTAAATTACCTAGCGAAATTATATAAAAAAATTAGAACAATTTGGAAAATTTCCAATACTAAAGACCAAAAATTCAAAATTTACCTCAGCAATTTCAACAATTCCAGCCTCATTAAAAACCTGAGCGAGTTTCTCACTATCAATATCATAAGGTAAATTTCCCACAAAGAGCTTGGCATCTTCAGGCGGTTCCTCTGTTCCCTCCACCCCTTGGCTTTCCCAAGTCGAACCCTCTTCATTTTCTTTTTCCCCTTCTTCTTCTTCTTCTTCTTCTTCTTCTTCTTCTTCTTCTTCTTCCTGTTGAGCCCAATCCGAGGTCTGCGCCACAAGTGGAACTATACGAAAAGGTGAAGAGTTGTGTTTGAGAGAGACCCATGAAAAAAAGGAAGATGAGAGGTGTACGAGCTTGATGGGTTTTGAAGGAATAGAGTGAAATGGGTATTGGTTTTTAGTGGTGAAGAGGCTTGGTACAGAGGCTAAACAACTTTCAGCTACAGATAATGCATTGAAATTTGAGGAGGTCGCAGAAGACATGGTTTCAGAAAAAGATAGAAATAGAGAGGATAATAAAACTGAAAAAGAGGGAGTGTAGGACTCTTCTTTATCACATAGCTTTACAAAGATCAGCAAGAGAGGAAGATTTTTCCGTTGATGTTTCGCACCATTATTCTAGCAAAACAATTGAAATTAGGAGAAAAAAATTTAAAAATAAATTAAAAGATTATGACATGAAATAATATTCCAAAAATCTTGATATATAACATTTTTTTATTTAATCGGTAAAATTACGATGTTTTTGATAAAAAAAATTAAGAATTAAATCCAACTCCAACACTACACACTTAAAATATGTAGATATAAATGTAATTAGTATGCTTTGGTTATTTCAGTTAAAGTTATTTAAATTTTTTTATAATAATTTAATTCTTTTATTATAAAAAAAGTGATAATAGAGTAACAAATTTATTTATTTTTTATTATTTTCATAATCATTATTATTTATTATTAAACTAATTAATAGTTTAGAAAATATTAAAAAATTATTTATTTACTGTGTTATCATTTTTTTTAAAAAAGAAAGAATAACAAAAAAAAATAAAACTGCTTTTCTTAACAGACTTTTGTATCATCTATCCAAATATGAAATATGCATTTATCGTTTAAATTATTTTAAAAAAAAATATAAGTGAATCCAAAACCGTTTTGCTGCCGTCTATAATATTTATTTTTTAACAAAAGAAAAAAAAATTATTAGGATTTTAAATTTGTGCGCAAGCTTCCCAAGTTTGTTCTAACTATTGTGGGCCTGACCAATAAACTAAGTGAAACCCCAACCCATAGTGATCACGCGTGAACCCAATTGAAGGCCCAAATATCCTGCAATAGTGTTCTGTAATATTAGGGGTAAGTCGTAGCCCAATGGGCCAATATAAAATCAAGGTGTTTTTGCCAAAAATCATGTGACAACGTCGTTTTGCGGTTTTATTTGCTTTAATTCTAGAGAACTTACAAAACTTGTAAGAAGTTAAGAAATGTCTATCAAATCTTCAAGGATGGTATGAATTATACTGAAATAATGTAAAAAACTTGAAAAAAAATCTGGAAAATCTTATCAAACTTTTGGAAAAAAGGGTTGCGACTTATGTAAAAAAAATAAAAAAATTAACACGTGTGTGTGATTGATTACCCGTATATTTAATTGGAAAACTTGAAATATTTTTTCTGTATTTTTCATTGTTTTTACTCTAGTTGTATTTATGTTTTATTATTTTTTATTGGAAAAGATTCATAAGAATTATATTTTTTAATTTTAAACGATTAATATAACTAATGAAATCAAATATAATCTTGATAAATATCAATAAATTAATGTTATATTTAATCAATTATCTCTAACCTAATTAATACCCGATACGCTCATGTCCCATTAGGTTAACGAAAACCATTATCAATGCCCGGGCCATTGTATGATAAGTTTAACCAACGCAAAGCAATCAATATAAGGCTAAACTTAACTTCAACAAAAGCCTAAATACTAGACAAAACTCATTATATTATGTCTGCTCAAACATGTAAGGAGGTTTTATATTTAAATTAAAAAAAAGTTAATCTTTCTTAAGTGATGTCAAGTCCACATAAAAGTAAAATGATTACAAAACTTATGGCCTATAAACATCTAGTTAAAATACCATTTATCTGTCCTTCCCATTATATAAGGGGGAGAATAAAACTTTAATCCCATTGATTTGTCTTCATATGTATTTTATGTTTCCTTCGACACAAGTTTAATTTAAGCTACTAAATTTCGAAACATCCAAAAGAAAGAACATTTTTTTCCCTTTTAACGTAAAATTACATAAATTAATGGCTTAGAACGTTATTATATATATCAAAATATTTTAATAATGATAAGATTTGATTAATAATACGTATTTTAACATATCATTTAAAATCATTATAAATTATTGATATGTAATATTTCTTATTTATATTTAATAAGATTCAAGTAAATTTATTACGTATATTTTTCATTATAAATTATTGAAATAATTTGTACTATCTTACACGTTTAAAAAAGAATGAAAGATCATGATTGCATTCTAAAAAATTTGTCCAGCTAATTAGGGTTTCTAGAGGACAAACCAACAAATTAATTGGAGGTCCCCGATTCAAAGTCCATTGCACGTGCACCATGCATAATAAAAAGAGCAGACAAGACTAAAGAAAGCTATAGCTCCTTTAATTTTTACAAGCCTCAACTTAGTTCCCTTTGCTTCCTCAAAACGGTTTGTATAACTTTTCTCGTTTCTTTTAGAAAATTAATCAAAAATCTAGGGTTTGAATAATCATGAAAAGCAAAATTATTACAAACTTTGGTCGGGTTTAAATTGCAAACATCCACATCAAACCCACCTAAAAGCAAGACGTTCAATCAAAGATTTTGATACTTTTTGTTGCCTATGTTGCTTTCAAAGTAGTAGAATTTTGAGGCTAGTATGTTTACACATTGCTCTTCCTTTAGGAAACCTCTGATAATTTTTTATTGTTAATTCAAGGCTTTCTCTAGCTAGCAACTATTGTAACTATTAATTCATGTACCAAGGGGCACGTAAATATTGAAAATATATATTAGACGACACAAAGAGCCTTATTAGGGAAAGGCATTGTTGAGGAACGTTTGACAATATTTGCAATGAGTAATATTAGCTGCGGGCCGTGAGGCTTTCTCGATCATGGATAATATTTAAAGTTTTCTTTTTTATATGCTCATTAACACTTCTTCTTTTTTTAATTCAATATATACTTTTTTTTAAATGAAATCATAAAAACAACTAATACAATAAAGCAATTAAAAATGCAATACAAAGAGTATCATAAATACTTCATTACACATATATATTAACACCAAGTTTCTACTACACACGTATACAAATCTAATCAACGATTCAATATATACTAAATTTATATTTCTCTCGTATTCTTTTTTTTTATTAATGAAATGAAAATTGAATATCAGAATTTGTTCAACATATTTTCGGCTAAAGATTATTGTATCTTAAAAGGGTGGATTAAATATTTTTCAGTGTGCATGGGAAATAAATTTTTAAAAAAATTTAAACTATTAAATGTGTTAATATTTAAATTTTATATTATGTACTAACTCTTCCTAAAATTTATATTATTGAAAAAAATAGTTGATTATATTTTTAATATTTATCGATAATTATAATTATTTTGCGTGTAAAGAAAAATGACACTAATTCATATAGTTGGTAGTCAACCTTTTCTCCTTCTAATAACTCACATATCATATACGTTGCGAAGTGTAATCTAGTGATTTTTTAAGTATTATAATGATTTTTAGGCTAATATAATTTGATATTTAAGGTGGTAGCTTTTATTATAATATTAATATATAGTTATAATCTTTAACCATGATAAAATACGTTATCGATTGTATTACGGTGTATACATTCGTGTTATATTTGTTATATATTCATGATTTTAAGTATAAATTAAATATTATTTTTTTTTTATCATTTTTAGTCAACTTTTTATTTATAAATATCTTTATACAAAAATAATTAGTAATAATAATCCGTGTCACTTTCAAGGGATATACATTCAGTAGTTAAGAGGGGTGCATGTCAATTTTCGATTTTCGAAAAAAAAAATTAGAAGGATAATAATTATAAAATTAATACATAAAATTAAAATTTATTCTATTTTAATTTTAAAGTTTAAGTTTTAATACTCAATATATCAACTATATTTAATAATTTAAACATAGTTTTATTAAAATAAATTATATATAACATATTTTTAATTAAAAAATATTTAGTATTATTTGTTATTGTATAATATAAATCCTAATTTTTTCCGTATATCACTTCCTATAGTCTCCGGGTTTAGTTTGTATTGTAACTTGAATTGATACTCTTGGGCAAGAGTTCCAACCCCAAGTACCCAACCTCTCCCCTCCCGACACGACACGACACCTCACCAGACCACACCACGCCACACCACGCCAAAAGATGATTATCAATTGAACGTAAAAGGTTAACAAAAATGTGGTGAAGGCACCCCTAACCGCCACATTCTTTTATAAAAAGAAGCACTGTAATCATTTTTTTAAAAATAACATTAAACACATATTTCTCATGGGTTAAATTATATTTTATTTAATCTTTTTGGTGATAATTATTATAATATAGGAATAAAATTGATTATAAATATTATAATAAAATATTTTAATTAATATTGAACTTATTTTTATATTTTTATTATATTTTAAAATAAAAAATATATTATTTTTAATTTCATATGAAAGAAAAATCAAAACACATAATTTTATAATTAAAAATTCAAAAGGACTAAACACACATTCTTTGATAGTCCTAAATTTTTACACAATCGTATTATTTTTATATTATACAATACGCTCTACAATTAAACATGTTCAATATTATTGGATTATTATTTTTATTGTTATAATTTTTAGAGTATTATTTTTTATAATTTTTTAAATCAAATGATAGCTAATATAATTCGAGCTTATAATTTGAATTAAAGAGGATGTGAATTTTAACCGAAACTAAAAAAAATTAAAAATTATTTATATAGTTCATTTTTCATAATTAATTAAATGTCTACATGGTCTCTTTATTTAGATCAAAGTTTAGCTTATAAGAAGTGTTGTTAATTTCATGTATTTATAAAAAGAGTATAATTTAAAATCTTTTTATTTTTAAAAAAAATAATAAGTAAGAAAAAAGTTAACTTTACCTCAAATTCTTAGTTGAACATAATAAAATAATACACGTGTAATATGTATGTTTATATTATTCATAAGATATATAATTAAAATTTTAATATTTAAATAAAAGTACTATTCGAACTTAATAAGAATTTTTTCTTTAAATATTTAATAAAAACTTTATTATCAAATACACAAAGTAATACACAAGATAATAAAATTTTATTTAAATTTAATCAATATAATTTGTGAAAACGTTTGAAAAATTTTTAATTAAAAATTATTTTACTAAATATATATTTATGAAAAAAATACAAACATGCATATATATAGTATGTTCTACATCATTATATTTAATTGAGAATTTGATGAAAATTAACTTAAACATTGATCAGTACTTTTCACAAATAAAGAGATTTAAATGATATTTTTTTAGTCTTATAAACTAGGTTAATAAACAAAGCATTTGACCTTAAAAAAAAGATTATCTAGATATTTCTTCCATCATGAAAAATGAACTATATAAGTAATTTTTAAATTTTCTTAGCTGTAGTTAAAATTCACATCCTCTTCGGTTCAAATCATATCAGCTACTTTTGATATAAAAAATGTTTAAAAAATAAAAAAATTATATTTTAAAACTTATAACAACAAAAACAATAATCTAATAAAATTGAACGGGTTCAATTTAATATCATTCAAAATTAAATGAATCTAAATATGTATAATTTAATTTAAGCGACATACAATTGACATCGTTTAAAATAAAATAATGTATCATACTTTTTATAATACTAAAAATATACGAGTGAATATAGGAGATATTATTTTAATGATGTTATTTTTATTGCTTTATAAAAAACTTTATATTAGTTTTTTCATCTACTCACTACATGCACCACAACTACTAAAAATTGGAAGGCTATTTTGAAATTTCATTAGAAGAAGAAAACTAACAATCCATTTAATTAAAAAAAATCCTAAATAATGGCTTGTTCCTTAATTTACTTCCTCACCATCCAACCCTCTGTGTCCCTGTTTTTCTACCCATATTCATGGCTAAACCTCCAAAAAGCACCTAATTAAACCACACTCAAGCAAATCCCCATGTTAGTAACCCATCCAAACCCCTTACCCCATCCAAATCCCAAATTTTTGCAACAAAACACAATTAATCCCAATACCCAATTTTTCCATACCGTATTCCATGATTTTAATAAATTTACATTCCTAACTCAAATATAAAAATCCATAACCCTAAACTAAAAATGCAAATATATAGCATTCAAACTCCATAAAAAGATGAGAACAAGCTAGGGTCTGTTTTGGAATTCCTCATAGTTTTTTTTTCATGACAAAAATAACCTTCTATTTAATTATAGAATACTTAATTTTTATTTTGAACAGAACAATTAATTTAGTGTCTTCACAAATGAAATTTCATTATATTTAATCTTATCATTTCTGGCTATATTTTTCACAAACAAAAAAAAAATTAACTTTCACAACACTACTAAAATGGTGGAAAAAATAATTAAAGGATTAGGGCACTTATATTAAGTAAGAGACCACCTGAGTATTTTCCCCATAAATGTATTACCTTTTGTTAAGGAAATTATGTTCTCCTTAATAATTATGCTTGTTTATCTTTAATAAAATAATTGGTAATTGTCTTTTAAAAGAAATGTGCTGGCACAAATTTTAATTACAATTTATTTTTACTTGCATTATTTTTTAAACAATACGCATAAATTTTACTTTCTTTTAAATAAGTTTCACATTTTTGTATGGAAAATTAACGTGTAAACGAAAATAAAGTTTACACTTTCATTTTAAAAAGACAAATAAGTAAAAATTAGAATGTAATTAAGAGTGTTAGTAATAATGTTAATTTTGAAAACTAAATTTATTACATTAATTTACTGTATATCATTAACTACCGTATATGCAATAATATGAGAGAATAATCTCTCTGTGTTAAGAGTGTATCTAATCCAAGTCATAGAATCCATGTATTATTACTGCAGTGATATTTTGTTTTAGAAATATTAATAGCAAAATTTGCACTCCCACCCTGAAATATGTTTGAAAAATTAATAATTTTATCAATTTTTACAGTTATTGGCCAATGCTCACAACAAACATAATATGAATGTAAATTTAAATACAAATTTATCTGGGTTTATGCCATGCTCATAACATTTTTTTTTAATAAATATGTTATTGTATTGTTATCTTCATATATATGGGCTTATCATATATATTATATTCTAGTTTCAAAAATAACTCTCAAGGAGGTCATTTGGTTCAATTAAACTTAATTTATGGGAAATTGGGAAGGTAAAATTTCTAAATATATGCTCCTAACACCTTCTGTCTGTCTTCGTATATATTTGGAAATCTAAATATTAAAGAATTATTGATCATTGCCATACTTAGTCACACTTAACACACTAACTAGAAGTACAAATAAATCGTATAGTTAATCTTGGTTTTTTTTATTAATTTTAGTTTAATATAGTTTATAAAATTTATAAATTATTTAAACAGAATCGGATCATTATAACGTATTCATAAATAACACACCGATTAAAAGTATAAATAAATTGATAAATTGAATCGAATTAAAATATTAGACGGTATCAACCAAATCTAATCATTATAATTAATATATACGTAAAATCATTACTATTTAATACAACGTACGATTTATCTCGTTAAAAAGGTTAAATTTTTAAGTATTTCGTTTACTTTTTTCATTAAAGCAAAAAACATAATTAAAAAAATTGCATAAATTTGATAATTGTTTAACATAGAGTAAATTTAATGTAATAAAATAAAATCAATTAATAAGTTACAAATTCACGATATATTTGTTGAAAACTAATTATTTAATTATAATTATATATTTAATAATTTAATTACAATTAGATTAGATTGTTTCGATTTTATTTGACTAATTCGTTTTAATTTAATAAGCATAAATAATTCAATCTGATTTTTATAAATTTTAAAAAAATTAAACAGAAAGAAGGTATCTACTCCTAATACAAGCTAGATCGATGTGCTCCTCATCCTTTTCTCTATCCCTTCAGGGACGTGAAGATAGATAGAGGTCATTCACGTAAACATGTGAATAAGAATTGTATTTCATATTTGTCAAAAGTGTTGGTGTGTGCTAAAACGTTAGCGGAACCATAATCTTTCGATGGAGTAAAACATGGAGCGAGGCAATGATATTAGTGGAGCGTAAAACACGGATGTGCGGGTTTTATGGATATTGTTTAATTTTCGTTTTCTTATATACATTGTAAACTCTTGTAAAAAATAGAGAACGAGAAATATTAATGAAATATACATGATAATTATCGAGAGAAACATAATTTTGACATGTAGTATCAAAGCGAGTTATTGATGAGTAATGGAATTACCTACTAATTACGATACTGTGATTTCGATTTACGTGGCCATTTCGATTTACGTGGTCATTTCGATTTACGTGGCCATTTCTTTGATTGATAGTATGATTGCGATTGTGCGCCATTTCGATATCTCGACAACCTTTGGTTCGGTCACGACTTACTCGCTAGGCGTAGAGGCTGAACAATCTGTGACTCCGTTGCGGTCTGTAACGCAACCTCGGCCAGATTATGTTCGGTTTTGCTTTCCCGAGAAAAAAAAGCGATGGTGGAACAGTTTTACGCCTGCATGACACTTGAAACGCGGCAACGCTATATTTTGTGGGTTGTCTGCAGGCGATTAACCCATCTTTTTCCTAAGCTCGGACAAGCTTGGAGCGAGAAGGAAAGCGCACGGAGAGGCTGCGTAAATGATGAGTTCTTGTGAAACCACGCAGAAAGAAGAAGAAGTTGCGTGAGGAACGAGAAGAAGTTAGGTGAGGAACGCGAAGAAGGCTGCGTGAATTTGGTTGAGAAGAAGTTGCGAGATTGGGTGAGAAGAACAGTGTACGAGCTTGGAATTTTTTCTTAGGGTTTGGAACGCGCGAAGAAAAGGCTGCCTACTCGAAGAAGCGCGCTGCACTTAGAAGAAGGCTATAGGAAAGCTATTTCGGAAGAAGGCACTGTGAGAGGAGCTAATTTCTTAGAAGAAACTGCCTGTGAAGGAGAACGCCGCTTAGGAATGAGAAATTAGGGTTAGGGTTAAAAGTTTTTGTTTCATTTATATAGTGGCTATTTTGTAAAAAAAAAAAAAAAAAAAAGGAAAAACGGAAGAAAAAAAATTTTAGATTTCATGGCGGAATCTAGAGATTTAACTACCAATTTTATGTTGGAAGATTTGACGGCGAAAATGACGGAAATTTTCACTAAAAGCTCGGATCGACTCACATGACCTCCGCTAAGCGGGCGTCGGCGCGATTAGTATCAAGTTGGGAGGATCCAACCATGCCTTGTGGTCCCAGGGTGGTGGAGATGTATATCTACGGCAAAGACAAGCGGGATATATCGATAGGATTTTCCTCGGCTCTTTGAAAGCACCGACGTTCGAGAAGATGGGCATATGAAAATGCCATTGTTAAAGGGTGGTTGATCAATTCGATGGGCCTCCTTGATTGCAAATTTTATTCGATTCCCAGTTGCAAGACAAGTTTGGGATTCTACGACTACCCTCTTGTGATGGTACAGACACGTCTCGAGTGTATGATCTTGTGATCGAGTTACTCGTACGAAGCAAGCGGTGGATCCATTGAAAAATACTCTGATGACCTTGAGGGTTGTGGCGTGAAATTGATTTCCGTCGTCCCTAATCCAATGGAGGTGTGCGATTGATATACAAAAATACAACTCCATCATACTGGGAAGATCGGGTATATACGCTTATCGATGGACTTGATGATAGGTTGGATAAAACTCGAAGTGATGTGCTTCGGATAAAACCATTTCCCTACGGTGGAACAAGCACTGTGGATTCATCGCCCAGGGGAAGAGGTCGACGAGACGGTGATGATCACGGTGTAGATACGACACACGAGCACGATTATGGCTTTTAAAGGGGTCGAGGACCATAATCTAATGCCATAGCGGGACAGCGGGTAGCAAGAAATCACGGAAATCCACCATCTCTTGACATGAAATGTGGCCGTTGCGGAAACTCCAAACACACCGTGAAAATTGTTTCAAACTACGTGGGTATCCCGAGAATGGTGGAATGATCTTCGAAGCACGGAAGAAACGGGGACACCTGGGCGGCATTGTACGTGGCTGCAATAAAGCCTCGTTATCCCTCACTTCTCGGGCCGAGATCTTCCCGGGATCCAGGTATTTCAAGTAAAGCATTTCACGTCTCTACTCGTAGTGCTAAAGAGGATTGGATTACGGACTGCGGGCTACGGATCACGTGACGTTTGACCAAACGATCACATCCAATACAACCCGACCAAGACGGAGTCGTGTTGCCAATGAGTAAATGGGGTGGCTTATCCGGTTACGGGGCCCGGAACAGTGACACTTATCTCCTTCATTATCATTATCTAATACTTTGCTAGTACCTTCTCTGTCAAACCGACTAATGTACGTAAGTCGGTCAACGAGACACTTAGCGTGGTATTGATGTACTCTGCTTTTGCAGCTTCTACGGGATATTCTCACGAGGAGATCATTGGGCGTGGTACTAGGAGAGGAGGGCTATATTATGTGGATGACCTTAGTTCCGGAAGAGCGATCAATCACATGCAACATCTTTGTTGGTAACAAGGAGCAGCAGTTGGCTATGTCGTGTAGATTTGGGCATCCATCATTCGTTCGGGTATTTAAAACTACTCCCCGAGTTTATTTTCAAATATCACACATTGATTTCAAATGTGATACTTGTATCCTAGCAAAAAGTCATAGGGCGTCTTATCCTATGAGCTGTGAATAAAAGTGTGGCTCCTTTTGCTTTGGTACATTCGATGTTTGGGGACCTTCCCGGTCCCTTACGTCTCGGGTCATCGTTGGTTTGTTATTTTTGTTGATGATTGTACACGAATGACTTGGCTTTACCTTCTCAAACATAAAGATGAAGTATTTGCTACATTTCACATGTTTCACACCATGGTTCGGACACGATTTTACGAAAAAATTAAGATACTTAGGTCGATAATGGAGGGAATATGTTAATCAACAATTCGGACATACTTTGACAACCATGGTATTCTCCATGAAACCTCGTGTTCCACAAACCCGCGACGAGAATGGAACTGGAGAGAAAAATCGGCATATTTTAGAAACGGCTCGGGCCTTACTAATCGGTGCACGTATGCCCCTAATAAATGCGGGTGAGGTACATTACTACGGTGTGTATCTACTGAATCGAATGCCAACCAAGACCTTACAATTTCAGACTCCATTAAAAGTGTTATCTGATCATCTTCCTTTGCCTACTATTTTGATGCTTCCGCCCCGAATCTTTGGATGTGTTGTTTTTGTCCACCTCCATAAAAATCAACGAACTAAGTTGGATCCGTGTGCTGTCCGGTGTGTATTCTTAGGGTATGGTGTACAAAAAAAGGGGTACCGATGTTATGATCCAATTACTAAAAGACACTATACTACCATGGATGTCACTTTCCTCGAATCAGAATATTTTTTCCCATCACCGGTATCCAATTCCACTCTTCAGGAGGAGAGTTATGGTGAAGAACGAAATTGGCTTGATGTTGAAATATTAGACACAAGTCTAACATACTCGGATCATGCCAATAATATGGAGGAGCCCGTGTCTGAACCCAGAGCTTGAACTTCAGGCGAAGGTGAAGTAGTACTTGAATCTCCAGAAGATGAAGTGGTTGATGTACCCCTCCATTCTCTAGTACCCAATGATCCTCCTGCTGAGAACACTCCTGAGGTAAGCTATCCTATCACACCTTTACAGACTAATGCTATAGATACATCTGTTGGTTATGTTTTACCTTTCGAGACACAATCGAGGTAAACACTCGAATCGATACTCCCCAGAAAGAGAAGAACGACAACCCAAGTATCCAATAGCAAATTATGTATCTACTTTCAAAGGTTATCGAGAACCTATCGGGGCATTTGCACAAACACTCTCCTCGTGTCCAATTCGGTAGCATTGAAGAAGCCTTATCGATCCAAAATGGACTCAAGTATAAAGAGGAATTTGAGGCCTTCTGAGAAGAATAACACACATGGGTGTTAAGCGAGTTGCCTCAAGGGAGGAAGATGGTAGGGTGCAAGTGGATTTTCTCCGTTAAGTATAGAGCGGATGGGTTAGTTGATCGTTACAAGGCGAGGCTTGTAGCAAAAGGATATACACGAAACATGGGATAGATTATCAAGAAACCTTCTCCTGTGTGGCTAAACTAAAAGCGTGAGAGTTTTGTTATCTCTTGCAACAAATTTAGATTGGCCATTGCACCAACTTGACGTGAAGAATGCCTTGTTCTGGCGACCTTGAAGAAGAGATTTACATGGATATCCCTTTGAGGATATACTTGTTACATCGAGAAAAAAGCTGCATGTAAATTACAACGGCATTGTATGGACTAAAACAATCACCTCGGCGTGGTTTGGTAGGTTGAGTTCGGCAATGAAGAAATATGGGTTCCAACAAAGCAACTCGATCATACTCTTTTCCTAAAACATAGATTAGGGAAGATACATAACGGCCCTTATAGTCTATGTAGACGACATGATCATTACGAGGATGATAAAGAAGAAATCTCTAAGCTTCAAGAACAAGCTGTCAAATGAGTTTGGGAAATGAAAAACTTGGGAGGGCTCAAATACTTCTTAGGTATTGAGGTAACAAGATCAAAACAAGGCATATGTCTTTCCCAAAAGGAAATATACTCTGACCTACTTAGCGGCGGGACTACTAGATTGTAAACCTGTCGATATTCCAATGGTTCAAAATCATAAACTCGGAGAATATGTGGATCAGTACCGTGAGATAAACGAGAGATATCAACGGTTAGTAGGTAAACTCATATATTTATCTCATACTCGACCCTGATATTGCTTATGCTTTGTGAGTGTCGTGAGTCGGGTTCATGCACCTTTGCCCAAGTGAAGACCATATGGATGCGGTCGTCACGAATACTTCGTTACTTAAAATCCTCCTGGGAAAGGACTTATGTTTTCAAAGAATGGTCAATTGGAAGTCCTTGGATATACGGTCGGTGGGCGGGGGAATATGAAGGATAGGAAATCTCTTCTTGGGTACTTTACTTTCGTGGGAGAGCAATCTTGTCACATGGAGAGCGAAGCAAATGTAGTTGCCTTATCCGGTCTTTGGCTTGAATTTCGAGGAATGGTCGAGGAATATGTGAGCTCGCTTTGGTTGAAAAAACTTCTATGAGATTGGTGTTGCTCACCTTTCTGAAATGAACTTATTTTGTGATAACAAAGCAGTTGCCATATCTCGCAATCCGATTCAACATGATCGCACGAAGAAGCACGTTGAAGTGGATCAAACTTCATCAAACAGAATCTTGAAGAAAAGATTATTAAGCTTCCATTTGTTAAGTCGAGAAAGATCAATTGGGTGATATACTCACAAAATCTGTGTCTGCGGAACTTCTGACTCGGCACTTGACAAGTTGGGCATAAGGGTATATATGCACCAACTTGAGGAGGAGTGTTGGTGTGTGCTTAAAACGATGGAACAGACAAATGCTCAATGGAGTAAAACATGGAGCAGACAACAATATTAGTGGAGCCATAAAACCTGGATGTGCAGGTTTTATGGATATTGTTTAATTTTCGTTTTCCTTATATACATTGTAAACTCTTGTAAAAACAGAACAGAAATATTAATGAAATATACATGATAATTATCAGAGAAACACATAATTTTGACAAAAAGAAATAGGTGGATATAAAAGTCTGATGCATTTGTACATGTTCCCGGATTAAGTAAACTTGAGCATCTGTGTATTAAATTAATTATTAATATTCATCAACTGCATAAACGATTTTTAATTATTTATTTCACATTATCAAATTGAAATTTTGCAGATGATATTGTAAAATTAAAAAATAAATGTAATAAATTAATTATAAAGAAAAAGAAAGGAGTTGAAATTATAAAAATCTAAAAAAAAAGATTAAATTATAAGAAATATAATATATAAAAATACAGGGATAGTAATTCTAAGAAAGTATCCATACATATAAAGCTTTAATCTGCCTTTTATGGTATTTATTGTTGTTTGAGTTTTTTTGCTCTATATTAAAAGGTATTAATTTATTTAAAATATGTATATGCACTACAAGTTGATGGCTATTTTAATTTTTCCTTTATTTTTCTTAATTCTTGAGTTTAGGGTTTAATTTTTAGTATTTAAAATTTAAAATTTAATATTTAAGATTTAATATTTAATATTTAAGATTTAAAGTGTAGGTTTTTAAAACTTAGTGGTTAAGATTTAATATTCAATATTTATGGTTCATAGTTTAATGTTTAGTGATAAAAGAAATATATGTAAATTTTATATAAATAGATAGAAGTGTGAAAAATAGATGAATGAGAATGAAAAGGAAGAAAAGAAGAGGAAAAAGAGAAAGAACTAAAAAATAAATTAATAAAAAAATTAAAATAATTAAATTATCTTTTATTATTTTATAGATAAAAATATATTTTTGATCGGAATAATAATATAAGTAAAAATAAGATACCGTAACAGTCTTTCTCACTATACTTAATTTTATGGGATTAAATGGCTGAAATGTATAAAAGATGTGGGTACTGTTTTGAGTTCTGTACCTAATTTGGATTAAAAAAAAAACTTATTATTTTACAACTTTATATAATGATAATATATTATTATTTTAAAAAAAAATATCATATTAAATTATGTTATTTATATCATTTAATTTTTTTTAATTATTTAATTTTAAAAAATAATTAATTAATGATAAATTATATTAATTTAAAATATTTTATATAAAAATAATATTTTAATAAAAAATATTAAAATAATATATTTTACCTTAATTAATTTCTTTTCTAAACCAATAACACCATATAACAATTCTTTTACTATAAAATATCAAATGAGATTAATTACGGCCCACACCTTAATATTTAATGAGAATCTATAGGCCTGTTATATTGTCAGTTTTTGACTCTATATAAACTGTATGTACAAGGGACAAGCCAGTGGAAGCTTCTGTAAGAGAAAACCAAAAGAGACGTACAGATTAAAAAAAAAAATTTTGATTTGAGAAGAACAAAATAATGTTTTTATATTTTCCTATTTTATTAGCTCTAGGAATTACTTTGGCTTCTCTGCTTCTAAACTTGTTTTCTAAACAAGATAAGCCTCTAAACTTACCTCCTGGTAACATGGGATGGCCCATTTTGGGCGAGACACTAGAGTTTCTTAAGCCTCACAATTCAAATTCTATTGGGAATTTCTTACAAGAACATTGTTATAGGTAATTTACTAATATTCTCTGTTTTTTTCTTTTTTTTTTTTAAAATATGTAACTATTTTGTGATCATATAGCAGATATGGGAAGGTGTTCAAATCCAATCTATTTGGTTCACCAAGCATAATTTCATGTGATCTTGAACTGAACATGTTCATTCTTCAAAATGAAGAGAAGCTATTTCTAGCAAGCTATCCCAAGCAAATTCATAGCATTCTTGGAAAGAACTCTTTACTTCTGGCATCTGGAGGTCTTCATAAGAAACTAAGGAACATAGCTGTCAACTTCGTTAGCTCATCTAAATCCAACCCCAACTTCTTTCATTGTGTGGAAAAGCTATCATTGTCTATGATGAAATCTTGGGGTGATTGTAAAGAAGTTGCATTCTTTAGAGAAGCTAAAAGAGTAACTTTCTCTATCCATCTCTTCCATTTCTAGTCAAATTATGACCAAAAAGATAACAAGAAGCAAAAATAGAAATGCCCATTTTTTTATAAGTTACATGGAATAATATTGAGAGACAAAATTTTGGATATATATTTTAGTGTCGAACACTACCGTTTTACTCAATTTTATGTAAATTTTCATTAAATTCAAGTGTCTAAATATCTAGACTTATTTTTGCATGTCTTGTTGTTTGAATACAAATTCTTCAAAAAATAAATAAATAAATAAATAAAATTTCAATCTATATAGATTTTTTATGCATATAATACTGTTTCATTTGTGGCCTATATCTATCAACAGTTCACACTAAGCATTATGGTGAAACAACTTTTAAGTATTGAACCTGGTGAGCCACTAGCCATGAAGATATTACAAGATTATGAGACATACATGAAAGGTTTTGTTTCTTTGCCTCTATATATCCCTGGGACTGCATATGCCAAAGCTGTGAAGGTACAATTATTTTCACATATTAATTATAAATCAACACCCTAAATGCAATTTATAAAAACATCTCTGTTTTTTTTTTAAATTAAATGGCTTCTTCAGGCTAGAGCAAGACTTTGCTTCACAGTTAAAGAGATTATGAAAGAAAGGGAAAGAGGAAATGTGGAGCTAATTATTAGAAAGGAAGACTTCTTAGATGTGATTTTGTCGAATAAGAATTTGAATAATGAAGAAATGGTTAGTGTAGTATTGGACATCTTGCTAGGAGGGTACGAGACAACTTCAACACTAATAGCCTTAATTGTTTACTTTCTTTCACATTCACCGAATGCTTTTCAGACATTAAAGGTATCTTTTTTGTAATTAATTACTTCTTTTAATTTATATATACATATGCAATCCTACTTCTCTTACCCTCTTCTATAATTACAATCTTACATCTCATAAACTCTTATGTAAAGACAATCCTTTATCTCATAATCTAGATTTTGAGATAGAATTAGGTCCAAATTTAACACGGTATCAAAGTAGACAAACTTACTCTGTGACACGCAGTTGTAAACCCACTACTGTCTATTGATGAACTGTCGATGTGAAGAAAAATGTTAAAAAATCTCACATCGATTAGGCATGAAGTATACACCTCATATATAAATGAGTGCAATACTCCGTCTCATAACCTGTGTTTTGAGATGGAGTTAAACCCAAATTTAATATTTACGTTTACTTGTATGTACATATTATTCTTCTCAATTGATCTAAAATTTATGCAGGAAGAACACCAAGCTATAAGAGAAAACAAAAAGGACAACGGTGAACTCTTGAGCTACAAAGATTACAAGAAAATGGAATTCACATACCATGTAAAAGCATATATATTTTACTTAACTACTTTATTACTCCATGATAAATTTCGTTAGATTTATGATTTAAATGATCATGAAATTATCTATTTTAATTATTAAATCGTATATTTTAAAAACTCACGTATCAATTTTTAAAAATTTAAATAATAAATCATATATTTTAAAATTCAATGAATTTATTTGTAAATCTAACCAAAGTTTGGGCACTAATATAATTTAATGGATGAAGTATAAAAAAAGTACACTAATTAAGATAAAAGTATATAAAAATTTATCAATTTTTCGATAAAACATTACAAGTCTATTAACTATTAAAAAATATATCAGAAGTACAAAAATGAAAAAAAATGTCATAAATTGGGCATGTAAATACACATATGCGTCTTTTTTTTAGTTGCTATATGTGATTAATTCAAATGCTATGTGTTCAAAACAATCTAAATTTGTATTTTTTAAATTAAAATTAATTTAGTGAGTATATAACAACTAAAAAAAATGAACACATGTGTATTCATGCATCTAATTTCTAACATTTTTTTAAAGATTTTTACTTTTAATATATTTTTTAATATTCGGTGAATTTATATTACCTTACCAAAAATTTAATTTTGTATATTTTTATCATAGTTAATCTACTTCTATGATACACTTAATACTAATTTAATTATATATTCACTAAAGTTTAGAGTTTCTATACATACTGAAATGCAATATATAAATATATCTTGCAGGTTATATGCGAAGCCATGAGATGTGGGAATGTGGTTAAATTTGTGCATAGGAAAGCTATTCAAGATGTGAGATACAAAGGTTATACTTTTATAACTATGATGGTATAAGTATCAATTTTCTTTAATAATTAATTATTGCTTCCAAGAGAGATTTTTAGATGATGGTTCAAATATTGTTATTGCTTCAGAGTTTCTCATACCCTCTGGATGGAAAGTTCTTCCAATGTTTACAGGGGCACATTTCGATCCATCCCTTCATGACAAACCACTTGAATTTAATCCTTGGAGATGGAAAGTATGTATCAAGAGTTAGTTTAATTTAATTAAATTAATTAAATATGATTAAACTTTTTAAATAAATATTTATTTTTTGGTTAATTTGACAGGATAAAGAAACAGGGAAAAAAGTGACACCATTTGGTGGTGGACTAAGGCTTTGTCCTGGAGCCGAACTAGCTAAAGTAGTAATTGCCCTGTTTCTTCATCATTTAGTCCTTAATTTTAGGTAAAGTTTTCATGAAATGTTATTTTTAGTCCCCATTAATATTTTCTTTAATAACGTATTACACACTGAAACATCTATTTATATCAAACAAGATTCGAATACACTCATCTTAGTATTTAATCGGAACATATGTTATTGCTTAACAAGTTGGGTTTGTTGGGGCTTTTGTTATCTGACTTTGTTTTTTCTTTTTTTAAATTTTTATAAATTGATGTTCGTTTTGCATAATGATCAGTTGGAAAATCGAAGAAGATGAGGCTCCTCTAGCGTACCCTTATGTGGAATTCAAGAGAGGGTTGATTTTGAAGGTTGAGCCAACAATTATAAGAAAATCTTGATTAGTTTCTGCTGGTAATAAATCATAGAAAAGCCTCTGAATTAGCCTGCATACAAGAAACGCTTGAAGCCAAGTTGGAGACTCTCCAATTAGATGTGAGACGCTACGGTGTATAATATAGTCTACTATTGCCTCTAATAGCTTTATCTTAATAGGATTGTGACTTGGCAATTAACATTATGAAATTTATGCTGTCATGATTTTTGCTTCTGTTAAGTTTTTATTATTTTTTTTTTTACTTGAAAAAAATATAACCATGTTTTTGACATACTTATCTTAAAATTACGTTAATAACAATATCATCTGACTTATTAGTTCAAATTTTTTTTATTTTGTCAAAATTTATTTATTTTTTATATAGTATATTCAAGCTCAAAATAAAAATAAAAAAACTAATGATATTATAACCTAACAATATATGACATCATATTATAATAGCAAGTCACAAGTTTTAAACTTTTACAAGTGGAGGTTAAAAATCAATAGATAATTAACAAGTTCAACTAATAAACTACAATTTAATATTCCAAATATTTTTTATATTTTCTATTAATTCAAATAATAAATACTCATTTTTAACATGATATGTGGAGATTAAAAATTAAACATTCGACCTCTAAGTCAAAAAAATATCACAACTTTACCGAGTTAATTAAGAAAACATTAGAGAAATGTAAGTATTTACCAAATATAAATATGTGAGATCACATTTTTACAAATTCAATTTTTTCCAATGACTTATTTATTTTGATGAGCCATAAAAATTCAAATAATTTTTTATCACACGATATCAACACAATACGATACAATACGAATTATTTTTCAACTAATATTAACTATTAATTTTTATTCTTATAAAAATATTAAACTTCTTATTATTATAAATAAATAAATATGTTAAAATAATTTAATTTTTTCGTAATAATAAAATATATATATATTAGGGTTAAAAAAATATGAACACAAATACGTACAACACGAAAATAAACATGCATGAATTGCTATCTCTACTCTAAATGCTACAAACCTTAATATTTCTACTAAATTATGGAATCAAATTATGCAATCACTAGTTTAGATTTCTTGAAATCCAAACATTGAAAATTTATTTGATTTAATTGCATAATATAATCCTTTTATATATATATAGTTTTATTTTTAACACTTCAAAAAAATACATGTTTATTTTTTTTACAACGTAAATAAATATATATTTTTTAACACTATATAAAAATGAACATATTCTTTTATAAAATAGATTAAAAATAAAATCATATTAAATATCTGAATCATTTGTGAAGAAGATAATTTGATTTGTCGCTTCTCGTTACTATAAGTGTTATGTACGTAGGATTGTCAATGAAATGGGATCAAGGACCAGGATCAAGGATCATCCCTATTCGTTTTTCATCCACAATTTAGAATTTAACTATCATTCATATTTAAAATTATTACGGTAACAAATTGGGGATACCAAATGAGAAACGTTAATCCAAATAATACTTTAAATATTATTGTTATTTTTTAAATTTTAAATTTTTATTATAAATAAAAATTTATAAAAACAATAAATTAATAACAAATATTTTATATTAAAAAAATAAAATTTTTATTCAATAAATAATAAAAGATAAATGATATTTATGCGAAAGAAAAAACTAAAATAAATGTAACAAGAAATCATGTTCTATTTATATTAAATAACATTAATAATATCGTGTTACAAACTAATTTAAAATAGTAATAATAAATTATAAAATATTTATAAGATTTTAAGTTTTTATAATTTAAATAAATATTTTAAACAATTTTTATAAAATAAAAATTATTGATACTTTAATAGAATAAGAAAATATAAAATATATAATGTATCATTTATTATTAATTATTAATTTAAATATAAATATAAATATAATTAAATTTATAAAAAAATTAAAAATATTTAATTTTTATATATTTATTAAAATATGATATACAATTTCATCAAAAAAATAAGATAATTTCTATCTCTTGTTATAAAATATAAATCTTTATTGATCATTTTTTTATTTTTCTTTATAATAATTCTTTTGAGAAAAAATTTACACATGTGAATGATATTTAATGTACTGACTTATACAAAAACAGCTTTCTTTAGCCCGAGCACAAATTTACTTTCTACGTTGAGACTACAGATTAGTTTGCAAGCGCTGTGCAAAAAGCTCCATAGTTTTATTACTCTCCAAAGGATACTGGGAAAATAAGACCACCTCTCATACAAAGAAGCCTCGCCCATATTTTTCATAGTTCAGTTCTTCTACACGACGTAGTGCGGCTATGTCGTACGATTATCTCTTATCGGCGACACGGGTTCCTCAATTTTCCTTCCCCAATTGAAATTCCCTACCTCCGATTTTTTTACCTGTTTATAAAGAGGAGGTCATCTGAATTAGTGGGCGGTGCAGGTGTAGGGAAATCTTGTCTGCTCTTGCAATTCACTGACAAGAGGTTTCAGCCTGTACATGATCTCACCATCAGTGTGGAGTTCGGTGCTCGAATGGTCACCATCGATTGTCATCCCGACAAGCTTCAGATTTGGGGTACTGTGAGCACCTTTATTGTCTTACACCGCATTTCACTTCTACTTTCCTTTTCTTCTTTGTTTCTGGTATTTGTTTAACATTGTGGTTGCTTTAACCCCTTACCCATATCCGTAGATCAGGCTAGACATTTCAGTTGTTAAAAAAAAAAATTTTGAGTTAAGACTTATTTCCAGTTATACATAGAATTGTAGCTGTCGATGGTTAGTGAGTAGGGACACTAAACTTGTCCTGTTATTAGCTTCTAAGCGCTACGTGAATTGGTCTACAATGACATTTCTAATTAGTCCAAATAAAGTAGGTTTTTTTTAAAAAAAATACTTGAGAAATGTATATACACAAGCTTTATACGAGGCTAGATACTGCGACTTTAAATTCATATTAGTGATAAATGTCATCGGAGTTATTAGCATTTTCTATTCCTTGGCATTCTAGTGTTTTGTCTGTTTATGTGAATTTTTAAGATACTTGTCGTCGAATTACAAATATCATTTACAATAATATGGATCGAGCAAAGAAAATAGTACTATCATGTGGATGATAATTGCTTTTGGTGCTGATTCTATTTTATGATGAATATGGAGATTCAGCTATCTGATTTCAGCTTTATCTAATGACCCCAAAGAAGACAAATGGAATGGAAATATTTTCTGAATAATCAATATTCAATTTTATAGATGATAAACAACAAAGCCACATTAGGCTGGTAAGACAATGAACCCATCTCCTCTAATTAATGAAAGTATTGAATCTTATTCTAGAAAACCCGAACACTCACATTTATCTAATTATAGGAAAGCTAAATAATAATAATAATAAATAATTATATAATAATAGATGATTTTATAACATTCTCCCTTCCTTCAAAAAGGCCTTCCTCAAGGATGAAATTTTGAAAACTTCTGCTCGATTTTGAAGGCATCTTCCCAAGTAGTATTTTCAGGAAATGAGTAACACCAATGTCTGAGCCATTGAGCAACATGTCTATTGTCTTGCTTGACCACACGCCTGTCTAAAATTGCTAATGGTACTAATATTATTCTCCCATCTTCTTGAACTATAGGAAGCTTTGATTGTTGAACTTTGGCATCTCCTAACTTCTTTTTCAAGCATGAAACATGAAAATCCAGGTGAATATTAGAGTGAGAAGGCAATTTTAGTCTGTAAGTAACATGTCCTATCTTTTGCAGTATTTTATAAGTGTCATCAAACCGAGAAGACAACTTCTGATCAGTTCTTAGTAGGGGTGTCTATAAACCGGACCGGATCAAACCGAACGGTTTTACAAATCAAACGGTCCGGTCCGGTTTGTATTAATTTTAAACCGTTCGAACCGGACCGGACTGGTTTAATAATATATTAAAAATTTCACATTATTCTTCATTAAATTATAAAAAAATCGAACCAAATTGGACCGAACCATTTTATAAATCAAACGGTCCGGTTCGGTTTTTATTTCTTAAAACCGTTTTAAACGGTCCGATCTGGTCCGGTTTGAGTAATATAAATGGTCCGGTCCGATTAAATTTTTTTAACCAAAACCGGATCGGACCGGACCGTTGGACACCCCTAGTTCTTAGAGCTAAAGATGTTTATTTGAGAGGCTGTAGATGAAGATACATCCAATCACTAACTTCAAAAGTTTGTTTTGGTCTATGCTTATCTGTCATTTTTTTCATCCTATTTTGAGCTTGATGCAAATTTTCTTTAACAAGACGCATCATTAATTCTCGATCCTTTAAAGCTTGATCTACTGTTGCTATCTAGCGTTCTCCAAGAACATGTGAAGTAAAAGTAGGAGGTTTCTGACCATAGACCACCTCAAATGGTGTTCTTTTTTAAGAGAAATGGAATGAAGTGTTGTACGACCATTCAACCAACGTAACCACCTACTCTACTCCTTAGGCTTATCTCCAATCATGCACCTCAAATATTGTTCCACGGCTTTGTTAACAATTTCTGTTTGACCATTGGTTTGAGGATGGTAGGTGGTACTCATCAACAATTGTGTTCCTTGGAGGGTGAAAAGATGCATCCAAAATTGTCTTGTGAAAATATGATCCCTATCACATATAATGGTTTGCGGCAAACCTTGAAGTTTATAGATATTATCTAAAAACAACTGCTCAACAACTTTGGCTGTAAAGGGATGTCACAAGGCATGGAAGTGAGCATATTTACTTAACCTCTTTTCCATGAGACTTTGGAAGGCCCTCTATAAAATCCATGGATATATTAGACCAGATCATGTATGGTATAGGCAGCAGTTGCAAGAGACTGGGAGAAGCAACAGTTTCAGATTTATTCCCTTAACATGTGTCACATTCAGCCACAAATCTACAAACTTTTTTCCTCATTTTCTTCCAATAAAAGGTCCTTCTTATTCTTTCTACCTTTTCTTTGTACCAGAGTATCCATCCTCTACTTCACCATGAGCTTCTTGTGATATCTTCAACTTGAGAACAGAATATTCCCCCTATCCAAAGCCTCCCTTTGTACCCCAATTGATTATTTGCCCATGAAAACTTGGAATGAGAAGTCGGATATGTTGTTAGCTCTTGGATCATTTGTTGAATCTTCTCCTCCTTCCTCCATTCTTCTTGAAGAATAACCTGCCAATCTGCTACATGACATGATAAAGCCATGATGACAGATTCTTATGTTTGTTCTTGCAATATAGACAAGGCGTCGGCTGCCTTATTTTTTTTGCTGCTGCGGTAAATAATCTGTCATAACTGGCCACATTTTTGTTGTATTGGGGGTTGAGATTAGCTGATCTAGCAAATATTTTAAGCAGAAGTGGTCAGTGAATATTTTGAAGTGTCTTCAATATGGTCTTTTGTACCGTTCTCACTGCTGTCAACATCTCCTTCTCATATGCTGACAGACCCAATAAAATGGGCTACTATTCTTAGAGGCATCTGCAAGAACCGCCCAAAATGTTGAGGTAAAATATTTCTTTACAGAGATTCTTTTTCGTCTAGCCCATAAATCATAATTGAATGGCCCAAAGGTAAAAAATTACTAAAGCACAAGGTGCTTAGCGTAATTTTCTAACGTGTAATACAGGCCTTTAGAAAGACTGCTGCAAAGATCCTTCAGAATATTGAGGAACCCCTGTTTGATGTCACCAATGAAGTAATTGTGAGGTCTTGATATTTTTCTTAGAAAAAAATGATTATATAGGTTATGCACATTGTATTTATCATTTTTATCTTATATTTAAGCCATTTAAATAACTTTGTCTTAAACAAAATAATAATAATTTTGATGGGACCTGTAATTAACTGGCCATCTGAAGTTGTTCATTTATCATTATGAGTTAATAATGTACAAGGCAGAATCCAAAACTGAACTTTCTTCGCTCAAAGATTCACAAGGAAATGTATCAGAGATCATAGGTTACTAATGACTATTTATTAATGATTGCAGTCGTCAGGTATCTGAAATATAATGAAAAATAACTAATAAGTTTTTTTCTGGATTCTGTTTAAAAAAATCATAGTCCATAAACTTAGCGTAATTTTCTAACGTGTAATACAGGCCTTTAGAAAGACTGCTGCAAAGATTAGCCCATTTAAATAACGTGTATCAGAGATCAAGGTTGGTTATGGACGACCTCAAGGTTCATCAGGCACGAGAGATGGAACAGTACTCAGAAAGGTGGATGCTGCAGGTAATATAATTGAAATACTTGCTGTATTTTACCCTTTTTCTTGAATTGCTGTTTGTCCTAGTCCATGCTTTGAGGTCTGCATGTGACCTGTGGAGAATATTGAAATGTATAGTTGTAACTTGTAAGTTTGTGACATTACTGCTAGGAATTCTCAACTGCTTTAATATTTGCTCAGCAGTGATCATTGCGCATCATAACAAGATTAGTGAGATGATATATATGGTTGTTTCATCTTTTTATTTGGAATTGTATTTTATCAATCAATGCAAATAGATCCTTGGTTCTTAAGTGAGACTTGCCCATCATTGATTTTTTTTTTTGGACGTAAAGAAAAATCTTCCTTTAAGACTCAATCAAACATTGCTGCATGTAATTTGTAAAAAGGTCGTTTTCTTATGTTCACAAGAACCTTTTTTTTATATAGTTTTCAATCAATATAATGCAGTGACCACTGACCTCATCAAAGATGAATGAACAATAAGTTCGATGACCAATCAAAAACAACACATCAATTACATTAAGCTAAAGATGTGGATTATGAATTATGAATTAGAGATCAGTTCACCCTAAATTATGAAGACGATTTATGTCATTAGAGATGTCTCCTGCTTTCTTCAAATAGAAAATGCTGGTACAACAAAAAGATAAATGGGAAATGCTCTGGTAGAACATCTATTGTCATAATTTCATTAATTTATATAAGCTCTGTCCAATTCTTGGCCAAAGAGAAACTAATTTCGTCTAGTTACGCGTCCAATACCATATCTCAACTTGAGGTCATCATAAGTCTTGGACACTAGTAGAAGTCGTGGATCGTCTTTGGGAACCTCTCGTTCCTGCATTTTCAAACACACAAAAAATGTAAAATCATAGTCAATAAGCTGATGGTGACATTATTAAAAGGGTTTAGTCAAAAGAGGTCGATCTTCATTTTACATGAACAACAAAACACTATTTAGTCACAAGATGTAAGGAAAAGGCAGGATTTTGCGTGTCTTTGCAATAAATGCACGAAATGTGACAATTCAACATCAATATGTTATCAAAGAAGTACCCATTTTAGCTTTACATACAAGCATTAATGGCCTACGAATATTACAAAAGGATAACAATGCAACATGCATGACTTCGTATCAATACACAGCAAAATAGTGTATTCCACCCGAAATACTTGTGCTAGCAGGCAAAAGACGTTAGAATCTAGAACCAACTATTTGGTAAACTATTTTGGAATTAAATGAAAGATATTGATGTCTTATCAAGGGAAGTGACTCACTTTTAATCCTCTGTAATATGCTTCCACTGCTGGAAAAGTAGGCTTTATCTTGCGATATTGCATCAGGTCCCAAATGTAGTTGGCCATTGTATATCCACCGGTCTGAAAATATTAAAACCGCGAAGTTCAAACAAAACATCATATCTCAGGGAGAAGGATACATTATACATAGAGAACCCAACAGCTAAAATACGGTACCTTTTCACCAGCGGCTGCAAGGAGAAGGTCACAACACACCATAGGGTTCAAGGATAAGCCCCGGGAGTTCATTTTTACCTGTATTGGAAAAGAAAATCATATAATGATTTAGGCTAAGTCCATCGCTGAATCTTAGTAGAAAATAAATAATAATGACAAGTCCATGGTTGAATAAGCCCCGGGAGTCAGCCATACCAGCGTGTCTTGAGCAATTTCCATCCCCTTTGGAGTATGGCCAATCATGGCACCCTCTATAAGTGTCTATAATAAAAAAAGTTTAAGTTAGTTTCATAATACTTCAATAATTGTTCTAACAATTCAATAAAAGTATATTATCCTGATTCCTAACAGCAAGAGTCCCGAAACCTAGGGACAAACTGAAATACGTTTAAATAACAAAAGAGGAACTGCTAATTTCAGTGACATAAATCTAGATAATATATCTTATTTCTGTACAAACTTCTGACACTTAATAGATCAGAAATCTGGTTAGTAAAACCGAGCATAAGGAGTTCTCTTTCATATGCACATATACAATAAATAAATAAAGACAAAAGCTCACCACAAATAGTTCTGCTGCTGGAAGGTGCCTAGAACTCATGTAGTCTTCAAATGTTTTAAGACCACGGTCAAGGTCCCGAGCTTGTAGATAGCACCTGCAGCAGCACAAGTATGGCAGTGATGAAGACAAAATTGATTATGAAAGCTTAATTTATTCATTATCCCAATTGGCTATTTATACAAATAAATCCTCTTTAAATTAGAATAAGTAATAGCAATCCTGAATATATACAGGATAATGATACTATAATTATCCTAGAATAGGATAAGTACACATATATAGAGGTTAATCGACAACATAATATTACTATACCATGAAATAGTAAAAAATTAAGTAGCAGACAATATCAATGGCACATTATAGTGCAGTATTATTGCAGGAATGCATGCACAACAAAGCCAAATCATAATGGAAATTATTTAACAATGAAGATATAAATCTTGCATATTTGAAAACAGAATAACAGAATCATAACATATAAAGACATCTGTCATTTTAGCTTTTCTTTGGGTCATCTTGTTGATCTTGAATTCATTGTTTTAAACTTTTTTGAGCAACTTGCTTACAAGGAAAATTCTCTGAAAATTAATGTCCCCGTAAAAAAGAAACTACTTCAGTAAACCCTCCTCTGTGCCTCACACGTGCAAATGCATGCAGATGAAAAAAATTGTCACTTGGAGTTCAGAATTCAAACCTAAATTATCATTATTAAGAATGACTTACCTGATAGTTTGCATCACAATGAAGACATCGGGAGTTTTTCCATCCTTTTTTAGCATCTCCAAAAGAGCTTCCATCACCTTCCATAGTCGATATATTAGTTTAGAAGGCAAAACATGAACTTTGACATATTATATAGAAGAGAAGGTAAATTTGAAGCAATCTCTCCACACACACATATACATATGAAAACCAATGTATTTAATGAGACAAAACAGGAATATTAGACATGTCAAGGCACCTCCACATTTTTGAGGTCTGCACAAGCATGAAATGCTGCATGATATACGGTTAGTTGCCTATTCAAAAATCCCCCACGCCTATTACAATAATCAGCAGTGGGCAAGTTGTATAGCTCCTCTTCAAAGACACCCATCATCACGTTGTCAGCAGAGAGGCTGGATCCTTCAACCGACATCCATTCTTTGGACCGCTCAACAAACTCAAGAATCTTCCCATAAAAAGAAAATATTAGAAAAAACAAATCAACAATGTGAAAGAACAAAAATTGTCATAAATAGATAATTTAGTCATAGTTACTTTAGATCCAAAATCCTCTGGTAAAGGTGTTTTGTTCCTTAGTGCAGTTATAAGACCTGCATAGCAGAACTTGTTCAAGCCAAGACCTGCTGCAGTCATATCACGGATAATGGCGTACCTGAAACATTAGAAACCATATTTAAGTTTTACTGAAGAAGAAAGAAGCATTCATTTGGTTCTATCGCACCATAATGCACTTAGATATTATAAGCCATATCCACTCATGACATAACCAACCGTTCATTACTGGATAGTTTCAGCTTGGTAACAGGAATGACAGACCATATTTGATGATGTAAGATACATAACCAGAGCTAATGAAATGAGGATGCGTACACATGATCTATGCTGCCAGCAGCTGCACATGCGTTAAGTAGACATACATAGGTTTGTACCATCGGCTTCACTTCATTTCTCTTCATATCTTCCAAAATCTTTAGTCCAGGGGGAAAAACATAAATAAGAAGTTCGGGGTAAACAACAGTAGATATTAGAAATTCATGGTAGCAAATAGATGATAAGCTACCCGAATTGCCTGGTCAGCAATTTTGCATTTCCCACATAGTGCGATCAAAATATTGTACGAGGTAACCTACAACATTAAGAAGTAAAATTAAAAGTAATGACACATAAGAAAAGAAATTAGCTTAAATTAACTAACAAAACTTATAAGAAACAAATAGTTTAACATTGAACTATTCAATAGATCCATCATCCAATTGATTACCTAATTTCTTCTATCTTTTTGCCCCATTTTCATGAACATCCTTAGAAATCATCTTAGAATTCCACCTAAAGCATCAATTTTTTTCTTTTTCTTTTTTAATTCAGGACCAAAATACATCAAAAGGTGAAAAAGGTAAAGAAGTAGAAGCAACATACATCAGGAACCAAGCCCATGGATTTCATTTGATCAGTAAAAAAGAAAGCATCTTGCATTCGAGCCCCTTTCATGGTGCCCACTATGAGGGAATGGAACGTGTCCCTCGTTGGCTGTACCCCGTCCAGCAACATATCATCATAAACATCCCTCAATAAGAAATGCCTGACCACATTACATTACAAAGAAACCAACCCTTTTCATACATAAACAGATTGAAGAACAGTCGAGTATTAAGAAAGAAAAAAATTAAGAGCCAAAGACCCCCAAAAAAGGGAGAGCTAGAGGACCTTCTCTGGGCAATGATAGAACCCAAAACAGTGTTGTATTCGGAAACATTGTTGGCATAGTTTCTCTTTGTATATTCCTCAGTTGCAGCCGCATCAGCGAAATATCGTCGTCCCAGTAGTCGCACCACTGACCTGTGTTGCCCTGAATACATCCCAAAACCAAAAATTGAAAAATCTCAAGAGAAAATAAATCAGAGATTAAGAAGATGGAAGAGGAGATGCACCGGTTATGCTTTTGAGGAGTCTCATCTTCGGGTTCTGCTTTGCCTAAGCTACTCTGTTTCACTCATATATCCCGAAACCTCGAACACTTCCTGAGACAAAGAGTTCGAATTCTGCCTCTCTCTATTTGTTATCAAGAGATTTTAGAAGACTTCTAAGGTCCGCTTTTTAAACGGCCCATGCATGCTGATTATGGGCCTTGCTCTTTCTAAAAACCCACACAACTGAAAGCTATCATACTATTTTTTTTTTTTATAGAAAGCTATTGTTGTTTATGAATTAATAATTCTAAACTATCATGTTATAAATTTGTTAATTTTTGTTTGTAACGCAATCTTTCTAATTGTATAACAGAAGAACATACAAAATTATTGGTTTTTAGATGTAAATCTAATTTATTAATATTTATTATCTTTTTCTTCCTCTCAAAATCATAGTTATTTTATTAAAGATATATCCTTGAGTTACTTTCTTTGAATAATTATTTCTTTTAGTTTTAATTTAATTTAATAAAATCAATCACATTTATGTAATTTTCTATCTAGAATTTAGATATTAAGTTACATATTCTAGCATAAAATTACCATAATACGATTTAAATATATTTTTATTTTTATATTGATAAACTTTTTTTATATATTTAATAAAACTGGTTGACACGACAACACTTATTGAGACAATTCAAACAAATTAATAAAAAGTATACTGTTAGTGTTAATACTAAAACGATTAGAAAAATGGCTATTTAATATATCTATCTTTGATAATATATTTGGGTTATTCATTTATTTTCAAATTTAATAAATAAATGAAATTTCTTATTTTTATAAATAGAAGTTAATCTAATTTCATTTTTTATATAAATAAAATCTTAAGGTGCCACTTCATTTATGAAATTTTAGTATTTCTTAAACATTTATTAAAAATGAATTTAGAGATAATAATAAATGAAAAAACTTTAAAATATGGGTGGACAAAGAAACAATAAATTATAGCAAAAAAAAAGACACTAAGAAACGATCAAGAAAAAGGTTTGGTGATATGTCAATATGGTCACCATCCACACATTCTGCTTCCATCAACTACATTAAGTTCAATGATGAATTTACAACCAAAAAACAAGTCGTGAAACTTTTCACCAAAATTTTCTCAAATAATTAACAGCGGCTTTGATTTTGGATTTTAAAATTTTGATTTTTTTCAATGATTTTTCAATAAAATAAGTATTTTGATTTTTAATTTTTTTCCATTTTTATCAAATATTTAAAAAAAATCAAGTCATGCAACTTTTATATTTATAATTATTTGAATAAAATAATTAAAGATTAAATTTATAAATAATTACAAAAAAAATATTATTTTTAAAGTTTTTGAAAAAAACATAAAACATTACTAAAAACACTTGTAAGTAATTTTTGATTAAATATAGTTACACTCTTTATTTTATTTTTGTTTTTGAAAACATCATTTGTATTGAACATTCCAAAAATGACTTCACTCTTTGGGGTTATTATCACATTATATGTTATGAAATTGAAACCTATTGACCCGTAGACAATAGTATAGTAATGTAAAATAATTATTTACTCTTAAAGGTTCCTATAAAATTCTTGTTTAAAATAGAATTCCCACCAACTATTCTAGTCATTCGAGAAAAATTTGAAAAGTTCATGTTTATGAAATATACAAAATCATGCTTTGAAAAATTACCATTAATTTCTTATGTATTAAAAAGAAACTAAGTGTTTGTATTTTCTTGAAAATTTAAACTACCCCTTACGTCAAAAAAAAATTAAAGATGTGAAATTCTTCGATCCTAATGAATCCTAGTGGTTCAATTGCAAACTAAACATCTTATGAAGATTCACTAAAAATTTAAATATTAAATCCTATTTATTCTTTATTCTAAGTTGTTAACTATAAGAATTGAAAAAATATTTTTCACCCTCGTTACAGCTATAATGATAGAACGGATTTAATTTCACCATGAAATAGTCTATAACAACATGATCTTCAATCCACATCAACAAGTAAATAGAGTCTCAAAAGAGTAGATGAATTCTCTCAAGTTCTTCTTAGCAAAACTTTACAAAAGGATTCCTCCTTACAAAAGATTGTTATCTTATGTCATAGTTATAAAAACCTCTTCTACAAAATGCCATCAAAATAAATTTTGACATTACATGGGTACAAGACAAAGAAGAGTTGGGATTCATTGTAACGAATTATGTTGGAAGAGTTATACACTTTTGAGTTTGATATCTTAACATTCTCTCCGATAAAAAGGTAAAAGCTAATGCACAACATGCACTGAATTGAAAAAACATTGCCATTTATATCAAAGGTGATGTAAAAAATATTATTGATAATTTCATCACAGAAGATTGGAAATCGTTGGACTTAAGTACTCAAAATATCCTTCATGATTCGATATAAATGCTTAGTTAGTTTTTTATATTGCTAGTGAGTTGAATCAGACAACATCCTTTTACACTCTTTGGCAGACTTCATATCTGATTTTCACACAAGATAAAGAAATTATAATAGAATTATTAATTCTTCCTTGTAGCAAAAAGAAATTTTTTTTTTCTTGAAAATCACTAATTGTTAATTATTTTTACACAAAAATCATAAATCATAAATCATAAAATTAATTATTTAATTATAAATTATATTCTTTATCAAACAAGTTCTAAGTTCTATAAATTTGTGTTTTTGTTAAAAATGGTTTCTGATATAAGTAATTTTGAAAGAAAAGGCTTTACGAGCATTTGCTTCTTTTGGAAAGAAACAAAAATGTGTTTTAAGTCCTAATTTGATTAAAAAAAAATTCATGTTTAGTACATAACTCTTTTTGAGCTCAGGTAATTATTTGTATTCAATAACTGTCGTATTTGCCCAAATTGATATGCGCTTGTGACTAATTGTATTTTGAGAGTCTAATTCCCATGCTAATTTGCAGTCACACGTAGGGTGCACAAAGAATATGTTAAAACAGACAAAATTTAAAATAAAATAAAAACAAATTATACTGTATAGTCCATCCAGTTCTATCTGTCACTTAATTTGGTTAGGCTAATTGGTAAGAAATTTAAATCCGTAAAGCCTAACAAACCATATAAACTGCTATATACCTAATTATATATGATTAAATTAATGTAAATCAATATACATTTGAGTTCTTAATTTTAAATCTTACACTCGCTTTTCAATTTTAGTGTTTAAAATTATTAATAAAAATTTAGAAAACGCCTTATCCGCTGCGTTATGAACATGTTTTGTGTCAAATTATATCTTTCTTTCTTTTCTTTTCTTTTCTTTTTAAATGCTAAAATTAGGTTAAATTATATCATTTAATTTTTTTAAAGAAAATATTCTATACTAACAATTTAAAATTAGAGATGAATCAAACTGTTTTGATTTGGCTAATCCAATTCATGTCGATATTGTTAAGCAAAAACAATTCGATATAGATTATTAAATATTTAAAAAATAATATTTTTTAATTTTTTTTTATTCAATATTATCCTTGTGTTAAGAAAGTTAAATGTCATGTATTACTGCAATCAGAGCAAAAAATTTCATTAGCAATGTTAGCACAACTCTTGTATTTAATTACTAATGCAAGCAAAAATTACAAACAAAAAATAAATTAATTTTACCGTATATTCTGAAAAAAAGTTAGTTAATTTCAGAGGTATAAAAACGCTTATACGCTCTCTCAAAATATTACACATTAACAATATGAGACTTTTACCACCTTTAATTTTTTTTTTAATAAACATAAATACAAGAACTGGCCCAAAACTTTCAGACCCAAGACCCAATACTAAATAAACCCTATATTCATTTCTCTGCTTCATATATATTAACCAAGTTTTGCTTAGTTAATATGCAGAGAGATATAGCCGCGAGAACTGAACACCGGAAATCAATCAGATTCCCACATTTTCCCACTATCTCTTTTCTTAGTTCTCCTTTCGCTTCAACACCATATGCCTACTAATTTTCCCACACTGCAGAGAAGGAATATAAATAGCCGCTGTAAGTCGCTTTTTTTTTCTTCCACATGTTCGCCGCCACCGCCGCTAATTATTTTCATCTCATTTTGTACTTCCGCAATATTTTGATTTAATAAAGCCATAATTTATCTTCGCTATATATTACCAAGAAACTCATGATATTTTCGTGGGTTTGATTTTGGATTTTTTGTATAATTTGTAAGCGATCCGAATTGGCGTCAGATCTCCATTTTGATTATTACGATTTTCCTCAAGTGCCATCGTCACGGAGTAGACTTTTCACATTGAAAAGTTGAACCACTTAAATCATCGCGCTGCCATTTAATTTCTTACCGCTTATTTATTTTGTCATTGAATCTATTATTATTAATTTGGCGCAACCCAAAATCGACCCAAAATTGACCCAATCTTCGCTCAGTAAATGCTAATCGCTAACAAATTGGTATCGAGCAATCAAGCATTCCTGGTATTTATCGAACCGATCAAGTTTGCTCTTTTGGATTTATTTCAGCTTCCGGTTATCTCGATTGGTTTCATATTTTCTCTGGGCCAGACTGCTTATTTAATATTGGGTTTTCTTCATGGCTGCAAAATATGAAATTGAGAAATTCAATGGTAGAAATGATTTCAATTTACATGCGATGAAGACGCGATGTATTAGTTAAAGAATGGCTCGTTAAGACACTCAAGCGTAAGGATAAATTGCCGTAAAAATCGACCGATGAAGAAAAAGATGCATCGATGGAAAATGCTTGAAGTTCAATTCGCTATCCTTGTCCGACGAGGTATTACGCGAGGTCGCGACGAGGAATCTCCCGCCGGGTTATGGCTTAAATTGGAGAATTTGTATACGACCAAGTTCGACCACGGTTATATTTCAATATTGTCAGATACATTCGTAATGTCGTATACACCTTTGCACGATCATCTCTGATGAATTTACTAAAATTATTCGTGATTTGAAAACGGTGGTGTTAAGATTGATGACGAGGATCAGCCCTTAGTTCTATTATGTTCTTTACCTCATTCATTCGAGCATTTTGTTGATACTACGCTATACGGGCGAGACACTATTTCTTTGGAAGATGTCAAAGCAGCCTTTGAATTCCGCAGAACAAGAAAAAGCGTGTCTACAAGCTGGCCAATGAAAATAGCAGCTGGTTTATTTTGTTGTGAGGTAGAAATCAAGAAAAGGCACAAGCAAAGAATAGAGGCAAGTCTAGATCCAAATCTAGAAAAAGAAAAGATAAATGCAATTATCACGTCATGGCACCTGAAAGTAAATTGTCCGAAACTCAAAGGTAAAGGAAAATCTACCACAACGCCTTCTCGGGTACTAACGATGTCGCCGGTGTCATAGATAGTTCCTGTCTGATGGTGAAAATGTTCCCATCGCGATCTATCGTTCTCCTCGAGATGTTTGATTTCTTGATTCTGGTCAGACTTACCATACGTGTCTCCAAGAGAGATTGGTTTGCTTCTTATCACCCATTGACGTTGGTGTCATTCTCGACGGGAAACAATATGTCCGCAAGGTTATTGGTATCGCATCCGACCAAGATGCAATGATGGTATTGTTAGACTTTGAAAGATGTTCGCCATGTTCCGCATTTGAAAAAGAATTTGATATCTGGGTACTCTCGATTCACAAGTGCTATAAAAGATGAAATGTCCGTGAGTTTTAAAAGTTAGTGTGCGGTGCTCTCATTGTTATTAAAGTGGCAATTGTCGCGTGGTCTCTATATGCTTCTGTAGCACCGTTATCGGTGTTGTATCGCCATCCCTCGTCGATCAAGATTCAGACACTACTGACATGGCATACGCGTTCGGGGTATACGAGCGAGGCAGGATGTCTATTTCGAGCAAACGAGATTTCGCTTTCAGGGTCGAAACCTGGGAAACTTGATTTCTCCGTAGCATTGTGTTTACGGAAAGCATCGCAGGTCAAGTTCAAGATAGCCATCCATAAAACGAAAGGTACCGTGATTATATTCATTCAGACCTTCGGGGTCCTTCTCGTGTCAGGCTCAAGTGGGCGCGGCGCCCAGATATGTCGACTTTTATCATTTGACTTCTCTCACATGTACGTGGGTGTATTTTCTAAAGAATAAGAACGATGCGTTTCTCAAAATTTGTAAAATTCAAGGCTTGTATGTAAAATCAAACAAGCAAGAAAATCAAGCATTCGAGAACCTGGGATAATGGTTTGGAATTTTGCGACAAATGCTTTAATGCAGCCTGGAAAGAAATGGCATAGTTGGGACACCAGCACCGTGCGTCATACACCACAACAAAATGCAGAACAGAACGTATGAATAGACTTCTTAAAGAGCTCGTTGTATGCTTCTTTCAAGCCGATTTGGATAAATCCTTTTGGGTCAAGCTTGTAACCATGCCGCTATTTGGTAATCTGCCTCCATCAACCGCAATCGAGTCAAGACCGCTCGAGGTATTCTTGGTACTCCCCGCTAATTATTCCGATTTGAAAGTTTTTGGTCATTCCCGCTATGCTCATGTTAACGATGGTAAACTTGAACCTGTGGCATTGAAATGTATATTTTTGGGGTATCCTTCTCCTGGGTGAAAGCGTTATGGGACACATAGGTGTCGAACCCAAGTCACCTAAATTTTTGATTAGCAAGAGATGTTAAGTTTGATGAGTCTTCTACGTTGCAAAAAAGAAAAAGAGTTCTATTTGTCATAGAGCAAGACTACTTCAGCTAAAGTAGGAAGAGCGAGCTCGAGAATTCGAGCCCTAGTCAAGTACAAGAGGGCACTTCGTATCAACCGTCTGTGGATTTAGATAGACGATTTTGCTCGTATGTAGCCAGAAGAGCAACACGAGCAACCATACAAGATCGCTAAGGCAAAGGAATGTTATAGATTCGACGCCCTCGCAGGTACGCAGTACGCAGTACTTAGTTTCTTTTGCATTGTCTCGCGGGAGAGTCTATTGGTGTGTACGAACCTTCTAGTTATCACGTTGCCGTCACTAGTGATGCAGTCCTGCTCAAATTGGTTGCAAGTCACATGAATGAAGAGATTGAATCACTTCATAAGAATCATACTGGGAATCGCGAAACCGCCAAGTGGCCGAAGATTGTTGGAAACAAACGGGTCTTCAAGAAAAAGGAAGGTATACTCCGAGGTCAAAGAACTAGGTTCAAGGCACGTGTCACATAGCGGCTATTGTCGAAGAAAGGTATCGACTTCAATGAAGTATTTTCTCCGTCAGAAACATAGCTCTATTCGTATGTTGCTTAAGGCGGTTGCATTATTTGACATGGAATTAGGAATCGCCTGATGTCAAGACAAAATTTCTTCTTACATGCGAGCTTCGAGGAACAAATATATATGCATCAACCGTAGGGTTTGTTGTTCCAGGTAAGGGAAGATCATGTTTGCTTATTGAAAAGTCTTTATACGGGTCAAGCAATCTCCAAGGCAAGTGGTATAAACGGTTTGATTCTTTATGATTGATCATGGTTACTCTAGAGCTGACACATGACAGTGTTTATCATAAAAGATTCCATGATGGTTCATCACTTATTTGTTGCTTTACGCCGATGACATGTTTATCGCTTTCTAAAAATAAGTTCGAGATTCGTAAATTAAAGTCTCACTAACGGTGAGTTTGAAATGAAAGATTGAGTCATGCCAAGAAAATTTTAGGCATGGAAATTTACAGGATGTATTAAATGCAAGCTTTATATTCGACTCAAAAGGTTATATTGAAAAAGTTCTCGAACGCTTTGGCATGAAAGATTCTAAACCTACGAATAGTACGCCGTTAGCTACGCATTTAAGGCGTTTTCTTTGGATTTGTCACCACAAATGTAAGAAGAAGAATGTACATGTCTCAGTTCCATACGCTAGGCGGCTGGAGTTCGACGTGACGCTACGGTTTTGTACCGTCCCGCATTTCACACGCAATAGCGGTTGTCAGCAGACATACGGGTAATCCCGCGTAAGGGTCATCGCGCGTTGTGCGAAATGGATACTTCAAGATTTCGGTACATCTAATTTCTGGTATACGATGGAAGTTCCCTAATACCGGTCGCGTTGTTATCGTTACGTGATTCCATTACGCCGCGATCCGATGAAGAAGACCGACAGGTTATGTCTTCACTTTTTCTCATCAGGCCATTAGTTGGAAGGCTACTTTACGCTTCATACGCTGTTTTGTCTACGACAGAGGCGTAATATACTACAACAGCTGGTAAGAAAGGGTTAAGCCATTCGCTTGCAGGTTTGGTTTCGCGATTGGTTTACACCAGGATACTGCTTGTATTTGTGATAAGCCGTAGCATACATTTGACTAAGAATACTACGATCATGAAAGAACCAAACATATCGATGTCGATATCATTTTTGCTCGTGACATCGTCTCCAGTGCTATCAGTTAATCACAGATAGTCACCACAGAGAATCCACCGATATGTTAACCAAAGCAAGCCCATTTAACAAGTTCAAGCATTGTTTGACTTGATTGGTGCGAGAAGATAATCATTCTTCTGGTTTCTGATGACGGCTATTTTGAAATCCGAGGAATTTCATTTGAATAATTGATTTTTCTCGCTTTGAGCTAAGGCGAGATTTGTTAATAAACCGCCCAAAACTTTCGTGCCCAAGACCCAATACTAAATAAACCCTATATTCATTTCTCTCGCTTCATATATATTAACCAAGTTTTTGCTTAGTTAATACGCAGAGAGATATACCATGCAGAATCGAACACCTAAATCAATCAGATTCTACATTTTCCCACTATCTCTTTTCTTAGTTCTCCTTTCGCTTCAACACCATACGCCTACTAATTTTCCCACACCGCAGTAGAAGAATATAGTACCGCTGTAAGGTCGTTTTTTTTCTTCCACATGTTCGCCACACCGTCGCTAATTATTTTCATCTCATTTGTACTGCAATATTTGATTTAATAAAGAAGCTTTGTTAATTTATCTCGCTATATATTACCAGAATCAGGGATATTTTCGCGGTTTGATTTTGGATTTTTGTGTATAATTTGTGTCGATCCTAATCGCCAGATCTCCATTTTGATTATTAGCCGATTTTTCTCACACACATCGTCAATGAAAGTAGACTTTTCACATCAAAAGTTAAACAACTTAAATCATCGTACATTTAATTTCTTACCGCTTATTTATTTTGTCAGAACTCATTATTATTAATTACAAGAACCCAAAATCGACCCGATCTTCGCTCAGAACGCCAATCAGAATCAGTGAGAGTTCGTCCACAATAAATAAATTATCAGAAACTTCTGGTTCAATAGATAATAATCCGTTTTTAAAGTCACTAAAAATATTTTTTTAAAATAGCATTATTAATTTAAATCACTAAAAATAATTTTTTTACATAGCATGACTCATAACTGTAATTAGCATTGTTCAAACTTCTGATATTTTTTCTTATTTATTTATTTGAGCTGAAATTGACTGAAGATCAAAGTATTGCCGTCCTCTTGCCAGTCCAAGTGCTTATGAGTAAAAGATATTAAATATAGAAATACATGCCAACAAGTTTACTGGTTAAACTATATAAAACTCATTTTGGCACAAGTACGAATACTTTAAGAATCTACTTGGTAAGTTTTTTACTTGTAAAATCTTAAATAAGTTTAACCTATAAATATTTTAAATATTAAAAGCAAAAAAAAAAAAAAAAAACTTATGATCCATACTCTCGTTGGTAAACATTATTTATTGATTCTGTATCAACGATGTTGTAGTGATTTAGACTAATAAAAAATTAGTATTGTAAATTTCAATAATAAAAAAAAGGAGAAGTGAGTCATTTTTAACTCTTCCATGTATAATAATGTCATGTTATAGATTGTGAACATTTATCATGAACCAATAAATAATTACTACTCTCGATAGTCCCTATGCTTTTGAGGACAGGTAGAAGGGGAAAAACACAAATTAAGAACATAATTAAATCTCAAGCCTTAAACTAATGACTATGAAATTAAATCTCAAAATCACCAATTAAGTAATTCTGGGGAGGAAGTACCTTGAGGCCAAGCCACCAAAATGATAGCCTTCTTATGGTCAATTAGCCTTTCTTAAGGTACTTAATTGATGAAGGATTCACCTGCAAGAACAAGTAGTTCCCAGCAAAAAGTTCCCCAAGATGGTATTGGCTTTGTTTTAGTCTCTTTATTATGTTTGCAAATGAAAATTTAATACCAGAGGCAGAGACCGACTTGGCTTTCCTTCTTAAAGACCTCCTCAAAGTTGGAATTTTTAGCTTCGATCTCCTGATGGGCACCTTCCCAAATCTACACAAAATTTTAGATTTGACCAAAATCTTGTGATCCCCTCCATATTCAGAATCAAGGTTACTTTCTGGGCTTCTAAGCCTTTGATAAACGAACTTGGTAGCAGCAGAGGCCATTTCAGTTTTAGAAATAAAGGTGAGAACCAAATTAGAATCATATACAGAACACTGTAAGAGTTTGTCTGATTAGCTGTCGAAGGAGACGGTGGTTTTTAAAGGTTTTTAAAAGCCATCCACTGCATTAATTGTGATAAAGTAAGCTGGCCATCAGTTTATTTATTGCTTCAAGGTTTTCAAAAGCTCAACTACGTTAGTGTATCATTTTATATGCCACCAATCATTGGTAAATACCAAGATAAAGAGTTTACATTTTATTGAATAAGAGTTCACACTTTTAACTACTTTTATCTAGGTATTTGACACGTATTGATGGTATATATCACGACACACTGAAAATATCACAGAAGAATTGCACTCCCTCTACCCCTACCCTTACCCCCAGCTGATCTAATTCGATAGACTTATCCATCCCTTCAAAGAAACCAAAACTGGTTCTTTGCTTTATGCATGGAAGCAAATATATGAATGATATTAATAATTGGCTCATACAATTTTTTTTCGAGAAGAGAGTAGTACCCCACACTCGGGAGAGCTCAACCTGTTGCATTCACTTTGTTTCCTGAAGCTCTGCTTTTTTTGTTTTTTTTTTTTGTTTGCCAACACTTGATATAGAATTCCTACCTGTCTTATAGATAAAATATAATTACAAACGTACAATGCAATGAGTGATCCTTCACGTATTCACATCCATAAATAAAAGAACCGTGTCAAATTCAGCTAAAACCTAGTTTCATTATGATCATTCAATCAACAACTAACAAAACAAATATTTGGACTAGATCGTCCTTGTGAAGCAAAAGGCCTAGTAAAGTTTAATTCTTGTTTGGATCAGGGTTTGGCATATTGGACATGTATGAAGACCTGGACCACAGTCGCAACACGTCTGGCAACAGAAAAAGATAAATTCTAGGTTAAAAAATATCAAAATTTTATGTTCTTTGACTTATCATCTAAGAAGTTTCGAGTGGAAGGAACATACTAGCAAAAAACAATCTGAGGAAACATGAATAATAGAACTACCTGATGCCCACAACCAAATGCCATGTTCTTCTCGTTCCAAAGACAAATCGGGCAAAGCTGTTTAAGACAAGTACAACTGTTAGTTTTCATCAAGACTCCATTGACAACCAAAGTGCAATTGTAACTAAACGATGTATCCCAATATTAACGCTATGTTAGTATTATCACCAAAACTTCCATTCTCTAGACTATAACCAAAGAAATTATATAGTTTGGTACTGTACATGCACCCCACTAAGGTCTGATTTATTAAAAAGTGAAAACATCTATTAAAAAAGAAAGAACATCATGTTCCATGCCTGATTATCATATGTAGAACTCGGAGCAGATGGAGCCATAGATGGGACACTAGGCACAGAACTAGAAGCAAGGGAGGGCTTAGAAAATACAGAAGAAGATGAATCATATACAGGTGGAGGAAGAGGAAACCTTTGCACAGCATTGCCTTTCCGACGTCTGCTTGACCAAAAAGATGATAATATTGTATAAAATTATGCCAATATTGAGTAAAAGTTTCAAGAAACAACAAAAATAGATATGCACATCACCCCAATAAATTAAGCTCTATTGCTGCTTTATACTGAGAAGGAAGTTCCATCAAGGCTTCTAGAGCAAATTCAGTTTCTTTCTTTGATGGTATAACATTCTTTGACATAATATCTGTGAAATTCACAAACTGAAAGCCACGAAAGGAATGTGGTTAAACATCAAAGCATTTACAAATGCCATGTAAAAAATTTAAAAGCTATTACAAAGAGAAAATTATTGAAAGGCCTTATCACATACTTGGAAGTTATCAAAAGCTCGAGCAGGGATACTGTCGTCAAATTCTTTCATTTTGTCCCAAGGTCCATCTCCAATCCCAACCAAAATTATTGACAGAGGAAAATTGCTATATATAAATAAGAAATATATTAAACAAGCAGAAATTCAGGAAAATAAATCATTATGTTAAACAAAAAATAACTCATGCTTACCTTGCTTCAACAATGGCATCAATAGTCTTCTGTTCCTGTGGACTGAATCTACCACGCTCAGTATCGACACTTCTAGTTACCTTGAAAACCCATCATTCAAATAGCTATATTCATTTTCTTTCATGAAAAATGTTAACATTACTAGCTCGGTTGAAGTTAAGCTCAACATTTTTAGCTGAACCTGCGTTCACTTTGCAAATTTGAAGAACATTCTTTTTAATATTTTAAACTGGGATGAGATTCGTCATCAGCCGCCTAGCAGTTTCAATGTACAACTAAAATACCTGGCCATCTGCAATTATAAGTAGAACATGATATTGACCCCCACTCTCCTCAACAATTGTCATCGCCATTTCAACTATTGGTGCAAATGATGTAGGCCCTACAATACAATAATAAGCATAGTCAATCGAATCCAACTAAATAAACACAATATGTCCTTCAAACAATGTCAAGACACTAAAGCAAACCAAACCAGCAAGTTGGAGGTGGGGAACAATTTCTCGATAATGACTTAATACTTCCTGAAATCCATTACAAAATCTCTCATCAGGATAGAAACTGAATACATCCTGATCATGGGTTGAGGCTGCAAAGAGATAAGAGTGATGTTTATTGCCCCTACATTTGTAAATAAATGGATCATAGAAAAAAAAGGAATGAATTATGAGAATTAATATACCATCTCCAAATCCAAAACAAGGAATCAGATTATCCTCATCAAATGCAGCCATGGTCTTCCCAATAATGGATATTGCTTGTTCATAAGGGTTCAATTCACTCCCAATGTGATGTAAACTTTTTCTACTAAATGATATTTTACCTGTCCATAAACAAGTTCAGCATGTTAAATTTCAAAACATAACTGAAAATGTAATGATTTGATGTGAGATAAACGTCTTACCTGTCCACTCATTGCTTTTTGTAAAGTCAATGCCAACAATAAGATTTGAAGACGCCAGCCCAGCACGTGCAAGGGCTTCAGTCACCTGCAAAAGAGTGAATGTTCTGTTTCCTTCAGTATCTTTTAGAAACTCTTCTATTCAAATTGTATAATTTAAAAATCCAGCAAAAGGCCTACAGCTACTAGCAAATTAACTGAATTTTAAGAAACCAATCCGCCTGTAACACACGGTGTATCAAAAGTCCTACCAGATCTTATGCCTAAACTAATCATTAATTCAAAAATATAGTATTTCATAAATACATAAGCAGATAGTGATCGACTTCTTTTTTCCTTTTAAAAGACGATAATGTTATAGACCAAAGAGACCAAAAAAACAAATAATAATTAAACACTGAGTCTTAAAGCTACCCCAGTACTTGTGCCAAAGCCAGATGATAGTTGAATAGAGACATATAGCTCAAGATCGAAAATTTAAACTTAAAATGAAAATTCACTATACTAAAAATTAATAATAAACCGTAGTATTCAAGAAAGGAATCTACAGGACAGCATAAAAATATAATTGATTAGATTGTGTTTGTATTTCACTTCTCTCAAATAGCCAACAACTATTGCAAATTACTCACCTCTTCGAGGGAACGGTAATTATCAGCAATTCTCGAATACTTTCTGTTTAAACTCTTTTGGCTCTCAGTTGCCTCACTAGTACTGTAGTCCTGAGATGGTGGATCATAGTATGTCTGTGAAGGATAAGACTCGGTCGCATAGCTCGGAGTCTCTTGATGATAATCACACCACGTAGAAGAACGCGGTGACGAACTCTGTCCCGAATTTCCCTCTTTAGAAATATTTCCACCCATCAAAAACTTGCTTTTTCGATTTCGCAATGGAATATGCAAATCCACCTAAAAGGCAAACGTTACCAAACCTAGAGAAGGAAAACCTTTTATACTTCAACTCCGCTTAAAGTATGTGCGGAACCAAATTCGAAAATATTAGAATTCGGAGAGATTCCAGGAAAGTTCACAACTTTCTTCCTAAACAATCAAAAGACGAAAGAGACGGCCCGAACACGACTCCTTCACCCAATCGCTCGTGCTTCTAATTCTAATCCACTCGGATAAGTCTTTTTTCTTTTTTAAATAAAGTTAAAAGATTAATCAAAATTACAGTTTTTTAAATACATTAAAAGTTATAATTAAGGAGTCAAAATTAACCATCGGCTCTATATTTTTTTCATCATAATAAATCGATTCATATAATAATTGTTTAAAAAATATTAGACAAAAATATTTAATTACACTTCTTATTATGATATATCAAAAATCTTACTTAACTCACCAATTATCCATATATTTTTTCGATACGTTCAGCATCAAAATTATTTTGTTGAAATAAACTCGAGTAATTCTAAGAAACAAGAGCCTTCATCCTTGTCATGTGTATCATCCTCCGGAACCATCAAACCTTTCGTATGGTTTTAGGCTAATTAAATGAAATTTCAAACCAAAAAATATCAAAAATATGTAAAATAAGTAATTTTGAATTTAAGCGATTATAAGAAATTAAGATGTACCAATAATAGAAGAGAATATTTTAAACTAATTTATGTAAAAAAAACATTAATATTCATTCAAAATAACACTAAGATGTATGTTTAGACATATTGATCAAACTAGAATCCGAGCCGAGCTCAGAGAATAATTTGAGCCATAAAATGAGTCACCCCAAAGACCTTCGTCTGCCCGCATCCACGAATACACTCATAGAAGAGACCTTTCTAGTTGAGTTTTGGCATCTGGAGGGTCAACCACCAACTCAAGTTATGAGATGATCGATCTCAATCTATAAATATATTTGTTTATACCTTGATACCTCCATCACTTTGAGGAATGTCCCGTTTGGATCGCTTTATATAGAAGTTTGTCCAATAGGACTCCCTATCTACAAGGGCCATCATTTTAATCATGATCATTCTCTCGTAAGCTTGAGTTTGGGATAATTGCTCTTTATTGGAGGCAAGCTCACACTTGGCCTCCTCCTAAAGTTTGAACTTATCCTCGAGTTTGGACACCTCGATTTTTAATTCTCTTACCTCGGTCTTAAGCCTACCATTTTTCAGTTTCGAATATATATTTGCCCAATCATAATCCATAAGGTTTGAGCAAGAAAGATATAAAAGGAGTTGGAGACTATTTCAACAATATTGTCTGAATTTAACAAGTGTCTCTAACTCCTTTTTATAGGGAATGATGTTAAAGTATGGTGACACATGTTTCAAAATAGACATTACAAGTTATATAAATACACAATTTTGAAAGAAAATTGGTTTTCATTGATAAAGTTTAAACTTACAAAAGGTTGAGCTCGTGACCACACAAGTGAAAGTGGCGTCGAGCTTGAAAAAATGTAAAAAGCATATGGGGCGTAGGATCTACTTCTTTAGGAGGCTTGAGCCATAAAAGATTAGTAGTCCCTAACCCCACCTTTTGCGCCTGTTACCTCGGGCCCGTCATCACTCTCACCGGAGTCCGAGTCCTTTTCCTCATCCTCTTCATAAGATTGAGTAGGCATGTACTGGGGAGTGACTCGAATATCCAAAATCTGATAATAGTACTCCCCCAAGTCCCTTTTTTTTACCTCCGTTTTGAAGGTATCCATGGCCAACTCATACCCTATCTCAACCCTCTAGGTGAGTTGTTTGGCCATCGCATCGAGCTCGACCTTTGCCTTCTTTTCAATCTCGGATAACCTGTAGTTGCATGCCTCAATCTTGGCCTCGGCTTTAATATGGGCCTCTTCGAGCTCAATAAAACGCCTCAAGTTTTCATTTTGCTTGTCAAATGCTTTAGAAAAAATTCCCTTCTTATCCATGGCCTTACATTCCCACTTGTTAACCCTTGCTAGCAACACTGCATACTTGGCCTGAATAAAGGTATGGGCCTTTATTTTTTATGCCAACTCATGCTTCAAATGTTCCACATATCTAGCCCTGTTCAATCCATAAAGTAGCTACAATTGATAAAAAGTCATACGACACAAGGTCAAACATAAGAAATATATGTAGTAATAAAAAAAGTATATACATAATAAGTGAGGTAAGATTAACACACCTAGTACATGAGACGAATGATCATAATGTTAGAGCCTGTGTCCTCACATATGACATCGAGTTGTTTCTCATGTGCCATAAAAGGAAGGCGGCACACATAGTGGTCGAGCTACTCTTGTGCCATACCTCGATATAGAGGCACCTCATCCATGTTGGTAGTAAGATCATTGACAACTCCCTTCCTATTCCTTGAATCCCTTATAGGGTGGTCAAGTTCTTGAGGACCCTAGCTGGGAGGTGGTGAAGTGTATTAGTCTTAGGATGTGGATAAAGTCTTGAAGACATTCGAAGGATCTAGTTCGAGCATGGGCTTATTGATGATCACTTTATTCTTCCTTTTAGATGGGGTGGATAAACCATCATGTCCAGAAGACTTGCTCATCTCTTTATCTTTCGAGGAGTCCCTTCCTAGTACGAGAGATGTAGTCTTTTGGGAGCTCGCCTCTTAAGAAATGACCATACTCTTAAGTATAGTTAGGAGAGATACGACATCAAACTTCATAATATTTTAAAAACAAGGTTGAGGAGGTGTTAGTATTATGGGGTCGAGTTCATAAAAAAAAGGGAAAAAGTTCAAGTCTCAAGGCTAGTTCACCATCGTCAACAACCATCTCAAACCTTCACCCGTAGTTTATGAGAGGGGTCTAGCACTTGGAGGCAGTGCGAGGTTTATGAATGATCCTATAAGGGAGCTCTAATGAACCTTGCCTCATCAACCTACATGTGACAAAAGTGATGGGTGTTTAATAGTTGTTTCCACGGGGTTCGCTAGGGTAGATAGTTCTGGATATCAACCAAGTGTTACTTCGCGTCCTCACTCAAGGTCATCATGAAGGAATCCATGTTCCTTACCACGACTTTTGTGTCAGTCCAGGTGCTCCTTATTAGTCTCATGTCGCTAATAGGAGTCTCCCACCTACCTAAGATGTAGAAGAAATATTCCTTCCAACTCTTCTCGTTCTCAGGAAGGACCATGTTTATACCCTAGTCTTGCTTCACTGATATGTATACCCTCCTCGGGTCTGTGGGGTTCTACTTTAACACATATGCTTTATTAAACTTAAGCATCTCCAGATCCATCATGAGCTCTTTACATATCAATGTAAGGTAGAACATGTACCTTCAACCATTAGGCATTAGCTTACTTGAAGCAAGCTGAGTCATGGCCAAAAACCTTCTTATGAAAGGGTACAGGGGAAACCTGACCCCTAACCACAAAGATTTCTCATGAAAGACCATCCATCCAATTAGGGATGGATCATTGTCACAAGTACCAAACATTGGAATCATTATTTGAACTGAGGTGGGGATGTTATAGATCCTCTTTAACCTTTCCTTATCTTGAGGTGACAAATCACTAATCTTGACATTGGTAAACCAACCTTTGGTACAATTTGTGGGTTCCCCAATCCCTAGATTTTTTGTTTTCTTCCTCCATGATCTAGTGACTGATATCTAGCTTGAGGCATGTTCAACCTAATAGTTGATACGATCTGTGGATGAGAGGTGGATGTGGAAGGCTATAGTTGAAACATACATTCTTAGCTTGAAGACCTCGTCTCATTGGAAGACCCCATCTTATCACTCTATGCTTGACCCAAGAAATTGGGATATTATGGGCTCTCTTGAAGGCCGAGCTCGAAGTCTCTTCTTTATGTATAGTCTCTACAAAAATATCAAAAAACATAAAAAAGGTTAAGGTATGCGAACAAAAGATTACCTAGAGTCAAGTTTGAAATAAAAAGGAGAATGATTCTTTAAAACCAACCTGAAAAGAAAGTAGATAGTTGTTAGATTGAAAGAATTTTTTACCTTAAAACTCAAGCAAGTAATCTATATACCGAGCTCGTTTCTTATCATCGAACTGACAACTTTTTATGGCACGATATGAGGCGACAAAGCATTTTTTCTCCCAATTTTTGTCTGATGTACGGGAAATGATAAGATAAAGCTCAGCGCAGGTACTTCCTTGTATAAAGACCCAAATTTCTTTCTCTAATCAATTGCCACACATTTATTATGGGAGCTGAACAGTTCGAATCTATTACCCAAGCATTACTCTTCCACCTCAATTCAAAACTCGAGCTAAAAGAGTAGGGGGATTGGATATTTGGACATATATATCGACTTGAAACCTGACCTGAGCTCAAAGAACAACCCAAGTTCAGAAGATAGCCTGAGCCATAAAATGAGTCACTCCTAAAGACCTTTTTTTGCCCGCATCCAGGAATACACTCATAAGAGAGACCTTTCCTATTGAGTTTTGGCTTCTTGAGGGTCGACCACTAACCCAAGCTATGGGGTAGTCAACTTCAGTCTATGAATTTGCTTGTTTTTACCTTTAGGCTCCTTGACACACTTATATGTGTGTGTCATATAAAACTGACACTTATACGTATAAAACTCTCTCCATATATAAACTCCTTAAAAATTCCACATATTTCATCAATTGTTTTGATATCTCTCTAGTTTCTCTCTTTGTAAATTGAATCAATCCCAACAATATAAATTGTCGAAGTTGATAACCCATCATAAATTATTGGTCTTGAACTTTAAAGTTTACAACTAAAAAAAGTCTACTTTCTTACTTTATCTCACCTTATTTCTCTACCAATATTGGAATTAAAAAAAGAGAAGTTGTTAATAGAAGTTGTTGATAGATGGTTCTAGCGTCGCAATGCACATAAATGACAAAACATACCAAAATAAGTGTAAATATAGGTAAGAGAAATCTACGATACATCTAATTACCAATTTCATAGGTATCATTAAATTTAAAACATTATAAATATATTTGAAATTAATTTAAATATAAATAAAATGATTAACTTATCTTAAATATCTAGGCATAATTAATACATCTTAAAACTCCTATTTTTTAAAACCATTAATCATTCATTTTCACTCTCATATTTTTAACCTAATATTAAGAGTGTAAATTTATTACGATTGAGTTTGTTTAGGCTCCCACACTAATTAAAATAAAATTTAATTTATGTCATAAATTATTGACATTAACACAAATAGGAAAAAAATTGAGCCAGCACAAACTAACCTTAATTAGCCTAAAATTTATTTATATTTATTAATTGATCATTTTTATCTTATTTAATTCGATTTTGATTTAAAATATTGTAGATTTTCTTATATTTTTTAATCTAATTAGAATAATAAAAACTTTGAACTAAATTTAATGAATTCTAATAGTTTTAAACATATAAATAAAAATTTTGTTACAAGTTTTTACAAATTTAAAAAGTTTTAAGGGTATAAATATATTACAAAACAACTCAATAAATTACTAATTAAAATTAAAATAAATGAGTATTTTAGACTTATACTTCGTCTAATTGTGATTAGTGTTAAAAATAATAAAATTATAATTTAATTTAACAGATCAATAAATTAATAAACTCATTAGAATCACTTTATATAAAATAATTAATGAATTCAAAATAAGTTATAACATATCTTATTTTTGAATGAAATTTAGAAATGCTTATATGTTAATCACGTGCATTATTATCAAAATATTGTATAATTATTGTTAATAAATAAATAATCAATATATAAAGATAAAAAAATTACAATAAAAATAGTAAGAAAAATGCAATAAATTTAATATTATATGAATTAATAGACTCAATATAAAATAATAATAATAGTATATAACAATAATTATAATTATTTTTTATTTTTGTATTATCATATTAATCCTAATACAATCTTAACTCAACCTTAATCTTTTTATGTTATTCTAGTAGATTTATATTAGATAAAAATTTAATTCTATTTATATTTAACTTAAGTTTAATTTGAACAATTATTCCACGTGATAAATTATCACACCTACCTAACTTATCATTATCTTCCATTATGTACATCACTTGTCACCATTCACATGTACTCTCCATGTATATCAACTTCTAATAATCAAATTATAAAAATGTTTGTTTATTATTAACGTTATCATCAAAATTATAAAAAATAAAGTTTATATATTAATATATTTTTTAATTTTTATTTATTTATATATTTTAATTAAATTATCTAATATACTCTCATTTTAATAAATTGATATAATTTATTCTTTCTAAAAGTTATTATTCGTCGCCCCTAAAGTCCACATTTTCTTCTCAATAACTTCTTGTTTCAATCTAACAAAAATTACAACCCACTTTCATTGTTAGATAATTTGCGACAAAATTAGTACATTTTATAACATTATTTTTCTATTAAAAAAATTATACATTAGCACAACAAAACAAATAAAGATATAAATACTTTAAATTATTTTACCTGTGTTGTATAAAAGAGATACAGTATTAAATTACACAATATTAATTTATAAAGAAAAAATTATTACAAATTTTCACGTATAAAAAAGGTGTTTTATTTAAATTTAAATAATATAAATAAGGGAGTTTTTAGAGATGATCAAAATGTAAATAAAAGTTAGACAATATAAAGTGTATATAAGACGGTTTTTTTCGTGGGTTTTACCAAAACTTCATGCAAATATCTAGAGTAATCTTAAAGTAAAATTCACACAAAATTTGTAACGTTACCTTACCAAATCATAATTTGCACGTTGAAAACTAACTCAAAAACTCTAAATATAGTAGTGAATTTTGGCATATATAAAAAAAAGAACCTAGTAACAATCATGATGTATTAATCATTTTTGTCCTTATTCTTATGATATTTTGATATCATTATATTTTAATATTATTAGTATTATATTCATTACGTATAAAAAATTATTTCAAATTTTTTATTTATAAAAATAAGAAATAACAAGAACTTCAAAAACATTGAAAAATTATTGAACAATTTTATAAATAATTTTTTTATCCATATCACTTCACTTAGAGATTATTACCTCTAATTTAGTGAGTTTGAATACACCATGATATCTCAATCGTTTAGATTAAAAAAATGTTTTATTTTTTTTTTTGTTTTTTAAAAATTTCAACGATTAAAATATAATTATATATTAAAATTTATAATAAATTATTATTATTGATCATGTTTCAAGGATGAAAAAGACAATCATGTAAATGAAATTGATTTTAGAAGTTTTAGGGTTTAGCTTTTGTGATCTAAGGTTTAAGTGTGATATTTTATATTTTATGTCCATTTTTTTGCTTTTTGTTAAGTTCTTCCTAATGCTAGTTAATAACTAATAAAATTTAAAGGAATCCTTAAATAACTCATTCGGTTGTTGTTTGATTGTCTATTTAATTTAATAGCAAACTAATCTCTTCAAAAAAACCATAAATTACAGTTGGTAGGATTTGATGAGCAATTTATATTAGTTTTTGTTCGTACCAATATGTGATTTAAGATAGGTAAAATTGATGTCAAATTTGCTTTTAGTTAAATTTAAGATTAATTTAAAATTAAAATTTAATATCTTAAAAATTAAGGAATTAAAGTGTAATATTCATAACTAAAAAAACAATCAAAGTAAAAAAAAATACAAAAAATAATAATAAGAAAGCGTAGAATATTAAAAAAATAATAAATATAATAACTTTAAAATTTATAACAATTTTTGACCCAAAAAAAAAACTCATAACAATAAAATAGTCTCGTAATATTTACTTATACCTTTCTAATAAGATAATTTTTCAAATATTATACGAGTATTTGTGTAATTAAAAGTTATAATTTTATTAGATTATTGGCTATTACAACAATTTATAAATTCTAAAAATAAATCCTCAAAAGCTTAACATGAGAGAGAGAGAGAGAGAGAGAGAGAGGAGGAAGAAAAAGTTATTAAAAATCACTTGGGTAAAATTGTTGAAACAAATATTATATGCGCAACTTGGTAGACATAAAATTAAGTTCATACAATGAATTAAAAAATGGTTTTTTATTTCCTTTATCAAACCGTACGGCAAAATGTCTGTTATTAATCATCCAACACCCAATGAATTAAGGAGCAACACTACGAACTACGAACTAGGAACAAAACAATACAATCTAAAAGAATAACAAAATCAAATAGACAAGTCGCTAATGTTCGAACAACAAGTTGTTAGGAAGCATTAGCAAAAGCTTGATCATATTTAAGCAAATCTTTACGACCAAATCAAAGTTATACTGTTTGGATTAAAAAGGAATTGATTGAAGATAAGATTATTCATATCTTTTCAGATTCTCCAACGGCCAAAAGTCAAATAATTATCCATAAAATCATCACGACAACAATTTTTATTTTTATTTTATTTTATTTTATAAAGCATTAATTCTAAAATAAAACTAAAATAAACTTCAAATTGAATGTTTTATTTTTTTGTTGCTACCACTTCAAATTAAAATTTGGAACCAAATGTTCTCTTCTCAGAAAATATATAGCAATTAATAAAATATTAAACTTTAGGATGAAAAATCAGGATAATATATATTTTTTAAGTTAAAGTTATGTAATTTAGTTTAAAAAATATGTTTTTAAGTTTATTTTTTTATAAAATATATATTTTTAATTTCATTTTTTGTTAAAAATGTGTTAGATAAAAATAAAATTAACCATTTATCAATTTTTTTTATTAAATATAATAGAATAATGTATACATCACATGCATGTTTAAAAAAATATTTAATTACAAAATAGTTTTTAAGAAATTTTTTTAATCTAATTTAAATAAAATTTTCAATAAAATATAAGTAAAATTTTTATTGTCTAATATTCAAAGTTATACATTAGATAATAAAATTTTTATTTAAGTTTGATTGAGAAAATTTGTTAATATTTAAATAATTTTTTAAATTAAAAGTTATGTTGTTATAGATATATCCATAATATATATATATATATATATATATATATAAATGTATGTGTTATATGTGTTTTTCATTATATTTAATAAAAAATTAATTTTATCTTTTTTTAATATATTTTTTACAAACAAAAAAACTTAAAAATATATTTTTTAAATAAATATACTAAATAGTCCCTAGAATCTAAACAAAATAATTTCTACAAGATTTTTTTTCCTAAACAATATACTAATAAATATACTAACTGTGACTTAGAAAAATGTTTAAAATAACAATTTTATAGTATTGTTGCATATGATAGTTATAAAATGATATTTTGATTTATATATTTATTTTAATTTTAACTTTATCTTTATAATTTGAATGAATAAAATAGGATAATAATATTCTACTTTTGTGTTTTCCATTTTATGTGGTGAGTGGGATACAATCTTATTAATCACATAATAATATTAAATAATTAATTTGCATGTATATTTAATTAATGCTTGAATAAAGGTAAAAAATTAAAATATCACTTCTCAAGAAAGTAATATCTAAGTAGGGGCACTTTTGACGATATATATTTGTCTCTTTCTACGATATTAAGACATGTTAGTTATTTTATATTTTAATAAATTAAATATATTGATTATAATTTTAAAAATTAATGTATTTTAATTAAATTATTTTTTAATTTTAAATATTTTAATTTAAGTTTTGGATTTTTTATTTTTTAAAAAATTAAATTTAATAATAAAGAATTTGTAGATATTTAAAGAAGAATTTTTTAAAAAAAAATTAAAAAATAAATAAATAAAGTGTATAAATATAATAATAAAAGTATCAAAATATATAAATTTAAATTTAAATTAAAGTGATTGCTAAATTTATTATCACAATCCGGACATTACTGTACACACACCTACTCAAATCGGTCCCAACCTTAGGTTCGAATATGATAGATATTAGATAAGTCCAGTCCTATTCTCGCAAAGATCTGTTTATCCCTACTAGAGCTGATCTGTTGCAAAGGGTTTTAGCTTCTGTGTTTCCTTGCAAATCGGGTCGGATTGATTAAGCCTATTAAGAGGTCTGAGATGAAGCACAAGAGAGTGCTCATTCCCATATCTAAGCTGCTTAAGTACTTTCTTTTGGGTCTAATTGCGTGCCTCGGGTTGGCTTGTTTATACTACGGATCGTCTTTCGCTCCGAGCTCTCGGAGATCCGACGAAGAAGCGGGATCTGATGGCACAGACCCAATCTTTGGCGGGTTCATGCTCCGTCGAGATTTTGATGATTTGCATGAAGATCAAGAGCACAACCCAGAGGTCCCCAAAAGCATACCTGTATGTAATCTATTGTATCAACCATGGACGTTTTAACCTAACCTGTGTTTTATATCAGCACAAATATCAACTATATTACGCACTTTATTCTGTTTATTATTGGACGATTGTTGTTCAACGCGGCTTCTTTTTTTTTTTATCAAATTTTAGAAATGGGCTTTTTCTATACTAAATTTTATGGTTTGATTCAAACATAATTGCATTTTATGAAAGTAACAATTTTTTATTGATTTTGTTTTTAAGTTCAGCTTGTTTCTTGTAAGAATTTTGAGTGGTCGTAATGTGCATTCATAAATGTAACCCACAAGGTGAAAGTCATACTATGAAATGTGTTAAATGAATATTTCCTTTGTTTGTTTTGTTAGTTCTCTGAAATTTTGCTTTTTGATGTTATTGCAGATTTGTGATATAAAATATTCAGAGTTAATACCTTGTTTGGATAGGAATCTTTTTTACCAGTTGAAATTGAAGCCTAACTTGACAGTAATGGAACACTATGAACGGCATTGTCCACCTCCAGAACGGCGTTATAATTGCTTGATACCACCTCCAGTTGGTTACAAGGTTAGGAAAATAATCATTTCCTGTAAAATCTTGTTACAGATTGGCTTCAGTTAGTTTTGATTCCAATGAAACTTTTGATAGAATTTCAGATCCCCATGAGGTGGCCAGCAAGTAGAGATGAAGTGTGGAAGGCCAACATTCCCCACACACATCTTGCGCAAGAGAAATCAGATCAGAATTGGATGGTTGTGAACGGCGAGAAGATAAATTTTCCTGGTGGAGGAACACATTTCCACAAAGGAGCGGATTTATACATTATATCACTTGCTAGGGTATGGTTATTTGATTCCTAGCTTTTCTCCTTTTTTGTAGGGGGAGAAAAAAATTTGGGTCCTTTGAAATGAACAAAGAAAGACCAGTTGAAGTACTGAATTTTATGTTTCTCTATTGGGATACCAGCCTAATAACTGCTTTAGGCTCCATAATTCAACAATTCTTTTCTTGGCTGCTCAATATTTGAAATCTGTGGTCTTTTGATTCCTTTTTGATGTTCTTTTCCTACATGTTCTTCCCATCTTTGTCTATAGATGCTTAAATTTCCTGGTGATAAACTCAGTAATGAAGGAAATATTAGAAATGTCCTGGATGTGGGTTGTGGAGTTGCAAGTTTTGGCGCCTATCTTCTTCCTCACGAGATAATAGCTATGTCCCTTGCTCCTAATGATGTACATGAGAATCAAATACAATTTGCACTAGAAAGGGGTCTTCCAGCAACTCTTGGTGTTTTGGGTACAAAAAGACTTCCTTATCCAAGCAGATCATTTGACCTGGCTCACTGTTCCCGATGTAGAATTGATTGGCTTCAAAGAGGGGGGCTCCTCTTATTAGAGCTTGACAGATTATTAAGACCAGGAGGGTATTTTGTGTATACTTCTCCTGAAGCATATGCTGGTGATCCTGAAAATCGTAGAATTTGGAATGCCATGTATGATATTCTGCACAAAATGTGCTGGAGAGTTATTACAAAGAAAGAGCAGAGCGTTATATGGGGGAAGCCACTTTCAAATAGTTGTTATCTGAAGAGAGATCCTGGAACCCACCCCGATTTGTGCAATATGGGTGATGACCCAGATGCATCCTGGAATGTGAGCATGAAGCCTTGTATTTCTCGATACTCTGCAAGTAAGTCTTCCCCCCTGTCTTGGTTCTCTTCATTTGTTGTAGCCTATATATACGCACTATATAGCTTGGTACTATGTTTTGATGTACAAACCTATTATAGAATGTGTCAAATCATTTGCATCCACCCCCTCTCATATCTTGGCTAATCTCTAAGTACGTAGAACACTGATATTGGTAGTTGCTATGTACTAAGTTTCTTATTTTGTCAGTGAAATGAGAATATTATATTATCATCGAAGCCATTTCTGGATACTCTGCAAGTAAGTCTTTTTTTTTCTTGGCTCTCTTTATTTGTTGTAGCCTATATATAAGCACTATATAGCTTGGTATTATGTTTTGATGGAAAAACCTATTCGAGAATGTGTCAAATCATTTGCTTCCACCCCCTCTCATATCATGAGTAATCTCTAAGTATGTAGAACACTGGTATTGGTAGTTGCTATGTACTAAGTTTCGTATTTTGTCAGTGAAATGATAATATTATATTATCAACGGAGATGTAAATTTGATTAGTAGTATTCACATTCTCTTACCTCCAAGAGTTGGTATTTGTTTCTTATAAAAAACAAGAGTTGGTATTTGTTTCTTATAAAAAAAGAGAGTTGGTATTTGTTTCTTATAACAAAACAGAGAGTTGGAATTTGGTAATAGAAGTGAATAACAGTATAATAACAAACCTGAAAACTAGATGAGAACAGATAATGCAAGCATCATATGATGTCTCACTGAATTTCAAGAACTATATGAAAGCATTACATATAGAACTGATTTTACTTTGGACCAGATTCTTTCCAACTTTATACAATTGAAAAACTGTGGTTTGTTGAAGAAGGCTGGTTAGATGCTCCCATTATTGGCTTTTTATTCTCACAAAATTTTCTTGCTGCTTCAATTATGAAACAGAGATGCATAGGGAAAAGGGGAGTGGATTAGTTCCTTGGCCTAAGAGGCTTAAAGCACCGCCGCCTCGCCTAGAAGAAATTGGTGTCAGTCCTGAGGAATTTCTAGAAGACACTGTAAGTTTCTATATTTCAAAGTAGAAGTATTTTATGGTGTGCTTTATCCCAATTTATTTGCCATCCTTGTTCTGTTTAAGTGTTTAACAAAGTCACATTGGCATAGAGCATATGGCACTTCCGAATGGTTGAGTATTGGAAGCAAATGAAATCTGTAATGTGGAAAAATTCCATCAGAAATGTTATGGATATGAACTCAAACCTTGGAGGATTTGCTGCTGCCCTCAATGATAAAAATGTATGGGTGATGAATGTTGCTCCTGCCCATGCTTATGCCAGATTGAAGATTATATATGACAGGGGATTGATTGGAACTGTACATGACTGGTATGCTGTATTGTTCTTACACTTTAGAGATCAACCTGCAATTGATCATATCTTGAAATTGATGTCAAAACGTAGAACTTTTATTAATTCCAAATTTTGGTAGACATCTTGCCTAAAATATGCAGTGGACATCCCTTGGGAAAACATAGAAATCAGGCCAAGGGATTATGCCTAATGTCACTTGTCTTTCTGGCGGGATACAATGTCTTCTTCTGTTTTGGATTATTGTGCGTAGCTATACTTTTCATCACTTTGATGTTCTAAATATATTCCAATATTTACTGTACAGGTGTGAATCATTTTCCACATATCCTCGTACATATGATCTTCTACATGCATGGGCAGTATTCTCAGAGATTGATGAACGTGGATGCAGTGTTGAGGACTTATTAATTGAAATGGATCGGATACTTAGGCCATATGGATTTGTGATCATAAGAGATAAACCCTCTGTGATAAACTTCATTAGGAAATTTGTTACTGCTTTAAGATGGGATGGATGGTTATCAGAAGTAGAACCAAGAATTGATGCTCTTTCCTCGGGTGAAGAGAGAGTTCTAATAGCAAGAAAGAAGTTATGGGATGAGGAGCCGATGACATTGTGAATCTGCTCATGCTGTCAGGTATATGCTCGGAGCCTAACTTCTTTTGAATTCCATGATAGCTTGATTGGTCGACCATATGTTCCACTTTGTCCAATGGTTATTTGTTTTCCTAGCAAGGGAAGAGTCATTTTTATAACTCTCTTCCCGAGTGTACAGTTCCTCTAACTTTTTTACACAACATACAAAATTAGCTGAGTATTGCACCAATAATTTCAAACATGAAGGCAAATTTCATGGATCGTATTACTTTCTTATTTTTCTTTTCTTTTTTCTTTTCCTTATTTTTGCTAGGACTTGGGGCGATTTTAGTTGTGAAACTTCCGAGGTGTGATTAGCTTTAAATTTCACTGTTGGATAAGGGAATTTTATACTTACTAATATCATCTTAATAAGAAATCTAACATATGTTGTTTGCAGACATGGGAGTATTCAATCCCCAATGGAAGAACAATATTAATGGAGAAATGAAGTCTAGGCCCTAGGGCATGTCATAAGTTGCCATTTGAGACATTGAATCATCGGATATTTTGTAAATGAAGATGCCTCTACAGCATAAAGAGATTTTGATGCAAACAATTTATGGTATCTCCAACAATACAGAGATGGAAGTACAAGAACAATGTAGCTCTACTTGAAGAGCTGGGACATCTATTTTGTATCAATTGGGCGTAATTAATTTATTAGCCATCTAAATTAAGAAATTTCTCTGAATTCCTTGCAAGAACTTATAAAATATTTCAACGATTGCTTACGGTTGGTTGGTGCAACTGTTATTGGTGTCTCTCCACCTTTGGACATTTGTAAGCTCCCATTATTGAACACTGTAGAACACAGTTATCACTAACTAGCATCGTGATTTTTGATCAATATGGTACTTCGGTTTGCAAGAGTAACAACAAAGAATTTGAACTGTTGGATGTTTTTTAGACTCGTGTTTACATACAAAGAAATGGTGCATGTACGCTGAAATGGTGCGCTTAATACCAGCTCTACCGTGCATTGGACTTGTATTCAAAAGCATGAGCAGGCATGCCAATACCAACTCTTGGAGTTAATATTTGCTTAGTTCAAGACCCAAGCTTTTGCATTTATTTTATTTTGTTGATAATTTTTCATAGGATGCAATGAAGAATATGTGGATCGTTCTAGTTTCCTGTCAATATGTTTTTTTTTGTTCAGAAATATGCTCGAGTGTTTGACATGTATAACAAGAGGAGACCAACCACTGTACATATAAACTCATTTACTTCTAATAAAACTAAATGACAAATAATAATATAAAAACAATAAAAAAATATAATAAATGATTATTCATAGTATAAATTTAATAGAAAAAATAATACAATATATATTTGGAGTTAAACTCGTTAAATGATGTTTAAATTAAATGTTACAACATTATACAATAACACATTTTAAATCAAAATGGGGGGGCAATTCCTCTTGTAAAGTAGTAGAGCTCTTTCTTTCGTTGTGCGAGCTTTACAAAAAATAGTGGGAAATCCAGCTGCAAGCGGACTTGATAAACAAATGCCATACGAAGACCTTCAAAAGGTCGACTTTCAAAATAACAAATTCTGTGTCCGTCTTCAAACACAGTACGAAAAAGACACTAGGGCAAAATTATTCTCCCTCCTTTTCAGATCAAGGATGATTCGAGTAAAAAGAAGAGTAAAAAATATACTTTTATAGAAGAAAATCTTCCAACATTTGAGTGAAATTGCCAAGCAGATCAACAATCAGCGTTCTATTTTACTCTTCTTCTTTCTCGGGCAAAGCTGCTAGGTCCAATGTCAATTGACATTCTCTTGGTCCTATAGAGCACAAGAAATGTTCAGCAATTCCAACAAGGAAAATGGACAATGACTTCGGAAAATTATGCGTTACAATCTATAAAAACAATGGAGCAACATACCGATTAGAAAGCTCTTCTGAAACTTCGTTACCATTTTCAACAGCACCATCTGGAGAATTAAATTACCATAAAATGTGATGTGAGAGAAATGAGAAAGAGAAAAAGGGAATTATGTGAGGAAAAAATGGAAACCAACTGCGTTATATATTGAGTTGTTACATACAACTTCATCAAAATAATAGCAGAAAAAACTATTAATCTGTAATAACTTAAAAGTAGCTCACCATGAAATTATGCACACATTTATTATTAAAATATGAAAATTATGCAGACTTGTAGTTGATAGTATCATGCATGAACCATTATGATCGAACTGTCCATAAGTAAGTGCTATATCCATGTTCTACTCGCTAAGAATACAAGACTATGAAGATGTAAATGAAAAAAAAATGTAAAATGCAAATTCATAAATGAAAGTCTCACCAGTTTCAATTCCATAAACTTTATCATTATCCTGCTCTGACTCTGAGAAAGAACACCATCTATCCCCTCTATCATCAAGGTCCCTACGGTCTCCAACCGGTGGAATCCAAAAATCCTCTTCAGAATCACTTTGTCCATCTGAAGATTTCCTCACTTCTGAGATAATTTCCTCAATTGCTTTTTCCTTCTTTGTTTTGAAGTTACCTTTTTTGAGTTTAGAAACCTTTTTGGAAGTCTGCTCATCCATCATTCCATTGGATGCTAGCTCTCGTGTTTCCTTTTCCTCTATATACAAGAATTTCCTTACAAAAATCATTATTTGAACTTTTTAAGCACAACAAGGTAAAAATATACACACTAAAAAAAACCATAGACACTCAATATAATTCCTGGATAAATTGATTTCAAAATCTGGTAAAACAGACATACAAAAAGAGAAAAAGGATTAGGCACCGACCTAGTTTGTTGAGGAACCGTTTACCATTAACATATTTCCAGATATGTTCCTCAGACTTATTGACAGTATCTCCGGTCAACTTACATATCAACTTCGAACTGTCAAAACGATCAGATATACACGATAGAGTCTGAGCCAAAATTGGGGTTTTCGAGTGTAATTGATCATCAGAAAACGAAAAGCTTTAAACTTGTTGAAATAGTAAAGGCAAAAATAGTAGAGATACCGGGAGAGAGGGTCTTGCTTGAACGTGTTAAGAGGGGGTTTACAATGGGACACAGCATAGTCTATAAGTCCCAAACGACAACGTTTGCTCTGAGAATAGGAGCTTTTGTCCTTGTCCAGCAGTTCATGGCCTGTCTCAACGCACTTGAAACGACCATTCTCAAGCTCCTCAAAGGTAGGCGAACCTAACAGGTTGGTTCCTTCTTTCTCCTTCGTTATTACTTCCCTCGTCAACATAGCTCAATTGCCGATTCTGGTTCTGCGAGAATCTACATGCTGTACAGACAAGGAAGGAACCCATTTTATAATCTGGGCCTGGGCTTCTCATGGACGCCACTATATTGGGTTTAATAATGACGGTCTTAGCTCAGTGTGTGTGTGTGTTTTTTTCCCTCCTTCAAACGATTTAAACAAGAAAGATTTTTGTTTTTTTTTTCAGTTCTTATTTAAATAACAAAAAAATGGTTATTGTAACGGAATGGATTTCTAAGAAAATTAAAGAATTACATTAGAAAGTAATTAAAAGGAATAAATTTCACTTTTATACGCATCTTGTTTTTTTAGGTAATAATGTCAGAGGTCTTTATCAAAAAAATAATTTCAAAGTTGTGGTAACTTTTACAAATATAGCATATAAGTTTGGTAACTTTTACAAATATAGCATATAAGTTTGGTAACTTTTAATTGATTATATATTTCTAATTAGCAGTTAGTGTTAAAGTAGGACGCCTAAAATAAAATAGTAGCAAGGCTCAATTGTACTTCATCAAAATAAAAGGACGCCTAAACTTGTTTTATATCTTATATCATTTATTTTAATCATATTCAATATTATTAAAATGATATTATTTTTATAAATTTTAAAGAAATTATTTTATATAATTTTTTAAATTTCTTACTTCCTATAAAGAGAAATTATAGATTAGTTAGCTGCAAAGTAATTCTATTAATTTTTATTTTAAAAATATAGTAGTTAATTTATATTTTTTTCAAAAGAAATAGAAAAATAATAAAAATAATATCTTTAAAATTTATAATTATAAAAATATCACTTTTTATTTTAACTCATATATTTATACTATTTAAAAAAAAATTAACATATAATTTTACATAAAATATCGTTTAAATTGAATTATAATTATTTATATCCGTTCAATATTCAAAAGATATTTAATTATTTACTGTTCAATTATATTAAATTATTATTTTTATTATTATAAATTTTAAACATTATTTTTTAATAATTTTTTACCAATTTATTGTACTTATTTTTTACTTGGTTAATCTAAATCCTCCCATCATCCATATCCAAACTATATATAATTTCTCTTATTTAATAATATTATTAAGAAATTTAAATATATTTTTGTACCCATATTTTTCCTATTCTATACCATGGAAATATTATTTATTAACTTAAAATATATATTAAATTTTCAAAATAAATTTTGCACGTTTAATCCTAGTCCTATTGGTTAATATTTAATCTTTCTACTCCTTTTTTGGGTGAACTTGTGCAAAGTATTAAATAAATAAACTACGTTAAATAATACAAAAAAAATCTATTAATTATTTATATTATAAATATAAATTATAAATTATTTATTATTTATTATTAAAATTAATATGATAATTAATTATAAATTAAAAAATAAATTTTATCATTTTAATTTATATTTATTTATATAAAAAAATCTTGGCAATTTATTTTGTTTATTAAAAGGAAAATAACATTATATTCTTTAGATAACTGAGAACCTAATAAAAAAAGCCGTCTTATCCCCTTAATCCTAATAGTTAATAGTAAATCTTTCTACTCTACGAAGCCACCATTTTAAAACACCACCAAACCGGGAAAGCATTGTTTAACAGAGTTCGCTTTCTCACTACCTACCCCACGCGCTATACTTCTGTCTCTCTCAGTCTCCACTCTCTTCCTCCTGGCCAATGAATTCTTCAACAGAGGAAACCTCGGAAATCGACCAGTGGGAGGTTTACAATGACGATGGCTTCATATTCAAGCGCCAAAAGCGACTCCGACTAGACCCAGACCCAGTAGCTGGCTCAGTCCAAATTCAATCGGATCGCGATGCAGCCGAGAAAATCCGACGAGAACAGAAGAAGGAAACGCTCTTGAAGCTCAAGGCTCGGTACCAGAGGGAGATCGATCAGTGGGACCATTTATCAAACACCTTGCGCACAATGGAAGAGACAACTCGTCTCCAACAATTTGAGCAAACGGTGCCGTTTCAAGATTCGACTATGCCCGATGTTTGGGGCTGTGAGACAAATTATGGATCAATAATAAATAACCTTTTATTGCAGGTATAATTCAGGGTCTTTTCCACATTGCTGTTTCTGATTTCTATAGGATGTTGAAAAAAAAATTTGATGTGGTTTCTACGAGTTTATATCACTTAGGCAATTCTTGCATGCGAGCATTTGGGGCTCATTTCGTGCTATTTACTTTCTGAAATCGAAGAAAAAACTTCATACTTAGTTTGTTTCGCTTGAATTTCTAGGTATATGTAAGGAATTAACCATTTGAATCCCACAAGTTATTAAAAAGTTTAAGCTTTACTGCTCAATATTACTTTAACAACTGAAAAAAAAAATTAATTTAAAAAATATTCTTGACTTGGTTTTGGTAGCTAGAAAGGGATAGGGCATGACATTTAATCCTAACAGTGTTTTACTATGCAGGCAGAAACCCAAGAGGCGATTATTCGTGATGTTTCAAATCTGTGTGACATAGCAGAAGCAATGTGCAACGCAAAAGAAGAACAATTAAATCAGTCATTTTTTGATCTTCCTATTTGGGTTTCGCCTGAGGAGTTTATGAGTTGTGACATTGATTCATAATAAGTGAGTTCATTTCTCGTAGATTATATCAACTTGGCTTTTCAACGAAAAATTTGGATTGGGATCTTTCTGTAGCTACAAGGTTAAACATTATGTTTGTGAGTAGTGTATTTATTTATTAAAAAGAAGAAGAAGAAGAAGATAAAATCTCATTCACTATATATTTTCATCCGAGAGGGAGGGAAAATTGTGTTAATAGTGAAAATGGTTATTAGGAGCTTTGTCATTAACTTTGCTGTCTTGTGAATGGAGAGGAGATGAAGAGCTACAAGGAGGTGAGCCAACTTGGGCTATGAACTATGAAGAGTGGTTATGAAGTGAAATTATTTTGTGACCACAATGCTGTAATTTTATATTTTCTTATTTATTTATTTGTGGAAGGTTTCTGTAAGATTTTGATGTCAAAGCATACTTCTGATCGCCAAAAGATACTAACATGCGCATTACGATTGAATTATGAATATTACGTTTCATGTTGCAAGCATTTAAGATTTCATAAATTTCAGGAAGAGTAAGTAAAGTTTCAGGAAACAACGGAATAAAAGTTGAAAGTTTATGTAATAAATTAAACAGCAAAAAGAAAAGTTAGGGTTAGTGTTTGGGCTTGTAACTTTTTCACTGACTAAAGTTTCAAGGTTCACTCACATCCCAACCACGCTCAAATTGGATGGTTATGGTTGAAAAGAAATTCCTTTATGTGCATACTAATAAGCCAACCAAATAGAGTCACGTCAATTGTATTTTTGACCTTTTAGATTGCAATGTATTGATTTAGATTTCTCATGTGAATTGTGGTTTCTCTTTTTAATTGCTTTGCCTGAGAGAAAATACAAGTATCCTGGTTTGCAAATATGTATTGCATAATTCTGTAGACCAAAAACTAAGTGAAATAGAGGGTTTCTCATAAAAGGATAGGCAAACGAGCGGCATTGGATCTCTTCTGTTGATTTGCCACTTGCCCAAAGTTTCCTTTGTAGCTTCTCTTTTCTCAAGCACTGTGCTTCTCTCATCTCTGGTCGATCAATTTTGAGCAGCCAAGAAAGCATCTCCATCTTCCTTGCAACTCAGAAGTTGTGCCACCATTTCCTAGTTTACAGAGAGACTCTCAAGGTGCGACAGAGGTTAGAGAATAATGAAAAGCAAGTCCACTTTTGAAATTGAAAAGGTAGGTAGAGATTTCTCGTTCACTTCCATAATTATTGTTCAACGGTAGAGAGCTTGGGTTTGAGAAACTTTCATTGCCATCTTTATCCGAGAAATAAGATTTCTCTTTGGAATCGCCGTTAAGCTTTGTGATGGTATATGTTTCTTTGTTCCATTTTTTTTTAATATCTCAATCTACAATGAAAAGTATCAGATATACTTATTTTGCTACTAATTTTGCTGTTTGTTTTCAATGTTTGTGAACGATGTATTTTGTATCCCAAATCTTCCTCTCATTCTCAATCGGGAATGATAATAATGAAATTACTCGCTAAATCAGCGGGGGGTTTGGAAGTGAATCAGTGATTGTAGAACAATCTCCAAGGAACTATAATGGTGTTTTGGTGTTTGTTCAAATGAAGCTTTTGTTGTTGGTGCATGAACTTTCTTTTATCTGGATCCAAGGGATATCATTGTTGAACCTCTAGCTTGTTTAATGGCTCCACAATTTGAGAAGATATTGAAGACTGATCAAGATTCAATTGAGAATCTAATTTCTCGACCATTGAGACCACAAATGCTTAGCAATGTTTCATTAAGGCCTGGTACCTATTTTCACCTCGACATGATTACTTCTATCTTTACCAAAATGAGGTATAAACATATACCAAATTTTTGTGTAAGGTTTTGGATTAATGGAACATATAGTTAGGTTATGTGATGACGAAACATATACCCCTCTTTGCATTTAAATTTAAATCCATGATATTCCTGTGGATCGGAGGGTGGATGGTGTGTAAAAGCTTGGATTGTGTTCTAGTATTGTTGATGTGGTATTTAAAGGACTAAATTCTCTCTACTTAATGATATTATGCAATATGTACAAGTACATATTTGTTTTAATTTGATTCGATTCTTAGTTCTTAGTACATAGATGACCTTTAATGTTAAGAATATATGAGATCCATGCATACTTATTTAATTAAGATCTTTTGATTTTGTTTTACTTAGTATTGATTTTTGATAAAATTAATCTCATGTGTAATCATGACTTTCAATTGAATATGTGTTTGTTGTGATATTTTTATTGGGTTTATTTTAAATGATAATGCATGTGTTAACATGAAAGATTTTAAATATTGTTTATTTATAGTCTACCATACCTAAATACATAAGTTAACTTTGTGAACTGCTTTTAAAGCATTTGTTACTGGTTTTAACTACTCAAAATCTTGGTTATTGAGTCCTTTAGTTATAATTGTTGAATATGAACTGCATTTGTACTGTTTTCATTTTGTTTAATGAAATTTCATCTTCTTTGGGGGAAAAAAGGTTAGGGTTTGAATGAGTGAATTTCTAAAGCACTCAATAATAATTATTCCCTCCCATAATTACCTGCAAGATCCTTTCTTGGGGTTAAATATTATTGGAATACTCTCTTGTAAAAAAACGTGCCAATCTTAAAAAAAAACAGAGAGAGAAGCTGAATAAACCAAATATAAGGATCAGAGTCTAGACAACAAATACAAAGTGATGGAGAATTGGAGATGAAAAGTCAGACGTGTATGAGAGCTGCAAAAGTATAATATCTCTGGCTTTCAAATTTCCTGCTTTAAAAGGGTTCGAGATCATCTTCCTTTAGAGCATAGGGGCAACTTTTATTGGTTCAATTCTAAAACCAGTCATTTGACATGCATCCTCTACTAACTTTAACCATTAGGGAAAAACACAACCCCGCCTACCGTCTGGCCATCTCACCCATTTGTATATTCAAAGCACCAAGGACATAATACCCAAACATGCGCCTATTGAGTATCACAAATAGGGATGAGCAAAATATCCAAAAAATTCGATAAAATCCAATAAAAATGAGTGGTTTCGATCCGAAGTCGGATCGGATTCGGATTAAATTTTATCAATATGCTCGGATTTGGATTCAGATTAGAAATATTTAAATCCGTATAATCCGATCCGATATATTTAATATAATAATTAATAAACCTAATTATTATTCTAATTTCTAACCTAACTTAACCTTCGTATATCCTATTCTTAACCTAACGTCCTAATCTATTTTCCCAACTGCCTTCCTCCCTCCATCTCTCTTTCTCTCTCTTTTCCTCCATTGCTAGTTTCAGACTTAAGGATTCTCTCTGCTGTTGCTACTCTGTGCTTCTTTGTTGCTCCTCCATCTCTGCTTCTCTGCACACTGCTTGCTTATTTGCTCTCCTGCTCCTCGCTCCTGCTTTGTTGCTCCTGCCGCTATTCTTCTTTCATTGCTCGCTTTCATTTGTTCGTTGTTCTTCATCACAATACAAACAAAAGGTTGTATTTGTTTGAACTTTTTTCTTTTTCTGAATTTTGATTTCAGATATAATATTCAAATGTTCTGTTTTGACTACTATTGATAGTTATTATTTTTGTTTCAAATGGATGTGTGAAACAATAAGCTATCTAGAACATATTGTGTGATTTACTGTTTTCTTATAATAATTTTCAAGAGCTATAAGATGAAATTACGAGTCTAAGTGAAAATGTGATTGTGTTGGGAGGTCTATTTTGGATGAATATTTTTATGATTCCATGTAACTTTTCGATATCTAGGCATCAAAGGCGATTTGTCCTGAGTTTTTTCCCCAAAACATTGTTTTTCATGCTTTAATTGAGTTACAAAAAATTTTAAACTATTTTTAAAATATTGAGATCTATCGTGACTTGATGGAACAAATGTGAACATTGTAATATATTATGGTTATTTATATAATTATATAAAACCAATATCATACAACATTGTTTTATAAATGATGCATATTAATTGAACATTTCATTCGTATTATTAAATTTTTAGTTATATTATATATAAATCTCTAATCATTAATATCCAATAATCACTTTATGAAATTAAGGCTCTAGAATCAGGTATATTGCATAAAACTTTAAAATACGTATTTTGAATATATATAAATTTATTTATTATCAAATATATATTATTATGTTTATTAGCTCATTATTTATGTATATTTTCAACTTTTTAATTTTGATCATGCAAATGTTCTTGATAGTATTGGTAACTTAAACCTTGAATGATTATTAAAAAGAGTTATTGTTATTATTAATTTTGGAAAGTGAAGTTAATTTATGTAATTGATATTTAATTTTTTGGGGTTAAATTATGTAATTGATGTTGAATTTTTTTTTGATTATTTTTAATCACGTTGTCTACTTTTTAATTTGTATGAAAAATATTTTTATTTTAGATTTTTTTATTTTATATGTTGAAATTATATCAGATTTGGATTTGTTCGAATTGACATTTATAGCGGTTTAGATCAGATTGATATTTCATAATTTGCTTATTTATGTAATTTTTTTAATAGATTAAAATTAAAATTTTGACCCTATCGATCAGATTGGAATTTAAAGCGGATTCGGATCGGATCGGATCGGATCAGATTCGGATCGAACCGGATCGAACCGGATTCAGATTGATTTAAAATTGATGGATTCGGATTTGTTCGGATTGACATGTACAACGGATCGGTTTCGGATTGATATTTAAAGCGGATTCGGATTGAATAATTTTTGGATTGAATAATTTTCGGATCGGATCAGATCGGATTCAGATTCAGATTGACTTAAAATTAGCGGTTTCAGATTTGTTCGGATTGACATGTACAGCAGATCGAATTCGGATTGAATAATTCATAATTTGTTTCAGATCGGATTTGAATTGACCTAAAACATGCGGTTTCGAACTGATGCTCACCCATAATCACAAAAATAAAATTTATTAGCCAAAATGTAAACCTAGTAAGGGAGAAACTAGAGGAATAAACCCAATATTTCAAATGCCACGGGCCTGCCATGGAGATTACTGTTATTTTTATTCTCATTGGGGGGAAAACAAAGGTAGGAGAAATGCATCATTCCTTTGAATTCGATAATCATATTATGAACTAGAAATTATTTCGTGATTAGCAAATAAACTATTTTCAAATCTTTCAATTCTACTAACCACTCAAGTACATTTCCTAAAAACACCCTTGCAAAAACAAACGACTACCAAGTATAAAAAGTGCAAATTCTTTTTGGAAACACGATGAATTATATTGTGCTACACAACTAGAACATAGACATCTAAAATAATACGGCAGAAGGTCTTAAACCACCAAAAAATAGTAGATTAGACAGATTGAATTAATCACTATTTTGTATTATGATAGTTTTGTCTTAATTGTTTCAATACTTACGAACGGTACTTGATACTGGTTTATTTAAACAACTTATATAAGACAATAAACTACAATGGGCAGTTCTATATCCAAAGCAAAAACAATTTGTAACATAGCTAGCCTCCTTCACCCAATTGGCCTCTTCTACTACCTTACTCAGAATCATGGTAGCATAAGTTTTATTTCTTCACCTTAAAACTTGCTCAATATAACCTAGTGATTACTTATCTTGCTCAATATAACCATTCCTCTGCTCATAACATTAAGATGGATGAGCTGCCCTAATACAACTGCCCTCTTTGCATCTTCGATTCAAGGTCTTGACCTGTTTAGCAATGTACAAAAACCTAATTAATGGCTTCTATTCTAGCGATAAATAAATGATGGGATAAGGGCAAAAAACTGTCATTTAATACATCTATAAAACCGACTTGCAAAAACTTGAGTATTTTCCTTAGCTGAGTTCCCACTTAGCTCTTGCAGATTGACCCCATTAATATTAATAGTAATGCCAACCTTGGCAAGTTTAAAAGAAATAATCACTGAATCCAACTTGAAAGAGCGACTCTGATCCATAATTTATAGTATCATAATAAATATAAATATGGGAATGTACAATTCAGACTAAGCAATGTACAAACGCAAAACATAAGCATCCATACCTAGAGAACAAAGGAGGTTGGAAGTAAAAAAGCGAGAGACAGAAAACAATTAAACATGAGCACTATCATTCTTCATGCTCCTCATCACCATCTGCAGGAAGTCCAATGTCATCCCCTATACCTTCAAGCAGTTCGTCAATGTCCTCTCCTAACTCCAACAGCCTTGCACTTAGTTTTTCCACTCTGCTCTGCTCTTGCCCAAGGTATACAAGCAGATCATCCAGTTCTGCTTCACTCTCCTTCTGAGCTTCTTCCCTTGCTTCAGCTTTTATTGTCTCAACATCTGGAAAGGTTGAAGACTCTCCACTTTTTACAGCTCTCACCTCCTTTTCCAAATGAAGGTTTGCCTGTTCAAGACTGTAAAGATAATATTGAGAGGAAATATTTCTATGATGTGTATTTCAAATATATGTGCAACAATGTAAATAGTACTAGAAGTAAAACAAATAGATTATTAATCTAGGAATATAGTCAACTATGAAAATCCGTACAACCACTAATCTAGGACTAATTAAAGATAATCTCTTAGAAATTCTACACTTCTCTTTAAGTTGGGTGATAGATATTAATCATTCCTAACTTGCAACACAATTCTTTAAATATATATCGAGGTAATGCTTTGATAAAGATATCTGCAATTTAATGATGAGTGGATGTATATAAGAGTTCCACGATTTTACCATCTAACTTTTTTTAATGAAATTACGATCAATTTCTACATGTTTGGTTCGGTCACGATGAACTGGGTTTCTTGCAATTCTTATTGCAACTTGATTGTCACAATGCATGTTGATAGATTTAGTAGTTGTGAAGTCCATTTTATTAAGTAGTCTTCTTAACCACATTCCTTCACAAATCACATGGGTCATAGCTCTGAATTCAATTTATGCACTACTTCGAGTGACTACAGATTATTTCTTACTTCGCTAGGTTACAAGATTCCCCCACATGAATATATAGTATCCAGTGGTAGATCTGCGATCTATTATAGAGCTTGCACAGTCAGCATCTGCAAAGACATCAATTTTCAGGTGGAATTCTTACTGAAGCATAATCATTTTCATGGTGTCATCTTGAGATACTTGAGTCTACAATAGATTGCCTCCATGTGTTCTTCAATGAGACTGTTCATAAATTGACTTACAACACTCACTAAAAAATCAATATCTAGTCTAGTGTAGGATAGATAAAAAAGTTTTCCCACTGATCTTTGATAACAACTTTTGTCCACAAGTATATTATTTTCTTTGATTCCAAGTTTTACTGTAGAGTCCATCAAAGTTTATAGCGATTTACACCCCATCATTCTAGTTTCCTTGAGAAGATCAAGTATATATTTCCTTTGAGACATAGAGATGCCTTTCTTTGTTCGAGTTATTTCCATTCCTAGGAAATATTTGAGATTGCCTAGATCTTTGATCTCAAATTCCTTGGCTAGGAACTTCTTGAGTGTATTCATCTCAACTTTAGAATTACATGTTAGAAGAATATTATCTACGTACACAATTAGGATATTATTTTGCCATTAGGGAAATGCTTGACGAAGAGTGTGTGATCTTCTTGGCATTTATTATACTCATATCTCTTCAGAACTTTAGAAAACCTATCAAACCAGACACATGGAGACTCCTTCAATCTATATAAGGATTTCTTAAGTTTATAGACTCTATTGGTTGGAGCAAGAGATCTAATTCCAGGAGGAATGTCCATGTAGACTTATTCTTCGAGATCACCATTGAGAAATACATTTTTTTACATCTAATTGGTAGAGAAGTCAATCCAAGTTAGATGTCAGGGTGAGAAGAACACGAACAATGTTAAGCTTTGCTACATGTGCAAACGTTTCCTAATAGTTAATCCTATATACTTGAGTGAATCCCTTAGCCGCAAGGCGAGCCTTGAATCTTTCTACACTGTCATTTGCTTTGTGTTTGACTATAAAAATCCACTTACACCCAACAACTCATTTTTTCGGTGGTAGTTCTACGATCTCTCAAGTCTTGTTTTTCTTTAAGGCACTGAGTTCTTCAAGAATAGTTCTTTTATTCAGGCACCTGAATAGCTTCATGAATGGAATTGAGAACCTGTATATGATCAAGGTTACTGATAAAGGCCTTATAACCTGGTGATAGACTTTATAGGAAACAAAATTGTAGATATGGTGGTTTGTACAGGATCTTACACCTTTCTGTACAGTAATTGGCAAATTCAAATTATCAATAATAGGAGGTTCAGTGATGTTACCTTTTGAACTGTTAGAGTGACTTGTACTCGGGTTGGACTCTTGGATTGGCTCAAGATATGCTTGGTTTTTTGTTCCCTATTGATTTCTTCTCCTCATACAGTAGACAAGAAGATCATTGTTTGGGACAAGTGAATTTTGTGGATCTGTTGGCAGAGGAGTTGAAGGTTCACTAGGATTCTCGAGAATTTGAGGAATATGATTTGAGATAGAATTTATGGGAAATATTATTTATTCGTATGAAGGTGATGACTGAGAGGTAATGTTATTCCAAAGCTGGTATTCATGACCTATGTTCTCCCCCATAATGACATGTTTGGAATAGTATGGATTGTGTTAAAAAAAGGTGACATCTATTGAATTGTAGAATCACCTTGTGATAAAAGATAAGTATTTATAACCTATCTGGTTTGATGAATATCCTAGGAATATGCATTTGATGACTCTAGGATAAAGTTTATCTCTATAGTGTACATGGACATAAGTAGAACATCCGAATAGTTTAAATGGAATGTTGGACACGATTCTTGTGTGAGGGTATGACTTAAGAAGAGTACTGATAGATGTTTTGAAAGTTAGGAAATAAGAGGGCATCCTATTGATAAGATAGGTAGCCGTAAGGACAACTTTCCCTTAGAAATATTTAGGGACATGAGTTGTGAACATAAGAGATCTAGCTACTTATAGAAGATGCCTATTTTTCCTTTCAACCATCCCATTTTGTTGAGGTGTGTCAACACAAGAGCTTAGATGGACAATACCATGACTTGACAGATAATCAATGAGAATTGATGTGAAGTATTCCCTAGCATTGTCAATTTTCAATACTTGGATCTTTGTTTGAAATTGGGTTTGAATCATAGTGTTGAAATTTTTAAAGATCTGACATGCCTAAGATTTTTCTTTCATAAGAAATAACCAAGTGGTTCAAGTATGATCATCAACAAATAAAATGAACCAACGTGTCCATGTTTTGATTCAAGAAGGTTCCCAAATATTAGAGTAAATTAGTGAGAAATGATGTGATTTTTTATGTGAAAGATTGGGATATGAATTTCTAACATGTTTTGAAAATTGACATACTTCACGTTGAAAATCCTTTGAATTTTCTATTTCTGAATAATGAAGGGAAGAGTTTTTTCAAATACAAGAAATTAGGATGATCTAAGCGATAATGATTTAACATGATTTCATCATCATTGTTGGAATTAAAATTTAACAAAGCTTTATTATAATATTGAACCTCGGACACAGCTTGGAAGACTTGTCTTTCTAGATGGTCTTCATTGTCGAGTAGATAGAGTCCCAAGCACTCTTTATCACTGCCAATCGTCTTTTCCGAATCCAAGTCCTGAAATTCACATAGATTATGAAAAAATTTAGCCATATAATTTTTATCTTGAGTGAATTTAGTAATTGATAAAGGTTACAATCAAGGGTTGGAATAAGAAGGAAAAAATCGAGAATAAAGGTGACTGAAATTTTTGTTGAACCAATCCCTGGTAGCTTTTTCTAACACCAAAGAAGAATATAGGAATGTGGCTAGTATAACTAGTGAAATTCTTTGTATTAGATTATTATTTTTTGAACTTCGAGTCCCTTTGGTTGTTGCTTCTATTGTTTAGTGTGATAATATGAGCTCCATTATCCTTACTACTAATCCTACTAATCCTATTTGGCATGTTCGAATTAAACATATAGAAGTATACCTTCATTTTTATTCTTGAAAAGGTTGTTAGTAGTGAATTATCAATACAATATGTGCCTAGCTATGAACAAAATGTAAACATTCTCATCAACCCTCTTTCAAGTGCTCAGTTTCATTTTTTAAAAGGAAAACTCAATGTTGTTCTTCTCCCTTTGAGTTTGAGGGGGTTTGTTGAGAATACATTATTGAGTTAGTTATATTCTTAGGATTTGTAAAGTAAAAGTTAGTTATAGATATTTGTTGATACAAGTACGCCAAAATAGTATTGGAACAATATTACCGATAACCTGAAATGAATTGCTTGGGTTGAGTCGCGAACTAAGTCGTTCTCCTTAAGATATTTTGCGACCCTGTCCAATTTTGTGCAAGAAAACACAGCCCCGTCGTCCCCAGGATAAAACAACCCATAATCTTATTCTTTGTCTTAGAACTTTACTGCACTGATGAAGACTGGAATGCTACACCTAAAAAATTAGTTGCTCAGAAAACTGAAAAGTAACTTAGAATTGTAGAGAGAATTTTTTGCTTAGTGAGAAGAGTTTGCAGATTGTTGTGTTGAAACTGAGAGCTAAGGCCCTCTATTTATAGGTTTTAGAAACCGTGTGGCCATTATAATAATAACGCTAATGTTTGGGGATGGAGAGCATAACAGTCGTTCTGAGTAATGAAGAGTAACGACCATTTTTGTGAGTAAAGACGAGTAACATCCATTTTTCTAAATAAAGAAGAGTAACAGTCATTTAATTGTCATATTTTGATAAAAGAAAACAACGGCCACATTCTAAATAAAAGAAAATAACGGTTGTTTTTCTGAAATATATATATATATATATATATAACAACCATTTTTTGAATGGAAAAGTTTTTGTAAAAAAAAATATTTTTCCAAAAAATAAAATGCCAACTCACCTCACATGCGTATGTGGTATCACATTTGCCTAGGTCCTCTCCCCTTCCATAAAAGTGGGTACCCATTAGAGCCCAATCCCAATAGCCAACTCTTTACTATTTATACATTTTTTAAGTAGTGTAAAAAGACATTGTGGGACAAGGCTCTACTAATATTTTTTAATAAACATTCATCTTTTTCCAACAATCCCCCACTTGAATTTTATATAAAAATAATTTTCATCGAGCAACCGATTAATTAAAAATATAAGATTGTGCATAAGCAAAAAAATGTGTCTATCGACTTGAACCTTTGCATAGTGTTGATGCTTTAGAATATACTAGAATAACTCGTAGTTTTGAACTCTATCTCTAACAATCATCACACACACAACCTTTCCAAAGTGTAGTTCGAAAAGCTCATGCTTTACGGCTATGCACGTGTATCCTAGTATAGTGAATGCTCTAGTAAATTTTGCCTAAAAAATTTTCATAGGAAACGGCCACACTTCCACATTCACATAGGTGAGTCTATCAAGAGCACTCATGTAGCTATGTACTTCACTCCACATAGAGTATAGAACTCATTAAGAGTTTAACAATTAACTCATCATTTTCTATTGCTTCAGGACTTCATGTTCTAACAATATAGAATGGGATTTGAAAATAGCATGATTCATCTCATATCACTTCATGACTTGTTATTACCCTTTCAACTTATTTCTTGGGATCTCTAATCTATAAGTTGGATTACCATCACAAGTGACTCTTCATTCTAAGAGCATTAATCCCATTCCTTTTGAGGTTTTGAAAACTTTCTCTCTCGGTAATCCTTTCGTCAAAGGATCTGCCAAATTTTCATCAGAACGTACATGATCCACTCTTACAGCTCCCGTAGAGAGAAATTCTCTAACAGTACTATAATTACAACGTATATGTCGTCTCTTGCCATTGTAGTAACGGTTCTGAATCTTTGCAATAGCCGCGGTACTATCGTTGTGGATCAAGACAGCTGGTATCAGTCTTTCCCATAAAGGGATCTCAACTAACAGACTTCTTAGCCAGCCTATTTCTTCACTAGAAGTGGCTAGTGCTATCATTTCAAACTCCATTGTAGATTGAGCCAATATTGTCTATTTCTTAGACTTCCAAGAAACAGCTCAACCACTATGTTAAATATATAGCCACTAGTTGCTTTGGAGTCTTTTGATAAAGTGTTCCAATCTACATCGTTGTATCCTTCTAGAACAATGGAGAAATTTTTTATAATGTACTCCAAGTTACATAGTTCTCTTAAGGTATCTCATAACCCTTTCAATAGCATTCCAATGCTTTACACTAGGTCTACTGGTAAACCTGCATAGTAGTCCCACAACATAAGCTATGTATGGTCTAGTGCAATCAGTAGCATAACGTAAGCTACCAATGATGCTCGTACACTCCGTTTGTCTAACACCGTCTCTAGTGTTCTTAAACAAATTTACACTAGGATCATAAGGAGTACATGCATGTTTGCAGTTAAAGTAATTATATTTCTTTAAGATATTCGTAATGTAGTGAGATTGATCTAGAGAAATTTCCTTTTCAGACCTAATTATCTTTATACCAAGGATTGCACTCGCTTCTTTGAGATCTTTCATATCAAAATTAGCACTTAACAAAGTTTTCACATTGTTCACAACATGAATATTTGATCGAAAAATAAGCATGCCATCCACATATAAACATATAATAGTGCAAATTTTATCTTCTAATTTATAATAAATGCATTTGTCACTTTTATTTATTTTGAATCCATGTGAGATAACTAGATTATCAAATTTTGCATGCCATTGCTTAAGTGCTTGTTTTAGACCATAAAAAGATTTATCTAGTTTACAAACTTTATTTTCTTGACCTGGGATTACAAAACCTTCAAGTTGATCCATATAAATTTATTCTTCTAAATCACCATTTAAGAAAGCAGTTTTAACATCCATTTGATATACTACTAAATCATGGATAGCAGTAAGAGAAAAAAGTACATGTATGGAAGTTATTCGTGTGACTGGTGAAAAGTTATCAAAGAAATCTACATTTTCCCTTTCCCTATACCCTTTAACTACAAAAGGCGCTTTGTACTTTTCAAAAGTACCATCGGGTTTTAATTTCTTTTTTAGTATCCATTTACATCCAATGTTTTTGCAACCAGGAGGTAAGTCAACTAAATGTCAAGTCTTATTATACTCAAGTGAGTCCATTGCATCATTTATGGCTTCTTCCCACAAGTTGGCATCTAAAGAAGATAATGCTTCTTTAATAGTTTGGGATCTTCCTTTAAGGTATAAGCATAAAAATTAGACCCAAAACCCTTAAGGGTTCGAGCTCGTTTACTTCTAATTTCAGTGTTTAATTCTTCATTTTGTTCACTAGTTCTAGTTATGGGTAAACTACTAGAAGACGAACCCCCACTATTTTTAAATTTAAAGGGAAACCTATGTTCATAGAAGTCAACATCATTTGATTCTATAACTACATGATCATTTAAGTCATAGAATTTATAAGCTTTACTATTCACAGTGTATCCTATGAATACACACACATATGCTCTATTAGCAAGTTTATTTCTTTTTAGGATTAGGGATCCAACCCCAAGTTTTAAAATAAGTTAAATTAGGTTTCTTATTTTTCAAAATTTCATATGGTGAAATTTTATTTGTAGATTTAGGCATTCTTTTTAACACATAGCAAACAGTTAATAAAATTTCTCCCCACCAATGGGAAACAACACCAGAGTTTAATAAAATTGTAACAACTGATTCAGTAAAAGTTCTATTTTTTCTTTCAACTTTGCCATTCATTTCAGAAGAATAAGGTGCAGTTTTTTCATGAATGATTCCATGAGTTTTATAAAAATCATTGAAGATATTGGAATCATATTCAATGCCTCTATCACTTCGAAACCTTTTTATTTTTCTGTTAAGTTGATTCTCAATCTCAGTCATAAATATTTTAAACATGTCAAACGCTTCAGTTTTATTTTTCATTAGATATACATAAGTATAATCTGAACAGTCATCTATAAAAGTTATAAAATAACGTTTTCCATTTCTTGTTAAATTTCCATCAAGTTCACATATGTAAGAATGTATTAATTCTAAAGGTTCAGATTCTCTAACTACTTATTTATGTGAAGTTTTGGTTATTTTAGCTTGACTACAAAAATCACATTTTTCAAAATCATTCAAAGATAGTTTAGGAATTAGTTCTAAGGTACTCATGTTCTTGATTATGCGTTTATTAACATGACAAAGTCTAGTATGCCAAATATTAAAAGAACTCAACATATAAGCAGAAGAAAAGGTTTTATTGATTTCAACATTTAATTTAAACATGCCATCAATGGCGTACCCTTTCCAACAAATATATTATTTTTAGTTATAGTATATAAATCAGCCCCTATAGTTTGAGTAAACCCAGCTTTGTTAATAAGATAGCCTAAAATTAAGGTTTTTCTCATCTCTAGAGTATACAGGACATCTTTCAAGATGATAGTCTTTCCAAAGGTAAACTTCAATACCACCTCACCAGTACCAGCAACTGTAGTGGAGTGAGAGTCGCCCAGCAGCACTTTCTTATCCTCAGAATCAGAATAGGACTTGAACATGTCTCAATCATAGTAGACATGACGAGAAGCACTGGTGTCTACCCATCACCCCTCAGATCCACCAACAAAATTGACTTCAGATATCATAGCAATAAGTTGATCTTTAGTAAGGTTCGCCTGTGGGGCAGGACGATTCCTATTCTGGTAGTTCCTAGCCAAGTGGTTAGGTTTGTTACAACTATAACATATGAATGTGTTATTCCTTAAGGGGGTTGAGGTACATTATGTGGAGGATAGTTTCTATTTCTATTTTGGTGGTTGCAGTTTTGGTTATTATTACGATTCTAAGTTTTCATATTTCTACCTTTTGGTTTCAGAATTGTAAATGAGGGTTTCTTATTGGTACTATTGTTTGAGACTACGAGTACTTCATCTCTTTGATCTTGTTTTTGGGTGTCTTCTTCTATTCTTAAACGGGTTATAAGACTTTCTAAAGGAAATTCCTTAGTTTTATGCCTAAGTGTATTCTTAAAATCTTTCCAAGTAGGGGGTAATTTATCTATAATAACAGCTACTTGAAATTGTTCATCTAAAGTCATACCTTCAGAAGTTATTTCGTGTGCTATTTTCTGCAGTTCGTGTGATTGAGTTTCCACTGATTTTCCATCAATCATTTGAAACTTCATGTATCTACTAACATCATACTTCTTAGTTTCAGCTTCCTCAATGTCGTACTTCTTTTGAAGTGCTTCCCAAATTTCCTTAGCAGACTTATCAAAGTTATAATAATCATACAAGTCATCAGCTAAACCATTAAGAATATAATTTTTGCACATAAAATCATTTTCCATCTAGGTGTCTAAATCCTTAGTTATAGCTTCAGCAGAAGGATTAGACTATATTGGGTTTTCAGTAGTAAGAGCATAAACGACTTTTTTCATGGTTAAGAAAAATAACATTTTTTTGTCTCCATCTTTTAAAGTGTAGTCTCTCAAAATTGAATGGTTAGTTGAGATCAGCAGTTAGCATTTCAGTAGACATGGCAGATAGAATCATCTTAAAATTGTTGATACAAGTACGTTAAAATAGTATTGGAACAATATTACTGATAACCTGAAATGAACTGCTTGGGTTGAGTCGCGGACTAGGTCGCTCTCTTTAAGACGTTTCGCAACTCTACCCAATTTTGTGCAAGAAAACACAACCCCGTCGTCCCTAGGATAAAACAGCCCAGAATCTTTTTCTCTGTCTCGGAACTTCACTGCACTAATAAAGACTAGAATGCTACACCTAAAAAATTAGTTGCTCGGAAAACTGAAAAGTAACTTAGAATTGTAGAGATAATTTTTTTTCTTAGTGAGAAGAGTTTGCATATTGTTGTGTTGAAACGGAGAGCCGAGGCCTTCTATTTATAGGTTTCAGAAACCGTGTGACCATTATGATAATAACGATAATGTCTGGAGATGGAGAGTGTAACAGTCGTTCTAAGTAATGAAGAGTAACAACCATTTTCTGAGTAAAGACGAGTAACGACTATTTTTGTGAATAAAGACGAGTAACGATCTTTTTTTTAATAAAGAAGAGTAACGATCATTTAACGGTCATATTCTGATAAAAGAAAATAACAATTATTTTTTTGAGTAAATATATATATATAACAACCATTTTATGAGTGGAAAAGTTGCCATAAGTTGCCACCTCACACGGACACGGACTCGACTCGGTCGATCGGATGGCGACGACGCGCGCGCATGTGGTATCACATTTGACTACGTCATCTTCTATTCTACAAAAATAGGTACACTTTGGATCTAATCTCAATAACCAACTCTTTATTATTTATACATTTTTTAAGTAATATAAAAGGTAACGTTCTTTTAATAAACATTTATCTTTTTCCAAGAATATCTTGTAAAAACCTATACTATACATTATATTGCCTTCTTTACTTTTATGTAAAACATAAAAGCATAAGCAAAGTACAATATAATCTCTGTATATAAGATGCATACTTATTTTACATTTAATTAAGAAAATATACAATGAAACTTTCTTGGAATTGTCTCTCTAGTTTCTTTCTTCTGCTGACATCTTCTTCCTTGCTTGTTCTTTGGTTTCCTTTTCTGGTTTTTTGAATATCATCATTTCAATTTATATTACTGATGTTATTTATAAACAATTGAATTTTTATAACATATTATAATCTTTTAAATATTTGACACAATATCTAGATAAAAATTTAAAGTCTAAATTTTGAACAAAACATAAGTAAAACAGGCATACACATAAAATAAGTGGTTTATATTAATATATAGGTGAAAAAAGACTCTAAAACAAGATCTAGTTAAAAAACATGAATATTTATTTTATTTAAATCAATCAAAGATAACGAAGATGAGAAAAGTAGATTATTTGGAAGACTTTGGAGGAGATCGGATGAGTGATTAGCAGCTAGAAAGCAACTTTATTATTAAAAAAAATATAAGTTGAAATGATACACCCATTTTTAGCGTGGGACGTAAGAATTGAGAAGTAAACATTGAGCATTTAACTAAAAGCAATAGTCTTATCAAGTGAAATATCAAGATGTGTATTTAGAATAAATTAAATTTTAGCTAGAGTTTCAATCAATATGTTATTTAAAAAATTAAAACAAATTAATTAATCTAATAGATTAAATTTTAATTTTTTTATTAGATTCAAATCAATTATTTTTACTTTATATGTCATAAATACTTGACAAAATACATCAATAAAAAAAATTTTTGATTTGCTTACTAATAACTAATTAATACAAAAAAATCCCACGAAAGACTAAGGCTACTGGCTACAAAGTGAAGACAATTTAGTAGGTGATGGAGCGTTGACATTGACTTTGACAAAAAGACTTCCAACCTAGTGAGGACTGGGAAATGCCATTGAGGAAAGATCCTATCAGTTTCTTTTTTAAAAAAAATAAAAATAATTAAGAAGATCCAACCAGTCTTAATTGGAATGAATTTGTTTATAGTTTGATGAACATACTTTAGCGGCTTGATTAGTATCTTAGAATCTTAGATGGGATAATTGAATCAATCCAATCAATTTAGTGCTTAACTATACTATTTTGTCAATCATTATATTAATGCATTTGTAAACTATAAAAATATAATTATTATGTTAATATATTTTAACAAATTTAGTACATATTTTCACTTTATATTCTGTTTTGTAAATTGCATGTAACAAATATATCACGGCCTGTATTATTTTTGTATATAAGATTTCAAACAACTTAATATGTAAATCTGAATTGATTATTTCAATGCACTTTACAACTAACGATATCTAAAACAAGACGTTGTGATTCAAAACAAGTAGCACCTAATCAATTATAAACGTCATAATTAGTTAGCTTATTTGTAATCTTTTTAAAGAGTTTAATGTTCTAACAAGGAGTATATTATGAAACTTGAGAATAATTTAAATTCTTTGTAGATTGTATATATGTATGTATTTTGATAACTCAAAAGAGAACGTCTATAAATGTAATCTTAATATCTATCTCTTAGATGCTATATATAATTTTTTGATGAGATAAATAAAGAATTTAATCATTATTTATGTTTTACATTTTTCTCTAACAATCTTATGATACTAAAATGTCTCCAAACATATAATTTACGACTTTATATGCACAGTTTAGGTTTCGCATGTAAGACAAAAATATATATATAAGAGAGTTAATATATTCATATTATTTTATGCTTATATATATAGTTTTATATCTTTCTATGCGTATAAAAAGTGTTAATAGATATTACTTGTTAGTAGTTCTTATTGCATCATACGAGGATGAAATTGTTATTAATTATTTTCTTAATTTTTTAACTTTAACTTTTTTATTATTTTTATTTTATCTTTATTTTTTATATACATCAATAAATTTTAAAATATTCATATATCATATCTCATATGAGTAATTATATTTTCTAATTTTTATATATTTTCTTTAGATTATTATTCTTGAAAAATTAATTTAATTTACATTTATAATCGACTTAGAGATTACTATGTTCGTATTTTTTTAATTAATAAATAAATTGGATCCAATTAATTCATTTTTATTTAAACTCATATCATAATAATTAAAAAAATTATCAATTAATATATATTATTTTTAAATAAAAATTATATATGTTATTATGCGTCTCAAGATCACAATTGATTAACATGTAACAGATTAATCCAACTCATATAAATAAATTATTAATTATATAAAATAACAATCTAACTATATGTTATCTATCATCTAATTTAAAAGATAATATTTATCATTACAACAACTTATATCAAGATTATCTGGCTATTGTGTATTGTAAATTTTGATTTATTCGTTGGAAACTCACATGTTCATCTTATTGTTATGTTTTCTTATCAAGTAGGTTTTAATTCATGTAAAACTCAAGTGATTCATTTTTTTTTCTTTTAATTCTCACAATCATAGATAATGTTGTTACCAAATTATATAAACAAATAAAAATACCATAAAAATATAAATTTAATTTTGCATGTAAATATAATACTTTAAATTAAAATATTAAATTTTTTAACATAATAATAAATACTAATTAATTAGTATCAAATAAAAAAATACAATATATATATATATAACTATCATTAAACCATATACAGTTAGAGACATGTCTTACCTCTATAAAAGAAAAAAAGATTTTATCACTAAAAAAAATATATTGTTGGGAAAAACTAATATCAACCATGGACAAATTAGTATATTAATAAATCTGGAATCATTCCATACTAATGAACGAGGATGAATTACACCTCAAGTTATTTTTTCACTTTTTTTTAAAGTTATTTATATTAATTTCTTTTACTTTTTTAAAAATAAGTAATTTTTTTTTCAATTTATATTACTATATTTAAATTAGAGAAAACCTCTTATTAGAATTCAAATAATCTTTTTTTATTTTAAGTCACTTTTTTAATATTTCCTTACATAGATCAATGTATCTTTATGAAAATTTTGTGGTTGAAAATATTGTATATAATATAAGAAATTTGTAAGTACGAAATTTTTGTGTAAAAATAATATCTAATTAAAAAGTGGCAAAAAATAGAAAGAATTATTTGATTTTCAACTATACTCTTTCTGATGTACAAGGTTGGAGGTTTGTGGAGCGAACAATGGTAAATTTTTTTACAAAAAACTAATTATATGTATATTTTTTGTATTAAATAAATATTTTACTCACAATAATATATTATGTTTAATTTTGTACGTGCATATTATGATATATTGTTATATATTTCAATAATATTTAACTGACATATAGACAAAAATAATATAAATAAATCGTGAGTAAAATAATTAAGGATATGTATTTTTATTTACTTATTTATCAAATATTAATTAATTACACACATATAATTATAATATTATATGTTATACAAAAATATTTCTTAAGTTCCCATAGTGTAAACTAAAAATATTTCATATATTTAACTTTAACTCACAATAATAAAATATCAACGTAAAATATTATAAAAATTAAAATAAAAAAAAGAAATTTATGATGATAAATTTAAAACTAAATTTTTCATTCATATATTCAAAACTTCACATACTTTGTGTAACTCTAAATTTTTATTTTCTCTACTATTATATTATTTCACATACTTTTATTTTTATCACTATTAAAAATTGGTTCATTTCGTTATTTAAAGAAAACATATGCAATTAGCACAAGCAATCAAATATTTATATTTGTTAATCTTTTATTTTTTTAACGATATTTTTTTTTAATATATTATGAAGCATAAAATTCTAAATCAAATTTTATTCTTTATATTTTAATATATTTATGTTATTTTTAGTTTTTAACACTTACATATGTATGATATTAATACTTAGTAAATTATTATATTTTTATTTATATTAAATAATTATATTTTAAGTTATAATATATTAATTTTATGTCTCCCTAGTATACATATAACATGAATGTTTTGTCTTTAATTGAGAATAATCCATCATAGCTCTTAATCTTTTACTAGATATATATCATGATATATTTTTAACTCCTAAATATTTAAATATAATTCTCTATTTTATTTTAAAAAAATAAACTTCAATTCCCTTATAATATTTTTGACTCCATCTCAATTCATATAAGTATTTTTCTCTAATTTAAATTATAAATATAATAATATAAATTGAAATAAATTTGATTATTTTTAAAATAAATTATCTCGAGTTCAATAAAAAATGATTAAAATAATACATTTTAAAAAGGAAATTTCTTACAATATTCTTCATATTATTAGGAGAATCACAATTTCAATACGAACTTAATCTAGTTCTAAACAACAGAATTAAACATATTCTTCTTCTTTGTGTAAATCTTTTAGAAAACAAATAAATAGAGTTCAAAATAAAAACATGCATAAAATCAACACAAGCAATTTACGTCAAAAACTTTCCCGGTGTAGGAAGCAAACAACCATGACACTCCTCTCCAAAACTTTCACTATCAAAAACAATTGTACAACAGTTCCATCTAAGTAAAACTAGAGGCAAACAATCAATAAATTCATTAAGAATACACTTCTTGGAAATTAACAATTATTTCAAGAAAAATAGAGAAATCTAACTCAATTTTGTAGTTATTGTTCATGGCTCATATTTTCACAAACCGGTGAACCAAATCAAAATTACACTGTATATATTAAATAGTCTTGAGTCGTGAACCTGCCTGCAAAATTTTAGCTTAATCGGACCACAAACGACCTTCCATCGGAGCACTTGATGAAGGCTTGATGGAGAGGAAAAATTGAAAGCTTTTCTGCTTTTCTTTTATGCAGATTTCTCTTGTTACTGCTCTCTTAATTTTCTCTACATAATTCACACTCAAAAAACCCTAAATGGGTTTATTAATAAAGCAATGAAATGACACAATTTTACTTCTTACTCTATGGCTTTTAAGCCACAAAGGCTTCACTTGGGCTCTTCCAAATAAGAGGAAAACCTAATAAATCTTTCCCTTTTCCGATTAGATGGAGGGATCCACCATCGTAGAAATTGAACAACAAACTTCAAGTTTTTCTCTTGAGACTGCTTTTGTCAACATATCATATTCATTCTCATCAGTATGGATTTTCTCAAGTTCAAGCAACTTATTGTTAAGAGTATCCCTTATCCAATGATACCTCATATCAATATGCTTTGATCTTGAGTGAAACGACGAGTTCTTCACTAGGTGAATAGAACTCTAATTATCGCAAAACAACACATATTTCTACTGCTTGAAACCAAGTTCTCTCAAGAATTGTTTCATCCACAATAACTCCTTACAGGCTTCCGTTGCTGCAATAAACTATGTTCTGCTGTAGAGAGTGCAACACAGTTTTATAATCTTGATTGCCAAGAAACTGTTCCACCAGAGAAAGTAATTAGATAATCAGAAGTAGACTTACGAGAATCTTCATCTCTTGCCAAATCTGAATTAGTGTATCCAACTAACACTGGTTTTCCACTTCTAAAGATAAGTGTTAACTTGGAAGTATCTCAAAGATATCTCATAATCCACTTTACTGCATACCAATGCTCTCTTCCTGGATTCGAAAGAAAATGAATAACAACTCTAACTGCATGAGCTATGTATGGCCTCGTACACACCATTGTATACATTAAGCTTCCTACTGCTGAGGCATATAAAACATTTTCCATATCTTTCTTCTCTTTATCTGTTGAAGGGTCTTGACTCCATCTCAACTTAAAGTGATTAGATAAAGGAGAAGAAACCACTTTAGATTTATCCATATGAAACCTTTCAAGTACCTTGTTGATGTACCATTCTTATGACATGTACAACTTCTTTCTTTTCTTGTCTCGACAAATTCGAATACCAAGAATTTGTTTTGTTGGCCCCAAGTCCTTCATGACAAAGGACTTACTCAACTGCTTATTCAAATTATCAATCCTTGAAGGATTTTTGCCAACAATCAACATGTTATCATGTTAGAGCAATAAAATGACAAAATCATCATCAGAGAATTTATACACAAAAACACAATGATCAGAGGTAGTCTTCTTGTAACCATGCTCCCCCATAACTGACTCAAACTTCTTGTACCATTGTCTAGGTGCTTGCTTCAACTCGTAGAGGTTTTTCTTTAACCGACATACATAATCCTATTTTCCTTTAACCTCAAAACCCTCTGGTTGTTCCATATAAATCTCTTCCTCCAACTCACCATGAAGAAAGGCAGTTTTCACATCCATTTGCAAAATTTCTAAATCCAAGCTTGCTGCTAGACTTAGAATAACACGTATGGAAGACATCTTCATAACAGGAGAGAAAATATCATCAAAATCAATACATTTTCTCTTACTGAATCCCTTGACGACCAATCTAGCTTTGTATCGTGGTTATGAATTGTGTTCTTCTTACTTCACCCTGTAGACCCACTTGTTCTTCAAAGCTCTCTTACCCTTAGGCAATTTTACCAGCTCAAATGTGTGATTATCATACAGTGACTGCATCTCATCTTCCATATCACCAACCCAGTGTGCTTTGTTTCCATCTTCCATCGCTTCTATATAACATTGAGGTTCTCCCTCATCTGTCAATAACACATACTCATCTGTATCATATCGTGTGGAAGGACATCGGTCTCTAGTAGACCTCCTAGGTGGAATTTTTGGTTATGGCAACTGATCAGTAGTTTGGTGATCTGTTTCAACTTACATATCTGCATCATCTGAACCATGTTGGTCATCTTGAACATTTTGTTCCATCTGTACTAATAAAGGAATCGGATCTAGGTCAATCAAATCATCGCTATACTGATAGACTTCTTTTTCTATCTTCTCAACATCTTGTATAGTTTGATATTCTATAAACACAACATCACGACTCCTTACCAGTTTCTTCTCAACTAGATCATAAAATATGTAGCCAAATTCATCGAGACCGTAACCAACAAAGATACATTGTTATGTCTTCACATCGAGCTTAGATCTCTCATTTTTCGATATATGCACAAATGCCTTGTAACCAAAAATGTGAAGATGATCATAAGAAACATCTTTGCCAGTCCAAACTCTATTTGGTACATCAAAATAAAGAGGAACACATGGTGTGAGATTAATAACATGTACAATTGTATTCAAAGTCTCACCCCAGAAAGGTCTTGGCAACTGAGCCTGCAAAAGAATACATCTTACTCTTTCAACCAATGTCTTGTTCATTCTCTCAGCCAACCCATTCAACTGAGGAGTCTTGGGAGGTGTCTTTTGATTTCAAATGCCTTGATGACTACAATACTCATCAAAAGGACATGAATACTCTCCTCCATTATTTGTTCTGATGCATCGCAATTTCTTCCCAGTTTGTCTCTCAACTAAGGCTTGAAATTGGTTAAACACATCTAATACTTGATCTTTGCTCTTCAAAGTGTACACCCATAACTTTCTTGAACAATCATCTACGAAGGTCACAAACTAACTGGCACCACCCAAATTTTTTGTCTTCATAAGACCACATATATCTAAATGTACCAAATCAAGTATGTATTGTTTTCTTGAAGGAGGGGAACTCTTGAAAGAAACTCTATTTTTCTTCCCTACCAAACAATGAGTACATCTTCTTAAACAAACATAATTCATTCTAGAAAGAAGATTATTTTTAGTCAATATTGCCAAGCCTTTCTCACTCATGTGAGCAAGTCTCTTATGTCATAATTCTGTTGTAAGCTCATCTGTCACAGCATTAATAACGCCTTTGAAGAGTCTCGCCTGTAGTATATACAAACTGTAATTCTTGTTCCTATGAGCAACAACCATAGCACCTTTAGTAAGTTTCCATTGACTATTACTAAAGGTATTATAATATCCTTCATCATCAAGTTTACCTGCAGAGATCAAGTTCAAACGAATAACTTTAACCAAGCCATCATTACCCAACTTCACTGTCCCAAAGTTACCTGTTGTATAAGATGTAAAGAAGTCCTCTCGAGATATAGGATGAATAGAGGATCCACTATCAATAACCCAATTGATCTCGTGACATGCAACATTGACAACATCTTCATCATAAACAACGAGAAAGTCTTCTGAACTAGCGGTGGAAACTCAATCATTTTCCTTGCCAACATCACCTTCTTGTTCTTTGTCTTTCTTCTTGTTATCCCGTTTCAACTATCTACAATATTTCTTGATGTGCCCTTTCATGCCATAGTGATGACACTCAACATTAGAAAACATGTTGGACTTGCTTCTTCCTTTTTCTTTGCTCTTGAAACCTCTACTTTTACTCCTCCCTCTTCTTTCTGTAACCAAAATCTCTGACTGTTGAGAAGACCTATGTGATTGTATTTTCATTTCTTCATTCAAAACACTGCTCTTAGCCAGATCCATGTTGATTACACCATTTGAAGCTGAGTTACTTAATGACATTCTAAATGTTTCCCAAGAGTCCGGCAACATACTCAATAAACACAATCCCTGAATCTCATCATCAAACTTGATACTCATTTCAGCTAACTGATTGATTATTCCTTGGAACATATTCAAGTGATCTCTCAACGAAGTTCCATCTTGGTACCTTAAAGCCATCAACTGTTTTATAAGAAACATTTTATTATTTCCTGTTTTTCGAGCATACAACTCTTCAAGTTTATTCCATAGTGATCGTGCATGTATTTCTCCACTAATATGATTCAAAACATTATCATCTACCCACTACCTTATATACCCACAGACTTGTTGATGTAACAAAGTTCATTCTTCTTTAGACAACTTTTCTGGCCTCTCAGAGGCAAACATTGGTAAATGAAATTGTTTGACATAAAGGAGATCTTCCATTTTTTCCTTTACAAGTATGATAATTAGAACCATTCAAAGTAATCATTTTACTTAAATTTGCTTCTATTATTCAATACAAGAAATTCAACAATAATAACCACAGCTCTGATACCACTTTGTTAGGAGAATCACAATTTTAATACTAATTTAACTAAGTTCAAAACAACGGAATTAAAGATATTCTACTTCTATGTGTGAATCTTTTAAAAAACAAATAAATAGAGCTCAAAATAAAAACATGCACAAAATCAATAAAAAGAGAAAAAGATACGTAGGAAGGAAACAATGATATTCAAAACTTTATCAAGAAACAATATATATAGTATTAAAAATAATTAAGTAATGGTATATAAATTGAGTTATCAAAATATTCAAAAACAAATTACGCAATGATAATTATGTTAAATAAAAATATATTAAATTTGTAATTATATTTTATTTTTTAATAAAATAATATCAAATATATTAAAATTTGGTATATTTGTAGCAGCATAAGCATTTTTTATCCTTATATGTCATAATAATATTATAAAGACAATTATAATTACGTATTTTTGTTTTTTTTGTTTTTTGATATTTTCGCAATCCATCCTGTATATATTACCGACATAAAACCTACTTAACAATATATTGAGTCTTGGTCAATAGCCAATTAAAATTTTACAACATTCGTATCCATGAGTAGGATTACAGGAATCAACTTAATCAAATAAAACATTCCATAGACAATAAGAAATTCTCACCATTTTCGATAAGCAAATATTTTCAGCGAGGTAATCATATAAACAATTTTAATTACCAAGGGAAAAAAATAAATAAATAAACCTTATATAAACAAGCTAAATAAGTAAATTAAGGATTTCCATTACGAAAAAATGCATATGTTATAGATTTAAATATATTATTACTTTATTTAAATTATTTTATTTTTATATTTATTAACACTTTAATTATTTTAAACAAATTTTAATGATTTTAATCCTTCTACTTTTAAATTTTTTTTAACCTTTTAAAATATTTGTCTCCAAACATTTAAAATTCCTATTTATAAAATTCAATTTAATTTAAATTAAATTATTCAAGAAAATTAAAATCGATAAATAATTAAAATATAATAATAAATAATTAAAATAATAATAATATATTTACTTTATAAAATATTACCTTACACTTCCCAATCACATGCTATACTTATCCATATCTCATATGACCGGGATTTCATAGGTTTTATTCATATACTAAATTATATGAAACATACACGATGTCTGAAACAGACATGTGGCATGATGGTGAAAATTCGATAAGAATATTTCCGCCCATTTATACTTATCGGAAAAAATAATATTCTTTGAATAAAACACTTTTACATTTACATTATTTTTAATACGATACGTGAAAATTTTATCATTAATTACACAACTTCTAATTAGAGTTTAATAAATAATCTATTTAACTAAAAAAAATTGACCTATTTTATCTAGATCGGATAAATAAATTTTATAATCAAATTGAATTCGAATTTAAAATTATACGATTAGTTCGTTTTTAGATTTAAAATTTTTATAATTTGATATATCAGATTCGGTTTGAATTGTTATTAAATTATAAATAAATACATATTTTATTTTATAATATATTATATTTAAATAATATATATTATAATTATTATTTTAACTTAAAAATAATATAAATATAAATATTTATAATAATTTAATAATTATACAAACATATTTTTTATTTTATAATTTTTTTAATTGTAACTATAAATAATAATATTTGCTATACAAATATCAATTTAAAATTTAAACTCGTATATGTCGTGTTTTATATATGATAATAATTATAAATAAATTTCAATCTAAATATGACTTTATTCAATCAAAAAAATATCATTTGTTCAAATTTAGATTGATTCAGATTGATTATATTATTAGATTAAATATCTTCAAATCAAAACGAATTTAACTCGACCAAAAACAAAAAGATAATTTTGATTAGCTATCCACTCCATACTTTTAATGGATTCACTGTATTATTGATTTTGATCCGTAAATATTAGTTTTAGTTTGTTAATATATAGACTATAGGTTTGAATTTAAATAAAATATATATATTATATACTGATTTTATAAATGAATGATATAATTAATAAATTAAATAATATCATATTTCAATATATATTTTTATAGGTATTTAACAATCTTTAATGATAAGATATATCCGTGAGTTCAAACGGATTGTGAATTGGAAAACTAAAAAAATTATATAAAGTAATTGTAATGTTATTCATATTTATCATTATTATTCTGTTTCATATGAACCACGTTAATTGTACAATTGATACATCAATCCTTTTCGGAATTATTCTCGAAATAAAAGGATCAATTGAAATAATGAATTTAAATACAAAAACTGAAATAATGAATTACTTTCTTTAAGAAAGGAAAGGTAATTGTCCTTCTTGTCTCTTATGCTGATTAAGAAGGAAAAATATCATCCTTGGGTAGGAGGTGATTATTTGTACTATATATCTTTAATGTGATTGTTTTCTCTCTAAGTATCCTTAGATATAAGGATTTTTGTTTTTTTAAAATATTAATATTAGATTTAATAGATTTTATAATATCATATCATATCATATCATGTTATATGAATTATATTTATTCATTAATCATATTCTTTTTTTTCTCTAAATTTTATTAATCTAAAATACTATTTTATTTTATTAATAAAAATTATCACGTTATCATATACTCTAATAAGATTTTGATATATCCTGTAAATAAAATATTTCAAGAACCAATAAAATTTAGTAAAAGCTTTTCTGTTTTTCTTTTACATAGATTTCTCTAACGATTGTTCTCTTAATTTTCTTTACAGAATACACACTCAAAAAACTTTAAATTGATTTATTAATAAAACAATGAAATAATACAATTATCCTTCTTACTCCATGCGTTTTTAAGCTACATAGGTTTCACTTGGACTACGAAAAATCCAATAAATCTTTTACTTTTTTGATTAGATGGAGGGATCCTTGAACAACAAACTTCAAATTTTTCTCTTGACACTGTTTTTGTGAGCATGTTAGATCTATTCTCATTAGTATGGATTTTTTCAAATTTAAATAACTTATTGTTAAGAGTATCATTTTATCCAATTATACCTCACATTAATATGTTTTGATCTTGAATGAAACACCGAGTTATCCATTAGATGAATAGAATTCTAATTATAGCAAAACAACCAAGTCATATCGATTCAATTTCCTAGCTCCTTGTGCTCAATCCCTTAATATATATTCCTTAATTACATTTACATCTCAAACGTAGCTATCGACAAATGGGTGCATAACTAGCTACATCGAAGGAACCAACTTGCATCTACAAGACAAACCCACTTAGTAGAAAGTGAACAATGCTCCTTACTTAATTATGAACATAATTCTCTATTTTATTTAAAAATATTTATGCTTCAATCTCCTTATAATATTTTTTTATTACTCCGTCTCATTTCATATACATATTTTTCTCTAATTTAAATTATTAATATAATAATATAAATTAAAATAAATTTAATTATTTTTAAAACAAAGTTTACATGGGTTAATAAAAAAATAATTAAAATAATAAATTTTAAAAATAAAATTACTTAAAAAATGCAATTCATGTCATTAACGCTTCAATTTCCTTCCTTGTTGTGCACAATCCTTTAACGTATATTCCTTAATTACATTTACATCTCAGACGCAGCCATCGACAAATGGGGCATAACTGGATACATCGAAGGAATCGACTTGCATGTACAAGACAAACTCGGCCACTAGGTAGAAAGCGAAAAATGCTAATTAATTAATTATGAATCATATATTTGAATTTAAATAAGATTTATAATTAATCTTTAACAACATCACCAATTAATTATGAATTGCCTTCGAAAACTATATATTCTTGTCATGTTATGTGCACGTAAAATAAATAGATAGTTTACATCGTCCAAGGAAAACACAGGAAAATTTGAGAGAGAAAATGATGGAAACCATACCTTAATTCCACCAAAAGCAAACAAAAACAGAGTTTGCCATTACGTGAAACGATGCGATTCTACCAGAGAATATGCATGCATGCATGCATGCATGCCTTTTGTAATTATAATAAGCGTTGTTCTTCAAAACACTTAGTTGCAGTTTGGTTTGTTACAGATTTAGAGTAATGAAAATAGTAATAGACAAATAGGAATGGAATTTAATGATATTAACTTTATTGCTATTATATATATTTACGAAGTTTAATAAAAGTATTATATTATTTTCCAAAATAATATAAAACAAAACACATAAATAGTAACAACTATATTTAATTACTATTTTCATTTCTTTAATAATAAAACAAAAGGTAAAGAACAAACCAGCGAAAATTTCCATTTTCTGGCTTCATTTTTTGTAAGCTACATAATTAAAAAAAATAGTGCCAAATATCATTAAATTTGTAAATTACAAATAAGATGTCAGGATGGAATTGCACACTTTCTTGTCAAGAGTTTGTATAAATTGTTTTAGTAAATAAAATATTAAGAATTTATTGTGATGATTGCAAATTTGTAATATAGAAAGGATATTATATTCACATAAATTTATACTTATTATGTTATTTATAATATTGCTATATAATAAAATTATTTAAAACATAAATTATTTGTTTTATTTTTAGATAATTTTAATACTCACATATAATAATATAAGTATGTAAAAATAAATATAAATTTATGTATTTTTTATTTTTATTTTATTTTATTTATAGATGATTTTTCATTCTCTAAACCTTTAAAGTTTAACCCAACTGACTGCACTGTCGAAGTTACGGGAGAAAAAACTTTAATGCGAACGTGCAAGGAAGACTGCACGTATTATAAGCTCGTTGGATTTTGAGCGAAACAACTAATTGAATAAAAAATAAAAAATTAATTTAAACCGTATTTTTTGGATTATATGATACGATGAATTTATATTAATTAAAAATTAAATATGATTTCTCTTAAAAACAGTCTAATTTAGTAAAAAAAAAGACCATGAACACCCCTAATATCACCTCATGTTATTTGTTACTGTTGTTGTTCTTCACCTCATAATATTTATATATATTAGTTTTGGTGCATGGTTAATTGTATTAATAAAATTATTTAAATTAACATATAATTTATTAAATAATAAATTTATTTTTATCACACTATTAATACTTGATCTAAAATATTAATTTATAAAAAAATATAAACAATATTATGTTATTTAAATTATATATTTGTATTGATTATATAGCAATAATTTGAACTGTATTGTAATTCTTTATTTTAAAAAAATATCTTTAAAAAACATATTTTAAATTTGATAAATATATTGAGATATTTTGGTATTTATTAGTATATAATAAAAAATATAGAGAATAATCAATGAACAATATAAGACTAACAAAAAAATAAAAAATTAACGAGGAATAAATACATTTTGATATTTATTTGTGTATTAAAAAATAGATAAAATTTTTAAAAATAAAAAATAATAAAAATGGTACATGATAAAACTAACAAAATAATTATTTATAAAATTGTATTTATTTTAAATATTTTATTATTTATTTATATATAGATAAAAATGTATTTATTTGTATGTGAAAAAAATAATTAAGTAATTTAGTAGGAGAATGATCAATGTATTGTTTATCAATTATTATTGTTTTATAATTATAAAAAAATTATTTATTTTAAAGATATTTTATTATTTATTTATGTATATAAATAAAAATGTATATTTTAAAGATATTTTAATATTTACTTACATATAAGTAAAAAATATATTTATTTAAAAAATAAAAATCAATAAAAAGAGAGAAAGGATACGTGGCAAGGAGAATGTACAAAAATTTAGAGATTTTATATATATAGTATTAATTATATTTTATGTTAATGGTATATAAATTGAGTTATCAAAATATTAAAAAAAAATTACGCAATGATAATTATGTTAAATAAAAATATATTAAATTTGTAATTATATTTTATTTTTTAACAAAATAATTTCAAATATATTAAAATTGGTATATTTGTAGCAGCATAAGCATTTTTTTTGTTTTTTGATATTATCGCAATTCATCCTGTATATATTACCGACATAAAACCTACTTAAGAATATATTGAGTCTTGGTCAATAGCCAATTAAAATTTTACAACATTCGTATCCATGAGTAGGATTACAGGAATCAACTTAATCAAATAAAACATTCCATAGACAATAAGAAATTCTCACCATTTTCGATAAACAAATATTTTCAGCGAGGTAATCATATAAACAATTTTAATTACCGAGGGAAAAAATAAATAAATAAACCTTATATAAACAAGCTAAATAAGTAAATTAAGGATTTCCATTACGAAAAAATGCATATGTTATCGATTTAAATATATAATTACTTTATTTAAATTATTTTATTTTTATATTTATTAACACTTTAATTATTTTAAACAAATTTTAATGATTTTAATCCTTCTACTTTTAAATTTTTTTTAACCTTTTAAAATATTTGTCTCCAAACATTTAAAATTCCTATTTATAAAATTCAATTTAATTTAAATTAAATTATTCAAGAAAATTAAAATCGATAAATAATTAAAATATAATAATAAATAATTAAAATAATAATAATATATTTACTTTATAAAATATTACCTTACACTTCCCAATCACATGCTATACTTATCCATATCTCATATGACCGGGATTTCATAGGTTTTATTCATATACTAAATTATATGAAACATACAGGATGTCTGAAACAGACATGTGGCATGATGGTGAAACAGACACGTGGTTTTATAAATGAATGATATAATTAATAAATTAAATAATATCATATTTCAATATATATTTTTATAGGTATTTAACAATCTTTAATGATAAGATATATCCGTGAGTTCAAACGGATTGTGAATTGCAAAAATAAAAAAAATTATATAAAGTAATTGTAATGTTATTCATATTTATCATTATTATTCTGTTATATATGAACCACGTTAATTGTACAATTGATACGTCAATCCTTTTCGGAATTATTCTCGAAATAAAAGGATCGATTGAAATAATGAATTTAAATACAAAAACTGAAATAATGAATTACTTTCTTTAAGAAAGGAAAGGTAATTGTCCTTCTTGTCTCTTACGCTGATTAAGAAGGAAAAATATCATATTTGGGTAGGAGGTGATTATTTGTACTATATATTTTTAATGTGATTGTTTTCTCTCTAGGTATCCTTAGATATAAGGATTTTTGTTTTTTATTTTAAATATTAATATTAGATTTAATAGATTTTATAATATCATGTTATATGAATCATATTTATTCATTAATCAGATTCTTTTTTTTTCTCTATATTTTATTAATCTAAAATACTAGGTCATTTTATTAATAAAAACTATCCTGTTATTATATATTTTAATAAAATTTTGGTATAACATGTTAATAAAATATTTCAAGAACTAATAAAATTTCATAAATACTTTCAATACAATAATTAATTTCATCTTCTATGCATCTATGGTAAAATTTAATGCATGTGAAACAAAAATAATGATACATATTGAGGAGTACTCGAGGAGCCAGCTCTTCGTTAGCATGTCTGATTTAAACTATAACACAATGTTTGATGCAACAAGTCTCAAACAAGATGATAAATTACAAGAAAACGAGAGTATACTATATGGATTAACCATCATTTACAATATCACTGGCTAAAAAACATCATTGATAATGTGAAATTCTGAGTAAAAATGTTACGAATTAATTTTTTACCCCATATTATACTAAATAATATATTCTTCTATTTTTTAACAAATTTAATGTACTTATTATTTACCATGGATTTGGAAGACATGTGTTGTAAATTCAAATGAAAAGAATTAGAGTATATATATATATATATATAAGTGTTTTAGTATTATCATAATCTATTTTATTATTATCAAGAGAATAATATATTAATAATAATTTTATTTCTAATAAAATTGATATTAAAATATAATTAATAATCTTATATTAAAAATAAAATGAACATTCATATCTTTTATCGTGGAATTATCGTTACCTATACTGATATATGTATTTACAAAATGAACATGATTTAGTTTTCTTTCAATCGAATAGGTTAAAACGAAGAAATTAAAGTATCCGATTGGAAAAGATTTAATGAGCAACTGTTTTAAAAACAAGCAAAAGAAATCTAAAAAATTAAAAGATGTACAGTATTTAAGAGGATTAAAAAACAAATGGGTTGCTAAGTTAATAATATCATAATTTTATTTTTGTATTATTCTTTATTTATATTTTTAAAGTATTATCTTATTGGTATCTAATTTAATTTATCATTTAATTGATATTTATAATATATTTGTGATATTGAAATTATATTTTTGGATAATCAATCTATTTATTATTTATAAATAACATCTGAAAATTATTTAATTAATTCATTATTTTAAAATTTTATTTGAATATTATTATATACGTAAAAAAAAATTACATTAAATTTATATATTTTGTTTAAAATAAAATAAAATTTTAAAAATTTAGATAAAAAAAATATACCAAAAATAAAATTACGTTACTATTGAAATAACCAACAAAAATACAAAATAGAGTAAAAAATAAAACAGAGAAAGAAGGAAAAAAAAATCCTAAAATATGATTTTTTTTATATAAAGTGGCTTTTGCTTTTGGAATATAGAAAAACATTTGTATTGTTTTCACTATTAACTTTTGATATTAAAATAAGGCTTTTAGGTTTAGGAAGCCATTTAAAAAACGAATTTAATAATGCAAAATTTAAACGAAAATGAAAGAAAATATATATTCGCAGGGATTTTATCAAATTTTCCGTCACCTAAATTGTGGAGACGAAAGGCTAAGAGAAAGTGCCAAATACAACTGTTAATTTTCCATAAGACACACAAACACAAACTCTAAATTTATTGTTATTAAATTTGATTCTAAACGAGTCAATAACCCGTTTCGTAAAAAGTTTGAGACGAGTTGATGTAATTTAACCAGTAACCCATTTAATAAAGAAAATATCATTTTAATTTTTTTAATTGATTACATAATAGATCTTACGTAATTACATATTATAATTTGATCATACAATTATATTAAAATATAATATAATATAATTTATATAAAATAAAATTTAAAATAAATAATTTTTTAACATTAATAAAATATATAAAAACTTTTACATATTAATATTTGAATTTGATTAACCTTATCTAATAATCTAATATGTTTGTCAAACAACTTAAATAAATAATGTCAAGTTAAACCGATCATAAATAAATCATGTATGAATTTTAATAACTAATTTAATTATAATTAAATTATATCTAGATTAATCTTATTGTAATGAGTTAAATTCTATTAATACTAATAGTTAAACCCATTTTTACAGCTCTAGTGTCAAACAAGTAAAATCACGGACGTATTGATAGCGGCGAATTGAAAAACCGTCGCAGGATACTAAGTAAATGACCTTTAAACCATTAATAATTTTCTTAACAAGCAAGCAAATCAAGGTTATAATTGGAAACACGGTATGAAAAAACGGCAAACTAGGCCGTCCTTGTTTTGGAGGACCGTGTAATTTACGAGAAATTAAACAATATCAACGACTTTGAATTACTTTCGCAACTGCCACTTATTATGGCAAGCACTCGGTCTCTTGAAATGTTTCCATACAACGCCTCCCACTCTAACTCTCCCTAGTCTTTAGCTTTGAGCCCTACGATCTAAATCACAGTATCCAGTAACCTCACTCAGATAATTAGAAGAAAGCGTTTGGATTTCTGCCGGCTTTCCTACTTCGATAGGGATTTTAATTTTAATTTTGAGAGGTTAAAAATATATATCTATATATAGGTAGAATATTATGGTGTTAAGGATTTATATCGTGGTTTCTATCTCATTCTAATTTTATGGTGAAGGAGCGAAAAACCACCAAACGGCTATAATTGGCGGTACAGTGTTGCAGTCCAGAGAGAGAGAGAGAGAAAAGAGAACAGTGAGAGAAAGAAAACTAGGGAACGAGAAGGACTACTATAAGTTACTTTAACAATCGTTGATTTTCGTGGTTTTGTTTCCCAAATTATTCACTGGAATTTGGCCCTTTTATCCCTCGAGAGGTTGATCTGCGCCTCTGCGATCTATACTCTCAGTAGTGATAAACAGAAGAGGGTTTGGAGACTACGGGTTAATTTAGGCATTTTGCATTCACCGAAAATTTTCCATTTTTCGTTTAGTGAGCGTTCATTATGTCGGAGGGATATTATATTTCTAAGAAGACTGATGATATCTGTGCCGGCGTTTGTGGCCAGGTAATGTTTATTTTTCTTATTTTTTAAATCCGATTTATTTTTGTTTCTTATTTTTTAAATCCGATTATATTTCTAAGCAGATTTTTTGATGAATCGATATTGGGATTTTTATAGCAACTTCCGTGTTTTTCTATGAAATGTGAAGAAGCTATTTCTTTCATTATACTTATACCTGAATTTGAATTTGTATTGGGAATTCCGTTTTTGCACGTATCTGTTCTTCTATCAATTTGGATTTAATTTGAGGTTTTCTTTCTGTTTATTTTTGAATTTGCTCTGTTTGCTTCTCAATATTGAAAAATGCAGTTGGGATTTCCTTCTGTTTATTTTTGAACTTGCTCTGTTTGCTTCTCAATATTGAAAAATGCAGTTGGGATTTCTTTCTGTTTGTTTTTGAACTTGCTCTGTTTGCTTCTCAATATTGAAAAATACGGTTGGGATTCGACTTAATTGACTTCATTTTATTATTTAAGAGTTATATTCATTTAATTTATTTTGCCTTTTTTTCGTTTACTTTCAACTTTTGATTTTTAGGTATTTCGTATTTAATTTGGTTTGGGTCTATTACGGTTTTCAAAAAGAGAAATAAATGGAACTGTTGTAAATTTTAGGTAAAAAAAAAAAAAACAATCACAATCTTTTTTACTTTGAGAATCCTCATGTGTAAGAAAGTCTTTGTTTTTATCTTTTACAGGGATCCAAAGCAGCATTTAGCATGTCTAGAATCCGGTGTATTTTGTGCGGATTGGATTTGAAAACATATATTTTCATACTTGTGGCTGTTCCCCTCTGTATCTTTGGTATATACGTACACGGACAGAAGATTTCCTACTTCCTAAGACCATTATGGGAAGCACCACCAAAGCCATTTCATGAAATCCCTCACTATTATCATGAGAATGTATCAATGGAGACTCTTTGCAGTTTACATGGATGGGGAATTCGCGAATCACCAAGGCGTGTTTATGATACAGTGCTATTTAGTAATGAAGTAGACATCCTTACTCTTCGGTGGAAAGAACTGTATCATCTGGTGAGTCGGTTTGTGCTCCTTGAATCAAACTCAACATTTAGTGGCTTTCCAAAGCCATTGTATTTTGCTAGCAACCGGGACAAGTTCAAGTTTATTGAGCATCGGTTGATTTATGGGATGGTTGGTGGAAGATTTAAGAAAGGGGAGAACCCGTTTGTTGAGGAAGCCTATCAGCGGGTAGCATTAGACCAGTTTCTCAGAACAGCTGGTATTGAAGATGATGACTTGTTGATAATGTCAGATGTTGATGAAATTCCTAGTGCCCACACTATTGATCTGTTAAGGTGGTGCGATAACATTCCGTCTATTCTTCATCTCAAGTTGAAGAACTACTTGTATTCTTTTGAATTTTATGTTGATGACGAGAGCTGGAGAGCGTCGGTTCATAGATATCAGTCTGGAAAAACTAGGTATGCACACTACAGACAAACAGAATACCTCTTAGCAGATGCAGGGTGGCATTGTAGCTTTTGTTTCCGTCATATCAGCGAGTTTACTTTTAAGATGAAAGCTTACAGCCACAACGATCGTGTGAGGTTCTCTCATTATTTGAACCACAAAAGGATTCAGGATGTTATTTGCAAAGGAACTGACTTATTTGACATGCTGCCCGAGGAATATACATTTAAAGAAATCATTGGCAAGATGGGACCTATTCCTCGATCGTATTCGGCAGTTCATCTTCCTGCTTATTTATTGAACAATGTTGAGAAGTACAAATACCTATTGCCGGGCAACTGCAAAAGAGAACGTGGCTAAGTCTTCAAAACTTTGTTGCCTATGAAGTTTGAAGATGCAGATTGTGAAACGCATCAGGGTCTCTGGTGGAAACGGCTTTAGTGATCTTAGCTACACTTTGTAGAATCGTATTCAACAGAATGTTGGTCATTGTTTAGAGAGACATTGAGACGGGTTCTATGGGTCCCTGTAATTTTAGGAAAATCTGTGTAATTCCTTTAATGTTTGGACTTTTGGTTCTTCCATTTTGGGAGGCAATCTTCCAACCGGGGATTTGCTGTGAGGAGAAGAATAGCTTTTTTATAAGGCTTTGGTGTGCTTAAATCTACCCACTTCTTGTTGTGGTATGGCCTAATCCCCAAATGATATTGAGAAGGATGAAATTTCCCAGGATTTTCTGTATTGGGAATTTTGATTTATTTGACTAAATTAATCCTATATTCTCTTTGCTGCTTGGATTTTCTTTTAACTAATATTTTGAGCTACCATCTGATTTTCCATTTTGCCTGCACAATTATGAGGATAATTTTTTAAATGATTTTTGAGAAACAGACCCTTAATTTAAAACAATTATTAATTTTTTTTTAATTCAATTGCATTTTGTTCATGTCATTATTTCTGTAACGTGAGAATGAATGAGAATGAGTTGGGCACTCTCTCTCCACTTAGAAAGACTAAAATGTTAGCAAAAAGAAAAAAATGAGATTACCCACTAAAATTGCAAGAATTTTCAACAAATGATTTATGTCTGACTGGCTCCATTATTCTTTGTGATATTCTTTGCCACTGAAATTCTTAGCAGAAACATTTATTTCTCATCTCATACGCTTTAAAAGCAAAGCAACAAAGAGGGGACGGTAACAATGAAGTTTAAAGAATCGAATATTCCTTCCCAACGTGGTAAATGGCAAAAAGAAGAAAAAATATCATAATGATGGCCAAATAAATATTTTCTTCAATGAAACAATCTCATTAATTATATATTTTATATATTTATATATATTATATTATTCATAGTTATAAAGAATTTATTTGATAAAAAATTATAAAATAGTTATCACGTCTCACGTAAACACAACAAGACCACAATTATTATCCATAATTTTATTTTCGGTATAGATATGTTATTTTCGTGATCACTCATGATAAATAATCAAGTCTAATTCTTATATATTATTTTTATTGTGTTATTTATACACAATAAATATATGGATAAAAGCAAATAAAAAGATAAAGCTATATAGCATAAAAAGTGGATCTTAGTATTATCCATATGTTTTATAGATACCTGCACTAAAAATAAGATTCATGAATTGGTCGTCATCATGCTTTTATGTTTGTATGATAAGATGAATGTTAGTCCTGCTCTTAAATATATACGACAGAATTCAGGGTCACTTCTTTTCTTAGGTTGAACTAGATCCACTCAAATCGCTTTCGAATTTTGGTTGCAATTAACGTAGTAAATTTAACACTTTCCTTTTTTGTTTTGTGCCTGCATATTTTACTCCCCATCTTTTTACACACCAGATAAAGTTGCCTACAATCCTATGTCAATGTAAGCATTCACTAATTAACTACGCAAAAAAAAAAAAACCCAATTTATTTTTATTAAATAAAGGAAATATTAATCGGATATGATGTAAATTTGGATACATAGTGATATGAATGGAAAGTTATATCATCTATTTTATCAAACAAATCTAAAATGTAAAATTTTACATCAAATTGTTAAAACTTCAAAACTCGTCTAATTGTATTATTCAAAATTACAATTCTGAACCCAACTTTTTACGGGCATTCCACATAAAGTACTCCCCCCACATGGAAATTCTATGAGATGATGATATAAAAAAAAAAAAAAAAGAGTCCCTTGCTCATCCCAAGCCATGGAACAAGTTAACATCCACTTAAATTGAAACAAAAAAGAAACACTTAAATATGTAAACTTGTCTTTTCAACATATCGTTGGCCATTTACTCAAACCTATATAGAATAGTTCTTTTACGTGCATCTTGGGTTGTTAAATGCTTGAACTCACACTGCCTTCTCAAGTCAAGCTATCCTCCTGCACTTGTCCATAAATTTATGCCATACCTTTTCAACCTTTTATATTCTTGGCACCAAAATATTGGAATTTCTTAATTAATATTTAAGAGATGCCAATTAATTACCGTGTTAATATTATATCAATACATTTTTTTCTCTTTGATGATGACACTTTTTTTTTAACCCTAAACATCACAATTTTGTGATGCATTTCAAATTAGAATAGTGCTAAACACATAATTCCGTAAGGATGGACATAAATATTAAAAAAAACCAACCAAACCGACTGACCAAACATGAATCAAATCTTATAAATTGGTTTTTATTGATTTAATAAGTTAAATTATGAATTATATTTTTAAAAATTGAATAAATCAATTTGATTTTGGTTTTCAAGTTAACCCAACTTATTTATTAAAATGTATATTAATTATTTGTAATTTAAGGATTAAATTTTTTAATAATGTTTAACATTATTTTTTTTTTGTTATAAGTTAATTAAATTTAATTACTAAGTATGTTTAATTTTAAATAAAATAATTGAATTTGATAATTATATTCATACTAAAATTTTAGATTTTATTTAAATAATAGTATGATATTAATAGAGGTTTTAACCATAACTAACATACATATTAAGTAGGTTGGTTGTAAATTTGATTTTATTTTATGCATAGATTAATTTTAATTATTTAACTAATCTATATAAATCAATAATTATATGATACATATTAATATTATTTTAAAAAATTAAAAATTTAATTACTTTTAAGAATACATGTCACATATGAGTGGATTCAACTTTTCTCTTCAAATTATATCGCAACGTATTATAGTTGAGCAACAAAATTAAATGGAATAAGATGTGAAAGATTTTTTTTTTTTTTTGGGCATTAATGTTTATTAAACAAAGAAAGTCTTTGCTATGTTTTCCCCATCTTGTCATTTATTCTTGCCCAATAAAAGCATTGCTTGTGACTCTGTAACAACATCCATTTGACTTTTTCTATCAACAAATATCTTATATGTGTTTTGAATAATATAATTTAATTTTTGAATAATATATGATAAGATGAAAATATTATCTTTTTTTTATTAACGAGTAGATAAACATATTCATTGGGTATGTTTTATGCAAATATATATTCTATAGATTTTTTATGCTTTCTTTAATTCAAATAAGTTGATATACATTGATTGGTCTTTTGAGACTAGTCGATCAATTTATGACTTAGTTTTAATAATAGCTCGACACGGGTAGTTATACAAATTACACTTAACACTAAAACTTGTTAGTGTTTTTTTAAAAAAGCAAAAGTAAAATACAAAACATGAGTATATATATTTAGGACGAAAGAAAATATATAAAAAAAAAACTCTTAGAAAAAAGAAGAAGGAGAACAACTTATTGTTTTCTACCAGCTTATTTAAAAAATCGATTGTGACTGGGAATTATTTTAAGTGGTCATTACTCAAAAGACTTGTATTTAATTTACGGAGTCAGCAGCACCAACAATTCACTTGTTTGGTACGACGTGTAAGGGTGTCGAACAGTTGGAGTGGATCAAGTGAATTTCCCGCCGCCCACGACACTGTAAGTGACTGACTTATCAAGTCTTCATTTTCAATAGTCAATAATACTCGATCAAAAATAAATAACTTTAAGTTAAGCTATCTCTGAAAGTTAAGGGTATATTTATTTGTATTATATTATATTATATTATAATATAATCAAATAAAATTAATTATAAATATTTTAGTAAAATTATTTAAGTTTAAAATGATTTTTTATCATAAAATTTATTTAAATCTATATTTAATTTATTTTTATATTTTTATAACATTTTAAAATAAAAAGTATTTGAAATGAAATAGAAAATCAAGATTTATAATTTTATAATTAAAAATTCAAATAAAATAAATAATATGTTAAATACGATTTAGACAAACATTCTTTGATTGTATTAAATTTTTAAGTAATCTTATTTTTTTAGATTGTACTATAAGATTCGATTTCATAACTATACACATAATTATATCAAAATTATTATATCAAAATCTTTAATATTGTGTTTACTTATAGTAATTTCATAACAAAGGGTTAATGCTACCGAGTAAAACTGATGTCGACGAGGGTGCGTTTAAGATATTTTGCAGTAAGAATAACAACAAGCCAACAAGTTATAACTACAAGTATTTAACAAAAAACAAAAAAAAAAGGCTCAAACTAGAAGTAACTATATTTATCTTACCAAAAAAAAAAAAGAGTACGGTAACTATATTTAACTAGGAAGTCTAAGTTACAATAAAAAGGAAAACACTGTCGAGCATAGCTTGGCTCTTTCATAACCATAAAGAATTAAAATAAGAATTCAGCGAAGTCATTATTTATAATTTGAGTAATTTTACACAATAAATTAAATCAAAATTAAGAAGCAAAACTGCAGTGATTTTGCTCAAGTCCTGTTAGATTGAAACCATGAATAAACTAGGTAAGTTACGTGATAGTCTCATTAAATGTTTACATGCCTATGATTACTTGGCTCATCCAACTTTCATATTTCATGTTCAATGATTTCTTCTATGCCCAATGCAGCGATTGTGGCATTGTACTTTGAGTATCACGAGAAACGAAAGCCTTGTTAACAAACGAATCAATTCGAACTAAGCAAAACTAATCCAAGTGAATTATGAGTCTATGACTGCCTCTTCAAAGAACTTGAAACTCCGTTCTCTTGTAAACTATAAAGGGGTCTCCCCTGCAAAACACTAACACAACCTAATCACTTTCCCAATTCTCATCCATCTCTTTTGGTGTTCTTGTTCTTTTTACCTCACTCCCACTTTTCTTATCACTCTTTCTTTGAAACTCTTCCCCATCACTACTCCAGATATTGTATCTCTCAGCCCTTGATGCTTTTGAGTCTTCGTCAGCCTCCAAATCCCATGAAGCATTTTCAGTATCACTCGAGGTATCATTGGCTCTCTGATCATTGCCTGCCAACTTTTTTCTTGAGTTGCCTGTCCTATTGCTATTTTGCTTACTACCTTTCTTCTCGACTCCCATCACTTGATGGAAGTTCCCCACCTCTTCATCACTGTCACTCCTGTAATCGTCATTTATTGCTTTTGAAGATCTTGGACAAGGCTTTTCTTCATCACTGCCTGATGATTGCCACATTGTGTTGTCAAGATCACTGAGTGCATCTTCTGACTCAGCGTCTTCTTTCAACATATTTTTTCCATCATCAGCTGCAACATTTTTTCTAAAGCCATCATTGCTTCTAGACCAGCTTTTATCCAGCTTTCCTCTGTCGGGTTTTGAAGTGTTGAATTTATGTCGAGTTTCAAAAGAATCATCACTGTCACTATTGGCAGTAACATCCCCAGCATCATCAGAATCCCATTCTTGACCAGTGTCGGAATCATTACTATGATATGCATTCTGCTTTCCCTGTGTTTCTTTCCAACTTCTAGTCACCCTGATCTCATCATCAGAATTTTCATCTCTTGGTGATCCAGATCTTTTGAACCTTCCACTAAAGTCTTCTCTGTTCCAATACCTAATTCTGCCAACCTCTTCTTTTTCTGCTGTTTCCTCAGCTACCCATTCTCGTTCTGCTGCTTCCTCAATATCAGCTATAAACTTATCTAGCTCTTCCTGCTCTCTCTCATCAGAAGGTTCCAATTCTGAGGTTATCATGTTGTTTTCAGGTGCTGCAACCGAAAGTTTCTCCCCATGAAAGACATATGGGCTTCCTTCTTTTTTATCAATTGCATTAAAGAATGAGGAAGCCACTCTCTGGATGCTGGCAGCGGCTGCTGGATCCTCAGGATTTATACCACTTCGACGGAGCTCCTGTTCAATCTTCTTTATGTTTAGCTTTTGAGACTCAAGAGCTTGTTCAAATCTGGCCTTGAACAATGCCTTCACATAACACAACAAATTGTCAGTTTGCTCCTTTAATGGACAAAATGTTGAAACATTTTCAAAAAGAAATGGTTATAGCATTTAGATCAAAAGTTATAATGGTTTAGTACGATTTCTTTTAGTAAAAGACATGTTAAAGAGTTGTAACTTTTAGAAATTAAATGTTATGATTTATGTATAAAGATTGTGATCTTTTATAAAGAAAAATGTCTTTTGGATAAGTTGTAATTGTTTGTGAACAATTACATTAGTTCCAAATAGACATGATTTTTGTGAAAGTCACAACTTATCAAAGTATTGTAACCATTCATGAATGGTTACACAACAATCAATAAAAAGACCTTTTATTTAAAGTGAAGTTGGAGAGAACAAGCAAAGTTGAAAAAAGAATACTAAAGTGTTCTCTTACATTTTCCACCACTATTTATATTTAAATAAAATTAGTATTTTAAATACTGCAGATTTAAGATATTAATTATTTTGAGTGTTATTTAAAGAAAAATGTGTTTTTAGGTTGTCTTTGTGAATGCACATTGTTGACAACAAGAGGCTTCACTCTATTACGGAAGCGTATTTGTTAAACTCTAATACATCTCCAAATTGATAAGGACAAATAACATTTAAAGACAAGGACTTAAAGTCATGCCTTGAAAACAAAACCAAAAACTATATTATTTAATATGATTTTACAGTATCACAATAGAAGACTTTGGAGACTTGACTTGAAGATCATGGAGATCAACAATTAACAAAAAGTTCAAGAATTTTCACTAACTCAAAATGAGTTTTTACTACAAGCATCTAGAAAAGTAAGCCCACATCTAAATTATCAATTCTTCACAGTCATCTTTGGGTGATTTTCCAATAATTAGCCACCCATCTTAGCATCTAATTACTGTTTAATACATGGTATGGTGTTTCCTAGACGAATTTAGTTGACTCAAGACACTAGAAACACAAGCAACCATACCCAGCACAAACCGGAAACTGTTGAACAAATTTTGTTTGTTTTTCAAAGCCACATCAATACAATTGGTGGTTCATGGTACCCTAGAAAGAAAAAAAATTAACAATAAAGAGAGCAAGAATTATAATTATGCCTCCTACCTTTCTTTTTGTAAGGGTGTTAACAGGAATCAAACTTTTAGGTTGGCGGTAGTTTCTGCCACGGAACATGATGATTGTTTTCACATTATGTATATTTATGACAATGCCACCACTCAATCTGGAAAGCATAGTTGCCATTTCCTTAATTTTTTCTTTGGGGAAGTTATCACAACAAACTTGCACAGTTTCATGAAACTTCCAGTGCATGTGCATATTTTGGACGACCCCTCCAAAGACTCCTCTCACACCAACTGGAACATAATTTTTATTTCGGAAACCGATCTTCTTGTATGCCTGAAGCTGCTCAGGGGTTAATAGCTCAGGATCATGCCGAGGTGGAGGGAGATCCGGAAGTTCATACTTTTTGAGCTTTTGTAGGAGGAGTGCTACTTTCTTCTTGGCCTGCAATATTTAAATTATATGCCTATGTGATGATTGTAACAAGTGAATAACATTTTTTTATAATCCAGAAAAGAAAAAAATATAACTAACTTGGTCATTCTTTTAATTACAAACATATATGGACTTGTAAAATAAACAGTAAATAGCCAAATCAAATCCCTTAATTTTGTTTATGAAAAAAAAGCAAGGACCTTTGATTTAAATTTACTTATAATTACAAAAATGCAAGAAGAATTTACTTCTTTTTTTAATTTGTTAAAATCGGGAACACAAATATTCTCAAAATAAATCATTTTCACAGAGATACATTTCCTACATTTATGCTGCACAAGTCATAGTGTAAAACGCAGTCCATGCTCCATCATAGACATAAGCTGCTTGGAAAAGTAAAGCATTTCTGCATCTGTTATGGTTGTTTTCTACATGATCTAGAACACAAATGGTTAATGTTTGCATTCTCAACCACGATGGGGAAAGCTAAGCAATATCATTATTTTTTATTTGGACTCTAGTAGAACTACAATAATTCTAGAGCCAGCATTAAGTACCCTAACTATAGATAACAATAACTTTCAAGCAATCCATGTGCTATTCACTATCAAAGGGCAAAGATAACATACTCTTTTGAGGTTGTAAATTAGCCTTTCATTTTCAGTCATCAGCTTCTTCTGGATCTTTTTAGCTCTCCGCATTTCCCTTAGAGTTTTACCAGATTCTTTCCTCATTCGCTTCTCCACCTTGGATCGCATGCTTCTCCCTTTAGATGTCGACATTGATTGGTACCACAAATTGATCGGATAGAAAGTTGATTGTGATGAAAATAATCCATCATTCCTGGGTATACTGGAATGAGCCACATTGCTTCCAGAAATTATTGGAGAAAATTTTCTCATTGAGAAGGCACTTCTGTACATAATCAGAGAAATGTCAGACCCAATTTTACTAGGAAACCACAGATACTAACACCAAGAACCACATGCCCTTTTTTTAATTTGGCTGAAAATATACGAAAAAGGTCGAAGTTTTATTCTTATATTATCTATTAATCCAACATATTTTTCCTTTTGTTTCAACTGAACACAGGGAATAAAGTTCAAAGAATTGGCTAGAACATCCACTAACCGGCTTGGGCGTGAAGATAATGTCAATAAATGAAAGAGTTTCAATTAAATATTAGATTTTTAAGCATCTGGGTCGGCTATCCAGAATCTACCACCAAAAAACTGAATCTTACTAATAAAAGTAGATTAGCCGCGAACAAAAACAGAGAAAATAACAATAAAAATTCAATGATTTGGATGGACACATTTATATCTAGCATAGGAAAGAAAATAAAAACCATGGACAGTATTGATTCATTAAAATGTTATTCGTCACTTGTTCTTCGCATTCTAAAGAAACACGTAAGCAAAGTTCGAAATGAAGGACAAGAATGTACTTGGAGTTATTGGAATAGACGAGAGCAGAGAGAGCCTTCAAGCTATGCTTGTGTAGATTCCTCACAGCGAACATTGATTTTGTGGCAACCAGAAAAAATAGATATTGATCTCTCTCAGTCACTTAATCCTTCTGAGTTGCCTTGTAAAATCCAGCTTCAGGGTTCAACCGTGGACGGTGGAGACCTGAAATGTTCAGGGTTTTAGCATTACGTTTCAGGCTTGGGCCTATTTCAGCCAAAATGGGCTTTTTTATCTTTAATTTTTAAATCATCAAGTATTAAATTCTATAACTTTTCATATATCAATCCTTGTTCAAATAAATAAATTTTAATATTTTAATATTTTGATGGAAATAAAATTGGATAGAGTAATTTTTGTTTAGATTACTGACTTTAGGGTTGTATTTCTCTCATTTCTTAATAAAATTTCTCTATTCCAAAACCAACAGGAAAAAAACACTGAGAAAAATGTTAAATTACTCTTACATTAATATTTTTATTATGAAAAAAAATTTAAAAAAAAAAATTGGTTAAAATGTATTTCACGAAAAATAAAAAACCAATAAAAATAAATACACTATTACTTATCTCAATTCTCAATGAAAAAGCTTGAAAATTGTTATTGATGGTAGTAATATGTCTCATTCTGGAGATAATATTAAGATTAAGTTGTTTTGGAGTTCATTTTTTCCTAGCTGGCAAAACCTCTCATTTTTTATAATATAAATTTTAAAGATAATATTTATATAGTTACGAATGAATATAAAATGGATTTATATTTTTTTAGATTTTTATTTTTAAATTTTTATTATTTAAAAATACACCATATAAATTTAATAATTTAAATATATTTATATTTAAGTAAAATATATATAATATTTTTTTATAAATAAATAAATAATATTATTTTTTATTATTTATATATTTTTCTCTAAATCAAAGTAATATATCTGACACTGTTTTCAGTGATCTTTATTCTTTCAGCACAAAATTTCAAGCTATGGTAATACATAGATATCATATATTCAACTGAAGGCCGAATATTTATCTGAAATATTAACATATTTATATTTATATTTTTAAGCTTTCTAGAAAATGTTATAATATTTTTAGATTTTATAATTAATATTATTGATGTTTTTAAATATAATAGTGTTAAACTATTCATCTATATTATATTAATATTTTTATTGTTTTGATATCAAATTAGGGTTAGCCGTTTAACTTTAATTTTTTAATTTATGTTCTATAATTCTTATAATTCCTTTATATTAAAGATAAATTTTCTTATCATAATATTGTGTTATGCTTCTATTTATTTTTTTGTTTATCAATATAATTAATTAAAGTAAGTAAATATTTAAACATTCAAAATATTTAATTGACTTAAAAGTTATAATTATTATACTTGAATTTAATGAGTCTTTCATGGTCTTTCCTTCTATTCATATTCTCTTGTAACATCGATTATATCTCAGCTTTGTCCATAATTTAATACCTTTATGATAATAATCAATGTTCTACATTTGTACATATATGATGTTAAATTTTAACTTACTAGAAAAGAGTGATTGAATAATATTTTATTTATAATATAATAACTATTACAATCTGAAGTTTAACTAAGAATCTTAAAGAGATTATTAACCGCTCATAATTATTGGGTACATAATTATTGGTTTAGATTTCTAAATAGAGGGAATTACTATGTTAGAATTTGTGTGTTTTATTAACCATCATTTGCTTTTACTTCTTTAAATATTAGCATTTTTTTTCCTCGGCATATACTGCCAACTAAAGATGTGGGTTTACATCTTTATTTTTCTTTGTCGTCTTTTAATGAGGGTTCTCTCTTTTCATTCTTTCTTGTCATTTTTTATCGATAGCCCTTTAGATGATGTTGATTATAATCCATCTTTGTCTTCTCAATTTTTTATGCAATAAATACATCTGTTATCTTTCGTGGCTCATTTGGCGTAGAAGCAAAATATATTTCTTATTTATTGACCAATTTTTAAGTTATTACTGTTAAAATTTGTTTCATATTAGTGATTTTTTCACCATCCTCTTTAGAGAGAGTCATGCTACTATGAAAAGTGATGATGACTTTACTAGTTGAGTAATTTACTTTGATCTGAGTAGAGTTATTAATTTTTATGAGTTCATAATAAATTTGACTTAACATTTAACCTCTTAATACACAGAACTCTTCTATATTGAATTTTTTTCTATAAGCGCCTATGATTTGTAACTTCTCTGTTTGTGTTGAAAACCCCAAACTTGATGAAGTGATAAGAATTTATACATCCTTCCTCATTATATTCCATTGGTAAACTAAAAAAATTGAGATAAATAGGCTTATCACATGCCCTTATCTTTTTCTTAAAGTTATCGATTGCTTTTTTGAAATTTTTAGGAAAATAATATAATTCACTTCAATTAATTCCTGGATATATGTTTTCGATTAAACCTGCATGGAAATTTTGTAAATAAATATTGAATCAGCTCATTCCAAAATATTGAATTTACTTCCCTCAGGGAATTCCTTTTATATAGTATAGAACTTCATATCTTTTATCTGTTTTTAGGTAGATTTTCTGGCCAAGTTATAGAGCCTAAACCATTACATTTTGTTAAGATTACTATATTGATTTTTTTCATCTTCAATGACTAATGAATTTCTAGGGAATATTTCCCAAAATAACAATGAATGTCTTATTGTATTTGATGTCTTTGGGAGAGATGCTTCTCTAAATAGTACTTGAGGCCTTACTATATTCCTTAGGGTTGTCAACCAGCTTAGTGTTGCTTGTTATTGTTTTAATTCTATAGAGTAATTCCTTACTATCTATTCTCGAGTTATTAGTTTTGGTACATTGTAATTGACATAACTACCTTAAGCCTCATTCTATTGGTAAAGGTTCCATGAGTTACTCTACTAAACCCCGTAATAGATTTACTAACTTCTGCCCAGTTGTTATAGATTCCTGGTTTTCGGCAAGTCTTTTTATGTTCCTTTTTTCTCTACTTCATCAACCTAATTGAGTTTTCTTATTTTAGAGATGTTACTCTCTTTTGAACAATTAAGTTCTTTCTTTTAATCTTGAATTCTTCCTTTAAAAATTTTATCTTATTTATATTGATTTTTTGATGAAGATTCTTCTTTAGAGTTTTTGAATTTTAAGAGTTGTTTTGAACAATCAAGTTCTTCTTGTTTATTTCCTATCTTTATAAGAGACTTCTCGAGATATAATAGCTCGAGTTGTTCTTATAGGATTTTATCTCCTTTTCCTTTATCTTAATCTTAATATAAATATATTCAATTCTTGTAAGCATAAAAATAGTTAAATGTGAAAATTATCTTATAAGGGTATCTGCTAAACTATTATTATTTCATAGGAGATGTTCGACATCAAAATTATAGTATTTCAATCACTTTTGTTATCTGACTAATATTTTTTGTTTATAATCCCCTGTAATATTAGTTCTTAAGAAATAATCAAAATTCTTGTTATCAGTTCTAACAATGAAGTTAGTAAATTCTTGTTATTAGTTCAATTATCATTTTATCATCTGGTCTTGAATGGTATAAAGTTAGTAAATTTTTTACCTGTAATTTTACTTTGTCCATATGCAGGGTATCTTGCTATGTTCATTTCTAGATATGACCTTTTTTCAATTTTTCTTGTAAAGGTTTTCTCATTTTTATAAGTTTCTTTATATATGCTTCAATATATGTCAAATATCTTAGAAATCTTTGTAATTATTTTTTGTCTTTTAATTCACTAGGAAAAATTTGAATATTATTTAGTATATGTGGTTATAGATTATATTTTTCATCTTCTTTTTTCAATTATAAATACTTAATTTTTTGTTAAGCAAATATTGTTTTCCTTTCAGATAGTACAATGCCTTCTTTCCTGCATTCTTATAGAATATTAATAATTTTCAAATAATGTTTATTTAATTCACTACTAAAAACAAAAATATCATTTATATAAACACATCAAATATTTTTTATTTTTTAAAGGTGTTAATTATCTATATATCTTTAAAAGATACATTGAGCTTGTTTTAATCTAAATGGTACAACAATTTATTGGAATTATCATTAGAGGTAACTAAATAACGTTAATTTTGGAGATTTTTCATTTAGTCTTATTTACCAAAATCCATTTTTATAATCAAAACTTAAGAAATATTTGTTTCCTTTTATTAATGATTATAGTTATTCTTTCTTTAGAATAAAATATCCACCATCAATGATTTCTTTATTCAATGCTTAAGTTTATTACCATTCATTTTTTCTATTTATTTTTTCGGCTTCTTTTTAGACTAAAAATGTTGGACTAGCGTAAGGAGAATTACTTATTATTATAACTTTTAGTTCCAAAAGTTATTGATTTTTTTTTCAAATTCAATCGTATCTTTTATAGTATAAATCATTAGTTTCACTCTAATAACCTTATTAGGTTCTCTTAATTTTATGTTAGCAATCGATTTTAATTTATTAATTTTTGGATCTAAAAGATTTTTTAAGCTTACTATTTTTAATAATTTTTTAATACGTGCTAGAGTTTTGTTTCTCTTTTATATCTAATAAAATATTTTCTAAATAAGGTTTTTGTTGCTTTGTACTTATCCCACCTTGTTTTCATTTTTATGTTGTTGCATAAAAGTTGGGTTTAATAAAATCATTTTTTTCTTATTTTTGATATATAAATGATATCACTATATAATATTGTTAGATTTATTTTATCTAAATATTGTGTAAAAGGTTTATATAAGTTTATAAAATTACTTTCTATTAATAAATCAACTCATGTTTTTTGTTGATATATGATAGGAAGATGAAATTTTTTTCCTCCTATCATTATATCTATATCTTTTAAAACCTTATTAAGATTTATTGTAGTATTATTAGTAATCTTTACAATTAAATCTTTTAGTGTCTGTTTTCATTATTCTTCTAGAAATACAAATTAGTTGCTACTCATATATTAGCTATTGTTTCTATATATGTACATAAATGATAACTAACATAGCCTTTGAATTTAAGTCCTACATTAATATAGGTAGTATTTGGATTTGTAATACTATAAAAATCATTTATCTTCTCATGAAGAGTACCCATATTATGAGTATTCATATTTTGAGTCAGTTATTTACTTCTCAGTTTCCTCTAATAGATAAATATTGTAAGTATCATCCACATCTAATTCTTCAATTGTTTTAATTCTATCTTAAAAGCTTCTCCTGAGATTTTTACCTTCTATAAAAATTCATTTTTAAATTCATTTTTATATTGAATCCTGCTAGGCTATTCATTGACAAAATGCATTCTTCATTACAAATCTAACATGTATAATTCATTTTCCTTAAAAGGCAATAATTCTGGTTTTTAGGAATTTTATACTCTCTTTTTTAAATATCTTTTCCTGTAGGTTTCCCAATTAAACATTCTTTTATATTTTTGAAAATCTTGTTTTTGAATTTGTATCTTTTAAATCTTTTATTTTCATATTTTTTATGTTTATGTTGGTAGGGTTTTAAAGTTACATCCATATTTTTCTGATATTTTAAAATATCTTGTATCATAACATATTTTATCATTTTTTAATTGTTTATATTTTTTTATTTCTTGACATTTAATGATAATCCATCTTTTAAGGCTTCTTATTCTTCCTCCTAGGATTTATGGAATGGTTTTCCTATTTCTCTGATTTCAACTTTCTGTGAAGATTTTATATAATGTTCCTAATAATTTTTGAAAAAACATTTTCTTATAAGTTGTTTTCATAGAGGGTGGTAATTTATGGTAATATATTTTATATTCACAAATAAAATAACCTTTGTAATACATGCTATAAATTTTCACATTTGTTAAATGTCATTTGGTTTTATTGATTTCATTTTCAATAGATTCAATAATAGTTCTTCATTGATTTTCTCTAATAAATTCCTTCTATATTTCATTTACTATTATATTTAAAAAAATCTTCTTGTGATAGTATTCCCTTACATTAATAAATGTTGTTGGTTTGTTAAATTTAAAAATCAAACTTTAACATTTTCTGTCATTTGATGAGCTACTAATACCCTACAGATTGAAGGTTTGTTTATGTTGTTTTCGAAGTTTGTATGAGTACACTCATACCACTAGCTCATTCATTTGAAGCATTTTTTATATATCTTATACAATTTAGATCTAAAAGATTATATATATGATCTTCATGGAACTTGAATTCTAGTGGGATACTACCTCTAGTTTCCTAATGCAACCCTTCTTCTATTAGGAGTGTTATGTTCTCTTGACTTTTGTCTATTTCTTTTTTCCTACTTGGATTAGATGTTTTTTCTTAGTAAGAAAATGGTAATGAAACTTGTTTTATACGACCTTTTAAGATCATGATTTCTAGTTCAGAATCAATCTCGTTGATTATTATAATATCATTTTTCTTTTTATTTGTACAAAGTTTTTCATTATAACATTCTTATAATTCTTCATTAGTTAGTATTATTAAACTAATTAATTTTTCTATGTTCCTATTTTCGAGATTCATGGATTGTCTTTCTACTTTTTCTGTATTCTATTAAATTGAAATTATATCCTTTTTATTAGATTTTTTTTCATTTTTTATCTCTCATTTCTAGGTATTAAGGCATCTAATCTCCTAAGTGATTTTACTTATAATCATTCTAATGGATTGTATTTATAACTTATAATATCATTGTTTCTATGTATATTATATACATCTTTTTTTAATTCTGTAAATTTCATATGTATATCATGTTGTAGTTTATTATAACCATATTCTTTTATTTATTTTAATAATTCTTTTTGTGTTTCGATTATATCTTGTAAATATTTCGTGTTTGATTCTTAAACTAAATCAATATCCTTTGTTAAAAGTCTCAAAACTTTCATTATTATTGTTTGATTTTTTGTTATGCCAATTAGGCTTCCATATATTTCTAACTATATATATATATTTAATTTGTCTTTAAACATTATTGTTTTCTGACATAATGAACTAGTGTTTTCCCAATAAGACATAATGAATTAGTGTTTTCGTTACTTGAACTTCATCATTTAGTTTTTTAACTTCTTCTATAAGAGGGTTTTCCTTGATATTTCTTTGGATATTTCAAAGTCTATTAGTAAATTCTAGTTTTATTATTCTTTCAAGTTCTTCAAAGGTTTTATCTATTTCTATAAATTCATTTTGTTCATATATTAAAATATTATGACTGTTTGTTAATAAATAAACTAATATATAGTTTATTGAAAATTGATTATTTCATTCTTTCATTAAATATTCTCTTTTAAATTCATAAGTTAAACTTAATATTTGGTTTAAATTTTTATCATGAATATTAATAATAAAACTAGAATATGTTATAAATTTTAGTCTTTGGTATCCCAAATTACCATGAACTATTTCTAGTAAAGCATTTCTTCTTTGAAATGTGTTTGTATTAATATTTTGATTCCTTATAAATAAATATATCTAATTTTTTTATTTTTTTGAAAAATTTTAGATAGTTTATTCAATAAAGTTTACTTGTTAATTAATAATTATACTTTATTTTTGTATTTGTGATATTAATGTTCATTTTTTATTACTTATTACAAAATCCTGTTAAAAACATTAATGAGTTATCTTTTATTTCTATTTTTACTATTACTTAATTTCTTATTATTATTTTTTCATTTTTACTTATAAAATGTTACTATTTATTTTGGTTAAATTTAATTTTTATTATGTTGTAGGGATATTTTGAAATTTTTTAAAATCTTAAAAATATTTTTAAAAATATCTTAAAATTCAAGGATATTTTTTACGTTATTTCTTATATATGATGTATTTTGAATACAACAACAAATAAAGCTTTTTTTATCCATAAATTACAACATTTATTTTCCATTGGCAGGGACATTGTAGGTTTAGTCTGAATTTCAAACTTGAAATCTTTTGACAATAATGTATACTCCAATACAATTATCTTCCAATATCAACACCAAAGGGCGGAGCCATGTAAGTGACCACGCAGACTTATAATTCTGATTTTTTTTTACTAAAAGATTAATTTAATATATCTATTTTTTAATTTTATGTATATATATATATATGTAATTAATAAAATTTTAATATACTTACCATTTAATTTATTATTTTTATTATTTTTATTTTTTTAACCATTTATGTCTATATTTACGCAGAACATTAATTATTTATGGAATGATAAATAAAAATAAAACCAAATTTGACTCCAAATAAATTACATATATATTTTTTCAGAAAGAGTATTCTATAAAATAAGGTATTTATTATCACATAACAACAAAATTTATTCTAATTATTTATGTTTATAATAATAAAAATATATAATAAGTAATACTAAATTAACTTGTTTATTAATAGAGGCTTGAAATGTGTTATCTATAATATTATATCATCTTTTAATTTTAGTTTTAAATACACATCTATAAATATATATTATATCATAATATTATTTGACATCTTATTTTAATAATATTTTTTAATTTACTTGTTTAATATTTTTTTAGACTATAATACCTAAATTATATTATTACTTTAAAATTTAGTATTTTTGTTTTATTTTTATTTTTAAAATAATATTAATTAATTTAATATAAAATTTATTGATTTTTTTAAATAATTTTATTATAACAATAAAGGACATTTAAATAAATATTTAAAGTCGATTATAAATAAAAATCAACTTATAATAAATTTTATTTTAAGACCGTAATGTTATAAATTAATTTAGAATTTAAAATTGATTCAAGTAAAATATTTACTATAAATAAACTTAAAATTAAAATATATTAAAAAAAATATTTTATAATATTGTTTTTATGAAAAAAAATTAATTTTTAATTTTCTAAAAAAATTTCGAGCTCCCCTCTGAAATTGGTCTCGCTGAAGAGTACATTATTGAACGTAGAGAACAGAACATACACATGATGAGTCACACATTGGTTGTGCATTAAGGGAGTACCAGAGTACACAGCAGATAGTAGTACTATTGTAACTGGTAAGTATGCGTAACAATTCTAAATGATGAGTCCTTTTTGGATGAAAGTCAATAAAAAGCCTAAACCAACTCAAAGCGAAAAATAATATTTGCAAGAGTAGTGGAAATATATTCGTATTATATTAAACCAATAAACATAAAAAAAAAACATTAACAAATAGATCTACCTATATCAGCATTTATCTGTAACAATCAGATAAGCAGAGGGACAACTTGGTGGAACCTACAAAAATAAACCATGAAACCCAAACAAACCCTGTCATCTCTTACATATGCCTTATTCTATCTACTCTTTGCTTTCAAGGTCTGTAACCTTTCTTTTTCTCAATCAAGTTAAGAAATCAAATTTTATTTGGATTCTTTATTGTATAGCCTTTGGAGTATGTTTTTTTTATTTTATTTGGTAATTTTGAAGGTATATTAGATCTGTAATATTGGTTTTTTGGGTTCATATTATAAGGTCGCATATATCTGATCGACTTGTAATTCTCAAAGAATCAATGATTATAACGTGTGTTTGTTGATATCTCTATTCTTGTTGTCATTTATTTTTTATCATTATTTTTAAATCTTTATCAGACTATCTTATTTAGATTATTTTGTTCCATTTTAAGAGATAATTTTAAAATAATTTTATTTATTTATATTATTGTTAAAATTGATCGATATTAATAGTGATAATCTAAAATTATTAATTGAAAATAAAGATAAAAAAAAATAAAATTATAATAAAATTACATGTATCAATTCTTATAATGATTATTAAATTACGAGTTTATTTTTGTCTTATTTGATTGTTAATCAAGATATATGAGTAAAATTAATATTATATGATAAATTTACTTTGAAGCATTCGTTCTAATAAGCATGACAAAAGATTTTCAGCTCCTACTCAAATCAATGTAATATTATTTACATATGTTATTGTTTGATATTTTTGTTCGGCGGGCTCAATATCATAATTCTTTTTCTTCACTTTTTGTCTTTATATTATGAAATTATCTTAGTAAATTTATAGATTCTAACGTTTCAAAATTAGATACATGCTCTTAGAAGTATCTATCTCAATATACCTAAAAAGGCTAAAATCCTAATTTTTGACTACTTTTTACGCGGGAATAATCCATAAAAAAATTCTAAAAAAAATAATGAAAGGATATTTTATTTGAAATTGTATATTATTTTTATTATTAAGGGTATGAAATTTTGGGATAGTTGTATATATTTTTGACTCACTGTAACAGTTGTAGGTAATTGTTAAGAAATACTTTTTGAAAGAAAAAAAAAACACTTTTAAAATTTATAATTATAAAAATAACACATTATTATTTTAATATATTTTTATAATTAAAAAAATCTGACACATCATTTTATTTTTAACGTTATCTAATTAAATACCATTATAATTAAACTAAGAACGTTTAAATCCATTCAGTATTAAATATCTTCTAATTTAAACTCATTTAAAATTATAAGAATATTATTTTTGTTATTAAAAATTTTAAGAGTATTATTTTTTATTACAAAAACTCTGCCATAATAAAAGTAAAAAAACTCAGAGTTAACGGACGCTCCTAACTCCGTCTAGTCTTAATGGATCTTTTTTAAAATACTCCAAACCATGAGTATGCTATTATTGATAATATTTTTTCACTTTTGGTTGGTGTTTTTGATATTGTGATGAACCTTAAGGGTGTGATAGAAATTCCTCTAAAGAATCAAAGTCAAAAAACAAATCTCCCAAAAATCGGATCATGCAGTAAGATTTTCACTGTATAGAGAAATGAAATTTGACGAAAAAAATAAGAATCAATCCACCACCAACACATACCCATTACTAGAAAAACAAAAACAAAAACAAAAATTATGACATCATTATACAATCCATTCACAATGCAGAGAATAAGATGAAAAAAGAAAATAAAAATCTAACACATTCTAAATGGATGGTAGAAAATCACCGGAACAAGAAGTTACCATCCCTGTTTCCGATGCCACAACCTTAATAGTCATCGTGCTCATCTTCTTCGTTGTTGTCCTCCATACCAAGAATTGGCAAAAGATCAAACAAAAGAAGAAAGAGTCCACTAGGAGAGAGACTTTTTTTTTTGTTGGGGGACATTACTTTCAATTAAGATAATGAAAAGGCATTTCGCTTTTTAGTTAGAACTTTTGTTTGGGGGGAGGGGCAAAGAGATCATCGTCTCTTGAAAAAACCAATGATTGCAGCGGTTATAGTGCAAGCGTGACAGAGGTGGTGTCTGGAGTGGCCAAAAATGGGTAGAATGAGAGGAAAGGTGGATAGTGGCCAAAACAAGGGGTGGGTGAAAAAGTGGTGAGATGGGAGGGCCCGCTAGAGAGAGATAGTGAGTGACGGTTGATAAAGAAGTTTGGGTCTTACGGTTTTTTAGAGAAGCTCTGTCTCGGGAGTAAAGGCTTTTGGATGGGAGATGTTTGTACAAAGTTACTACATCACAGCAACCCAACTCCCTGACAATGCCCTCCTAACTACACAAGTATAAGAAGGTAATAACAGATACAGCTTTAATTCCTATGCAAGTACAATTCAAGTGACTAATTTAATATAACATCTTATTTTAAGACGATACTTTGTATATTTTGGTTTATTGAGCAACAGTATCTGGGAGAGGCAAAAGTTGGACCTCTCAATGGATCAGCAACATTGGCTAAAGCAGAAGAAGAATCCACCTTTAGGATGGTCTTCTGTATTGGCACTAGGTGTACTGCCCGGGTTATCCCTAACATGCATCAAAGAACTAATACCAGGTGACTCCGGTGACAGCACAGCATTTTCGGATTTGAACATCTGAGGTGGAACGACAGGCTCTGGTGGTGAAATTGTAGAGAGGTAGTGTAGCAACATCTGTATAATCTGGGTGAAGTTAGGTCTCTCATTTGGAACCTCCTTCCAACACGAAGTTACTATCAAAGCCAAATCCTGAGGAAGGTTTTCGGCACTCGGCCTCACATTCTGAAACAACAAAATTGTAACCTTGAAGCATGATAAAAATAAGCACTGCTACATAGATGGATGCTGTTAAATAGAAGGAAATGAGAAAACAACATCAAACAGAACAATAAATGCTCTGAACTGCACGAAGAAGCATTGTTTCATGTTGTAATTCGCAGTCATATATGGCAGAAACGCATTGAGGCTATTTAAAAAGTCCTTTTGCTTGAGCAGTAGTGTATATTGGAACTTTATGCAATATTCTGAATCGATAAAGAGGTACAATGAATAAAAAGACATTAGGTACATGAAAGTTAATAAGATATTAGAGACAATTTATAACCTTAAATGCAGCTGCATATGCTGCCTGTAAATTGGACATGCCCTCAAAAGGCAACTTATTATGGATAAGCTCCCACAACACAATTGCAAAGCTATAGGCATCCACCTTATGATTGTAATGCTTCTTCTCTCCATGCCTTAATGTGACCGTGCTGTAAAGCTGTTACCAATAGAATAATGGTTAATTAGCATTCTACAAAATTGTGATCACATGTCTGCGATAATAAGAAAGCACCATACCTCTGGAGCCATCCACCGATAAGTTCCTGTTTCAGCAGTCATCATCTCCGTCAATGACTCTTCTCTAGCTAAGCCGAAGTCTGCAAGCTTAACTGTTTTGTAATCTGCAGTCAAGATCAAGTTTTCTGGCAAAAGTGAAGAGTCAAAGTGATCAGAATCGACAGAAATTTCAATTTGTGCAACACTCTTACTGGCATCACTCTGACATATATACTCAATAAAATCATTTCGTTTAATGTGTGGTGCCAATGTTTCACATCATGCATATACTCTGTTGAGATATAAAACATTTCTGTTTTATGCCATCTCTTCTTTTCCACATTCCAACTACAGAACTACCCATGAAAGCCAAAAGTAAAGATAACGCCAGAAAAGTCGGACATCAAGCCAAGGAATAATAAAAGAAACATGAACAAGGAGAACCAAAAATGATAATTTGATGATCCTGGATGTTAAACATTTTAAGAAGCCTGATTAATGGCAAGATCATGATCATTAGCTAGTTTTTTTTTTTTTGGTCAGATAGTTTTTTCTGCATTTAGTAAACTCAATTTCTTTGGTTAGAAAGGTTAGATTTTTTTAGCCAAAAAGGGGTCAGATTTTGATTCTTGACTCTGAAGATAATTACAAATTGTTTGGTTTTCCTCAGTTAAAATAGAAGAAATCAAAATATTACCAATATCATTAAAACGTAATACAGGAACCCCCATCTGACATTTAATACAAATGAAAGGGATACATCTAAATTCAAATGAGAGGCGCAATTCACTTTAGTTGCAACAACACAAGTGCAACCATTCTCACAGCTTTACTTGACCCCAAAAAAAAAATTTTCTCATAGCTTAAATCAAATATGTCAAAAAAAAAAAAAAAACTGAGAATTGTTTCAGTGTACCTGGTTTCAGGTCCCGGTGAATGATCCCATGAGAGTGAATGCATTCCATAGCACGGGCAATATCAAGAGCAAACCCAACTGCAACATGCATGTCCAAGCATCTTGGCCGCATATTCAACAAGTATTTGCGTAGTGTCCCACCCAACAACAGCTCAGTTACTATGACCATGATGGGCTCTTTGCAAGCTCCAATAAACTAGTAGTAGACATAGAGAAACATTGGATCAAATATATATATAGCACCTATATCACCCGTACTACATATGATCAACAACAAATGAAATTTTTTTCGGAACATGCTAATTTAGTTATTTAAATTGCTAAGAAATAAAAAAGAACCTTCACTAGATTTCTGTGTCGAACTCTGGATAGCATTGCAACCTCTCTTACAAACCTTGCTTCTCTCTTAGCTATCTCTTCTGGAGTTTCTCCTCTTTTCATGATCTTAACAGCAACATTTGTATTCTTATATCTGGAAGAAAAACAACATAAATATTATCTGATTCAATTACTAAAAAATTAATAATATACTAACCATATAAGAAAGAGTATGCAATACGGCAATGAGTAGCACACATAGACCATAATTTAGAACTTGAAGTTGCGCTTATTCAATGCAAGATTTTCCATTTTCAGTTCTTTCCTAACACACCCACCAAGCATCATCCCTCAAAAAATTAACTTTATGCAGACAAACATGAACTTCTGTTTCATGGGGCCAATGCATGTGTCTCAGTGGCATGATAATAGTGATGAGAATAGACGAGGACCACTTCTAATTAGATTGGGGTTGAAGGTGGGTCAGTATTAACTTTATAATTCAATTATTTGAAGATCAGAGACAAAGTGGAACTTCATACTACATAATTATAATGGATGAAAAGCTGAGATTCAAAGGTCAGAATCCAGACACTAAGATAGGGAAAGAGAACTCAGGTTGACTTACTTTCCTTCGTAAACTTTGGCATGAGCGCCCTCCCCTATTCTCGGTCCAACAAAAAGAAGTTTCGGATCAATGAACCACTTGGGATCCAAATTGAGCTCTCCAACCGAGTAGATTCCATTTGCGGATCCCATGTTTTCTTTATCCAATACAGTAGTAACTCAATTGGCATATATTGACTTAACCAATCATACCCTTTTCCTTTTGTGGATCAGTTGTTTGGAGTTAACTGAAGTGCTCTATGAACTTGATGTTTTGGAAAATTAACAATGCGACAGGAAAGAAAATGAATGGAACAAAGGACTACAGAAGTACATGCTTGGTTCTGTAGCCATGGCAGGTACCCATCCCTAAAATCACGCTTACAGATCCTAAAAAAAAATAACTTGTACCTTCCTTTGGAGGCATACAAACAATCCCAGATTATTAAAATGACAGTTTAGAGAAATTAAAGTCCCAACAAAACAAACCTGTCAGAAACAGGGTAGACCAAATTTATTGCGAAAAAAAATCAAACTAGCAAGATATACTAGCAAAACTTTAATGGAATAATTGATTAGGAGGCTAAAAAAACCATTATCCAGAAGGAGATTTGGGCAGATGGTGGTAGATTGGGATGTGGGTTGAGCTCGATTTGGGTTCTCTCCGCGTATGAATTGCTCTGCAGATAAAACTCCGGAGGAGTTTAGTATTTGTCAGACACAATGTGCTATGCTTTATTTTTCTGGCTTATTTGGGAGGAAATAAATAATGTAAAAGGGGTATTAGCGGCTTTTAATTCTTTGATAAAAGTATTTTAATTTTTGTTTAAAGTAAGCACATTTAGTAGTTAATTTTATTTTATTTTTTAAAAAGTGTAAGTTTTTCAAGAGTAAATTTAGGTTTTTATTAAAAATAATATTTAAAAAAATACAATTTTCTTTCTTTGTTTTTAAATATAAATAATTTTCTTTACTCTTTATTTTTATTCATTGAAAATATTATTTTTTTCTTATAATTTATGAATTTAAATAATTTAAAAAATATAACATTTAATTTATAAATTCAAACACATTTCAAAAATAATTTTTTTTCCAGATCAAATCTTAAATAAAATGAGAGGATTGAGAGAAACATCTGGCCTCTTTTTTTTTTTTTTAGAATATGGCATCTGTTCTCTGAACAGTATTTGCTATACATGAGGTTGGTTTTCCAGCAAAATCACAAAGCATAAGAGCATGCAACAAAATAAACAGAGAAAAAAATATTTATCAAATTTGTTTGAATTTATAAATTATAAGAAAAAAAATTTAATGATAAAAAACAGAAGGCTTGAAAGATACTCAAGAGGTAAATTATTTATATTGGGGAACAAATTAAAAAGTTATAACTTTTTAATTTTTAATGTTATTTTTTAGAATATTATAAAAAATATCATTTTTAATAAAACTCAAATTTAAAATTTAAAATTATAAGATTAAATTTACGTATTAAAAAATAATATTAAAGTAATTTTATTAAAGAATTACCGGAATATTCATACTATTATATAATAACGAAGAGACATAGAGGAGAGAATGTTACTTTAATTCATTGATAATGGTAATTTTAAATAATATTTTTTTAAAAATAAAATTAGTTTTCTTTTAGAAATAATTTTTTTTCTCTTATCTTAATATATCTCAAGCTATTTTTTCTTAATTTTTTTTTTTTTGACATCTTAATCTCTCTGTCCTTTAAATTATTTTTTTTATGTACTCTCATTTTCACTTATCTTATTTTATTTATATCTATAATTTATTTATATAAGTATTATAAATTTAATTTTAAATTTTAAATTTGTTTGAATTTATTAATTATGAATAAAAAATAATTTTTTCATAAAAATAAATATAAATTATAGGAGAAAGATTCATAAAAAAGAAATAAATTATTTTTGTTTGAAAACAAAAATATAAGAGAATATTTTTTTGAGTTTTAATTTTATATCTATGAGTATTAAAAATAATGTTACTTTTAAAAAATCATATTTATTCCTTAAAAAAATATATTTAAAAAAATTAAATTATACTCTATTTAAAATTTAATGAGCTAAATATATCCAATTTAAAATAAAATAAAATATCTTTATCAAAAATTATATAACTAAAAGATTCTATTACCCTACAAAATGTATATAATATAATTTGCTACTAATTGTTTTTATTAATAATTTTATATATTTTTAATCTATACTATTTATATATCTTAATTGATAATTAAATTTTAAATTTTTTATATATCTAAATTTTTATATTTTTTATATAAGCTCGTTAGCACGTGTAAGATACATTTTAGATATACACTATTCAATCATTAATTACTAATTATTTTAAAATATATTGGATATTCAAACCAATTATTTAAAAAATATATTAAATATGAATATAATTTATCTTTATATATAAAAAATTCACTACCGCTTTCTTTTCCTTTCTTTTCCTTCTTACTTTCTACGTATATATTTCATTTTAATTTTTTTATAATAATAAATTTCAAAATATTTATAATAAATAATAATTGTCTAATTTATATAGACTTTATATTATAAATCTTAAATTATTATTTTATAAGTAATAATTGTATTAAAATAATCATTTTTTATATCGAAATTATGTTATATTTAATACCAATTAAAAAATAGTAAATTAACTAACATTATTTTTAAAATAATATTCATACAAATAATTTTTAAGTTCGATTAAGTTTAATCTATCGTGTCATTTCGTATGCATTGTCACGATATATTTGATTTATTTTTTAAATGAAATATAATTCATATTTAAATTTTATAACATTATAACAAAATAATATACTTATTACTCATAAAATAATAATTACTGTGTATATATTTTTCAACAAAGTAATAAATCATTTTACTTTTGTTAAAAAAAATACTGTGTATATTTACTCTTTATTAAAGTAACAAATTAATTATTTATTTATTTTAATACTATTTTTTCAAACTTTTATATAAAAAAATTTAAATTAATTTTTATTTTTTAATAGTAAAAGTAACTTAAAAAATTATATTTAAAGATTTTTTTCTTTTAATTTTTAAAATAAAATTTTATAATAATAATTATTATTAATGATATTTTTTGTTATTAATAATGATCAATTAATATTAATATACATTTATTAAATTTAAATCTTGTATACTTACACGAACCCAAAACTAGTTTACACAGTAATTAATTTTTGTGAATTTTAAAGATAGTAAATGTAGGAGATAAACCCTTTGAAACATTTCAATAAATTTATAAAAAAATCCAAAGAAGCACCATCAGTGACTATGGACAAGGATGCTCAACATCGAGACAACAACAACATTCAATTAAAGGGACTGAAATAAGGTAGTCATGTGATAAATGAATAAATATATATTAAAAATAATAGAAAAACTATATAATAAAGACTGATATATTTTTTAAATTTATCAATATATCATTAAAAATTAAAATTAATTATCAATAAAACACACAAAAAATCTATAAGAGAATATTTTTGAGACTTAATTTTTTTGCTCTATATTACATTTAATTTTTGTTACTAGTTAAATCAATTGATACAATGATATATTTTCATAAAATATGAAAAACCATAATAGGCATCTAATGTTATTTATGTGAAAAACTTGAAATAATTCACAAAAGTAATTCTTATAATCCTTGATTACCTAAATATCTATATTGATAAATATTCATATCAAATAAAATATTCGTATTTTGATAAAACTTTATAGATACGAGAGAACTCTTCATAATATATTGATAGATCATTGATACTATCATCTCATACATATATTTATAATAAATTATTATTCTCAATATATTTATGTATCTATTTTGTGTTATATAAGTATTTAGAAACGAAATAAGCAAAAATTTGCAAAATTTGTATTTAAAACAAAAAATAAAACATTTAATTGATCAAACGTTAATCACGAACAATCAAGAATTTAGGGAAATATTGCTAGATCAATTGAGAAAGAAATTGATAAATCGATCGATTGAGAAAGGTATTTATTGACCAATCAATCAAGCTTTGATCAATGATCGCTCGAGCGCTCTCGAGTTATAAATCACCATTATTAGAGTAATCAAGAAAAATATTTTGATTAATCGATACATCTAGTCAGTATGCAAATATGATATTTTTCAATATCAACTTTTAATTGCGCTCATTGGATCAAATAAATTATAATCTAACTTGAATAAACCAAAAATTACATGATATAAACAACTTAGTTATTAGAACATAAAAATTACAACAAGGAACAAAAGAGATTAAATAAAAATAATTTTGAAGAAAATATTCGAGATTTTCATAAGTTTTTATTAACCATCTTATTTACAAGTTTTCATAATTATAACAACGATTTTTATAAAATATGTGTCTAGTTAAATTAATAACATGATTATAGGCAATTTTAAATTTTAAAATATAGTTTAATTAATTTAATATTATAATAATTTTAATTTTTTATTTTTGATGTATTCAATTATACGTTTAAATGTTAAAATAAAAATATATGAATTATAATAATTAACTAGTTTATTACGTAAATATGTTTATACATAATGGTACCTAATAGTTAATATTCTTATTAGAAGTTAGTACATTCTTGATGCTATAATAAATATGATTAAAAGTTTATGTTAAAGTTTAAACTATTGTTATAACCATGCATATTTTAGTTATTAATTTTTTAAACTTTAATGCATTGAATGAATTAAATATATTAAGTGGACTTCTATATTTTCATAATTTATGTTGATTTATAACTATATTATGAATCAATACAAAGTAAGTAAATGTGAAAAGTATTAAGTTAATATAGACTTCAAAAATTAAAATTAAGAATTTAATAATGATTTTAAATTATGAAAATAATTTATAACTTAAAACATGATTAATTGTATTGTAAGTAAATAATCTTACAATCAAATATCTCTCGTAAATCTTAAACAATTTACCTTTATTATTTTATGTTATTTTATTCAAAAACAATTAAAAATTTATTTTTTCTAACTTTAATTAAATTACAATAAAAAAATAATTAAGAATATATATTGTTATCAATTATCATAAGTACGATAATTATTATTCTTAAATTACTTATTATCATTGTTTTATTGTGTTTCATATTCATGTTAACCATTTAAGATCATTAATAACATATTATTTATTAAAAAATATAAAGTAAAATAATATTTTTGAAAGATATTCGTTAAAGGAATATCAAAACCAAAAAACAATAGAAAGAAGATGAAAATTAGAGAGAAAATTCTTTTAAATTTTTCTTTAGGATCGGTTACGTACAGAGATCGACTCCATATAATTTTTGTTATTTTTAAAATAAAGTGCATATATATTTTTATTTTCTTTGTTATAAGTGACTTATGTATTAACATATTAATTCTTTTAAAAATTATAAAATAGATTGATAAAAGATGAGAGGGATAAAGTCATTGGATAAGAAAACCATAAAAATGTGAAGAAAAAAAGTAAAATTATATGAGCTAAGTAGTGAGGAAAAAAAAATAAAAATACTCTCGAGGTTTTTAATATATTCAAAAATACCCCTTAACGTTTAAAATAAAAACTACAATGCTCTCGAGGTTTAAGATATCTTCAAAAATACCCTTATTATTTAACAGAAGCATAAAAAAACCGTGAAAAATCACATCAATATCTGAAAAAGTCTTTTCTACCCCTACCTATATAGCTTTTTGAATATTGCCGTTGAAAATAGTATCGCAAATACCCTTGAAGTTTTATTTTTCTTCAAAAATACCCATACTATAATAATTAATTTAACTTCATCGAAAATACCCCTGATGTTATAATTAATTTAACTTTATCAAAAATACCCCTGATATTATAATTAATTTAAATTTATCAAAAATATATCTACTATAATATTTAATTTAACTTCATCGAAAATACCACTGATATAATAATTAATTTAAATTCATCAAAAATACCCTTACTACAATATTTCTACTCAATAACCTGCTATAAATAATCATCAATAATAGGCTATAAAATATTGACCAAAAAATACCTTTAACCTGCTAAATAATAGTTCAATACATATTATACATCCACATTTACAGTTTATATTACAAATCATACATGCACATCAACATTCTCATTTTCATAACATATTAACCTGCTCAATAATAGTTAATATTCACATCCAAAAGATTAAATTCTACAAACAAGTCTAGCCTTTGCTTTTTATTATCCCTATAATGGTTCAACAATTCATGTAATTCATTATCGATTTTTAATACACTTCGTTCATCACTATCAACTTTATTTGCTTCAATCCTAAATTCATCTTTTTTAAGCGTCAATCCCTCATTCATAATGGCCCTTTTAGCATCATGGAAGTAACAAATGAGACTATATTTATCATCAGGTATATGACCAACCCATCTAACTTCACCAAATAGACGAACATACATACTAGCCCATTCACTCATTTTTATCTCCCTATATAACAAACAAAAGTATTTTTTATAAGCATTATTATGTTAAATCAAAATTTTTGAAAACATCTTCATCATAATCTGATTTTTTTTAATATATCGTCTCAAAAACAAAGCACACAAAATATAAACCCTAAACAAATACTATGGTCAAAATATGTAATTTTATCACAAATATTCCTGAGTTTTTTGCTATTCTTCAAAAATACCCTTGAGGTTTTGCTATTCTTCAAAAATATCCATGGGTTCTTCAAAATCATACAAACAATCAGTTACTTCAGAAGAAAAAAAAAACATTACAACTAGAATATCAGAGCAAACTGCTATACAATGGGTTTTGAAATACATATTATATATCATCAATACAAGCAAGATATTGTTAAAAATGGGTTCTAAAATATAAATTAAAAAAAAGATGAAATACAAAATCAAATATGTGAAACAATATTCTGCTCTAATATATGCAAGTGTACGTAAAAAATAATTTTTTATCCAAACGAACCAAATACAAAATATATATGAAATAATATGAAATTAATCAGCTTATACATGTTATATTGTAATGATGGGACGTGTTAGGGCATCAGGTGATACGTTCAATTTTTGTATGAAGATGAGTCGCGTATTTGCGATAAGGGTGAGGGAGTTGCGATAACGGCGAGTGAGTTGGTGGGTGAAATGATGGGTTCGTGAAAGTGGTTCACATGGGTATTTGCGATAACGACGAGGGATTTGGTGGCTGGAAGGATATCCGTGAGGTTTAGGGGCTGGAATGAGTCGTCCGATGGGGGAATGGGTGACTGGAACAAACGACCAGGGAGGCTGGAAATGTGGCAGTGAGGTTGGAAGAAGAAAAAATAAGTTTCTGTGAAGAAGAAGAGAAAGGTTTTTGCGTGAAGAAGAAGAGTGATGCGAATAAGAGTGATATATGTATAGGGGTGAGATTACCATTTTACCCTTAAAATTAAACGGATATATAACGTTAGTAACGTTTAAAGTTAGTTTTGATATTAAATAAAATTAAGGGATAATTTTAAAAAAACATAAAAACCTAAATAGTATTTATGATAATAATACAAGTAGTAAAAGGAGCCTAGTGTCACGTCCCGCCCAAACTGTCCCTAAAAATTCAAATAAATAGTGGTTGCCTAAAGGACCTAGGCTTTTCTACATGGAAAGTTCTAGAGTTGCCTAGAGAAGTCTAGAAAGGGCTAGAGTTGGACGGACTCAACTCAAGCTTGAAGACCCTAGAATGTTCTAGAGCACACTAGAGGGTGCTAGAATGGGCTGGAACGTTTTAGAATGCGCCGGATGGTTCGGGAAGGATGTAGAAGCCGCTAGAAGCTTACGGAACATCCCGGAAGGATGTAGAAGCTGCTGGAAGCTTACGGAGCATCCCGGAAGGATGTAGAAGCTGCTGGAAGCTTACGAAATATCCTGGAAAGTGCGTGAAGGAGCTAGACAAACCTAGAAGACTCAGAGTTTCTTTAGAAGGTCCTGTAGCTTGTGGCACATTAATACGTAAACCTGAACCTTCTTGTATATTCTAGGCGTAGAATTATCTGTAATGTGGTGGCATATTCTTAGGCTTAGAAGCCACTATAAATACCACTTTCTTCGTTTATGTCATCCCTGGAAATTCTTATGATTGTATCATAAACTCTCTACGAAAGCGATACAAAGCATTCTTTTGCAAACTCTCTTACTATTCTCTTTGTAGTTCCATTTTCGGATTGAAAGGCAAGTCTGAATGAAAAGTAAAGTCTTGTACGATCGATCTTGAAAATTAAGGTCGTGACACTAGGCTCCACAAGCTTTTATATAAAATATTTAATTAATATATATATTTTTGAATCTTGTTTTTTTAAAAAATTATAAAATACATTAAAATAATTCAGTTGTAATATGCTTTATAATTTTAAAAAAAATATTAACAAGGCTTACATTAATTAATATATATCAATATAAATAAATTAATAAATAAATTATCCACATCAATCATTAGTTCTAACTTATATAACATGGAAAATATGAGCACACCGTACACTCGACCATTCACTGTTCATCTTGTAGCGTTTTTTGTGTTTTTATGAATTTATATCGTGTAAGTAAAATATTTTTTAGTATAATTTGATATAGATAATTTACATAACATAATTAAATTATTTTAATAGTATTTATAATTAATTTATTATTTTATATTATATATTATATTTAATTAATAATCAATTTAATACATATATTATTATTATTATTATTTAAATATAAATTGTAAAAAAGATTTAAACACACCTGATTTTATATACAATATATTTTATAGTTTAATTGTCAAATCTGACGCGGTGAACCCTAAATTAAGTTAAATAATTTATTTATTTTTGTATAAAATTATAATACTTTAAGCAAAGTGAGGTGTATGACAAGACTTGGAGGGAGAAAAATGAAAAGAAGACAGAAAGTATTGGGCATAGTTTGTCTCAAATCCTAATTTCGGGCTTACTTTTCTTCCCCACTTTCATTCCTCTTTATATTGTATGCTATAGATTTTGGCGTTGAGCTCAATTTATAGCATAACTATGGGCAACTTGGTATTGTTATTGAGGGATGGGGTTTACATACCTTATTTTATTGGTTTCATATTATATTAATATAAATTTTTAAAATTATTTAATTGATATAGAGGAAATATAATAAAAAATAAAAAATATATTTTTATTAATTTAAAAAGATATTAAATATGATGTGAAAGCATAAATTTTTTTTTGGCAATAATTTCATCCTTATTATTGTGGTTACAAATGTTTGATAAAATTTTGAGTAAAGGTAGTAAAAGTCTCTTAAGTTAACGAAATTGTTGCTGAGTCTCTTACATGTTTTCTTTTATTTTTTTTTATTCTTTTATAATTACAAAAGAAGTATTTCAAACATCTTAAAATTAAAAATAGTCATTTAATTCTTTAAAATTTAAAATGGTGATCGTTAGAACCTAATCTTAGAGAACAAAGTCTCTGTACTCTTAACATTCATGTAGCATGCACATGATTGTACGATTACCTAACGACATATACGTGTGATTTGTTTCCACCTACTTAAGAAAAAGCTTAAAAAAACATAATTTAATTATTTAACTAATTTTATTTTTAATTATTTAATAAAAAATATTAAAAATAAAACTTATGGATACATTAAACCAAAAAACATGCAATTACCTCGTATCAAAACAATTGTCTGTGTATATATGAATACAATTGACACAACTCTAAATTAATTCCTTTTATTCATTACTAAAATTCTATCTAACATTTATTATTGTTGTTGTCAATTGTCACAGTACAAAACAAAACATTAATCAAACCCTCATAAAGCCTTTAGATTTCATGAATAATTTTTTTCTTCTGTAATCATGAGTGGATATTTTAGATAGATATATAACCCGGGTATGAAATTAAAATATAATATAAGTTTTATTTTTATAATATATAAAATTAATTATAAATATTTATTTTATTCTAATTATTTTTATAATAGATGATGTTTAAAATTTAAATTTAAATATATATTTATATATTATTGATATAATTATAATTAAATAAATATTTTAAATGTATTTATAATTAATTTTATAGGTTGGTGAAAGAAATATGAGTTTTTTTAATTAAAAAAAGAAAAGTATAAGTGGCTCGTTAAAAATTGGAGGTTACTTTTGACTTTATAGAAAAAAACCTGCTCCGTATTAAAATGATTGCTCATTCAAATCAATGATTCCAGTCGTACTCTCACCTTATAAAATTATAAATAATGTAATAAATAAATCAATTGAATATTTTATCAACTTGTGAGTTTCAAACACGTAACATAATTTCGTGCCATTTAAATTAATCACTCTCATGTATAATAAATAAAAAGTATGAATTTAAAATTAATAAAATAAATGTAAAATAATAAAAAAATTTATTAATAAAAATTTATATTTATATACTATAAACACTGTACCCTAAACAAACTCATTGTATTTTGTCGGTATTAAAGTCATTAAAACAAATAAAAGACAAAATAAGAGTAGATATATTATATATAAATTTATACATATATTTTTTATCTCAATAAAAATCAAATTTCATTTAAGGATCTATTATCTAATACACTGCTCCACGACATTATTTATACAAAAATTAGGTAGAATTTTCACATAATCTTTTTCATATTAAATCACTTATCAAAATTATTTTAGGTTTTTTGAAAAAATAATTTTTTTTAAATAATACCAACACTTAACTAAACATAAAAAAATATGTAAATAAATTTATGCGTAGTAGACATCATTTTCCTTTCTATCGTGTTTCTTTCTTTTTTTCCTCCTAAATTAAGTTTGCCTTTATCCATGTTCATAACTTCAGATCACGTGTTGAAATTTGAAAACGTCGGTGGGACAAAAACAAACGAAGAAAAGCCCATAAAAAAGCTGTAATGGGCCCTAAATTTATATGTTTTAAAAAGGGAAGAATTACTAAGAATTCATTCAAATTTTTTAAAATAACAAAATACATAATCATATTACTTAAATTATTATTTTATTATAAAATTCTCTTTAAATTTTATGATTTTTATTATTATTTTCAAATATTTCTCTTAAAAGATTTAAAATAGTGAAGGAAAAGTATGATTGTTATTTTTTCGTCATTAATTTTTTTTTCTCAAAATTTATAAATTCATATTCATAAATAATAAAATATTTTTACGATATAATTTAATAAAATAAAAATAAGATTAGATCATGTAATATTTTTAAAGGTCATTATCGATAGACTTTCGATGACCATCTTTGAGAACCCACCGGAGTTCTAACGAGTATCACTGATAATCCACTAGATATAATATTATATATATCTTATTGTATAACATGATTCATCATACGTAAAATGTTATATATATATATATAATGTTAAATATATATGCATATTTTATGTAATATAATATATCCATTTAATATTTGTATCTAATATATAACATGCACATAATCTTTGTCTATAATATTTTATAATCTAATGAAGTTTTTAAGTGATTGTTATTGGTGGCTATAGAGAAACTAGGAGTGTGTCGAAGTTCTAGTGGGATCTTCCACGGTGGGTGTTGAAAATGTAGTAGATATAATTTTATTATTTTATTAAAGTTACGAAATAAAGATATTTTGATATATAATTTATTATAAAATTATAAATTTTAAAATAATTAACAACTAATTAAAAAAATATTAATGAATTTATCATGATTAAAATTATTTAAGTTAAAAATTGGATAAAGAAGAAGCTAATTTAAGTTCCTTTAAACCTCAAAATATATACTCTCAGTTTGTCTCAGAACATATGTTTTGAAGATATATATATATTTGAAACTTTTAACGGATATATTTAAAAAGAATATTCAAAAAAATATAAGCAGTAGACTTTGAGCGAACCCTACGAAGACTTTGCAAATTGCTCTCCCACCAGTTGCGAGTTTGTTTGAACATAATATAGAGTCGGTGCTGAACCTTTCCGTTTTGGATTTGACAATCTGCCCTCTTTCGTTACATATATGGTGATCTGACGGCTACAAAATTCCTAACTCGTAACCCACTTATATAAATTTCCGAAAAGTACTTGTTTTATATTTATGTTGTTTGACATATTGGTTTATTGACTCTAGTCGAACCCCATTTTTATTTTTGTTTCTCGAAGATTATGGTGTTGGGTAGTTCTTTATGTTTGGGTTTGGGAGATGAGTAAGTAAAGAGGAAGCATGTGAGGCAAAAATTGGATAAAGGAAAAGAAGATAAGGAATTGCATCACATGACATGGTTTTACGTTAGTGTTTATTTTTTTTATTTTTTTTTTCGGTAGTTGTCGGGTAGTTCATATCTACACACAAATAAATAAAGAGAATTCATATTTCAATAATAAAAAAAATATTATTGTTAAAATAATTAAATATTTTATTTCATAATTTAATGCTCTATATTCTTTAAAATTAAAATATTATTATTATGATATATTTATATAATATTTTTTTATTCAATTAAATTAGATTATTTATCAATAATATTAAAGTACATAATAAATCTTAAATTTAAGGTGCATAATTAGAGATAACAATTATTCAATTAAGGTCATAACTCACTTAAACGATCTTATATGTGTTTCATTTTTAATTGATCGTTTTTGACTAAATAAGGTTGATTGAAATCATTTATTATACAAATATATATAAAAAAACAACTAGTTAATCTATACGTTCTTTACATTTTTAAAACGAAAATAAAATAGATAATACACCTAAATCAATTTAGTTTTTACCTTGATTTCTTATGCAAATAATCATCTATAATAAAATGGATAATGCACGTACTAATTTTTAACTTGTTCTGCCTCGTTCCAACTTGATCCGAACAGGTCAAGTATCTCAAGACCCTAACCCATTGACTTGTCATCTCTATACATAACATTTTTCCATTTTTGACTATGAATACAGAATTTCACTCCTAAAACGACCTCATATTCTTTCCATAACTCTCACTCACACACATCAAAGAAAGAAAAGAAATCACTTGTCTTCTTCACGATCTCATTGAAGAAAGTTAATTAATCACTAATGCTTCTAACCTTTAAGGTGGCGTTTGGTTCGTGAAATGGAATCGAAATCGGAATGAGAATGGAAACAAATAGTGTATTCAGAAACGAGAAGTAAAAAACAAAAAAAGAGAACAACTCATGAAGAAATTAGGGTTGCGACTCAGATGAGCGAGAAGACACAGATGAGGACGAGAACTCACCTCGAATGTCAGAAAAACTACCAGCTGTGGAGGACCAGGCGAGGCGACGAATGAGTTCTGAACTGGAGAAGAAATCGCGATGGTTGAGTGTAGAGCTGGAGAAGAAATCGTGATGCTCGTAACTGAGAAAAATGTGAGGCTTAATCTGCTTCTTCGTTTATAAAGGAAGGGTAATTTTGTAATTATAATTTTAGATGAGTGGTAAAATTGGAATGATAATTTTATATCAAGAATGTAATAATCATTCCTAAAGGGAGAAAGGAATTGCAATTCTGTCTCTTTTAGTAATTCGATTCTATTTCGCACACCATTCTGTCCAACCAAATACACAAAATAGAAAGAATCAATTCTCATTCCATTCCATACAACAAAACATGGGTAAGGGTGAAAAAAATAAATAAATAAATTTCTCAGACTATGAAAATGTGCAAATGTCTAGCACTGAGGTTTCAATATGCTTTTGATCATATAATCAATCAAACGCTCTCTCAATTATTCTTAATAGTCAGACATATTCCCTTCCAGAAAGAAAGAGAAATATGTGTTAATCTTATCATTGTCTATTTTCTATAAAAAACCAAAATCAACGCATGCAAATAAATTATGAACTCTGTCGGCATTTGATGAAAACATCACGAATTACATAAAACGAAACATCATCGTTAGACAGTTTCATCGAGACATAAAAGAGAGAGAATCAAGTCTTTGATCATAAATTTAACAATTAATAAGGCAAGACACCATATTTTAATCAATGTCACTAAAACTGATAGTCTAATTTTCAGCGGCGTTTGTACAAGCATGGTTTCAACTCAGGCCATTCAATATCTCCCTTCCTCTTAGTATTTTGCACCTACATAACAAGGGATGCAAACATGGTTAAAGAGCTTCCATTTTCCAAATTCAATCTACAAAAAGCTTCTCACCTTTTTCTTGAAGTATAATAAAACAAACATTTTATTCGAGAAGTCCTGCAAATAGTGAATATTAGTCAGTGAAGATGCAGGTTAAAGTAAACAAGGGAGATTGAGGCACATAAACAGAACCTTTAATTCCGAGGAAAATCCTAGCTCAGAAACAGCCTTAATAAACTTCTTTGGATCTGCTCCCCCAGTATTTGGATCAAACCTGCTCTTTACTTCAGCTATCAGAAGCCAACCACTGTGGACCACCCATCACTACACATGTTAGTTATTTATTATCAAGTGATTACCATAAACAAACAAGTATATGGAGTACAGACCATGGCTTAAGAACTCTGTGTGCCTCCTCAACGTAACTTGAGAAGGTGGTTCCCATTAATGAAAGACAGAAGACTGCAACGTCGACAGATGAAGAGTCCAGAGGTGTCTGCCAAATAGAAAAAATATTACTTTTGGATGATAAATGTCATAATTGTTGGCATATTTCCCAACAATTTAGGTTTTTGGGAAGATTGGTTTCTCAACAAATTTTCATTTTAAAATGGTAGGCCCTGTGTTCAAGCTCCAGAATTCCCAATGGTTGACTTTCAAGTGTAGGGCCAGCAAAGTGTATCCCATACTTGAGGGGAGTGTTATATGTACAAAATACTTGTTGGTCCATCTCCCAATAAATGGGAAGATTGGTTTCCAATAAACTCTAACAATAACCATCATGTTAACAATGGAGTATACAAATTTTATACATGTCATGTAACCAAGAAAAAAGGTCCTGATTCACAATTGAGCGAAAATTCATATATAATTTCTACCAAAGACCCTATAAGTAATACAAAAGAAAGCAACATACATTTGATATATCACATGCAATCACTGAGGCATCATGTGAAACAAGATCAAAGGAGAAAACTTTGTTCTTCACATTTTTTGCTAGGCGTGCATCCCCTGGAAATGGAGAGAAAAATTGATGTCAATATGGCTACAAAATAAACATGTCATTGACTATTAGAAATGAAAATAGAGAGAAGTTCCAAAATTGAAAACTAGAATTAGTTCTCACCACACCCAAAATCAGCCACAACCAAAGAGGGGCTACGATCTCTTAACCATTCTATAATTATATTAACTGGCTGCTCAGGCCAATGTGACATTTGCTCTTGATATCCTGCATGATACTGGACAGAGGTGAGTATATGTTAACAGTCTCACTAAAAGTTCATAATAAAAAGAACTTTGCACTGGTAATTTTCCCAAGCAGTGTGAATAATATGATGATTGGTGACAGAAATACAATCCAAAAATTGAATAAATAGAAAGAAAAACAAAGATATGGTCAGATACTTTAACAGAACCCAGATGAATGTTTCAATGGACGCATAGGTCTAGCTTAAATGAAAGCAGGTCGTCTCTGATCCAAAGCTCTGAAAATATTTTTTTCCAAATGCATTAATGCATTATCATGAACGTACAAGTAGTAGAAACTTATGATCATTTAGGCTATGTTACTCGGACTTTTTAGGACATCGAGAGTCGTAAATTTTTGGATACATATCCAGGTTTTGACATATCCATATATGTCGATTGGACACCGGTACTTTATGAAATATGAAGAGTCCAAATAACATAACATATAAGAGAAACAAGAGATGAACAGCACCTCGTTTTTATTACAATGGTTGCACCTGAATAAGAATAGCAATTCTACTGTAATCATACATTGTTCTATCATCATGTCGAGTAGGAGAGTAATAAAAGAACCGATGAGGAAAATAAAAGGAACATTTAGCCGTTAAACTTTAACCCCTTAGAGTATTAGACTGACAACTATTTTCATTGAGACATATCAGTCAGGAGTCCCATTCTATTGTGCTAGTTTCCGTATGCACATTGTATGTGCTGCCAATATGCAACAAATACATAGACAAAAGTTGTTGAAAAGGTGGGCATTTGTATAAAAAGTGAACATTATTATGTTCATATGTTTGTCAATTATTGGTGTCACATAAAGTGGTGCACCAAAAGTGATCCAGGAGATTTGAATCCATCAGTAAGTGGAATTAAGTACCTACCATTTAGATTTCTGGAAAGTTGATTTCACACATTAATTGTAATCAAACAATCATCAAATTTATTCCATGGAAAAAAACAAGAAATTAAAAAAACACAGTCAACATGCAGTGGAAAATTAGCACATTCAAGTAATCTTACCATGTCAAATAATCTCGGATCATCTTTGAAATACTCAAGTGCCTCTTTTCCACTGTGAAGAAAAGGGGAGAAATCACCATCTATTATCAAACTAAGGCAGCAACAACTATAAAAACCCAAGTTCCAATATATATATATATAAACCCAAATTTCAAACTCTCTTTTGTGCTCCACATTTACATCCACAATAAAAATTAACCAAACGAATTTCTTTAAAAAAATGGAAGACTGGAAGAGTGAATATCAATTTACGTGCAAGTATAGAGCTTCTCGTTAATCATTCTGAAATGCCCACCAGACAACCTTGCTTTCATCTGCATATCATCCAATAACAAACCCTCAGTTTCATGTCAAATTAGGCAAACCTTATCAATAATCATTGAAAAACGAAACTTTTAAAAACATGACGAGAAAAAAAGAGAACCTTTTCGAGAAAATTAGAGGAATTTGTTAGTCCTAGCTTTTGTTTGGACGTAGAAGCAGCTTCTTTTTCTTCATATTTCTCTTGTAACTCAACTTTGCTAGGGGTTTCCTCTAGATGAGATGCATTCTGCTTCCCACTCTGAGCTCGTCTACGCCCTCGCTTCCGCTTTTTGCTTCGGGCTTTGTCCTCCATTGCTTCACTCGTTAACGACCCCAAAAGTTATCAATCTCAAAGAAAGGGTTAGGTTCTCAGTTCTTACATCAGAATAAAAATAAGATTAATTAATCATGTTGATTGCACCAAAACCGATTTTCCTTTTCTAAATGCTCTGATACACAAAACAGACGGCCTATTCCCGCCAAACCAGGCCTGAACTTATTTTGATTCTTGATACTAGGTCGGTCACATTGGACTTGGACTTCAAAATATGGGCTCAATCTATGTATAAGGCCCATAAATCTTTTGGCCTTGACTACGCTAAAGTAGTAAGATATTTTGATTTTCACGGATTATAAATATAAGAATTATTATCACAAATATCCTTGAGTTTTTGTGTTTCTTCAAAATTATCTCTAAGTTTTATTTAATATAAAAAATGCTCACAAACGTTATCAGCGTTATATCTCTGTTTAACATTAGGAGTAAAATGATACTTTCACCCCTATACGTATATTACTCCCGTGGGAAAAAAAATCAAAAATACCTCCGAGGTTTTCAATATCTTTAGTAATATCCTTAATGTTTAAAAAATACTACAATATCTTTGAGTTTTAAGGCATATTCAAAAATACCCTTATTATTTAACATAAACATAAAAAGGTTGTAAAAATTACATCAATATCAGAAAAATTATTTTCTACCTCTACTTATATAGCTTTTTGAATATTGTTGTTGAGAATATTATCGCAAATACCCTTAATGTTTTGCTTTTCTTTAAAAATACCTATGCCATAATAATTAATTTAACTTTATCAAAAATAATTATGCTATAATAATTAATTTAACTTCATAAAAAATGTCCCTATTATACTCATACTTCTCAATAACATGATATAAAATATTTTTCAAAAATATTTAACTTGTTATTGTGTGCTTTGTTAACTTAATTTATCTTTAGGGGTATTTTTGGAAAATATTTTATATCATGTTATTGAAAATAGATATATTTTTTATGAAGATAAATTAAATATTGTAGCAGAGGTATTTTTGATGAAATTAAATTAATTATTGTAACAGGTGTATTTTTGATGAAGTTAAATTAATTATTATAGTAAGGGTATTTTTTATAAAGTTAAATTAATTATTATAGCAGGGGTATTTTTGAAGAAAAGAAAAACTTGAAGGGTATTTGCGATAATATTCTGAAAAATAATATTTAAAAAACTATATAAGTAGGGGTAGAAAAGACTTTTCAGATATTGATGTGATTTTTCACGATTTTTTTATACTTCTGTTAAATAATAAAGATATTTTTGAAGATATCTTAAATTTCAAGGTTATTGTAGTTTTTTTTAAACATTAAGGATATTTTTGAAGATATTAAAAACTTCAGGGATATTTTTGATTTTTTTCCTAAATATAACCTAGGGGGAGTTAAATTATATCAGAAAATTCTCAGTAACAATATTAAATTTTTATTACTTTATTTCAAAACAGTTAACTAGAAACCGTAATAGTTTTTATTTTAATAGAATCAACAATGGATTTGTTGGTTTGTGATTATATAGTAGTTTTATCCTATAAGATGTTTCCATCTTTATTTCAATATGCTAAATATAGGTTTGAACTTAAAAACACTGAGTTTGTTTAAATGGATTGAAATGTGTGATTTCTTTCTTGAGAAATGTTTGCAAAAACCTTTAAAGGAAAAAACTATGAAATAAAAAGAAATTAATATATCAATATATATAATTACATGAATATTTTTTAAAATTGTGTGGTTATTTTCTGTTCGATCAAATGTGGATATGCTTATGTAATATTTTTCTTAATTAAAATTGACCACATGAGTGATTAGAATGAAGTGAAACTATTTAGAATTATTCTACTAAGATTGATATTAACGTGATGAATAAATAAAAGGTAATCATATTTTAAGACATATTTTACTATTATTATAGTAAATTTTCATTTTTAAAAAATATAATTTTTAAATTACTCATATATAATTTTTTCTGTTTTATAAATATTTCCTTGAATATATTATCCCTAGAACCTGAGCCGCCACCTATTGTAATGAGTAAAATTGATTTTGATACAAATACAACTTTTAAGGCATGAGGTGTTATCACTTAATGTCATACTTTTTTTTAATTAATGAAAAAAAAGAGAACTTAATTAACTCATCAATTTCGAAAGTAAACAACTCCATGTACATAGCATATTCTTCCATTGTGAAATAAGACTTTCAAATTAATTAAGTTTAAATGATAAAAAAATAACACTGAATTGATAATTCAGACTGTATTTATCACTAATGTGAATTTAAAATCACATGATCTAACCCATTAAAAACATGTGTGTAGTCTTTCTCAAATATAAAAAATATTGACAAAAAATGAATAAAACATTAAAACTATACTTGCAATAGCAATTATGTATGGTAGTTACTGTTTTTTTTTTTAAAGAATAGATGGTTGACTTACAAACATCTACTTTCCCAACATGCTTCTATTTGCAGGGATATATGAAGATAACGAGAAGTTGTAGGATCAAGGCAAAGTTAGAAAAATCCACAGCAAATCCCACAAAAGAAATGTATCAATCGGTAATTGACAGCGTTGTTATAATCTTTCCCTCTATTATATCTATTTCTATTTATTTGTTTATGAAAAAGACACTTTCTAATACCTATAACGAAGTTCCTAACTTTCGTGTGTGTTCATAAGCACAGTTATGGGTTAAGCATAAGATGATAATAAGAATGTGTTCTACTTTCTGTCAAGTACAAATAAATGCCCTTTATTGCATACCCCCTCTTGTCTCGAGTAATTCAGTTAGAATGTCCGAATAAAGTCCCACATCACCTAAACTTGGGAGATTTGTGGGTTACGATGGCTTAACTACTCCACCAAATAAGTTAATCTTTTTGAATGAAAGCTGAAGTTTCTTGCACACTTAAATGCATGAATAGGATCTCAAATATCCAACATATCAACCAAATTACTGCTCTATAGTTTATGGCTCAAGCAAGAAAACAGATAATCAAGAAATCCAAAAAAAGGCCTACAACATTATGAAATTATTTCCTTTTATCAAAACTTAGATACAGGACAGAAGGCTTCAATTACAAAATGGCAACATATAAAAACGTTATTGTTACCATAGTAGTGAGAGTGTCACTCTTCCATGATATATCATCATGTATTACTACTTTTAGCCCACATTCAAGAAAATTCTGAGGTACTATGACAAAGATAATACAAAAAAAGCAAGCGAGAATATATAATGCGTTAAGTAATACATATGACTAAATTAAACGAGACCCTTCAGTTTACATCAAACATTAAGTCAGTGAAGGCCATAAAGAACCTTACGAGGATCCAACTGCCCACTACAATAGCTTGATGAAACAGTAGAGAGTTCTTGACAACCCTTCCACTCTTCAAAGGGTTTCAAGACAATTGGCCTCTCAATGGCAGCAGAATCCACACATAACATTGTTTTGTAGTCTTCGTCCCCCATGTCGGAGAGAGCCTTGGACTTTTTGTCCCAAGGATTCCATACAACTGCACAGCACATAAATCAAGGGATTTTAAGAAAACCTCATACTGAATGGACACGATCACCATAAGAATTTTATATTAGTATTTATTCAAACCTGCATCCGGCATGCCATCTTTTCGCAAGACAAAGGTTCTCTTCTTCTCATGGTCTATGATTGCAACTTTTGTTGGAGTGCTCAGATACACTCTGTCAATCTAACTCATAAAAAGTTACACAGAAATCACTCTGAAGTATATAAAGGTGTAAAAGAAAAGAAAAAATGTCGCATTAATATCAATTTATGCACACGAAGTGACGAAGAGCACAATGCTCACGAAGACAGTTGTAGTTGTCCAAAGATGAAAATCTGAGGTAGATGGAATGCAAAAGAAAATGAAAAGCTATTACCTCGCCATCAAAGGTAATTGCATCAGCCTGCTCTGTGAACCTCTCTCTGTTCATGAGAAAATCGAAGTAGTCTTGTGTCTCTAAGCCCTCAATACGCACTTCACTGCAAATTAAACAGCATCATGCAACCTATCTGAAAAGGGTAAGTGCAATCTACCAAGCTCAGCTATTAATAACATATCAATCCTACTTCAACATGAAACGTGTAACTCCAACTAGTCTAGATATATTTGTAATTCAATAGCAAATTTTTAGATGTTCAAAAATCAAAAGGCAATATAGATAAAGCAATTGGCGCAGAAGTAATTTCTTTTTTGCTAGCCATACCTGATATCTGATACAGATAAGTAGTTACGCAGTGCAAATGTGAAAGAGAATGCCTTGTTATCCACATTTCTCACACGTGGGATCAAAATCAGTTTGCCTGCACTGAGAGAAATGTGCAGCCGCAACTCAAAGCTTCAAAAAGACCAAGAAAAAGGTTCATTACATTAATTAATGAAGTACTTCAAAATCAGATAGTTTCTGTATAAAAGTAGAAGAAACTATGAGTGCATACCGACGAGGCCATGTCTTCAAATCCTCTACAGTCGACTTCAGTATCAAATCTACTGATGACTGATTGTTTGCTGGAGACAAAGGCGAAGGGTCGCTATCCAAGGACCATAGTCTGTTCCTTGCAAATCCGTGTCTCTCCAGTAAACCAAAATTGCCAAACTGTGAAAGGCAGCTGTTTAGAACTAAATCAATTCACAATCTGACAAGATAAAAGAACTAAACATGCTTTTGGTGGTAGCTTAAACAGTAACCTGTGGAAAGCAGACAGGTATGCCTCCCCTGATGGCTTTAGGTGATTTCCAGATGGCCTGTAAATGTAAAAGTATTTATCAAGAGGTTAAAAAATGGAATCTTTAAATGGGAAAGAGAAAGGAAACAGTCAAAAACATTACTATAGAGTAATTTTATATGTATAAAGTGACGTGTTACTAACAGATTGGATGTTAAATTGAAAAGGTAAAGATGCTGAAATAATTGTAAGGAGACCACTTATATTTTGACATGTGAACTAATATATGCATTTAAGTTGTGATAAAAAGCATTTTCCTTTATATTTACAAAGGCAAGTAAGTAGAAGGATAAGAGAAAAGTATGAGATGTTTTAGTATTAGCAATGAATACTAATATGGAGAAGAAACAAGAACAGGAGATCAGCTGTTTCTCATTGCATAAATTGATTTTTTCAGCTGGACTGGCGCCAGTAAACCAAATGTAGATATATGGAAATGGAGTACCTATAGTTTGTATGAAAGAGATGAACAAATCAAAAATCCATCACCCAAATAAGTAAAACGCACTCATTATAATTTGAACAATTCACTGCAACCCATATTTCAAATAAAAATAAAAAATCGAAGAGTAATAAAACTAGTACATCTAAAATCAAACAGGCGTGAGAAATTTATTTAACCTTACTGCTCATGAAAAGCAATTCTTCTCTCCTTTCATTCTTCCAAGATACTACTTGCCCACCATACAGACTCACCTGAAACCATCTTATGTCAAACATTTGATAACAAAATTTCAAGAGCCTATGAAATAATTTTAACATTAACAATATGTATCATATAATTCAAAAGCTATTATTAGTAATCATTTATTTGATTAACTTGTCTAACTCATAATTTGTTAAAGTTTCTTCTATCCTCGAAAATGACAAAACTCAAAAGTCTCAAAGAACCCACCTCAATTGAAGACCCAGTTGGCTCTGTAAGTACGAGTCTGGGTAACCCATCAGCATCGTGAATTATATTTAACGGCATCGGTCTTAGCCCAAACCTCGCTCTTATGCTTCTCACAATTGGGTTCAATTTCCCTTTCCTCTTCTCCAGCTGCAAACAGTCACACACAATTGACCAAAAAATTGTCAATTACCAATCACGAGTACACCAAAGAAGCAAATAAACATACCCATATAACATACATACATGAAACACAGAAAAATTAGTCTTTGAAAGCCAATTTGACACGGCTCGATGAAAAAATAAATATAGGAAGAGACAAACACAAGACAGATAAGATGAAAAAGGAAAAAGCAAGATAAAGAAGGTAGGCAAGCTTACGTTGATTGTGCTTAATATTATAAAAAGTTATCGGCTTGAAGTGTTAGGAGAAACAAAAGAAGATGGAGAAAAACCATGAAACCAAACCAAGTACGTGTTCGTAACAAGTCTAATTTATGGAGCCATGATATACAGTGGGGCTGAGTGAAGTGAAGTGAAGTGAAGGATATTTAAAAAAAAAAAAAAAGGACGACCCAGCTAATAAGCCTAATACTTTTTGCCATCGGATGCTGTGCTCTGCTTTTGGGTCATTTTCAGTTTACAAGGTTCCTCTGCTTTACAGCACACCTTTACCCCATGGTTTTTGACAGTTTATCATGCCTCGTCAGCTTGCTTGAACTTGATTTGAGGGCATCACTCTGCCTTTTAATTTGTGTCCTTATGGAATTAATCTGGGTAAACAAATAACTGTTATTAAGAAAGAGGTTGTTAAGCATAATTCTCGAATATTTAAATTTTTGTGGGTGTTAATGGATAATAATTTTTAAAATACATCAAAATTAAGAAAACTTACTATTTCAACTTAAGATAACTTCACAAATGAGACAATGTACAAATTTGTCAACTAATTAAATGATGCTAAAAAGGCAACAAAAAAAAAAAAAAACCTAAATTCAATCGAATATATCTCGATTGAATACTAGAAATATTGTTTAAAATGATTTTTATATAAATAAATTATAATACTTGAATGTAATCAATTATTCGAGACAACTTAACTCATATAGTTAATTTCTTCAAACTTAAAAAACTAATATTAAATCTAACAATTACAGGTAGCACTTTGTACATCAAATTAACAGCATTCGTGATCCTGGCAATTCTAATGCATATGAAAATTTAATTGAATATAACACAATATAAGTAAATTATTAAAAAAAGACTAATATGAAATATACAAATTAATCTTTCTTTCTTTTTAATCAGATAACAAACTTTCGTAATAACTTCATATTAAAGATGTTGCTTCGGATGTATGTATTCGAGTCTTCTTCCATAATTTAAAATCATTATACGAAAATATGTATCTAAAATGAATAGTATGGTTTAAAAAATAAATAACGAACTCATCGTTAATGTCAAAAACATCAAATAAATTTACCAATTCTAAAAATAACACAATATTTTTAATTATTGTATTTATTATTTAAATGAAAATTTTTATTGCTTAATATCTATTAACAATATAAAAAGATATATGCATAGACTAATATCCTGATAAATTTAGATGATTAAAATAATTCTCTTTTAGCCCACCGTATAGCAAACAGAATGAGGAGAAAATAATAATATTTTGCATCCTTTTAATTTTCTTTGTAAAAAAATACGATTAAAATCAATTATCTAATAGATATGTACACTTAAAATATTAATGAAATAGAATCTTATAATCACATATCAAACTAACTTCTTTCACACATCTAAATCAATGATATTTACGTGTAAAACTCTAGTTATCTAACTAGTTATTGTTTTTTGAAATTATTATAAATATATCATAAAATGCTTCGGTCATGTTTTTAAAAACATAATGATATTTACATTATATATTTTTTTGCCAATGGTAGAATATTTTTATATTTTAAACACCTTATCTTATAATTTATGGAATAGAAAATGACTTATTATGACTACTTACTGCTCATTAAAACCCAAAGAAGAGCTTCAAATCCTTTAGAACCAAAAATTATGTTAACTTGTTCATACCTCTTCCTTTAAGTCTAACTCCATACATAAAAATAGGCAAACCAAAACCACCAACCTCCGTATCCTCCATATCATCATTGTTAAGAATAGGGAACACATCTATTATATACACAGTATCAAGATGATAAACTTGTTAGGCATTAAATATTGCATTTATAGTATTAGATTTGGCCATATCTTTCATAATCAACGCAATCACTTCTTTCATAGTCAACGCAATCACTGTTATTATTGATTAAAAATAATATTAGTTTTGTTAGTTAAAAGAGGAGGTGCCTAATTTAGAAGAAAATTCATGGAAGTTGACCATATCATTGGAAGATCTAATCTTATTTGAATAAAGAATAGAAAAATTAGGTAGCCTAATTTTGTTGAATGAAGAAATGTTTGGCATATAAAATGAGAACTTGAAGGCTATAAATATGATTTCATTTCTTCATTGATAATCATCCCAAAAATAGAGAAAAGCTTGTATGAGAAGTTCTTGAGTGAGAGAATTTTGTGGGGAAATTCTCTTGGGCTTGTAATTGTTCTTGTTTTTTGGGTGTGTGAGAAAATTACTGAGAGTGTGGTTGTAACAATTTTTCACATAGTGGATTTTTCTCTGGTTGTCTTTTGACAACGAAAGTGGTTTTTCTCTAATTTGGAGTTTCCACTATAATTCTTGTGTTGTGTATTATCTATTTCTCTGTTATTTGATATTATTCAAAGGAAGATCTTGAGAGTGAGAATTTGTGATTATACCATTTTATCCAAATTTCCTAACAATCACAGTCAAAAATGAGAAATCAAAACCAATTACAAACTTAACAACAAATATAATGTTTGTTACGATGTTTTATAAAATTCTATGACAACAAATAACTACAATTTTCGTCCAAATCAATTTACAATTTATTTGTGTATATGATTTAACTTAAAAATGTTAAATAACAAATTCATCCCATATAATTTTCAATTAATTTGTTACTAATAGTTATATTATTCACTTATATAAAAGTCAACATATCTCATCTTAATAGAATATAATATGAATTATCGTATGAGTTATATCTATTTTAATTTAAAATAATTTTTTTTCTTATTTTTTTTAATGATAGGTTGGGTTTTGTTTTTGTTTTTGTTTTCTCATCAAAAATTCAATTTTTTTTTAATAACATAATATGAGTTCTTTATTCTTTTAACAATTTAAACTTTTTTTAACAAGTAATACATAAAACACTTTTTAATAAGGGTTTTGAAGAAGAAAAATTATCTATTTAAAAACCATTTAGTATAAACATTAATACCATTCCAAACTATTAAAAATATAAATTATATAAAATAGAATAAGTTATCAAATATAATATATATATATTATATCTTGGGTTAAGTAGAAATAACATCCTAGCTCAACCTAAGGAGGCTGCCTTTATACTTTTTTTGTAAGGCTATTATAGTTTTTGATATTTTGGTGCATAAACTATCCATCAATTGCTTTAAGTTGACGCAGCGTCTATTTGATTGGAGGAAAAAAATTCGGAAAATAACACCGTTTCTCCCCTGCTTTCCTTTAGAATTTGGCTCCATAACTTTACATGGGATTTGAAGGGGACCGACCAAATTGGAACAATAGTCATTAATCATATATATTGCATTCTAGAAGGCAACTAGCTAAATATTTTATTCTTTTGGATAAGAACCTAACACATGGATACACAGAATTTAACTCATAATAAAATATCATCACCATCACTAAAAAAACATAAATTATTAAATTTTATTGGAAGCTTTTCCCAATTATTGAATGCCCTATAAAACATATAGACGTTGTTATACTACAGGCTTACTGAAACGAGTTTAAGCATATGACTTTACAGTACACTACAAAATTTATAAACAATTGAAGCCAAAAGAACTGATTATCCAGGAAATTGATACTGAAGAAGGAAGTGTTTTATAAACAACAAAATTAAGGCTATTTGAGGAGATGATTGCAAAACTCAATACATGAAATTTATAATGCTTTTCCATTGATTTTGGAATTTTTTGGCCAAGTTGTTAGACTTAGGCTAACTCATTACGCGTTGTACCATCGTGAAAACATTGTCCCTACTTGTAAATTCAATTGGTTAAGTTTGAGTCTCAATTGCTTTGACGGTTTTAATCAGTGAAATCTAATCTGAGTCATAAACAAAGTAACAAATAGAACATGGTTTCAGTTACAGACATGGTCAAACCTTCGCAACCAAAGCTAGTGAAATACCTTATCTAAAAAAAAATGACAGTTATGTGGAAAATGAAGAAGCATGTATCTCATTCAAAACGAATAAATATTACAAAGTTCAACTATCAAAACTCTAGGAAGAAGCAACATAGCAAAACCCATCATCGGAAACACAACATTTTTCTGAATTTGAATAAATCAACAAGACGACCATATTATCTTTAGAGATGGCTAGTATTCACCTCCCAGCTAAAAAGAACAAGTTCTTGTGCTTCTACAATAAAAATTTGTTGTAGACTATAGAGCACTGTTCTATTTATGTTATAGCATATACCCTACAAAAAAAAGGGCAAATAACCCACTAGAAAACTGAAACAGATGAACTATTCAACATCTTTCAGCCTGACCTTCTATAATAACTATAGGCCACGGCCACAGCTGCAACAGCTCCAATCACTCCAACGGTTGTAAGAATGTCATTTGACTCCCATGTTCCCATCCAATTTGACAGTTTGCAAACTGAACCCTCTTTTATGTGCTTCTTACCTTCATCTTTGCTACTCTGTTCTACATGTCCATCTCTGCAACAAGTGAATCCATTAACACCCTGGCAACAGCCAGAAAAATTTTTCTTAGTATTCTCACTGCGGTTTTCTTGGTGCTTCTCCTTGCTTTTCTTGACATATTCCCCATTAGGAAGTTTCTGGTCCTTAGCCTTTTCATTTACCTCAGCAGATACACCCATTTGGCCTCTGTAAATACTTATAGTCAATAATGGATTTTATACTGAGCAGATTGTCGTTAAAGATATAGAATAAAAAAATTATCTAATTCAAATAAATATAGAGTAGGAAAAAAAGCATGAGCAAGGAAGCAAGTGAGCATGGGATGTAACTTCTCAATTTGAAACACTTGTCGCCCAAAATAAAAGATGTGTTTCAGGGATCTTGCTAACGAACAAAGTAAGGGCAACATAACTAAGCTTTGACAATATGTTGAATGTACTAAACAGGACTTCCAAGCTCAATTCAACTTGTCATTGAAAAAAAAAAGATTTAGATAAAAGAGACACACCTCCAAAGTCTTTCTATGACCTCTCCCTTCCCAATGTGTTGGTCAAGCATTTCAGGCAAATCTTCAGGGGTGACATAACCATACCTGTATTGACCACACAGATTATATCATTCTTACCTAAAATAAAACCATTATCAAGTTTGCTTTGGATTTCATCTTAAACTTACCAATGACCTGTAATCTTTCCATCTTGGCTTGGACTGTAGATGATTAAATTCCCAGCGTATTTATGTCCCCCAATGTGAGAGCATGGTTTAACAAACACTTGATCATTCAACCCCCGTAACTCAATCTCCTCTTTAAGCTTTTGAATGAGAACTGGTCCACAAACACCACACCTTCGATCTCGACTACCGTGGGAACACACAAATACATAAGAACCACTCAATGTTTCCTGCCCTCCAGCGACCCATGGCTTCCCATTCACAAGAACATCCTCGACAAAACTGTCCACATCCGAATCCTTCAAGCATCTTTGACAAAAAAACAGAAACATTTAGACGCTTAGTAATATATTATGAGGGAACATAAAGCAGCTTGCTTTTCTAGCTGATCATCTCCTACTCATTAGCATGGCAAAAATTAAAAGCAAAAAGAAATATAAGGGCAGTGAAAGTCAACAGAGTTGAATTATATTATGGTAATAATGTATAAAACAAAATCGTACATCAGACTTTTCATTCAGGAATACTGCCTAACCATATTAGCTAAAGAAAATTTTTCAGTGCTTATCACGGAGAAAGACATGGTAACACAGAAGTACCTAACCAGCTCAAAATTAACAAGGTAATCTCAACACACAAAATCCAAATTATAACTCCCACCATCAGTACAAGGAGCATAATCTGATAATTAATGAGGTTTTAACCTACAAAAAGCTATATAATAATCCTCATTCAAATATCATTAGCATAATTCATAATCAAATTAAATAAAAATTCAAAAAACTAAAATTCTTAATACTAGCAATCCAAGACAGCTAAAAGCACGAACGCCCAACAAATCGTCGGGATTTTACCTGTACTTGACCATTTCTGGAAAAATCAGCACGTCACCATCCGATGATTCAGTCCCATCGCCTCCATCGCACACAGTTAACTTCGTCTACCAGACACAAAACCCGTTAACTCCAAAGTTCCAATGCCTAACCCAATTGGATAGCAAATAAAATAACACAGAAAAACCCAAACAGACAGACCAATACAAAGTTTCACACTGACCTTGACTGTAATATCATTCTTGCGAGCCTTGAGAGCTGAGGCAAATAGCTTGGGAAGCGGATCGGACTCGGAATTCTCAACTCGAGAGGCCCAAGCCTCGGGGTTCTTGTAACAAAGGAAGACATGGCGGTCGTAAGCATCTACAGTTCCGGCGAGATCGCTCTGGTACATCTCCGTCCGCAGGAACCCGTACTCCTCATCGTCCCCGGCCAAGGTTGATACGTTATCGGAGGCCATAAATAGGCTAAGGGTTTCTAAGTTTAGAGTCCGTTTGATAAAATGAGACAGGTTTGGGAAGGTTCGAAAGGTGGATGGGAGAAATGTACTGGTGAAAGTCGCTGATCTGAGGGACCGGCGTGTGAGCGTAATGCGCATGCCAAGATAAGATTATTGACGCTGACACCTCACAGTGATCGGGTGCGTCGGTGTCCCGAGATAAGTGGTTAGTACCTGCATGTTTAGATATGAGTTTTTGCTTTTACTTACTAAATTTAAATCATATATTTTTAATATAATAATTAAAATATTATTTTTTTATTAATAAATTTAAATTATTAAAGTAAAATAAAAGAGTAAATCTTTGAATGATTTATACAAGAGATATACATGGTTCAGTCCAATCCGATTTTTAATAAAAAAATTAATCAAATCAGATCATTCATATCATTTTAATCAGATCGGATTAAACCTTTTGATTAATAAAAATATTTTAATCAAACGATCTAATACAATTTTGTTCGATTTGGTTAACAATTTCAAACATTATGTGATACTATTGGAGTTAAATAAGTTTATCAACGTGAGTCAATGAAAAACCAACTCTTTATCGATGCAAGTTTGATTGTTTCTACTCTTAAAAATGATGCACCGACTAAACAACCTCTTTATCGAAAAAAGAAGTCGAAACTTGTTCCTCATCAAGCAAATGGAGGTGGTAAGGCAAAAGAACCTCAAAGTAAAAAGAAGATCAACAAAACACTACACAAGAGTTGGATTCTTTCAAATTAAAAACGTTGAAGAAACATAATCAATGGATGTGGAAGATAAATATGAAATTGTAGAAGATGCTAAAGGGAATCAAATTGAAAAAAGATGACTACGAGGATGAATGGACATGATGATGTGGTTAAGCTTTTTATTAATAATGTATTTGCTAATGGATAAGTTGATTATAAGGTGGTTAATTTTACCTTATATAATATATATTTTTAAATAATTTTTTATATATTATTAATAACGGTCCAATTCGATCCAACCGGTTTAAAAATTAGTATAATTGTAACGGACCGTTTGAAAAAATAATTTCAGATAATACAAACCGGATTAGATCATAGGATTTATAAATCTGTTTGATCCAATCCGATTACGTTTGAATTTTTAGTTTAATTCGATTTGATCATGTTTTTAGACATTCTTAATTTAGATATTCCTCCGATTATTATATATATTTTATATTTTATGTTAATTTTAATAATTTTTTTCTATAAAATTTTTATTATTAAAATTGAATTGAATTTATATATATATTTTAAAATCAAGTATTCAAAATGCATTAAAATAAACTAATTTTAAAAAATAATTAAAATATCTAATGTATTAAAATAAAATAACTATATTTAATATATCATAAATATATAATAATTACTTAGTAGAATAGTAGGACTTCTGGAACATCCAACTAGTTAGTAGAATCATACATATTGTTTTACTTCTTAGCTACATGTTATTTTTAATATTTTACCCCAAAAAAACTTACTTTAAGTCAAAAGATCTTAAAATTCATGTTATTTTTATAAAATGAATACATTAATCACATAATTATTTATGTTAAGTATTAGAGATCCTGTCATTTTCAAAATTAACATTTAAATCCCATAATTTATGAGTTACACATTAATATCAATAATATTATTATAAAAAATATACTTTTAATCATACGATCTATTAAAATAAGTACATTTAATCCATCAAAAGTATTTAAAGTGAAGATTTATAATACCTAATTTTCATAAATAACGAGACTATAAACGTTCAACTCAAAAATTATAGAACTAAAATGTTTATTTTTACGTAATAGTAGGACTATTATGACATTTTTATAAAAAATACAAAATTTGGTATTCAATGTAATAATCATGAGAATAAACCACTTAAAATTCAATTATGAGATTTTTAGCTACTAACTTACCAAATATTGACCATTTTTTGGGTCTGCATATTTTTAAAACTTTGATCATATCTACCTTATCTTGACCATAAGCATTAACATGCTATAACGGACGAAATTGAAACCCCTAAAAAAGCCCACCTATGAGCTTAAGTGTTGTTTTCCATCTCATTTAGCCTCTTTCAAAGCAAATGCCCCCACAAAAAACCTTAATTCTTTTGCCGAGACAAGGAGCAAATACTTGGTTCTTTTGCCGAGACAAAAATAGCAAATACTGTTGCAGTGCTATATTTTATATGTGGGGACAGTTTCGTTGTTGCTGGTGGTTACTATCTCTTTAATCGTACACAGTCACTGCTTTGCTCATCTTTGGGATGTGTTCCATTGTCAGTGTTAAACCTGGCCCCGTAGCCAAAATGACTTGGAAGAAGATTGAGGACTCAACTCAGAATGAAACAATTCTGCTAGTTGACAATGATAGATGCCTCGCAAGTTAAACCCGGTTTAGCCTGATCCATGACTTTGGGGTGGGAGGCACGTTACGTCTTCAACTTTTTATGTCATGTTGTCAATTTTAGGAAACTAACTTAAGAGGGAATCAAAATGGTCTTCTTGAAACTACTACCCAAAATAATAGTGATGGATTTCAGAAAGGGAAAACAATTTCAATGCTCAATTTCAGTGAATTTGCATTTCCTCTCAATACATTTAACGTGTGAAACTTCACTTTAGGCCCTTGCAATGGAAAGAACCATCGAAGAACTATATGGATGGGGGAGGAATGTTTCATAAAAAATAAAAAAGAATCAAAAGAAATCAATCTCTAAATAATTACCAGAAGATTTTACATCAACACTTGGAACCTTCCCATTTTTAGGTGCCTTTGATTTGGGACTTGGTGGTGTATTATTCATCATGTAATTTTTAGGAACTTCTGGTGGATTTGTACAGCGGATTAATGCCCAATTCACATTCTGAAAGAATGGATGCTGTTTAACTTCTGTAGCTCCACGCCTATAAGCAAGACGATGTTGAGGTTCTTTAACAAGTAAACCTCTGATCAAGTCCCTAGCAGCAAAGCTCACTGAAGGTGACTCTGGAAATCTCAACGGCTGCCCAACTACATTGAACAGAGTAGCTCTATTCCCATCTCCTTTGAATGGAGTTCTACCAAACAAAAGTTCATATAGAAATATCCCAAATGTCCACCAATCCACAGCACTTCCATGTCCTTCACCTTTAATGATTTCAGGTGCCAAGTATTCGTGTGTCCCAACAAACGACATCGATCGAGCATTTGTGGGTTCAGCAAGGAGCTCAGGGAGAAGGTTTAGTTGATGATTTACTTCAGTCTTTAACTTTGTCTTGGTTTTTTTCTCTTTCTTGGGCTTGCTTGAAAAGAACCGTGGAGCAAAACATGCAGGTGTAATGCAGTCTGGCTGCATTACACAAGTTGGCTCTATGCATGCTGGCTGAACACAGTATCCTGAGTTCTTTGTCTCCAACGTTGAGTGTGAGGATTTTACAAGTGTAGGACACACAACACATCTCAGAGAGAGATCAAAGTCTGAGAGCATAATATGCCCATCTTCTCTAACTAAAACATTCTCAGGTTTGAGGTCTCTGTATATGATTCCAAGCATGTGCAAATACTCCAAAGCAAGGAGTACCTCAGCCACATAAAACCTGCAAAGATGTTATCAGTGTATCTTGTAAGGTGGTATTCTTCATTATTCAAACAGAAAAGGACCACAACTACCTCAATCTTCAACTTTCACAATATCTCCTATGTCATGACCTCTTATCCAACTTTCATGTGTTTAAAAAATAAATAAATAAAATTTCATATTATGCAATTCAAACAGTACACATGCATATGTAGACTACTTTTACAAAATATTTTACTACATCATTTTATCACTAATTACAAATGTTGCTAGGATTGAAATGATTCCAACATGTCCAATTAGTCATCAGAGAGTGACACACAAGAACTGGAAAAGAATACTAACCTGGCTTCATGCTCGGAGAAGCACTTCCCAGACCGTCTCTGCCTAAGTACATGAAGATCCCCACCAGGGCAAAACTCCATCACCAAGCAAGAAACTTTGTCATCCTCAAAATGTGTGTACAAAGTGGGTAAGAATGGATGATCCAGAGATTGCAGTATCTCTTTTTCTGTCTGAGCCCTAGGAAGCTTCTTCCGACTAGCAAGAACTGCTTTATCCATTACCTTCATAGCAAAACAAGTTCTGGTTCCAATCAGCTCAGCTAGAAACACTTTGCCTATATCTCCACCTCCAAGTTCCTTCAACAACCTGAAATTATTCTTGTCCAATGTCCCATAATGAGATCGGGCAGCTTGTACTGCTTCCCATCTTATATCATTGGCCTTGTGAGGTTTGTAAATTGCACAGCTGAAGCTACTGGTGCTACTTTCATCACTTACATCACTGCCAGTGCTACCTCTACAGATACTAGTCTTCCTGCCCTCTATCAGTTCAGAATTTGTAGCTTCACCGCTTTCACCGGACTTTTCACCACTGCATGTATATTCACTAACTTCTGTATTTGTAAAACTTTGTTTGGCTTCTGTGTAAGGTGTGGCGGAGTAGAAGCTATTTTGAGGACTAGCACATAAGCCTACTGCTGGATGAGATGCCAATTGAAAGTTTATTTGACTAACACTCGCCTTAGATGGACTTAAAACTGAAATTTCAGATTCGAATGAGCCTCTTGAATCACAATTCTCTGAATCTTCAATTCGACCTTTGATGCTAGGTTTTTCTTCAAAACTAGTAATATACTTCTGATTAGAAGTTTCAGCTGGTTTATCAAGAACATTATTCTTCACCCCCTTTTCAGATTTCCCCCTACTTGAACTGTTGTATTGTTTTTCAATATGGGTTGATTCTTCACCCTTCACATTGTTATCATCTGCTCTTCTGTAATTCTTTCCAGTTTCTAACGTGCCATTTGATTCGCTAGCTGAGTTCTTGTCATAACCATACACTGCCACATAAGAATTCAGCAAAGCTGCTTCGTTTCCAGTTTGTTTCGAAGATGAAGGTTTAGAAGGGTGATGAGTGCCATTTTTGGAAGGAGGTATTTTGCTTAAATCATACGACAAATTCTGGGTCTTTGATAAAGAACACACACCATCAAAAGACAACTCCATCGACCAATTTTGGACAGGAACTGAAGGAACAAACAAACAAACTCCCAAATAAGCACGGAGATTGCAAGAGATATTATAGCCGATAATAGTGCTATGCCTATAAGAAGGCAATGAATTTCATAATCTTAAATTTAAATGCGTTTCTAAATATGCAGAAACAAAAATCCAAAAATAGAGAATAGTTACGGTTACAGTTACTGGACTGTTTGTGAGAAAACATTAATTGGACCAATCAATAATGGAAATTCAAATAAAACACAATCGATCGATATCTTTCATCAGATAAGCAATCCATACAATTAAAGAAAGGCAAAGGATTAAGGAGAAGACAAGATACCTAGAGCTAATTCAAAATTCAAGATATTCAAACTCTAACACACCAAACATCATATAAACCTAATATTTCGATAATCAGACGATACGCATTTAAAGCTTGAAGTATTGTTAAGACAATACTGAGCCGCCATTGAGAAGTTCCACAGTAGCTCAAACAGCCATTTTTGGCCTCTGAGAAAATGTAGGATTAACAAGGGGAAAACAGATTTTGTTGATTGTTATATCATTTTCTAGGACCCAAGAAAACTGAAACTCAACATTTAGAGCGTAATCTAGCTAGGCTGATGTGTCCAAACACAAAGTTTTGATATATACAAACAAAAACTAAATTTCTTTTATTTTCTTGTTTTTACTTTTTCCCTCTCTTTCAAGGAACCAAATTACACCAACATGGTTAAAGCTGTAAGCTTGAAAAATGCAACGAACTTAAAAGAAGTAAAGAAAGAGTACCTTACAAGAGGGGAGAGAAAGCAAAGCAATGCAAGCAATCTTTCATAACTGGTGGGTGAAAAATGGCAAAAACCAGAAAGGTAACGAAGAAAGTGATATAACTTTCCAGCGGGTTCATGAAATGTCTTATGGTTTTGGAGAAGAACTTCAGATCCGATCGAAGAAAGGAAGTGAATTAGCACGAAAAAAGAAACAGACACAAGATTTAAAATTATTTATTCTTTTTGTCACAAGAAATTAAAAGGAAAATTGTGATATTTTCTGTAATTTTTAATTATGTTTTGGGGCATTGCGAGATGGCAAAAAGGAAATGAGTATAATAGGACAAAGCAAATTTCGAAGGGAAAGCAAAGCTAAAAGAAACCCGTCGTTATCTTGTATGTTCCCTCTTAAGTACGGTTCTGGCTCTTTTTCTTGTTATTGATTTCTATATAATACATGTTTTCTGGAAAATATATTTATAATTATTATTTTTTTTATAAAATAAATATAATTTTTTATATTAAACTAAAAGAAAAACTATTAATGGATTCTTAACGATGGGATGAAAGAATTTTATGGGCACGTCTATCAATTTATTATTATTTTCATATTTCTTAAAAAAATCTATAAATAAGTTAAAAAAATATTCTAAAATATAAATACGTTACATATATTAACAACAATGTATTATTATTATTTATCACAAATAAAAACAACAATATTAATTGGTTATTGATTTAAAATGTTTTTCATGATCTATAATAAGAATTAGGAAAAAAACTTATTAGAAAAACAAATATAACATACATTAAATTAATATCAATAAAAATAATATTGAATCAAATTTCATCTTAAAACTCAGTTCATAAGATGTATGATTGACCTTATTTATATGTATAACGTGAACGCGATATGCAATCGATGTTTAAATTTAACATATCCCTATAACAATTTATTATTCTCTTTATTAAATAACATGATGTATTTTTATTGTTAAAATTGTTGGGTGATTTAACATAATTTATCAAATAAATTTGAAACAGAAAGATAGAAATAATAAAAAAAAAACATTTTTAGTAAGTAAGCTTCAAAATCCACTCTGAGTCTGTGCACATAATAAATATATTACTCAAATTAAAAAAGAACAAATATTCGTTATGTTAATATATCGTAATATATGGACAAAAGGACAACAAATAAAAAAGACAAATTAAATGTCAAATGAAGGAAATAATTGAGATTATCTATTTGTAATCTTTGGCTAGATCACCTACGGATTCTAATTTACAATTCAACCATATCGTCAACCCTATCTACAGCGGCCAAATTTCATGGATGATATTATATCATATATACTTTAATAATCTTCTTAATCGTAATATTAGTATTCTTTTAGAGTTATAGAAATATTAATTTTTAAAATTAAGTATCAAGTACTGGTATTAATTGAGAGCACATGGAACTTAAGTTACCGCTACAATTACATTAACTTCTTTCGCAGAAAACAAAGAGAGGTATCACATGTGTGCACGTGAATCTCGCCACCATCAATTTGACACCTCGACGTATCATAAGCCAAAATTCATATGATGCGGAGGTGATCCAACACCCAAACTTGAAAGAAGCGAATGCTAGTAACAATGTGTACGATTACTTGTAATATAATTATATTCTAATTAAATTATAAAATATGTATTTAAAATCTTTTAAAAATTGTTAGATGATTTTTTAAATGTAATTAACGGTTTAAAATAGTTATTAAAAAATAATCGAAAAAAATTATTTTTTTAAATTTTTTATATATCTATGCAAAAATTCAATAAATTATAATTATTAATTGATATATAAATTAATTAAATAATATAATTAATTTTGAATATGATTATTAATATAATCTTATACGTTATTTTATGTTATTTTTATAAAAAATCGTATTCGTTTTAAAATTTACCGTATACAAACCTAACTAAATTCCGATTTTTTAACCCATTTCTACTAAGTGCTCATATCAATTCTAGTTCTAGATTTCCGACAACTGGGTCCCATCACATGCTCATGATAAAGCTGGGTTAAGACCCCACAGAGAGGCTTATATCTGTAGTGCAGACGTTAGACACAAAAGGAACCACTCAAGGTAGTTGATAGCCCCCATGATTGTGACTTTTGTGACCACGTATATGCTTCTTCCCGTAAATTACTAGGTCCCTTAAAGATATGTGGGCCCATATATTGACGCACATTATCTCAAGATAATTCTTAATCCAACGGTTAGAAAGAAGTTTATAGTCAGGGGTCTTTTTGCCCTTTTCATTTGTGGACTTCATTTGCACATTACCCAGTAATCTCGTGATTGATTTACGAGGTCGACCAAAAAAGTTGAGGGGGGCTATTTTAACAAAATTTTTATTTTTTTAAGACCCAATATAAATAATTTTTATTCTATATATGTATTTAAAAACACTCAGCTAAGACAACTTTGGAGATGAATAACTATCAAAATAATAACAAATTATATTATCTTTAAAGAAAAAAATTAAACTATAAACCCCACTCATAAATATATTTTTTTTAAAAATAAATAAATAATTTTAAAGAAAATTTATTTTATACCTATTAATATTAGATGAAACAACATAAATTCACTGTGTATAAAAAAATAATCTCAAAAGCTACTTTTATAAAGATAATAAAATTATATTATTACACTGTTTATAAAGACATTAAACTTGTAATATCTATTTTAAATTTATATTTTTCAACCTAATAAATACAAAACTAAAAATATTTACTTAAAAGTAACACCTGAGCTACCATTTTATTTTTAGAAAAAAAAAATACAAACATAAGAACACGGACAAGTTTATAAGACATTAATAATTTAATGGATGGAATATCATTTCTTTTTATTTATATAAAATATATTATTTAATCTCTTGATATTAAGAATACGATATTTAATAAGTTTACTTATAAAAATAATACAAAAAAACATTTAACATTTTTTAATTTATTTAAAAAATAAAAATTATTAAAGTTTTTTTAATCATAGAATACTATAAAAGATAATAATACATTCATTAATTATTTTTATAATTTTTTTAGTTTGATAGTGTCAAAATAAACGACAAAAATACAATTATAAATATACGTTAAAAAATACATCAATAAATCTTTTTGTGACTTTTTTATAAATGAAAAGATTAACGAATATATTTTTTATAAATAAAATATCTAACAAATATTATTTTTATTAATAAAAGGAAAAATAAACAACCTTTTAAAATTAAAAGAATAAAAAAAAGGTGACATTTTTTCCTAAGTTAAATGATAACGGGTGCAATTTTAACATACTCCACGAGTAAATAAATAATTTCTCTTGCAATATATATCTATTCCTACCATATACAAGAGAATTATGTTATTAATCTCTATCCAAATTATTTCTAGGGTGACGCTATTTTCATATCTGATTTTGTTAATTTTATGTAAATTTTAAAAATTAACAAAAATATCTTTAAAATTAATTAAATTGATATAAAAGAAATATAATAAAAAAACATTTTTATCAATTTAAAACATTAACATTAAATACAATATAAAAGTTAAAAAAAATGGTGACAATAACCCACCCTTATATCCAATGGAACTAATTGTCATTAGTACAGCATTTACTACTCATTAAATATGAGAAAGAAATTAGATAATAATCAATCAAAAACAAACAGTTAAAATCCGGAATTTATACTGGCCGGGAAGAGCAGCATTTTTGCTATATAAGATGAGAAATTATTAATTGATTTTAAAAAATTGTAACGAGGTGATATTTTAAATTGATAAATTTAATATCATAAAAATAATAACTTTTTTGATGAAAAAAATTATTAATTAATTTTATAAAATATTATGATATAATATTTTAAGGTGACATTTGTTTACAGAATTAAATTAGAATCAAAATCGGAATGAAAATAAATTTGTTTGATTTGATAATTGGAATAAAATAAAGAATCAGTATTACAATATTTGTTTTACAGTTAAAATATAATGAAAAGCACTGTATATTATCTTAATACTCTTATATTCAGTAAAGTTTAAATAATATCATTTAATTATAATTTTTTCGTCAAACAAAATACATTATTGAAATCATTATTTTTTAAATAATTATTACTTAAAAAGAAAAAATATTATTAAAAATATTATTTTTCTAAATAAGGATTAGGATTTTGAAGTTTGAGATTTGGAGTTTAAGGTTATATCTGTAGGTTAAGGTTTATAGTTAAAATTATTATTTTTAAATAGAGTTTAGGGTTTTAGGATTTGAGATTTAAAGTTTAGTATTTAGGATTTAGAGATTTATGATTGGAGATTTAGAGTTTAGGATTTAAAGTTATATTTATGAGTTAAAGTTTATGATTAAAATTATTATTTTTCTGAATATACTTTAAGGTTTTAGGTAATATTTGTGAGTTAAAATTTAGGATTAAAATTGTTATTTTTTTAAATAGAGTTTAAGATTTTGAGATTTAAGATTTTAGGATTTAAGATTTTAGGTTTTAGATTTTAGGTTTTCAGATTTGAAATTTAAGGTACGAGGATCTAAGATTTAAGGATTTGAGATTAAGGTTATATTTAAAATTTTGGTAAAATTGAAGAAAAAAAATTAAAATGAAAATAAAATTATGATTCCTATAAAAGAGAAGAAATTCTGATTTACTCGTATTTAAGAATCAATTTCATTAGTAATTTGTTATTAAACCCAATAAAACACATAAATAAAAAAGAAATTAATTCTGAATATTACCGTACAATCAAATATAACAAAGAAAGTAATCTTAATGATTTAACCATCCGTTATCTAAGTGGATCACATTAGCGAAGGTAGAATCTAATCAGTTAGCAAGTAAATTGACGGAAGCACAGTACTAAATGTATTAATTGCCTCGTAAGTCGTGCCTTTATCTTTCAATCATCAACAAAGCCATTAAATTCCATTAATTTATCCAATAATGTATCAAAATTTCAACGATTACTATTAATTTCTTTTTTTTATTGCACTTGAAGTGATGTATTTCTCCTACTATCACTGTAACACATGCCTTGTATATGCAAATGTATTATCGAAAAATGTTGCTATTTGCGATCAAATGTCAAAGCAACAACCGAACAAAGCATATATGCATGACTGTATGAGCAACTAATACTATCTGGGCTTGGAGAATGCTTCCAATGTACTCATCTTTTATATAACACCTTATATGTCTCAAATGTCAAAATTGAGTCCAACATATTGCGTGAGTGGAAGATTACATACAACTGTTATATTGTAAATTTTTCAGGCTTCTTGTAAGAGAGCTCATAAGGTGATTTGGAATGAGGAAACATTGAGACAATGATGAGATTGTTATATAGATGCACAAAAAATAGGTATTTATTTCAGTATGAAGCTATAGCCTAAGAAAATAATTGACCAAGTTATGACATCACTCAAGCCTACATATCACAGACAATAGATGAAGAAAAGATAAAAGACTTCTAATAACCTCAACATATTAAATAGAAAGTTTGGACGGTTAATACTTAAAAGAGGTAAATAACATGATAGAGGCCACTTAAGTGACAAGCAATATCTGGATTCCAATAAAAGTTGTAATCTTTCTCCTTTCCTTTTCTAACTGATGTAACATAGTGATTCCGCAGTTGGTACACAAAAAGGATAAATGTAATCACACAGAAAGATCATAGCACAATCATCACAACTAATCATGAGATTGTACATAATTTTAATTAAACAAATTAACCATCAAGATTGTTCCAGTAAGTTCTCTAGATATAGATTTAAGATATACCTCCCAGTAGACAAAACATCGAGTCTCTGCTCACTAGGTTCATACTTACCCTTCCGAAGCTGGTACCTGTAAGTTACAGCAGAGATTGTGTAAGCTTGACCTTCTATTGTTACACTCTCCCCACATTGCAAATTCTGCAACGAGCAAGATACTATAAGAATAGGTGCAATAGAACAAAGACACCATCTTCATTAGGTCTACAAAACAACAAAAATGAACTAAGCCAAATTGACAGCACGACAGACACAATGATGCCAACTATTGGATATGGAGGGGACGATGATTAGAAATTGGAATTCTGTTAGGCATGTGAATAAAAAAGACAAGCCATAAGGTCATATTAGAAACATGATGACAAACAGGGAAGTTCTTTGCAGTTAAGTCTTTTGCTCAATTGGTTGACTTTACCCCTTATCCTCTCAAAGTAGAGGTAGCAGTGTCGAACCCCACTAATCCCATCCCCTTCCTCCACACCTAAGTTACATAACTTGCAGTTAATTTCCTTGCTCTTTGGAAAATCTATAAAATTAACATGTTGGACAATAATACATTTAAACAATTTACCGTCTATGCTCAACACAACCATAAAAATAGAAGTCTCTCTCTTTCACCTCTCACAAGCAGCGAGTGTCAAAAGAATATAGAAATATTTCTGTATCCACTTCTATAGCTTTCAATTGACTACATTTCACTAAACCAAAAAAAAATGTTGTCCAATATTCTTGTATGGAATAACAGTTTTTATTTTATCAAAAACTGCTTGGTAAATTTATATTTTATATAAATGCAATACCTGAGTTCAAAAGAGCCCACCAGCTAGCCTATCCACATACTATAAGATGCTGCAAACTCTGATTGTCGAATGTTAAATTTAGAATTATATATCTAACAAGGCCTTAAGAGTTTTCTATTGCTGTTTTTATCCATCCTAAGCACAAAATGTGGTCGATACACTTCATCGGGACCTTTCACTAGTCAAAATTTATAGACTTATTTGCATAATAGACTTTATTTTCACATATCACGAAACCATGATCAATCAACTTCTCTTTAGTTCATGAAAACTTCTCGATCTTCAGAATTGAAAAGCTTCACCATTTTATGTCTAAATTTACTTGATACATTACATTGCATGCTTAAAAAAACATTAAGTTGTTACTTTTGTGTGCGAAAAGAAGCTAACATGAAAGCATTGTCACGCCAAAGGATCTCAACCAACTGGTCTATATATTTGTTTACATCTAGCAATTGTTATCACATGATTTTATGGGTAAAAGATTAATACTCTTGGAAAAGATACATATTAATACTAAAATTATACAGGATACACAATTTGTCTATTTTATAAAGAGGTACACCATTAATCTTTTTTTTTTAAATAATGTTTAAAAAAATTGAAATGAATGCAGGTGAGAATTGGAAAGGATAAAATAATAAGTTTATTATTTTTTTCATAAAAAACTTATTTATTAATATTTTACATTAATCGATCTTTTTATGGTCATTTTAAATTAAATTTTACCTATATAAAAATCTTAAAATAACAGGACTTCTAATTTACCACTTAAAAAATATAATAATTTTAAGTAACTTTCTTAAAGCTATGGTACCCAATCCCTTATTTTATACTACCACTATTTTTTCATACCTCTTCATATATTAATAATACAAAAAGGCCTTCTAATTCTAATTACAAATGCACACTGATAATTCAAAGGCAGAAAATTCAGTCTTTCTTTACATTTGAAATAACATATTACACACTCACACATCTGGTTTACATTTAACGAGAAGCACTCTGAATCGATAATTCATTTCCTTTTCCCTTTTTTTTTTTACTATGAACAGAAAGTTTATTCTAGTAATGAATAACATATACGCTCCTAATAATTTGGACTAACCGTGAGGGAAAGAGAGAAAGCAAGAAAGAGGCTTACAGGGGCGAAGCAACGAACACCGAGGTTCTTGGGCGGAGGTGTAATTTCAATGACTTTGTAGGGGTGAATATTATCTTTGTTTTTCTCTTTCTTTCTACACATTACTTGGGGTAAGAGCGTCTGCGAGAACAAATGAGAATCCATCCATAGTTTTATTAGTAAATTAGGAAGAAAAAAAGAAGAAGAAGAAGAAGAAAAAGAAGGGGAAAAGGAGTAGAATCAAATGCTGAAATCGTCAAGTTAATATTCCTACACAATTGGAATTGCGGGGTGACGCACCTTCGGATACGATCCTAAGCCCAGGTTCGAACCCACCATTGCCATTATTTTTTCTTCCCACTTTCTCCCACCGAAATGTTAGCTCCCTGTGGTTCAGGATTCAGACTGACTCGTAGAGAAAGAAAGAAAAGAGAGCGAGCGAGCGATTACCAGAAAAAATTGCAAACAATTTAAGCTCTTATATCTTTTCTTGGCAGGAGACGAAAAAATCTTCCTACAAAACGACATGCCGTTTTCATCTAAAGCCGAAATATGGACTTTTTGTTTCGAAATAATAATTAAATAGTCATTTTTGATAATACGGCGAGTTTTACTAAATTGTATTAAATAAAAAATTATTAATATATTTATGATGTACCGTAAAATGACTCCTTTGTATAAGTTCGATGTCCAATAATTCCACTTATTTTGGTCAAGTAGTGTACTTTATTGCATATTTTCTTTGAAGAAATATTCTATCTTGCATTTTCTAATGTATTGTTGGGCTTTTATCACCTTCGTTTACTGTTATTGGAATTCTACACACAAAAAACCCTTTAGCTTTTATATCCTTATACCCGGAACTAAGTTAGTTTATAAATTGGTTTAGATCAGATTAAATCGTAAAATTAGATCAAACGGTCTAATCTGATTTGTATTTGTTAAAATTATTTTCCAAACGATCCGATCCGATTTAATAAACATATTAAAAATTTTACATTATTTCTCATTAAAAATGTCCAAAAATCGAACCAAATTGAAAACCGAATCGAAATCAAACTGTCTAATTCAGTTTGTAATAATTAAAACCATTTCAAACGGTCCGATCTGATCCGGTTTGATTTTAAGAAAAAATATTTAACCGGACCACATCGGACCGGTGGACACACCTACCCGAAACATTAGTTCTAAAGACGTGATTATTCTATCATTTATTATTCTTAATATTTTTATAAGTTAAAAAAATTTATTTTATTTAAATTTTAATATATTTTATCTTATTTTATTTAAATTTATTCATAGTTATTATAAACAATTATTATAAATAAATATTTTTTATTTTTTATTACTTTTTACGATTTTATTTATAATTTAAATTTATTAGGTACAAATAATATATCATAAGTTATTATCCATTAAACCTATCAAAAAATAATTAAGATTAAATGATAGAGATCCGTAAAATATAAATTTATTTTTAACGTAAATTGATAAATTCCTTTTGATATTTTTAAGTTTGATTTCCACTTCAAGTAACAAAAAGCATCCATGAACAAAGTGTTGAAGTCCCACATCGATTGATCACTAGGTTTCTGGTGCGTTTATAAGTCTATGACAATCCTTACTCTTTGAGAGTTCTTTTGAAGTGAGTTAGGCCATGGATTTCTTCATGGTATCAGAGCCAAGTGATCGGTCGGTACCCGACCGGTTGTAGGAGATGAACCCTACGTCGGTGTGAGGGGGAGTCGCTCCATATCCCCGGTCGAAAATCGATGTGAGGGGGAGTGTTGAAGTCCCACATCGATTGATCACAGGTTTTATTTGCGTTTATAAGTTTCACATGATCCTTCTTTCTTTGAGAAATTTCTTTGGAGTGAGTTAGGCGATTTCTTCATAAAGTAGAGAAACAAATAATTGACCAAGACCATGAAAATGAAACAAATGACAATAAACCTACTAGTTTTCCATTGATAACAGCCATGAGTCATGAGCATCCTAGAAATGACGATGTGGTGGGAGGGAAAACGTGACGAGAAGTGATTGGCTCAGAGAACTGTTGGTCCTATCGTGCAGAGATGTAGAGCTTTCGTACTAATCGTTGCTCTGGCGGTGAACCGCTTGTTTCCATTTATAGAATATAAATGCGTCATTTGCACGCTAAATATTTAAATTCTCTGAAATTACCTTCATCCAGGTTGGTTAATAATAAATTTGACCAATGAAGATTGCGTTGAGGAATACTTGAAACAGTTTGCTATATGGTAGAGACTTCACGAAATAGTCTAGAAAATTGCTTAATTTTAAAAACTAATTAATTTTCATTTCAATAATATCCATTTAAGGTAAAAATAAATCATTTTTAAGGATATTATTGTTACAAAACGCCAAATAAACATGAGAATTCTTTAACACTCTTCTTCAACGGCGAAAATGTGACTTGTTATTAATAGAGATGATAAATTTCAAAATAATGATCGACATAGTTAGAAATTTAATTCTAATATCATGTTAAAAACTCAGATCTAATTCAATCTAATAAGATCTCATTAAATTAAGTATTGTTTAATTTTATAAGTAAAATTACTATTTAACGTATGTTCGATGTTAGAATTCTTTAATAAATATCTTTCATGAAAGTAAATGCCACCTCCTACATATGGTCACAATCGAACTGGAAATAAAAATGTACGATCACCACCATACAGAGTAATTTTCAATCGAAAGATGCATTGCATGAAGACTCCCCGGCAATGGCGATGGCGATGGCGATGGCACATAGAAAAATCGAAGATAGAGCATAACCATTTATCCAGCATCGAAAAAGAACATGCACATGCCAACAACCGCGACCAACTGCCACAACTTACCTTTCTGTTTATTAATAATATGAATCAAGAATCAAATAAAAAAATGGAGGTGAGTTGTGTACAATTTTTGGCCAAATCCTTTAAGGGATTATTGGAAGAAAGACGAAAGATTAAAAAAAAAAACGAAGGAAGGATGCAGATTATACTTAAAGGGATTCATTTGATTTTTAAGGATATTATTTTTTAATTTCTCAAAGACTTTTCTTAGTCGATATTGTAAAAAATTTTACTCATATCTTTTATCGATCATCCTTATCGGTTTTAAAATAAATCAATTAATCAAATGAATAAATTTGTTAATATGACCATGTTTGGAGAGATCTTGAGTCTTAGACATGGAACCTCCTCGAGAGAGACTTCTGATATTCAAGATGGGATCACTTTCCCACTAGAGATGTAGCGATACGTCTTCTTCATGGTTGGCTTGCGACCCGCTTCTTCTTCAGTATTCTGATTTCCTTTTTTCGAGAAAGCCATTTGATCTGGAGGTGTAGGAGCAGGCTTTCGCAACTCCTTAGTTGACTCCAAATAGAATTTAGAATCTGCATAGAATGCTTCTGTCGTCGTGAAAGGCTTGATATTTGCAAAGATCTTCTTGGTTTATCCTTCGGGATGTATAATATATGTTTACACGTGTCATATATGTATAATGTGCCACGTGTAAGTATCTTTCAATTGCAGATAAACTCTAAGTTAGTTTTTGTAACCCATTTAGGTAGAAGAAAAAAAAACTCATTTGTTAAAAAACTATATATATATATATATATATATATATATATATATATATATATATATATATATATATATATATATATATATATATATATTTTGAAGTTTCCGATAAAATAGAATATGTATGTAAAATAGAGTTGATTTCAATTTAATTTTAAATATGAAAATAAAATTAATTACTAAATAACATTATTTTAAAAACTTGGAATCTAAAAATCGAAACTTGAAAATGAAAAATAAAATAAATTACTAAATAACATTCATTTTAAAAACTTAAATTTTAAAAATTGAAACTTGAAAATAAAATTAATTATAAAATAACATTCATTTTAAAAACTTAATTCAAAGATAAAAACTTCAAAATCAAATTAATTACCGTATAATATTTATTTTGAAAACTTGAGTTCAAATATTGAAACTTGAAAATAAAACTGATTATAAAATAGATTATATATATTCTCACTAAATTTATATTCCAATGTATCATTATTATTCAATTAGATTGTGATTTTCATATAATTTAATGGTGATACTTGTTTAAAAACTAATTTAAAATTAATATGAGTATAAATGTTAAAATTAATAAGAATTAATTACTTTTCAATTTCAAAATATTAACATAATAAATAAAAGTATTCATAATTCTTATAAATTTTACTAATATTATAGATATTACTTTTAACAATAGAATTACTTCGTCTAAGTGTACATCATCGCAGCAACAATTGTTTCTTATCTCCTATGCAAAGAAAATAAAAGGAGTAATCAACGAACCACCAAACAAAAACGAAATGAACAAAAGTGAGAATTCAAACCAACCTTATAAGTTAATTAGAAAGTTGGTTTTTTAAGATTGTAGTTCAATTAAGATTTTTAATTTTTCTAAAACAACCACATAAAATTGATTATGTTTAGTGAAGTATAGGCTACTTAAAGGATAACTTATGTAATTCGATTCAATTAATATTATATAAGATACAATTTACTCTCTTTAAATAGTATTTTGTAACGTGATTTTGAATTATGAATAAATAGTAAAGTTTTTTCATTCTATCAAGAATAAATAATAGATAACATTGAATGATTTTACGGAGAACTTTATTTACCTTTCATTTTAAATATGTTTTAGATATCATTTTTAATTAAAATTGAAAATATATATTATAGTTTAATGCATTTATAAATGTGTTTTCTTTTTTTACCTTTATTCATCTTGTTATGTATTAAACAAAATTCGTTACACTATACATTTGCCTTTTTTATATATCCTTATTTTTTAATAATTTATGTGATATTGTGATGTAAATTCACAAGATGTTTGAAAACCAATTCAAATATCAAATGTTAAACTAAAAATATTACATGAAACTAAAAGTGGTTTCTTGTATTGTTCCTCGATCGTACAATGTGCATCAATCAAAGAGTTTCGATACAAAATTTAATTATCAATTTTAATGATTCGATCGATTAAACAAATTCAAAAAAACAAAACAAATGATAAAAAAGAACATGCTTTTTATGAAAAGAAGCCTTTTTTTAGGAACATTTAAAAAGTTCACTTTGGATGTGTTTAAGCACTAAAGAGTGTCTTACAAACCAATATACATACTTGTTAATGTGTGAGTTACAAACCAATATACATACTTGTTAATGTGTGAGTGAGAAATGAGACCATTTGAGAGAAGAGTTAGAAATGGAAATGAGTTAAGGTTTTCCACCATTGTTGTGTGTGAAAGTTTTGTGAGATCTCTTTCAATACTATTTCTATTGAATGTGTATTTCTCTTCGAGATATCTTCTCCATTATAACTTATAATACCCAAAAAAAAAACAAGTAAAACTCATCTCCATTTAGAAGGGATATAAAATAGAATAGATTCACTGATTGGATTGAACCACTATAATTTTAATGTCTTTTCATTTATTATTTACTAGCATTATTTTCCTATTACTTGATACTCTATTCTAGGATTGTGACTTGTAATGTTTTGTTGAATGTTATTATTGCATGAAATACTTCTATTTTTACTTGAATTCTTAAACATGTACCATAGCTAAAGGTTCACACTTATAATAGCAATGTATCCCATAAATTTAAATAAATCTCCTAAACTTAAATCGTGACCCATGTCATTTCTATCACAATATTGGCATGACGCCACGTTAGTTCAATATCCACTTTACATTTTATAAGTATAAATTTGTTTTTAAATATTTTTACAAAAATTACGTAAAATGACACCCTTAATTAAAGGTAGATCTACAAAAATACTATCAAATTATTGTTTTTTTCGTTCATACTACTAAATTATTTTTTATTTGGTTTATACCACCCAAATCGTAAAATCACTTATAAAATTTCATTAATCTCTATCTAAAAACACCACAAGTTAATGTATATTTATAACTCAAATAATTAAGTTATATAATTAAAATAGTAACTTATGACAACATTCCGAAAGAATGATATAAATAAAACATTTTACAAATTAAATGACATAAACAAGATAAAAAATAATTCATTGATGTAAACAAAAACGCTAATTCTTTAAAAAAATCGTAAATTTATCCAAACTTATAACAATAAAAATAACACCTCAATAATACTAAACGAATTTCAATATTGAATAGATCTAAATTATCATAATTCAATTTTAAAAGTATTAAATTGGACAACATTAATCATAAAATAATGAACTAAACATTTTTTAAACAATAAAAGTATATGAGAAGGGCATAAAGTAAAGAAAAGAAATTACATTTTTAGTTACAAGTTTTAACAAATACTATTACCCAATATTTTTTTGGATCTCTTTCTTTTTCGCTATTTATCAACAATTTTAGGAGAAAAATAATAAGATTTGAAAAAAAACAAAAATAATAAATTTTAAAGACAATAACCCTACAAATTTGATTTTTCGCCATTTGACTAAAATCCCAAAATGAATTTTCAACTTGGATCATATTAGAACCATTTTTTAAAATTTGGGTACTAAATCTAGCCAAATTAATAATATAAAAGATAAGGCTACATGTACAAGAATATAAGCATGAATCTTGTTATGAAGTATAAACAGAAGGTTGCACGTACCTTGACAAGGGTATACTATGTCCTAAGTTTTGTTTCAAATAGATGATTGCACAAGCACACGAGTTCAGCAAGGTTCTTCCTCCCAATTGCGCAAGACCGTGTCAATGATGATGATAAGCTACCCAGTTTGGAAGGAAGGAAAAAAAAGATAGAGAGGCTCCATGACAATGGCGTACTACTGTTTGCTATTTGATACATCCCGGTCACCAGAAATTCTAAATTCTCTGATCTAAATTAACTAATGGCTTACTTACCACAAGGAATGTAAAGCTAAAAGGTATTCTGAGGATTAAACCTCCTCCTTGCTTCTCGCCTGTAGTTAGGAGTTTCATCTATTGTTCTCCTCACATATTCAATAAAAGGCGAAGGCGTTCTAGGTGATTGATCGGCTGATTCGGCAGGCTTGCTACGATCAGGAGTGACAGGAGCCACAGTACTTTGAGTAGAAGGTGAGACGGGCGGTGGAGACTTTTCCGGTAGCTCCAACACGCAGACTATTGTGACAACCGTTATGATTGTAAGGGCAAAAATGATTAGCAGAGGTTTCCAGATGTCAGAAATTTCAGGTTCATAGTTGACATCAATTTCCATTTTTTGACCTGTACAAGAGAACATCCCACATGACAATCTAGTTATAAAAAACATTTAGCTGCCTCGCAAATAGTGTTATGAAGCATCAAGAAATGAAGATTACCACTGGCTGGAAGGGTGATAATGATTTTATCTTTGAATTTCTTATCCCCAAGCCCTGTGACCTGAACAGTAATTTGATGAGATTCAAACACAGAATTTGAAATTATTCCAGTCTGTAACAGTTTATGAACTGATATTCATTAACTTAGAGGCAGGCGACACTTTTCCATTTTCAAGATAGGCAGTCCCATCATGAGGATCGAGGATGAGCATTGGGACCCTATTGAATAAGACAGGTCTTATCTTTTAATCAAGCATCATTTCCTCATCTCAAAGGGGGGTCCATTTAAGAAACGTGAAGTGCAAAAGGCTAGTCACATGTTATACTCAAACCCTTCAAAAGTTCTGATCGTCTGGAAAACTTATTATCTGCTTGACGAGCTACTTCTAAACTCATGTTATAAGCAAATATATATAAGATGAATTACCTTATACTGTGCACGCCCACCAATCCCGTAGTCTTCTATGAGGATGGGAGAGACAATCAATGAATCCCGCTTATGCCAAAGAAATTTAACATCTACAGTTAAAGATGTCACTGATAAAATTAGACTTGAGAGCTTCAATAGTATTAAATTAGCATGTGTAGGCACATTATGAGTGTGTTTGACACACCTTATGGAACTGGACTGAACTTTTTGTATTAAAATTAGACTTGAGAACTTCAATAGTAAATTACCTTATACATGTTTTTTAGGGAAAACTAAATAAAAAAATAAAATAAAATAAGCATTCTCGTGCCTGTATTCCCCAGGATGGTTATCACAGACTTGGCAGTTTTGATAGAGTCTGGAGTCAGGTTCAACTGCAATTAACCCTGAAATATCAGTTCATCGTACCACATCCACTAAATTGAACATCCCAAAATGCATTCAAAATCATTGGTAAACACTAGCATTATCTAGAATGGGAAGTCGAAAGCTGTAATCAACTTGTTCTTTTTATCCGCAATTTAATATATTAACATGGAAACAAAATGGGCATAGCATTTGTAATTGATATATTGAAAAAGAAATTAAAGTGTTTGATGTTAGATGTTACTTCCTGCATGCATTACCTACCGTGATTGCTTCCAGAATGGCAAATCCTCCTATTAAAAGAGCAGTCGCCGATCCTGAAACATGATTGACATCTTGCAATGAAGCAGAGATGGAAACAGATATATATGGCTTCATGTCCTTTGCTTTGGGTATCAAGTGAACCAAATGCTCCGGTGAGTGAGGAAAGAAGAGACAATATGAATTGCCGGTGTCAAGATCTGACCATGGCTTTGCGTACCTTTAATCCATGAAGAGACAAAGTATCAGAGGATGAGGAATTGCTTTGTTACATCCAAATAGTCAAAAACCTGGAATAGAAACATACCCAACGAAAGGAGGATCTACGGTGCAATCATAGGGAAACCCCTCGGTATTTCCAAGAGCTCCAAACTTGTTGCCATAAGTATCACTTACGAAAAAAGAAAAATGAAAAGTTTTAACATAAAATGTTGCAGAATCTGAAGAAGAACAACATAAATAAACGCTAGAACTATATGAAAACGATCTTCACCATGGTAATGATCTGCTTAATGTTATGATTCAAACTCACACAGCAGCCTTGCCATGAATGATTTCAACACAATTCTTTTTTCTTTTCTTTTTTTGTTTGATTATGTGAACATTACGTATCCACATAATATAAAAGATTATTCACCACAAAATTTCGGTACTTTCTTTTCAAAGATCCAAATAGATGTGTCAGATTATAACTTCTAAAGCCAGTTTGTAAGAAGTCATTTACTAATTCTACCATCACTAATTGTTCTAACGCATGACAAAATTCAAACTATTATAAGGGTGAATTTACTAAACATGAATGTAATCAAGGAGTCATTCCTTTGCTGGATTCAAAAAAAAAAAAGATGGTGGAAAGGGAATAAAGGACCCCACAAAATATTGCCATTTATTTATACAAGAGGCACTCTTGGTAATGACTAGCTTTCCATAATTTACAATGTGTTATTTTACAGTAGCCCCAAATTCTAATATTTTATTTAAATTTATGTTAATAATTATAGCTTTAAAATGAGCATTTTAAAAAATCAATATGGAGATTCTGATTCATTACAACTTTTAGTACACTTACAAAAGCAATAAAGTATTTCACTCTCATTCAACTCCAATCCTATATTTTTCTTATTATGAAATATGATAATGTTTGGTTTTCATTATGGATTAGTAACATGCCCCAAGTTCCTTATGCTACTACAAGGGAACTTTTGTACCAGCATTGCATAAGGGTCCCGGAGTTATGGTCTATTTACCTGAACTTGACGGAAAAACCATATCCTTCTTTGGGATAAGGAGCATTTGTCAGCATCTCTGCCGGAGCCTCAACGGAAATAATTTTACCTGACAACACTGCAACTGTTGTTTTCAGCTTCAAACTTGAACCTTCAAAATAAACTGTTCCCAAGTAACAACATATCAGTCATAAGGGAGGCAACTACCATAAATCAAAATAAAAGAAAGACAACTTTTAATTTTGCAAGCACCAGAATATTCACATAATGAGCTATGTTGAGATACTGTTTTACTCAGTACCTTGACTTGTGCCCTCTTCAACTGCGTCTGCTGCTCCTGACCATGTGTCAACATATATTACACTTGCATTTGTAGTAAACCAATGGCCAGAAACATGATCACTTAGACCTGTCATAATAAAACACAATGTTGATGTTTGTTATAGGCATGGTTTCAAAAAACGTTATCAGGCTTGCCTCAGGGCTTGTTTTTTCCAGCTGGGCAGCCATGAGGCTAGCTTATTACGGGCTAAAATATATGAACACCTATTGTTATTGAGGCTTACGCCTTTTTCCATGCACAGAGACTATAGCATTGAGGCTATTGGGGCATATAGCCTCTATTTCATACCAGGAAAAGAAGCTTGGTGGGCTTAAATGCAAAATTAAGGCTCCACTTGGACTCTGATAAGCCCATTATAATTTCGGCCAAAACAACTAAAATAGAAGGTGAAAAAACAGGGGTTAATTTAAAAGTTATGGACAATTATTTAAAAAAAAACTGGGGTTTTTATGGTGGAACTTCTACGGCAACCCCTTTTATTCCTCTTCCTCAACTCTGCTCGGGTTCCTTGCTTTTTCCAACAACCTCCTGTTCTTCCAGCAAGCAGCATACAAAAAACACAAGCAGGTACATTCTTATTTTCTGATATTTCTTTTATTATTCTTTTTTCTTGCTATTTATTTTTTATTTTTTATTCTCTTCTTTCTTCTTTCTTCTTTCTTTCTTGTGTTTTCTTATTTTGCTTGTTGAGTTGTTGGCTTGCTACCAAATGTTTTTCTATGAATTGTTTTGTTAATGTTTTTATATTTAACTATATTAAGTTGTTGCATTATTTGGTTGTAATAGCATACCTTTTATTTTGCTATTTTTATTATGCATGAGTTTTATAACTAATGAGTTGACCTTTTCTTGGAATTTCTTTTATGTTTGACAAAGAATCTAATTCAAGAAAAGCTTTAAGTTGGCTTATTCTATTGACTTACTTTCATAGTGATTTCGTTTGATTTTATAGCTGATTTTCTTTAAGTTCGTGATTTTTTATTGAAATAGGTGCTGATTTCTATTAACTACTTGTAGAACTTGAAAATGCCAAAAGCTGCAAATAAAGGTGGAGGTAGAGGTAAAGCTGGAACTGCAATTCCTCCAGGTGGAGGTGGAGGTGAGGTCTACTTTATTGTGTTTTAGATGTATTAGTGTTGTTGAATTGCTATATTATGAACTATGTGAGGTTATTAAAATTGTTATGATATTTTGTGATAATTTGTCTTTTTATTGTTTATTTTTATAATTTTTATTGTTGTTTTATTTTGAAGCTTAAGCCTCATAACACCTCAAGCCTTACACCTTACCTCAATAGAAGAGGTACGCATTGAGGCTAGAAAACGCCTTTTAAAACATTGGTTATAAGAGAAACCTCTTAGTTTTGCCCCTGAAATAAATGCATTGATATATTTTGCCATATCAATAAACTGAATTCCATATTAAACAAGAAAAATTAATTTCACTATTTCAAGATTAATTTCACATCTATATTTGCACAATAATTTATTGGTGACATTCTCCACCTAGATATACATCACTAGGTTGTGACACTTGAGATTTTTGAGGGCAGATCTAATCCATTTGAATATAAAGTATAGAAACAAGTGATATTGTGTCTATGCTAGTCGGTATCTATACCTTACACTGACGTAATGTAATGTAAGGTACATCCCTTCTTTATTACTCAAATAATCAGAGCCACTAAAACTTCTAGAAAAACTGCCCTCACTTCTTTTCAATCTAACTTATATATTGCCAGATTGTAACTTAGAATTTTCCCACAAAGGAACATTAAAGGAGTCAGCTAGAGAATTCAAGGTATGAGTTGAGACTCCATGTTAGAAGATTTTTAACAACCAATGCTCCTAAAAGCACTTTTGGGAGAACTACTTTCCCCACGACATCTAACACTCCATAACTATGGATTTTTTCACAATTAGACAGACTTGCTACAAATTATGGAAAGAGAATTATGTGCTTTTCAACATATGCAGGAGCCTTCAATCCAAATGGCCTAAAATAAGGAATGGACGATACAAGCTCTAGTAAGTTGTAACAAGTTGTAGCATGGACCCATCCACCCAAGTGAATGATCCATAAAGTTGCAACCAAAACCAATAAAAAAGCCTAACATTTCAATGATGCTTCCATCAAGGCCTCCAACTAATGAATGTATAACAAAAAAAGCCGTAATGGTTCCAACAGAAAGTACAGATAAATTTTTTTACAAATAAAATAAACCAGAAGACAATATATTTTTTTTCATTTTACTGATTGCTATTTGTGAAGTTATAGGATAAGATGGGTCAACATCAAGCAAAGATAATCCATACTATGAAAATGCACATAAATAGCAAATACATAATAAATTTTTCAAGGACCTCAAATGTAACTCGCCCAATTACTTAGAACCCACCTTCTATACTGAAATTAAGATGACTTCCTTTCTGGATAACTGCATTTTGAGGATGAATATGGGCACCAACTGAAATCTGAAAAAATAAGGTCTTTAGCCATAATCTAATATTGCAAATATTTGAGAACTAAAATTATACCAAGAAAAAAATAACAATTGCTATCTTAAGGCTCATCCATATTTATGACAAGAATATATATATATATATATATATATATATATATATATATATATTACTAAGGAGGAAAAAAATTAAAAATAAATATTATTGAACCATTTGACTGTAAAGAGCACTTTGGAAGATGGAAAATCCTAAATGAAAGCTTATTAGATATGAAAATAGCTCTGAACAATCTACAGCTCATACCACCTTAAACAGTGAATCCAGTGGTATTCTTTTTCAAATATATTTCAATAACATAAAGTCTAGATTACTACAATGCTTGTGCACACTAGAAAACAAAAGACAATCACCTTTACATCTTCTTTACTTACAAAGTATTAAACAATGCAGCACAGCATTTAACTGTGTTTTTAATGAGCACATTACCAAGGTTCAGAAAAAGGAAGCAAGTTACCAGCATGTAGTCTGATTTCTGAGGAATAGAATTAATTGATACACGCACAAGAGCACTTCCATGCCTTAATGCCTTCAATGGGAAATTGGTAAAATTATATTCAGAAAAAGGAACCATAGAAATTGACAAGATAATATAGGATCCTCTACTTTTGATAATTCAAATATTGTCCATTTTTTGCAATATGTTTCATTGTCCCAAAAATAAATTATTGCGACAAGCATCTTGTCAAGCTTAATTCACATTTTTTCAAACCTTGAGCTTGATCTCTCCATTTCCATTGTATGATTTGTTTATGGACACTACATCTGGATAATTTGTTACAACATCAAAGAGAATGGCATTTTGTGCTTCATAGAAGTGGTTTCCTGGTCAAATGCAAAATATGAACAATGAGAATCTGAAACATAAAGCACCAATAATAGTTAATTTCACCGAGTTACCTATACCTAGAGCATCACAATAGCTTATTGGAAGAGAAAGTTCAACACCAACAGCCAGATTGACCGTGTGGAATGAAAACTCTGGGTTTGTGATCATTATTTGTGCCACCTGACAATAAACAGAATATTATGGTCTCTTGTAATATCATAAATAATAGTGTGAATGTAAGTATGTAACCATAAAAGAACCTAATTGACGGATATGACAAAATGGATATGGCACTTGTCAGCGATAAAATGTCATCATGTCTAGACGAGCATATCAACACCTCTAGAATTAATGGCTGCATGCATTAACTAGTTCAACCTAACTACTTTTATAATAACTTATAGCCAAATAGAATGATTCAACAAGAAAAAATTGTAAAAATGAAAACAATCTCTTAGATATAAATTGCATTTGAAGGCATATGTTGACATATCAACTTGCATGTAAATTTTCTAACTGCCAACTATTAGCAAAAGACTAGCAACTTAGCAAGTTGCAGCACTTGCATAACCAAGAGGCACACGTTTGGGATGAAGGACTAACTAAAGGGAATAGAAAACGTTTAGCCCTATCCTGCCCTTGGGCAAGCCTCAAAGATGGATGGTAAAACATGGGCCAACCTGTAGTAGCACTATAATCAGGTGAATGGGACCAATAGGAGTATGGGACAATGAGGGACCGGACAAAATTTTCTCTTGCGCACCTAATTTGACATTCTTACTTTTAATTTTGACTTTTAAATATTAAAAATATTCCATTAAATATTGCATTTTTATGAATAAGCAAAGAAGTTTCACACTATTTACTGAATATATTTAATTAAGATTGTTTCTAATATATATTTATACATATACAAATCAAATATATTAAATAAAATGGAATAAGGATAGAATTATGTATACTCTTATTCTTATAATTTCTAGACATATATAGAATTTAATAAATTCAATTCTTCCATATAGCATACATTTTTCAAATTTTAATATGAAATAGTACATATAAAATACATATTGGAATACTAACTCGAAAGGTCACCAAATTTTGTATAGCTTATCAAACTTTTCAAACCAGCAACTTACTAAATGCTTCATGTAATAGTCTGATATGAGCTAATATGACCCACCTATACTTCTGCCATACAAGCCGACGTAAGCACCCTATGTTTTGGGATAGCCCATAAATGTATCATGTTTTATGATCTTAGACGAAAATGTTTGAGATTATGACATCTATACATACAAGAACAGTTATTTGTACCTCTACAACTTTCACACAAGCAGCAATTTCAATTCTTCCTGTGATGCGGTCTTTTGCCTGAATGCACGCAATATGATTGCTTTCTGTTGTACATATTCTATCTCCATCAATGGAAATAGCATCCTTCTCCAAAACTTCATGCTTTTCTTGGCTAATCCCTAACAAAGAATAAGATACAGTTCCTTTGCGGTTCTGGCCATCCTGTTGGCCATAAAATTCTGAAGATGAAGGCAAGAGACTACTTGTAGTATAATGAGGCGGAAGAACCCATGTTATTGGGATTCCAAGAGCAAGAGGAGGATCAGGCACCACCACCAATGAAATGGATGCACTAAACAACTTTGTCTGTGAGTTAGAGAAAGATGATATAAATTCACATGAAAAGGAGACACTGACATCTGTCCTTCCTGCAGATCTGGAAAGGAATGGTAATCCCCAATGAGAAAGAAAGCCTTTTTTTTAGTATATGGATGCACAAAATTGATCGGGCCGACTAGGTTTAGGTTTAGATAATGTAAAAATCTGTATTAAAAATAAAAAGGCAAATTGAACAACCTCAAATACTAGATATGCAACTTACTTCTAAAACAACTTTCATTCAATATGCTTTATGAGAAATCTACAACAGAACAAACAATGCAAATAATATCACTTAGACCCCTACATTAGCTCTTCAGGTTAAAGCTCCTCAACTATTAAGACATCAAAACTGCTTACATCCGCCCCATTATAGCAGCATGAAGACAAAAGATCAAAGGAGCAAAATTAACATAAACACAAAGGACCAATTTAAGTTGCTGACTCCTGATACTGTAGTCCTTTGTTAGTTTTTGATTTTATGAATGAAATGATAGCATTGTATATCAAGAGCATTATAGCCCTGGAGATCAAAACCAGCCCAATGCTCAAAAGTGATTATTTTCTTCAATCAAAAACATTCAAAGTACTCTTGCAAAAGTTCTTGACAGAGAACGATCAAACAAAACATGAGAGTCTTAACGGAGAACGATCAAACAAAACATGAGAATTTTTAATAAAAAACAGAAAGAACATGATAGTCAAGAGTGATTATTATTAAAGAACCAGATAAACATTGGCCCAGTAACTAATCATCTTTGAGGATATGCTCAAGACCTCAAACCATCTCTCGAATAAATCCACAGTATATATCAGTATCACATATGAGAGATCTGTCCCAAATATAACAAAAAAATAGAAGATCAAAATACTCTGCATGCGGCAAGGGCATGTGGGTGCATGTGAGAGAGACGGCATGGAAAACAGAGAGAGGAGAATATTAAGACTCAGATTTGAAATAGCTTTGTACCTTCCATACAATATCTTGATAAAACCAAGCTCTTTCTCCTTCATAAAACTAGTGACTTGATTCTTTTCTGAAGCATCCAATTGATCCTCGTGCTTTTCAGCATTTAAGCGCTCTGATGCATGGAAACCCAATACCTATTCAAGCATAAGCATAAACATAAGGACTATTTTCTCAAATAAATAAACTACCATATAAATATCTAGTCATTCCCAGGCAACAAGCAAGATATCAAATCAGAAGTTAAACAAAGAAAACTGTCCAACCTTCTCATCTTCTATAGTCCACCGGTAATTTCTGCAGAGCTCATAAAAGGAAAACAAATCACCCTGATGACAGCTAACATCATTAGTATTCTGATAAGAAGTAAAATGACCAATATGGAATGTCCTTGTGGCTCGTGAATTACCTCAGAAAACAAAGGATATATTGACATCTCACGGCCAACACCAAGTAGTTCACTTTGCACATTTAATGTCACTGAGGATGGAACCCCTACTTTGATACTGCCAAATGCTTGACAAACAACAGTATCACCACTCCGAAAGACTCTGGCAATTATGGTCTAATCATTTGAAAAATAAGAAAGAAATTAATTAGGTAAACATATAGAGCAAGAAATACAAAGGTAAACAAATCATATAAACAGTCTTAGACTTGGAAACTTCCTGTCTTAAAAACTTAATGATAAATGGAACCTAAAGGCAAAATTGAAAACCCTGTTAATATAACAGCGTGTGAACTGTAAATGTAAGTACTACTTTGCCCATACCACCCAACATTCAAAATGCTTAGCAGTTTACCTACCATGATTTGTAGAATTAAAATGAGTGTTCATCCAAACCAGAACAGAGTAGAATTTGAGAAAAATCTCATAAGAATGAAGCTACGCAACTTCCAATGTATGAGTTGAAAATTTTTCATAAATAAGAGAAACTATTATTCAAATGAAGCAAATCTTAGGATTACACTGAACGACAACTGAAAACTGCTAAATGTATCAATGATCAAGCCTAAAAGCATGTAACAAAGCTCACATTATTGGTGAAATTCTAAATTGGAAAAAACATAAAGTCGGATTGACAAAGTACTTGACAATTTACAAGAAATTGCTGGGATCATTTTTACCGTGTTTCCAGGTGATACAGCAGATACACGTCCTGAAGATTTATGGATCTTTGCGATCTCATCATCCCCACTTGCATATTCAACATATACACCAATCGTTGGCCCTCCTTGTATGATAAGCTACCCATGAGAAACAAATTCAGCACAAGAAAAAAATATCAGAATATCAAAACAATTCATAGAAGTGAACTACATGACAATATGCTTCCTACATCAGTAGACTTTGCAAAATGACCCAGACTATCAAATCTAATAACTTCTATGACACAAATACCAAATGTTATAAGATCCTTTTGTAATGATGAGCTAATGTATTATAATAAAAAAAATTGCTAATCACAATGTCACCTCAACTTTCATGAAGTATGAGAAATATAAAGGGCATACCGCATATGATGCACCAGGTAAAAGGAAGATATCTTGAGGGTCCACTTTTGGTGGTGCATACACTTCAATCTTTATCGGCTGACTCAATATTTCACTTCCAGCATGCTGTAAAGCACTGACCTGATTTCAAGTAACATCTGTAAAGTGGCACCATTCTAAACCCCAACTAAGAAATTGGACAGTAAGAACTACATCAAGATTGAAATTACTAAAACCAATGGTTAACTTACATAAAGAGTTGTGATACCAAGCTTTGTTGCCTTAATCTTAAATTTTGGTTCACGCACATATCCGCTACTGAAAGTCGAAATTCCATCACCATCCACCAACTCAACTATATGATCCTCAATGTGTACTTGGATATTCATGTAAGCAAACTGCATAACAGGTTTCTAGTTACTAGAGCTTCTTTATATCATATAGCAAAACATGGTTTCACATGCATGCACTTGCATGTCCATAGAGACATTGGAAAACAAGGTCAATGAATGTCAATAAAAGGGAAGAAAAAAAATCGTATTCTCAGAGTGGTTAATGTTTCTAGTAAATTAAATCTTCAACCTAAGAAGAAAGATAATCTGTAATACAGCCTTAAAAGTCAAACCTGAGAAAAGTCAAAAATACGTCCATCCTTTATTCCAGCCATAAGATCAATATCGTGAGAACTTCCTTCCTAAAAATATAGAAGGACAATTTGTAAATTGGGACAAGTGAATAATTTTGGGAACCACAATTCCTATTTAAGTGATGGAAACGAATGATACTGAACCTCCTATGGAGATAGAGAGAAAGGGCCACAAACCATGATGCTTAGTTCTTCTTCTGATGTGATCTTTATCCAGTTTACATCTACAACTTGTACCTACAAAGTTGTGTTACGACCATGAGAAATTTACACCGAAAAAGAACATCAATCAAAGAACCATGACCAGTAAACACCATTAAAAAAATGAGGGAAGTAACATAGTACTTGAATGATGTATCCAGAGAATCAGCTATATTACAAATAGATAGGCCAACATTTCAAATGCAGTACCCAAAACACAGAGACAAGGAAAATGCTCATCCCAATTCCAAGTGAAAATAATTACTTTTAATCATGCTTGAGACTTATAATCCATTCAAAACAAGTCAAACATCTGTCCTTTGTTTATGCATGTCCTCTGAAGCTGCAAAAAATTCAGATGCTGAAATGATTGTACAATAACAACTTTAACTAGCCAAAGTTACCGTAGCAAATATTTCCCACTTGTGCTTGAGATATGACATGTCAGATAAGAGAAGGCTGGAAAATTTTATCATGTCATGAGCATAAAACTTCTCCCATAGACCATTTTTTTCCATTTCTTTTTTCCAGAAATATATTGCCTAGAAGTAATTATTCATTAAAAGGACTATGTATCAAGAGAATAAAGTGGTGCTTGCATACAAAAAATTGGACTAAAGAAAAATATAACATATTTCTACAATTCGCTTAAAAGCTCATTATAAGAATCAGCATTAACAAAAAAAATACAGTGGGCGGAAAAATCTATTAATATCAAAAACAGTTGAGAAGTTTCTGTGAACTTAACAGCTTATTTCAAATAGAAAAGCAGAAATAATAACTTACCAGAGCAGACACTGAGAGGGGAGGGGAAAGACCAATGTCATAAACTGTCACAAGGGCTGACCCCAACCCTTTAGGAGACAACATCAGTTGCATGCATTGTAAATCTCTTGGAGGCTGAACAACTTCTACTACCCGAGAATCATTTACAAAAGCTTCCAAAAGACAGCTGCCTCCAGTAGTCGTCAAATTTTCCTGTAAGATGCGAAAGACCGAACCAGAGTTTTTAAGTAATTGCAAGAGGAAAGTAATGCAAAATATGAAGCCAACAATTATGTCCCAAAAGAAAATTGATTTACGAGCCTTAGATTAAATACGGTCATTAGACAATACCTTAGCATTTGGATTGAGAAATAACAAAATGAACTCTGGGCTGACTCTAAGAGAAGAAACAAGCTGCAAAAATAAGGAGATTTAAAGAAACTTCAGAAATGTCCAACCCACCATCCCTTATCTATTGCATATAGGCACACATCCATAGTGTCTTTAATTTCACATATCAAGGGAAATCATGCATCATACCTGCAAACGTACTGCATCTGTAAGAACATTCCCCAAACTCCAACCCAATGCAGCAAATTTATCATTGGCAAGAGTGTCACCAAAACCAATAACGGTAGCACGAAGAATACACTGAAAAGCAAACACTTACTATTCAGACATATGATTATAATAATAAAACCAAGATACCAGGAATATTAAAAGTAAGTACCATTCCTGATTCATTTTGCAAGACCAGAAACCTCTCCCAACAATATTCAGACATCTCAGAGCCATTAGCATCATCCCAGTAGGCGAGCCCATTACAACTGCTCAATTCCCAGCTCAAACGGAGAGAAGAGGAGTTTGCAAAAGGTTCTCTAGAGTTACTAATGCCAACCACAGCTGTTCGAATTTTGCGCCCATTTGACACAGTGATAGGACTGACATGAATAAGTTCTGGAGTGCGATCTGCTTGAATTGAAGTTTGTATAGCTTGATGTTTATTTACTGAAGAAAAGAAGTTTGCCCATCACATGAACGTTAAGTTTAACAAATATCTAAGAATGGCCACTGCATGCAAGATAGATAAATAAATAATTATTTTACCAGGTTCATCAGCTATAAGGACAATTGAAGAAGGAAGGCTACATGCAAGAGACATTGAAACTTCTTCTATTGTGGGCAGAGGATGATCATCCGCAACCAAATTACCTCGTTTGAAAACAATTTTCTGAGTCATTTGTCCAGGAAAAAAGATGACATATTAGAAACAGTGAATTAAAAACAGTAATTCAGAAAGCACATAAAAAGTCAAGTGAAGAAAATTACAAAATTTCCAGCAATTGGGCATGAAACTCTGTACAAACTCTTGTTGCCACCAGATAACCTATGCAGATGAACTTCATCTCTAATGTGACCATATTCTTCATCGACAACTTCCACATTTTCAATGAAGTCAACACCTTTATCCCACTGTTCAGGTCCTCCTAGAAGAAAGATGTCTAGAGATGTCCCAGGGACAAGGTATAACTTCTCCAACTTATAGACTTTATCATCAGCCTCAGCTTGACCCACATCAAACCAATAACCACCATATTGGTTTCCATCACCTGCCTGGTGGACAGCGAGTGGTTGATATGCTGCAATGCGAGAAGAAGCTTTTAACACAAGGGGACCATGAAAAGAATTGTCGAAGTGGTCATATTCCTTGGAAAATGCCACATGAAGCATAGCTCGACCAGAACGAGAGGCATATAGATATGTCCATGAACAGGGTGGACCATGCAACGATGTCAAGATCTCATCATTCTGTGGCATGCTAAAATCAGGCATCTCCCCTGTTGTATTCACGACAACAAAGGATTCACTTCCTGCTGTCCACCTTATTGAGGAATTAAACGCATCACATCTATAAAAATGTGCACCATTAGATGCTTTCAATGTTATGGCAGCTTGAAGATGAGATCCAACAACAGCCTCAACAGGGAAATAATGAAGCATCTCAATAGATGATGGAATAGAAACTTCAATCAATATCTCATCATAATTGAATGAATCCAAAATGGATATCACTTTAATAGCTGCTTTACCCGGCTTCTTGGCCTGGACAACACCAGAAGCAGATATAGATACAGTACCCATGTCTGAGGAAAACCATTTGTAGTCACTTGATGTTTTGGCACAACCTCCTAATGCCTTCAGTTCCACTTCCTGATATACACCAGGGGCCCATGGAAGAGAAATGCTAGAAGACGCCCCACTGCTTTTTTCCAGACTAAACTTCACTTGTTCACACACCATGACTTCTTGCACAACTTTGAGAACCTCCTTCCTCTCATGGTGCCCAACAGAGTAACTCAAAGCTGCTGTCAATTTTCCCAGTCCCTGTGAAGTAGCTTTCAAAAGTCTAGAGTTCCACCATCCATGATGAAGAGCAATTTCATCTGACACGGGGAATAACCTCCAGTAATCTGTCTGGTTATCATACAGCTTAGTATCATCACCATCAGTTAAGTATATTTCTTGTGGATCCAGTCCTTCTGTAAAAACCTTCATTTGAACAATATATTGTCGGCCAGAGACAAGATGCCAACGAGTGGTGGAAGGAATTGTTTGGATTCCTTCCATAGGATAGCCAGAACTAGACAAAGGTAACATGCACAAAATTAAAGAGTCTGGAAGAACCACATTGAGTGATGAAACTTGTATGTGCCCCACAACCCTTGTATCTTCTACAATGACATTGGTCACTCCTAAGCTCAGCGCACTCGTGGAGCCCATCATAGAGTCCACTTTTGCAACAGAAGCGTTTGAAGTGGACCATCTATGATGGGGAGATGGTAAACTTACCACCTGAGGATAATTTCCACGGATGATTTTTAAGCGGTAACGAACAACAGCACCAATGAGAACAAAAACAGGTGAAGGAGGTTCCAATGACATAGCTTCAGCCACAGTTAGAGTTATCTTATCAGTCATTTGGTTGAGTTGTGGCTCAACCAAACGCACAGAAACAATCTCATGTCCAATTTCAACCCCTCTCACAACACACAAATCAGAAAATACACCACTTTCTTCAAGCCTTATTTGGATATCCAAGTCTCCACACAAGCCACTGCAATCACTTAAAGGAGAGTCATTCAAAGGAACATGAACAAGGTGATTAGGCAACACCTCACTTTCCGGCATCAATTGCCACATGAACTTTAAGCCCACTAAGGATGAAAAGACATTGTCTTGGCTATCAAAGGCACGAACACGAAGAGTAGCAAGTCCATCTAAGTCAAGTTTAACAGAACTGTGAAATATTTGAATTCTTGAGAAGTTATCAATAAAAACTTTGCAACGAACAACAATGCCAGTGTTCACATCAGCTGCATAAACAGCAGTCTCCTTTCTACCACTATAAGGAGCAATTGATCTCAACCGTGCACTTGTCGAACACTTGCTACTGGAATTATATTCCGGGATGACAGATAAAATATCGTGATGATCCCATGACCTAAACAAAGTTTTATAGATTAAAAAGGTAAAAACAGACATTCAAAATCGGAAAAATGTGAAAACGAAGACACATTATAACTGTGTAAGTAGCGATACCATTTGAAGCAACCATCACTTCCTTGAAGCCGATAATCCACAGGATTAGTCATTCTGGGAGGCAAAAGGATGTTCACATCGGCAATGTGAGGACCAGCGGACGGATGTGACGCCGTTTGGCTGGCGCTCACCAGAAGAAACCAGAGCAACGAAGCAAACTTCAACATTTTCAACTGGACTCGAAATACGAAACACCATGAAGTTGCAAAGAGCTTGGCGTTGACATAGAAGAGAAATTCCTCACAAGATTTCGCCAAGTTGGGGAAAGTTACGCTCGTTTAGATTATCAGGGTTTAGTTAGGGTTTTGGGTGGAAGGGTAGGCTAGTAGAGTCAGAAAGAACAAAATGAAAATGACTACGTGGTGGGATGGAAAACGTGGCGACATCTATTAAATAATTATTATTATTATTTCATAAAATAAATTTATAAATATAAATTTTTAAGTTATTTTGATTATAATTAAAAAATTAATTTTAAAATATTTTATAAAGTAATTTATATAAATATTTTTAAAATAAATAATTAATTAATTTTTTATTTGATTAAAAATATAATAATAACTATTTTATAAATAATATAATTTAAACATTATATAAATATAAATGATTTGTTACTATATTAATAATAATTCTATTATTTAATTTAATAAATTAATTAATTATAAAATAACAAGAGTGAAATTATTTAAATAATAATATAAACGCTTATAGCAGTTTGTCAGTTATGGTTTCTTATTTAAATCATTGATGTATTTTTAAAATTGGATGTCGATAAAGATTGTATTCTTATTTTATATTAAATGAAATCATCTACTATCTCTACTAAAAAAAACTAATTATTTTCATTCCAAAAATGCCCCTCGAAGAGGCCGCTTAACATAAATCACCAAAATTTCACTCCTGCCTGTAACCGACCATATCCGTCTCGATTTTAAAAATACATGATGGAAAACAAGTGGCGAAATAAATTTATTAATTAAAAATATATACACGTCATCCAATTGAAAAATGAGTGTCACGTGTATCTTTCAGCCTATGTACGGTGTGAGAAGTTTCAAATGGAGAAAAACAGTTTCCAGTTGCAGATGGAATGGTGGTGATCATAATTTCAGCAGTGTTTTAATCAATAGCAAGAAAAGAAAATAAAGAGCATAAATCAGATAGCGTAAATGACGAAGATGATAACATTGTAATAATGTTTTTATTAAAGAAAACCAGTTGTTACATTTGTGTAATACATTTTGTATTTATAGTTGGAATGTAAATTCTAAACTTAAGCATCAAGTGTTATAAAACATAATTCGGTTATAAAATTCCTAATAATCACGGGTATTGTTTTGCTTGATTGATATCGTGTCACTCTTCCATGCATTATATTGTGACTCCCCTTGCATGTGTTTGTTTATATTTTTCCTGCGCATGTTTTTTATGCCATCAGTAGTTGCAATATTCTTTTGCTCATCAGCATCATTGCACTCATTCTTAACATATGCTAATTTGTTATTTGCTATAATATTGCTATCTACGATATCATATGAATAATATCCCCTCAAACTCAAAGCCATATGAATAACATAATATTTGTTTTCATGAAATTGAAACAATGAGATAATTAAAAGATTTAAAGAGTATCTATGCTGATTGTTAATAAGAGATTAAATGATTATCAATAAATTCGTGAGCTAAAACTCAATCACGTATAAAATATAAATTAATTTTGACATGTTTAGTGCGTACATGACACGTATGATTGACTACAAATGTGATATTACTCGTATAGTCACACCAACTTATAGGAACACTAGTAAGAGTAATTTGTAGTTCATTTAACAAATATTCTCTTAAAATATTAGTTAAAACTCGATATTCAGTTTCTACGATGAATCTTGAAACAACACCTTTCTTTTTAAATGACCAATAGACATGGTTAATATCTAAATAAACAATCAAACATGAAATAATCTCATGTCATCTTTACTTGATGTCCAATTAGTAACAACAAATTATTGAAACAAATGATAATTTGATGCTTGAAAATTAATGCCATAAGAACATTTACACTTTAAATATCTTAAAAATCTCTTCACAACTAAACCAATGAGGTTAAAGAGATTTAGATATATAATAGCAAATTTTATTAACAACGTAAGAAAAGATATGATCTTGTTATAATAAGATATTGTAGAACTTTTACTACATTGCGATAGTACGTAGCATTTTCAAAAACATATTCCTATAAATAAACCCTATGTTGACATAGAGCAGACTTTCTTTACAATTATCCATACGTGATTTGATTAATAATTTTATGGCATATTTGTTATGTGAAAAAAAATAGATTTCCATTTAATAGTCTTTTGATTTTAATATCAAGAAAATAGTTCGATAATCAAGATATTTGAGAAAGAACTTGGTGAAAAGCTTTGATAAGATTGTGAACTTCATTGTCATTACTTCCCGTTATGATGATATCATTTACATAAATCATGAGATAAATTATAATTACTAATGTTAGATTTTAATTACACAAATCTCATCTATATAAAAGCAAGTCTCTAAGTATCAAAACATACATTAGATACTTGTTTCAATTCATACGTAGCTTTGTTTAACTTGCAAATATATTGTGTATAAGTAAGATTTTAAAAACACTTTGTTTAGATTATATAAACTTTCCAATTTAAATTGTCATTTAAAAAGATATTATTGATGTAAATTTTATATTCGTGATAGATTGAGTTTATTAATGATTTTCACATTAACCTATTTAACTACTATACTAAAAATTTAGATGAAATTAAATCCAACTTGTTGTTTGTATACATACTTCATCACCTTACATTTATTTTAAATAACATTTATATATTTTGGAGGTGGTAACAAAGTTAATATTAAATTCCAATGATATAGATTCCTTCCGCAAGGCATCATGCAATGATGCGCTGTCAGATACAAGTCCCTGCACATTATGTTTAATAGTTGATGGAAGATATGTGAGATAAGTTTTGGGTTTAAATATTTCATGTTTAACTCGAGTGAATGGTTAGTTAAGGAAGAAGTATAAGAAGTATTTTGAGAAGGTATGACCTGTTGAAAAGGCATAGGATTTGTCTTAAATTTGATGCCGTCAGGTTGAGAAGAAAAAGCGTTTGGTTCAACTGAAGAGAAAATCGTGGGTAGGAAAATTGAAATAATACCAATGGAAAATGTATTGTGAGAAGAAGTACATTGTTTAAGGAGTAACATTACATGTTTTTACTTATTTTTATTCTGTCTAATATATAAATAATTTAATTATTTAATTAATATTATTTTAATTATTTAATAAAAAAATATATCTTTATTTTCTCAATAGAATTAAAAATAAAACTTAATGTACATGAAATTAAACCTTATTTTTTTGTTTTGTTAAATATCAGATATTTACTTTTTATTAATATTCGTTTGTTTACCGGGAAGAAAGGAAACCCAGCTCGACGGCGAATACATCTTTCCGTTATCGTTCTCACTGCTCAAACAGCAAGGATTGGTACTATTGAGTTGGGACAGCTCAAGTAAACGGGACTTGGAGCTAGAAAAGCAAATCCAAATGAATCAAGCTCTACCATTAGAGCCAAATCCGAAGCTTTTTCTGTAAAATCACTACAGAAGCTGGTCTTTCATTCCCATCGAATAACAATGAGCAAGACTAAGATTGATACTCCCAAACTAAAGCAACGACCTATCGTGCGCTTGGGGATCTTCCTCATCTCACACAGCCTTTTATTCAGGTACTCTTTTATCTTTCTCGTTATTCACTGAGATCGATATCCATTACAATCGCAGAATATATACCATGATTCATTTCCCCTTTGTGGCATGTTGGACGGACTGTTTCAGCGTTCTTTGCTGCACCTCTGGTGTTTTTGCTACCGATACTTGCTAAGAGCACCTATATTTCTGAGAATGCCCTTATGCCGGGTCAGTTCCACTTCTACTTCCAAATTGAGCTTAAATTGTTTCCAATTTATGCTGTGATTTTTAGTGGGTTTGAGCAGGGATGATATCATATTATTTTTGTATGATATGATTTTTGAATTTATATGTTGTTTATATGTCATTGAATCTTACAGGCTCTGCGGATCCTATGCTTTCTAATCATGAGGTTTCAGAGGCAAATAGATTGGTAAATGATGTTATGGCTTCCTATTCGGAATCGCGATGGACAGACATGTATATACTCGCTCGATGTAGAGCATCAGAGGGTCTAATTCTGTGCAATCTTGTCGTCATTTCGATTTCTGCTTTTGTTATATCGAGTTTCTTAATTTAGCATTTCCTTTAGGCTAAGACTCTATTTGAAACTAGAAAAAGGCCACACGTGGGCCCAAAATATTTTCTGTTTGCACTCTGTGGATCTCAAACACTGTTTTATGATCTGTTTTCCGAAGTACACGTAGGAAATCTTAGCCAATTGTGTGACTGTTGGTACTGATTTATATTTTAGCTTGTTTCAAGTCTGGTTAATAGTATATTTACTACCAGAATCAGGGCGTGTAGAATAAGTCTATTTTCTTATGGTGTAATCGAAACTTGGTCAAGTGGAGGCCATGTTTGATTATTTATTTGTCTCTGCTAAATAGTGTAATTTAAATGCATGATAGGTAGTTTTCTTTTGTTTGTCAAACATCTTTTTATAGAAATTTATTTTACTTGCGAGATTTATATGCTTAGAAATGGTATCAATAATGCTTCTCAGCTTGTTTTGCAATTTTTCTGAATCTTCTTCCTCTCCTCTTTTCATATACTCAACATTTCCTACACATGTTGCAAGTTCATTATCCTCACCTGCTTTTCCCAACTGAATAAACTAAGAAATCTTGACATAAAATGCTCAGCCATCTGTCTTTTAATCCTCTGTAACAGAAAGACTCATAGACTGATAGCACAATATATGTCAGACTTGGGAGCTGAAGTTAGCATTCACAAGTTCCATCCTCACTGAGTTCAATTCCGTCCGTTGAGCCTTTTTTCTAATCCTGATTCTGCAATATTTGAGAGGAACATCAGTTTTTCATCATATGGTGTCAATACTGTCGGAATAGTTAGAGCCACACGTGGTGATGGGAAAGAAGCTATTGTCCTTGTGACACACAACAATTCTGTTAAGATTAGTAAGGCTGAGGCTTTTTCTCTGGGCATTGCATATTCTGTTTTTTCTTTGCTCCCAAGAGTGACTTGGCTGGCCAAGGATATCATTTGGCTGGTTGCAGATTCCCAATATGGAGAATATGCTGCAGTTACTGCATGGTTAAGAAACTATCATACACCTGCATTTACAAGACCACATACCATAGATTCAGAAACATGTCTTGAAGCTGATGATCAGTATGAAGTCAAAGAGAACCCATAGATGGATAAGAATATATGTTATGGATTTAGACGTTCTGGGATGATGGCTGCAGCTCTTGTAATTAAAGTTGTAGATAAAAGTGAACAGTATGATGACAATCTGAGCTTGTATGCTGAGGCATCCAATGGACAGATGCCAAATCTTGACCTCATCAATATAGTGAGTTATTTAGCTGCACATAGACAAGGGTTTCATATAAAGGTGGATAAGTTTTGGTCTATATTTGAATTCAAATGGCTGAACATCTTGGGTGAGTTGTTTGAGTCAGTAGGACAAGTGATAAGAAGCTTAAACCCGCAATGGAAATTTGGTATCCCAGCAGCTGATTAGGTCGATGGTGCTGCTACTCTGGCAAGATCATTGTATAACCAGGTAGGCCTATTATTCAGTCTCTCTTTTGATTATCATTTCCCTTGTTCACCTTTTATGTGTAGATGTTAATGTTGTTGGGAGCTTACACCTGATAGTATGCTCAGGTTTCTGATATTAGGCTTTGGGTGTTCCGACTGGTTCCCATGGTGTTTTTCGTGAATATCATGTTGATGCAATTACCTTGGTAATTCCATCCAAAGCTTCTCTTTATAACAAGAACAGACACAATGAGTTCCTTTTGAGAGGTGGCCGGTTAGTGCTAACATATATCCTTTTTCATTAGTGTGTGTGGACTTGCTCTTTAAAGGCAAAAGTTATCACTGTGTTATCTTCACATGTCCTGTTTTCTGATGCAGGCTAATTGAAGGGATCATACTATCAGTGAACAACCTCCTTGAGAAGTTTCACCAATCATTCTTTCTATACCTACTAACTTCTCCTAGTAATTTGTGTCTGTTGGAGTCTACATGATTGCTTTTGTACTCCTTGTTGCACCACTTCCTATCGGTGCAGCATCATTCTACACAAATGCAAATAACTCACACCTATACAAACCTTTTCCAACTGACGAAGCTGCTATCACCCTCTCATCATGGAAATGGATCAATGCAGCAAAAAACGTTTTCGTTGTTCACTTCTGGGGCTTCATAGTTTTGTTACTTCCTTATTTAATATGTCAAATACCCCAGCTAAGCTCAACAACTAGCCTTCTCATCTGGTTTTCCATTTCAGTGCTTGGTCTTCTAGTCAGGTATATTATTTTGGCGGCTTCATCTTGCCAATGCAATGCAACCCAGTTTCATGTTGGAGAATGGGACATCTTGAAGTCGGTGACTATCTCAGCTGTTTTCATTGGTTTGTGTCTCATGTCGGTCATCAACTTTGCTACAGCAGAGATTGGAGGATTACTGATTGTGCCAATGTGTTTGATGACTCAGCCATTGAGATTTGATGTTAAAGCAAGGAACTTTAGAAGTTTCTCAAGGCTGGCTAATCTTGCTTTTGCTGTTGTTGGATTTCCACCAGCTGCTTTTATACTGTTGAAAGCGCATTTGAAGGCTTCGATGGAGTTAATATTGGTGATTTCTGGAACTGGTTGGAATCTCTCTGGGCATGGAGCAGTGCTACTTACCTCTTTTTCGGTATGGCTCATCTACCATGTTGGATATTATGCGTTGACGTTTTATTTGAATGTTAACACATCAAGGTTCATACCCCTGAACTAACGGTTCGGATGGTATTTGCTATTAACGTGACTTTGAAGTCGCAGAGTTGAGCTTTACCATGAGCGTGTATGTATAACTTTTCCAAGTAAAAAAGAAAAAGAAAAAAGAAAATTCAATGTCCATAACCTTTCCCTGTATTATTTAGTTAGAATTACAAATAAAAGCTTAAGAACATTGTTCTCTTTATCCCTGACAAATTTGTGACCTTATCCATCTTTTATCTGATTCTCTAATTGAAAATTTCCATCCCACTCTCGTGAGTCATAACTCGTAATTATTTATAAGGGAGAAAATTACATCGATAGCCCTGAAGTTTTATCTTTCAACCCGTATACTTACTGGAGCTAAATGAACAGTCAATTTTTTTTTTGGGGGGGGGGGGGAGATGGACCCACTGTTCTTAATACGTGGACATTAATTTAAATAAAATTAATAAAGTAAGAAATTGAATAAAAGTTAAAAGAATGAATTTTATTTCTATTTCTCTGTATCTCTTGATATTCACTGAGGGTACTAATTTCTGCTTAAATTAATTCAATTCAAATCAATTTTAATCCAATTTAAATTTAATTTGAATAAACAGAGGTGAACCTAAATTCAAATAAAACACAAACGTGCTAACAAAAATTGACTTAAATTAACTTGAATTGTTAATTGTATATTTTTTTAATTAATTTTATCTTCTTCTTTTTTTTGTAAATAAAAAAAACATGCTTAACGATTAAAACTCATTAGTTTAAACAATTCATGAAACACCAAAAATGTGGGAAATAATATCGCAACAACTAGTCTTTTAAATAAATGATAAATCAATATTGAACGAACAATTCATACATATAACAAAGTCTACATAGATAATATAAATGCTCACACACTATTATAGTATAATAATTAGTTAATAAGCATTTCATTAAGCATAGTCATTTTTCTTAAATTCGAAGGCAAATCATATATTGATCAAAATAATGAAAAAGCAAACCTCGTATCCTAGCTCAACTCTCTTCAAAACTAATTGTTTGGGGTGTTATGTAATAGGGTACCACATGTGCTGAAGGTACTCATGGATTATGTAAAGGTTCACGTAAGAAAATATGATTGCATGAAGTGTTTTGGGTACACAAGGTGTATAGTGTGTGAGGTACATCTTACATGAGATGGTTATAGCACACAAGTTGTCCTAGGTGTATGATCTTAATGAGGTGTACAATTTGACAAGGGGACATAAAGACATGAATTTTAGAAAGCACAAACATGACCTTATCATATGAGAAAAGATTTGATGGCAAGTTAGACATAATCATTCCATTGAGGTGTGAACACTAGAGGTGGTAACATATATATATAGATAAAAATATGGGTCCAAGTGACCCATTAAAAATATCTTACTCTCTCTTTGTATGAACTCTCTAACCATATAGCATTTGAATTTTTCCATAAACATTAATAAAGTATTGTTAAAATTTTGAGGCACTCTTTGCAATACATTGTCCATGGCTTCAAAGTAAAAAACGAAAGTGGAGTAATTTAGAATGTTATGCTCAAGGCTACCATTTTTTTCCCAAATGCATCGAAAAACCTTTATAAAAGCACATGGACCCATATTGTGAAGCGATTAGTTATCACACAAGCAACAATAGTCAACTTAATCGTTTCATGTTCCTCACTAATTAGGTCTTCAATCTCAAGTGTTAGATTAAGTTATTTAATCCAGTAAAAACTTCCTCCATTCCTAACCAAAATTATGCATAAATAAATAAATACTAAGATGATAATTAGACTAAATGCAAACTCTGTTATAAGAAACACAAATTATGAACGATGGAACCTAACAAGGCTAACAAATTCTAAAATAAATCACGAACACAATATAATTAATAGCAACACACAATGCACTAAGAACATATTAAAGAGAGCAACTTAATTTAAGGAAACACAATAGAAAGGATGCAAATAAATTGCATAAAGAAGCACAATAAAAGAGCAAATAGACGAGTCTAAAGAACTTAATAACTCACAATTTTTTTTGAAAAATCTATAAAATTTAAGGATGAACTTAGCAAGATCGAGGTGAAAAAAGAATCAAGATGAATCGATAAAAAAAGAATGTTTATTGGATATCTATAAAGAGATAGAGTTATTAGAAAGAGTGGATTTTGCTATGTCTAATTATATTAGTCTCTATGTTAATGGAATTTTATTATTAGTACGATGATTAGATTCTACGATGATGATGAATTTTTTCCCTTCTATTTTTTCATTTAAATAAGATGATATATATTCAATCATACCTTTGACAAACTTTAAACAATTTCAAACAAATTGATTGGAATTTTCATCGAATACCATGAAAGTTTCTAGCTTTGCAACACCTTTAACATTTGCATCCTTGGACAATCTCTTGAAACCTAATGTAAAATTTGTAACCTTTATGCAATAAAAATTCATATTAGATTTAAATTTAATGAATTTTTAAAATTAACATAATCAAAAATTAACGAAAAAGAAAACAATGCAAACTTAAAAGGGCTAAGAAATGACTTCTATTAAGGAAGGTCGCATCATTCATATGAAAGAAATTCAAGTAATGTTTAGATTATTGGAGTAAAAAGTATCTTTCTCGGAGAAAAATTGGGATGATATAAAAAATCTTCTCAAATTTTGAAGTAATATCATAAGTACTTTTAAGTTTCTAAAAATATCATAAATATCTTTTTAAGTTTTCAAAAATATTACAAATACTTTTAAGTTTTCAAAAATATTACAAATACTTTTAAGTTTTAAAAATATCACAAATACCTTTAAACTTTCAAAAATATCACAAATAACTTTAAGTTTTTAAAAATGTCTTAAAATAATGAAATTTAAAGTTATCGAAATTGAATAACAATATTTTATAGATAAAAGTAAAAAATGGTAGAAACAATAAAAAATCTAAAAATAACATAAATGAAAACACAAGAAATCTCATGATATTTATCTCAAGAAATGATAATTAGTAAAAATAAAAATAAAAAATAAAGATTAAATCTTAATAAATGAGATGGATTTAAAGATTTATCATTATTAAGAATAAGAAAAATATTTCCAATAAAATATTTTGTTTATTATGAAACAAGTAATAAAAAAACAAGTATAAATATTATCGATGCAAAAAGAATATATAATATACCATTGATTGACAAATAAACTATTATAAATAAAATATCAAAAATCTTTCAAAAGAATAAAGAAAAAAATTAGATATATCTATTTATGAGGAATTCAAATATTAATAATAGCGTATTTTAGATAAAGAATTGATATATAAATAAAACTAACACTGTTAGATAATAGGATAATAAATGAAAAAAATGTCTTATTAATAATGATTCATGAAAACATAGGATATCAAAAATTACAATAAATATTAATGATAAGAACTTAAACCAAGTATTAAGTTTAACATATGAATTTGAAAGAAAAAATTTAATAAAAGAAGGAAATAATTTATTTTTAGTACACTACATAATATGATATTTATTAACAGATATCCATAATATTTCAATAAATGTACAAAATGAATTAATAAAAATAGATAAAAATTTTCAAGAAATCGAACAAATAATAAAATAAAAAATATTAACAGATTTTGAAATACCAGAAGAATAAAAATTGGATGTTAAAGAAAAACCTATGATATAGGTTGAAAAAGTAATATAGTAAGAAATAGTAATGTATCAAGGTTTATATTTAGAGATCTTGAAGTTAAATCTCTTACCAAGAAAAAGATGTGATAGGTCTAAAACAAGAAATTAAAATAATGAAAGCATTAATCTATGACATAATACTAAGAAGAAAATGATATTATTATTATCCCAACAATATTCAAAAATAAACTATAGGATATAGAACCAGATTTTAATGAAAACTTAAGAGGTATATCAAAAAACTAAATAACAATAATGAAAGCTTTAATTTTTTTGATAGAAAAATTGATATAGTACAAGAATTAAGCATCAAGTTCTTACAATAGATAAATAAAACACAAAAGGACTTTCAAAAATGAAGATTAGCATACGTTGGAACTATTATAGAATGATTAATTGTTCTTCCGACCCAAATAGGTAATCGAGACTTAAATGAGGGTGGAAACTCCAACCATAAAATCTTTTCATGAGCCCTATATCAATTCGACCAAGCAAGTTTTACAACGTGAATTGAATAATCAATACAACAAAAGTTCAAAATAAGATCCTCTATTTAACACACAACAAAAATAACTTGTAGTAAGAAAAAAGAAAATGCAATTAACACATTAGTGATAATGTTCCTCGCAGGTTTTTGTCCATGCATAAACATAACAAACATCACACACTATGTAAGATAATCATACATACTGAAAAACTATAAGAGATATCCATTCTCTTCAAGACCTCATATGTGGAAATATTGAGTAAATGATGATTGTACTTTTACATCATGTAATCATAGTTTACATAAACCATAATGTAGAGTCTAACACTTGTTTACAAGTATGTATAAAAATAACACAAGAAAATTATAAAGTTAAAACAATATTTTAATAAGAAACTTAAAGATTTGTCTTTAAAAAATAATATAAAAATAATAACAGCTTTGTAAAATAAATAGTCATAATTTGATATCAGATCTATAAAAAAGAAATACATTATTATATGAAAAATTAATCCTGTTAATTATTTAAAAATATTAATAATATTAACTATAATTTTCAGAGATATCATTACTCTTTTTATAAACATACAAAGATATGCTAAATTTTACTTACATGAGTAATAATTTTTCAAAGAAATCACTAAAAAAATAAAAAACAAAACTTAGCTTACAAAAAGCACTTGTGTTATTTTTATTTTTGGGAAAATATTTCCAAATTAAGCTATTATATACGGTAATTATAGGATTTTAATCATCTAATTATTTATTATAATAATTTAATCATTTTATTATTAAAAAAACAATAATTTTTTTTTATTTTTTTTTAATTTTAATTATTTCATTATCCTTCTATCCATATATTTAAAAAAATATATATCCATTTTATTTAAGTGTGAAAAAAATAACAATATTAGTCTTAAAAGTTATAAACATAAAAATAAACTTTTTATGATCATTTTATATATTATTACTATTAAAAAGTCTAATACATCATTTTATATTGAATAATATTTAAATTAAATTATGATAATTTAAAATTTTGTTTAATTAAATCTAATTTAAGTATTATTTTTGTTATAAGAGTTTTTTTCGATTTCTTAAAAAAACATGTTTAGGGAATAATATTTGTTAAAGAAAAACAAATTAAATATTTTTTGTAAATTCAAGATTGCGCGAAACGCGGGCTGCAGATAAGCGCGAAAACTCGAAAACATATACTCTGGTTTTTCCCCCCAAAAGTACGGGCAGAGCGGGCAGGCAATTAAAGTGGGTTGGGTTTATTTTGGCCATTTGAAGGGCCAGCTTGGGCGGGCAAAAAGAAAGGCAGGCTAAAACCGCGTAAAACAGGATTAAAGAAGCCGAAAAGCCATCTGGGAACGAAAATTAAGGAAAATGGTAATCTGTTTATACATGTTAAAAAAATATTACCATTTATTTTAAAATAATGTTTAGGTTATGCTTTTTTATAATAATTTAATTACATTATTATTAAAAGTTAATTATTTAAAGATAAATTTTATTTTTTTATTTTTTCATAGATATTATTTTAATTTAAATTACAATAACAGAAAGAATCTATAAAAAAATAATAAAAACAAATATAAAAATTATCATTAAAAATAAACATAAAAATATTCTTGTGGAATTATTTTTTAATAATAATATGATTAAATTGTTATAAAAATAAATTAATAATATTAAATAATTTAAATATTATTTTTAAAATAAAAATGAGATTTGTATAATCATTTTTTCATTTTTTTATCAAAATGTTACTTATTATGATATAAAATATGACTTAAATCTAGTGAAAATTCTTATGCTACTAATTGAACAACTTAAAAAAACTAATGTGATAATATAAATAATTAAAGTTTTTTTAAAAATAAATTTTTTTCTATAATTTCACCTACGAAAATATTAGTATTCGTAACTTTAGAATATTTTTTTATTTATACTACGATAATATTTTTATTTTTAAAAATTTAAATCATTAAATTATTAATCAAAATTTTAAATTACTATATACGTGTTTTTACTTGAAATGAAAATAGCAACTCATAAAAGATATATATACCAACCTTATTTTCAATACGACAAACACTACTGTTAGGGCAAATAATTTTTTTTTTAAATAGATAATTTATTTTAAAAATATTAATTTTAATATTAAATTTTTCATTCTCTTAGGATTCCTTATTTTGACCACGTGTAAATGTCTACCTCTTTCACTTTTCAATCATACATCGGATTCCTCTTGGCTTCTGTTTTCAAAATATGTAATTATATATAATTCACATTTATTCCCACCTCTTATCCTCCAATTATATCTCTCAATCCAAAAGCCTCATTGGACTTTCAGTCTGTACTAAAGAGCACTGAATATTGAATAACTAATAACATGATTAGTTATTTTAAAAAAAGTTTATGAAATTTAGTTATTTTATTATTATATTTTTAGATAATTTAATTACTATTAATTTTATTTTTTTAAAAAAATTTAAGTTTAATTTAATTTAACTTTATGTTTGAAGATAACGTATCAAAAATTAAAATATTAAAATTATCCAAATTATTAATTTATCTATAAATATAACATTAATTTAACTTAATTATATCAATTCAAATTAAAATATCTAATATATCTAGTTTATAAAAATAAAAAAAAAATTAAGTGTAATTTTTCATAACTAATACCACTATTCGATTAAGCTTATTAGCAGCCTATGCATTTCTAGAACTTTTATACTATTGTAGCATTTTATTTTGTGTTTTGGATGTATCATTGCTTTTAGGTATTGAATAAGTCTCTTTTTTCCTTCTTTCTTTTATATCTAACGTATAAAATCAAAATCTTCTCTACATCCATATTAACTATGTAAAAACAAATATAAATATAATTCAATATATCAATCAATTTAAACTATCTAAATAATTATATTTTAATCCATTGTAAAAATAAACATGGCAAATAAATAAAAGCATTAATTTATATCCATGAGAATTTGACTTAGTCTCTATTGTATAAGAATATAATTAATTTTTATTATCTAACATATATGTAAACACATGAAAAACTAGCTTATTAAACATATCACATGAGACTTGACTTAAGTTGAAAACTTTCATCAATACATTAAAAATAATAGTGATTTGTATATAAAGCTTTAGTTATGTCCATCTATTTTATTTCTTGACATTAGTATAAAAAGTATATATAGCATCGGTTTTTAATCGTGACTGTAAATATTTGACCACAGTTATAAAAATCGATGCCTAAATGAGAGAGATTATAGATTGTTACCTATGACCTTGATCTTTCAATAACCAAGGTCATAGGGTATGCATACATTAAAAAAATATAATTATTAATTATAATATTAAAAATCACATTATATTAAAATTAAAAGTATAATTAGATTTGAGAGTTTATTATACATTAAAACATAATAAAACCTTACTATTACAAATTGACTTTTTATTATTAATTACAAGCATTTATTAGTGTACTTTAAATCAACATAATCAAGTCCACAACGACTTCAACAGAAGTGTAAAGGCAAATACCATAGGCAGGTACGCTGGTGGTGGTGCGTTGGGGTGCTACGCTGGTACTGGTGGTGGTGTGTTGGTTAAAAGAGAATAGAATTAGATGAAGTGAAATTTATGGACAAATGGTTGGAAACATGTGATGCTTGTGTATGTAATTGAGTAGAAAAGTACATAATAGTATTCTTGACGAGACAATAGATGAAATGATACTCACTCATGACATGTGTTTTGTTTGAATCATTTTCCTCATTATTAAAACAATCAATGTTTAACTTCATGTTAAAATCAACGGTCTTTTTCTTGACTTTTGGATCATGTTCAATAGTTTCAATAGTATTTTCCTACATAAACATTATAGTCATAATTTCCAATACAAGAATGAAAGAATCATATGGTGCATAACTAGTTAAATACTCTTAATTAACACACCTTGGTAAAGCCTTAGCTACTCGACGAAATCAAATACTACTTGGTGATACTCAGACTAAAACATTACAAAAGTGTCTCTTCAAGCTCATTTATACTAGAGATAAACCAACGAAATAAACTTCATTAGGAACACTCTATTTATTCCATACACAGAAAAGAATATTACAAAATCCACTTAGTTCTGAACATTTCAAAAACTCTCGACAAAATGATGAGAAGAATTTAGCAATTTCCATAAGCTTGACCAAGGATCATCTAAAAACTAGTATATTACTTTCAATATAATCTGTTAATTACTTGTGATTACATCTATGTTGCTTTATAGACCTTTAACTGCATCAGAAAATACAAGGACAAAAAAGATACCCCAACAAGCAATGAAATGCGCCATAGAACATATAAATATGCATCATATATATAACATCAATACAAATCAATAAGCTCTCTCCTATAATTACATCAATACAAATCAATAAGCTCTATAGTCTAAATAACATTGCTTTCATACTTTCCACAAGACACTAAATACTGAGATCAAAGTTCATAATAATCAACGTAACATTAAAAAATGTAAATCATGCCTATTCTAATGCATTGACAATAATAATCAACAAACCTTAAGGCATATACAGTTTATATAATTTAATGACATCACCCAATTAATGTACAAAAGTAATTTATTGAATATAAATGCAAACAGCGACAATGACCTATTTATTCTGTAACATAAATAACCTAACTTGCAGCCTTATCAATTAATATAATGAATACCCTGAAAATGAAACAACACTGCAAGGAAATATTGCACCAGCACTAAGCACTAATCCAAGCACCAGTACCAGTACCAAGCAATAGGACAAACATGAGAAATTAACATATTACCAAAAAATACAACAAGCTAAGCACCAGCACCAGCATTGAGCACCAGGCTAAACACTTGCAATTAGCATATTACCAAAAACTAACAGGCCAAGCACTAGCACTAAGCACCAGGTACCAGGCATCAGACACCAACACTAGGCACCAACACCAGCACCAGCACCAAGCGCTAGCACCAACACCAACATCAAGCACCAGGCAAAGCACCAACATTAGCAATTAGCATATTACCATAAAACAATCCTGAGGTAGAAGCCTGAAAGTAAAAAAAAGGAAAGAAATTAATACAAAAACATAACTAGAAATTATCGAACCACTGCTCCTATCTGGATTATAAAATGTATCAAGTGTTGCAAATAGATTATAGAAAGAAATTTCAACCAAAGAAGTAAAGACTACAGAGAGATTTATCATACAACTATATTACTTATCGAATGCCTGGGAAGTAGGAACAACCCTAGCATAAGAGCACCAACAAAATAGAGCTTCTCAATTAAAAGGGAAAAGGAAAAGATAAAAGGAAAAGAATATGAAGATGTTGACCTCCTTCCAGCACATCCAAAAGCAAAGGACAATCATTGCGACAATAGATCTTAACAACCTTTTCGTTACGACCCTTGTATGTGTCTCGAACCACCTGAACTTTATTGTCCTTGCGAACTATCATAGAAACTTCTACCAGAGATTAGTGGAGAGAGGGGCACTCATTAACCCTCAGGTTGCTCTGGGATATCTTTGAAAAGGGTGGATCGAGATCGAAGAAGCTAAGGTTTAGGCGATGAGCAGAGAAAAGAAATTAATAATGGCTAAGAAAAAAAAATTGTGTACGTATGTATATAGGGTATATAGTTAGCCAGTGAAAAGAGAGAGAAAGAGAGATGGAAAGAGGAAAAAGAGAAAAGGAAAAAAATGATACAAAAATTCGGTGTTTGATCGATGTAATTTTAAAAAGAAAAAAATTGATAACATATATCTATAGTTTAGGTTTTTAAATATCCGAGACTATAGAGTATGTCTATAGTCTCACTTTTTAAATAACCGAGGTCATAGGGTATGTCTATGACCTCAGTTTTTAAATAACTGAGACTAAAATCCTATGGCCTCAGTTTTTAAAACTAAGTGTTTGAGACTATATATATATTAGTAGCGTTAAACCTATCACAAATTTCCAATATAAGATAAGATGCTTCAATTATGTTTTTAGAAATATAATAATAGTTTCCTTTTACTCTGCTAATGATTGAACCTTTTCTTTTTTAAACATATTATTTTGTAGGTTATTGAACAGGAAAGAGTTCCTTCTTTCCTAACGTATACTTGTAGCTCATGAAAAGCACCAACAAGCACCCAAGAATGAGTTTCAACCATAAATTATACTAAATTACTCGAACCTCTTCCTTTCATATCTAATTCCATACATAAGGTAGGTCAACCAAAACCATCAACCTTTGTATCCACCGTATTATCATTGTTAAGCACAAATATTACATCCATTATACACACAATACTAGGATGATAGACTTGTTGGATAGCATATAGTGCATTCATAATATCAGACTTAAATATCTTCTATACTCAAGGCTATCACAAATAAAAACAAAAAAATAGAACCAACCAACATAAACTTAACCACAACTTAGAGTAAAGTAAAAAAAACAAAGCAAAACATGTTTAACCGCACAAGTAAGAGAACAATGTCAAGTACCAGCTACTTTTTAATCTGTTTAAGTTTTAGAACTCTGAAAAATGCTTACTTTATTGAACTCAAAACCAGCCTTTATGTAGGCTTTGGATTACAAATAAGTTACCACGTTTTTAGCTACTCCTAGATGTGGATTTTTTGAGCCCTAAAGCTTCGGTGAAGCATTCAAACTAAAGGAAACAACCAGCACATACCACTGACTACACTCCCTTTAAACCAGGGAGATTTATTCAAAACAGGAGCTAACAGAAATTCCTAAAAATCAGCTTTGAAAATAACTAGGTTAACACTTAGATTTCCTCCCTTAAACTGTATTACATATTGATGCAATCAGTTTACTCTATCTTTGAACACATTCTCATCTTGTCTCTGAGCTTTAAGAATGCTTCAAACTTTAGTGGCTTTGTCATGATATCATATATTTGTTCTTGAGTAGGGCAATATATCAGTTCCACAGTACCTTCATTTGATAGTTCACGCAAAAAATGATATCTTACGTGTATATGTTTGCTCCTTCCATGTAAGACCAGATTTTTCGATAGTTTAATTGTAGAGCTATTATCACAGTAGATGGTAGTGCACTTGCAATGAACATGCCCAATTTGTTCAAGAACTCTTTTTATCCATATTTCTTGGCAAGCACAATAGGCTGCTGCAATAAACTCAACTTCAGTTGTCGAAAGGGTTACAATATGTTGTTTCTTGGATGCCCAAGACAAAACTTCATTTCCCAACAAGTAGATAAACCTTGAGGTGCTTCTTCTATCATCTAGATCACCTGCATAGTCACTGTCTGCATATCCTACCAAGTTTTTATCTCCTTCTTTCTTGTATGCAACTCCTAGCTCTATAGTACCTTTCACATATCTAAGAATCCTTTTAGCAGCTAAGAGATGCTCTTTAGTGGGATGCTCCATGTATCTGCTGACCAAATTTACAGAAAATATTAGGTCTAGTCTGGTAGCTGTTAAGTACCTCAAACTTCCAACTAATTATTTAAACAATGTAGCATTCACAACAGTGCCACCACTAGTTTTTTTCAATCTATACCCAGGGACAACTAGATTCTTTACTAGATTGCAATCCTTCATTCCAAAATGAGTCAACACTTCATTTGCATACTTTCTTTGGTTGATAAAGATCCCATTTTCTCCTTGCACCACTTCTACTCCAAGGAAGTATTTCATCTTACCAAGATCGGTCATGGAAAACTCATTCATCATAAACCCTTTAAATTCTACGAACATAGCTTCATTATTCCCAGTAAAAATAAGATCGTCTATATAAAGGCTTACAATGAGAATGTTGTCTTCACTTCCCTTTTTTACAAACAATGCGTGCTCATAGTAGCATTTCTCAAACCCTTTCTGGCTAAAGTATTTATCGACCCTACTATACCAAGCCCGAGGGGCTTGTTTGAGTCCATATAGAGCCTTTCTGAGTTTGTACACTTTGTCTTCTTCTCCCTTTTTTACAAAACCTCTTGGTTGATCCACATAAACATCTTCACTTAATTCTCCATGCAAGAATGCACTTTTGACATCTAGTTGTGACACACTCCATCCCTTTTGAGCTGCTAGGGCTAGTATGATACGAATCGTGTCCCACCTAGCAACAGGTGCAAACTCTTCATTAAAATTCACTCCTTGCTTTTGTGTGTAGCCTTTGGCCACAAGTCGAGCCTTAAATTTGTCAATTTCTCCTTTCTCATTGAGTTTCATTTTGAACACCCATTTTACACATATCCTTTTTGCTCATGTTGGTAGAGTTGTAAGTTCCCATGTCTCATTGTTTTCAATAGCTGTTATCTCCTTTTTCATAGCTTCCCTCCACTTAGGATATTTCACAGCTTCTTCATACGTCTATAGATCTTCAGAGACTGTGAACATTACAAACCCTTGCTCTTCATGTTCTCCTTCGGACAACCCTTCTCCTGTTACATAATCTTGCATCCATTGTGGTTCTTGTCTATTCCTCCCTTGAACTGAGCCCTTATTCCTTTCACTGCTCGTTGTGTCTTGTGATGAATTTACTACTGTTTCAATATGGGTATCTTCATCAATGATTTGGCTTTCATTTTCGTTTTCATCTACTGATATTGGTTGGCTTTCTTTCCATTCCAACACATCACTTTTTTCTTTTTCATTCTTCTTCCAATTCCATTCCTCACTTTCTGCAAATGTTACATCTCTACTGATCAGCATTTTTTTATTTTGAGATTGTAGAGTCGATATGCCTTTGATTCTCCACTTAATCCTAATAAGATACACTTCATGTTTTTCTCATCTAGCTTTGTCCTTTTCACATCTGGCACATGGACGTAGTTGATGCTTCCAAAGATTATGATATGGTCAACCAAAGGCTTGTGACCACTCCAAGCCTCCTCTGGACTTACCTCATTCAATTCCAATGATGGACTCCTATTTAAAATGTGAATTGCATAATTTACTATTTTTGGCCAGAATTTTCTTGGAATGGATTTTCCAATCAACATACACCGTACCATGTTCATGATTGTACGGTTCTTTCTTTCAGCCACACCATTCTCTTGAGATGTGTAGGAAGCAGTGAGTTGCCTTGCTATCCCATTCTTACTGCAGAAATCTTGAAATTCCTTCGAGGTATACTCACCACCTCTATCCGTGTGTAGACATATGATTGAATCTCCACATTCCTTCTCTATTTTAGCTTGAAACCTTTCAAACACACTTAGAGCTTCTGATTTTTCTGTTAAGAAGTAGGTCTAAGTTTTGCGACTGAAATCATCAATGAAGTTAATCAAGTACCTTCTCCCACTATGAGAGGTCGGTGTTATAGATCCACAGATATCACTGTGCACAAGTTGTAGTCGACGAGTTGCTCTCCAAATGCTTCTCTTTGAAATGACTTCTCTATGTTGCTTTCCTTTCATGCACACCTCACATACCTTGGTTTGAAACACTAGGTTTTGGCATTCCAAGTACCATCTTCTTGTAATAGAGAGCTCTCATACTCTTTGGACTGATATGACCAAATCTATGGTGCCACAGTTGCATTGGATCTTCTGTGACGGATTGTAGACATGTGGCATTGTCTGCAATTTGTGTTCTAATCAATTCCAATACAATAAACATCTTGTTTGCTGTCATGATTGACTTAATGATCAGCCCTTTCACCGAATGATAGATTTTGCACACATCATTTTTTATGACAATGGTTAAACCCTTTTATTGTAGCTGCCCTATACTAAACAAATTGTTTTTTAACTCTGGCACGTAGTAAACATAGGTGATTACTTATGCCAAGCCATTAATTTCAAGTTTGATGTTGCCTTTTCCTTTTACCAGCATCCTTGAATTAACTCCAAGTCTCACTGATTGTCGAAAGTCACCATCAAAGTTAGAGAACCATTCCTTTGTGCCACACATGTGGTTACTACATACTGAATCTAGAAACCACACATGCTCTCTGCTTTTTATATTCATCGTGACATAGGACATCAACATCATTTCATTGTCTTTATCTAGTTTTGCATAGTTTGCACCTTTTTCCTAGCTAGGGCATTCATACTTGAAATGACCCAACTGGTGACACTTGAAACATTCCACAAGAGCTTTGTTCGGGCCTCTTCCTTGATATGCTCATCTACCTCGTCCTCTGTCACTTCTACCTTCCTTGATACCTACTATAGCCTTCAATGCTTGCTTTTCCCCAGTATACTTTCGAAGTTTCTGTTCATGCACCATGAGAAAGCTCTACAATGCATCTATTGAAAGTGTGTTGATGTCTTTTGACTCTTCAATTGAACATACAATATAATTGTATGTCTCATGAAGGGTTCGTAGGACCTTTTCAACAACCTTGGAGTCTGGCATATCTTCTCCAAGATTCCGCATATTTTTTGCTACTATCATCACCATTGGAAAATAGTCAATCACTGACTCTCTTTCCTTCATTTCAAGCACTTCAAAGTCTCTTTACAGGTGCTGCAAATGTGCACGTTGAATGCACTCATTCCCTTGATACTTGCGCTTCATGGAATTCCACGGCTCTTTTGTTGTGTTCTTCTGAAGAATAGTTTTTAAAATGGATTTCTTAATGGTAGTAAAAAGATAGTTCTTGACCTTGAGCTCCTTTAACCTTAAATCAGCCAACTTTGTGCACTGTATTCCATTCAACACATCTCCTCTTTGTGGTTCTGTGAACCCTGACTCTACCAGGTGCCACCATTCTTTAGAACACAACAGATTCTCCATGAGCATTGCCCAATGCTCATAATCCCTGTCAAACTTAGGAATGCACAACTGCCCATCTTTATCACTTGACATTTTTACGATCAGCACCAAAATTATGGCTCTGATACCACTTGTCAGGTACTAGCTGTTTCTTAATCTGTTTCAGTTTTAAAACTCTAAAAAATGCTTACTTTATTGAACTCAAAACCAGCCTTATATAGGCTTTGGATTACAAATAAGTTACCACGTTTTTAGCTACTACTAGACGTGGATTTTTTGAGTCCTAAAGCTTCGATGAAGCATTCAAACTAAAGGAAACAACCAGCACATACCACTCATTATACTCCCCTTAAACCGAGAGATTTATTCAAAATAGAAGCTAATAGAAATTCCTAAAAATCAGCTTTGAAAATAACTAGGTTAACACTTACAAACATATCAAATTCTACTACAAGAGATGCAACTCAAATCCAATTCAAATATAAAGCAAATAAAGGCACATATTATGCTTTAGAACAAATCTTAAAAGCACATGAGAGAGTATATAAGAAGAATCAAGATGAAAGTCCATGAAATCTAGAAGAAAATAAAAAATGATGATCGAAGGAGATGATTGACGAAATTGATTGAAGAATATTGATACAAAACAACAAGGTACATGAAATCAGAGTATAATTATAACAAGAAAATCAACAGCTCAACAAAAATGGCAAAGAGATTGGCAAGAATGGAGTGATTTGAAGAAACGAAAATGAAAAAGAATTTGAACAGTTGACAAAGAGGTTATTTCAGTTAATTGAAACATGCAAATTCAAAGAGTGAGGGAAGAATATCGGAGCCATGCACCACCGATAAGTTGACAAATAGAAATGCGATAAGGATTTGCCGATTCCCCACATGGCGATTTAAGGATTACACGGAAAATAGAGAGAGAGAGAGTTCTCGCTGTGGGAGAGAGAGCAGAAAAAGAACAACTTGCTAGGTATTATTTTGGAGCTTTGCTATTAATTGATCTAACAAATCTTCATAACCTAAGAAATTTTGAAAAAATATAATCTTTTGACTTATGGATTAGGTTTAACTTTTTTCTTTCATTTTTTTGTATATTTGATCATATTTTTACTGCTTATATAATAATTAATAAATAGTAAAGCATGGGAGAATGAGAGATGTCTCCTAATAAGTGTAATTGACAATGGTTAGTTACGGCAGGGAAGTGGGTGGCAAAAAGAAGTTTGATAGCCATTTGGAGAGCGTAAATAGAATGGAAGATGGTAATGTTTGTCACTTGATCAATCTCTTACCCAAGTAGATTTTGACTATTTAGGAACCTTCTTATCATTAATCTCAAGTGGTTAGCTAGGGGCCCTTCGAGCATCAATATTAATGTATGTGAAGAACATAGATAACTAGTGAAGGTTTCAGAAATGAACTGTTAAAGCAATACTTAAATTAATTGTCTTAAGAACTTATATTAATGAGGATATTAACTAAATAATCTTATCTTGGCAGAGGTGAGTACTTGAATTGAATTCAGCGCATTAAATTGATTAATTTAGTCTTCTGTCAAATAAACTCAAAAAATAGAGGTACGTTAATGATAAACCAAATTTTTTTTTTATGTTATCCTTTATCCCTAGAACCTGACCATTATAGAAGAGGGAAAATAATATGATTGGTAAACTAATTTTTTATGTTATCCTTGAACCCTAGAACCTGACTATTATAGAAGAGGAAAAATAATATGATTGGTAAAGTAAAATGTATGGTATATAGGGTTAGATTGATTATGGTATCTAACGTGTGTATGTGTGATATGTAAAGTAATAAATAGAACAATTTTTTATGTTATCTTTTAACATGACTCATATAAAAGTATCACATATAATGTAGTGGAAGATTAATTCTAACTTTTTGTATAAAAAATCAAATCAAATTTCTTAATATTTCACAACATCCATAAGAAGAAAAAGGCCTAATTATTTACTTCTATATAAATATATTAAATTCTATAACATAACATGATAATTTAAAAGAATATTTTTGGTACTATTAAAATGAGAAATTATTTATTATTCTTGATGTATATGATGATATGTTAATTTAAATCAATGAAAATTAAAATTAATGTAACATTTTATTTAAAAAACAAAACAAATATTCAATAGAAAAATAAGAGAAGAAATAACATGATTGGTGAAATGAAGTGAATGATATATAGGATTAATTAGATTAATCTAATATGGTATCTAACATATGTAACATGTAAAGTAATTAATTGGACAATTTTCTAAGTTATCATTTAACTGACTTTTATAAAAGTATCTTATATAATGCAGTGGAAGAGTAATTCCAACTTATTGTCTAAAAATTAAAATGAAATTTCTTAATATTTCACAAGTGACAAGAATGCTTAATTATTTACTTTATTTATATATATAATTCTACAACATAACACATTAATTAAAAGAATATTTTTGTTACTATTGAAATGAGAAATTATTTTTTGTTTTTGGTACATGTGATCATTTAGTCAATGAAATTTAAAATTAGTGTAATATTTTATTTTAAAAAATAAATACTCAATAAGAGAAGAGAGAAAATAATATGATTGATGAGTAATATATTTAAGGAATAATAAGAAGAGAAGAGAGAAAATAATATGATTGATGGTATCAACTCACTTACTATTAAGATCTTAAGTGGTTATGACCGTATTAGAGAGTTAAAAGAGAACAAAAAAAATGTATTATCTTTTTTAAGATTTATCTCGTATATATCAAACATGTAAAAATATAATACCTCGAACGAATAACCTATGCAACTATCCTTAAATATGTGAACTCATTTTCAAACAATAATTATTTTAATTTTGAGATTAAAGTAATTTTTTTTTTCACAATAAAGATAATAGAATTACTAATCTATAATAATGATTTAAGGAGTAAAATTTCTCAAGTTAAAAATAATAATACTAAAATGTTTTTTTTCACGTAATTGCGAAAATACTAATTTGGTCTATCTTTCAATCAATTTTCCAGCACATGGATTTCTTTGTGATAAAATGGCAAGGATATTTTACAGAAAACTCGTTTCATGCGTTGTGTCTAGCTTTCACATTGATTTATGGAATCGATTCAAGCTATTTGATTTTTTGTTTTTTAAATTCAAATTCATCCTAAATTTGAAAAAAAAAATTCACAAGTTAGATATGGTATTTTAATAATTCTAAGAATATATTTTTGATAATTATATAAAATAAGGTTATTTATACGTAGTTACAAATTTAATATTTATATTTAATAGGATCACATATGTAAAATAATAAATAGTGTTAGTTATTTAGTTATTTATTATTTTTAATTAAAAACCATGTTATATATACATGCATCTTATTAATTTTTGTAAAAATATGTTTAAACTAGTAAGTTTTTTTTAAGATACTAAGTGTTATAAAAACTTAAAATTTAAAATTTAAAATTTAGATGAAACACGGTTTTAATTTATGTATATAATTTATCATAATTACATAAATATTAAACTTAAAATTTTATCAATTGATAATTGAATTAGTACAAGTGTTACTCTTCAATAACAAATACATATGTCCCATTTATATGCAATTAAATGTATCTATATAAAATAATTAATGATTTTATTCTTCACGAGGGTGACTCATGTAATATAATTCGAAAAGATCTAAGTGCATAAATATGTAATATGCTTTGATAATTTTAAAAATGTATATTATTTATATAAAATAGAATAAAAATATTCATATAAAATAAGGATTTTATATTTTATACATTAACATGATTCATATAAAAATCTCTTACATCATACAATAAAATTAATGTGAAGAACACATCTTTTGATTATTTTACATTGATGTATTTAATCCATTTTATATAAGTAACAATAATACATCCTTAAAAATTATCAAAGCATAAGACATACTTATTCACCTAATTTCCCTGATCTTACTAGAATAAAATGCCTTATTAATAAATAACCTTCATCGACTGAAGGCACATCCAATAAAATATCACTTAAACTTTCAAAATTGTCATTGAATATAATTTCTAATTAGTGCATCTTTTATATAACCAAGGACCAGTTTAATTGATATTATTAATATAATATATTCTTGCTAATGATCCCTCTAGACTTCTCTTCGATTGTTTAAAATTATTTAAGTAATATAATATTATATATAAAAAAAAATAGATCAGAGACAGAAAGAGTATTTTATGCCGCTGATTAACACATTATCAGAAAATTTGCTGTTGGGGACCTGGAAACAAAGGCAAAGTCAAAACAAAAGGAAAACTTTTCCTAATAAGATACCAAGTAAATTTGATAAATCATGTGCAATTGAAACACAATAAGCTAAATGGTAAGATTGTTGTATATTTTATTTACTATTCTGTGCTAAAACTCCAATTTTCTTTTTAGAGTTGTGTTTGAATTAATTTCCCATAATTTAAAACAATTTACTAATAGCTTTACCACTTAAAATAAATGTTTATAGCTAGTTTAGGGTTAAAAAAAAAACTCTTTAATGCTGCTTTATCAAAATCCAAAATGAGCACAGTATGATAAAATGAAGCCTTAGTTTTCACTGGTGCTTTAATAGCTTTACAACTCTCTTGCTTTCTTTAAAGGACCCTAATCCCAAAGATTTGTCTATTTATATATGCTTAGAGAATCATAGATTAAATAAACAAATCCATTGATCATGCATATCATATCCTGTCTAATCCATTAACAATTATCTGTTTGTTTATAAGCATGCCTAAAATCTTATCCAAAAGAAAAAAAAAGACAAAGAAAAAAAGAAAGAGAAAATCCAAAAATATGAAACATGAAAAATATATGGTGTCTATATCATGATATCATCATGTAATTGAACATTTGAATGTAGAAATTGACCGTGTGTACCCAACAAAGCCTTTCAAACCCCACATAGGATTCTAATATATCACTGTACCATTGTCCTTTAATCAAGACTTCAAGAGAAATAGAATTATGAGGGACTTAATTGGATTTGCTACATTGAGTTTCAAGCGAGGTGGGTCATATGAGTGAGACACATCGGAAGATAAAAGAGAGAAGAGCAGAGCATTTTTTTTTTTAAAAAAGTACAAGTGTTTTTTTAACTTAATCCAAAACATAAAAATTACAACTTAATTATTTTTTATAAATATAAATTTTATTGATTTATAAGAATTTATTAATCATATTTTTTTATCTAATATAAATTAACAAATTAACAAATTAAATAAATAAAAATATAAAATTTAAATTTATTATACAATGAACGAGCAGGAATTACAACTTTATTTTAAATATAATAAAATTGAAATATTTATTTTAAAAAAATTTGAAATAAAATAAAAAATAAAACTTTATATAAACTCCAATTTTCACTTTGAATTATGAATAAAACAAACATATAATGATATAAATAATTAAACCACCCAGTAAAATCCTCTGGGAGTAAGTTCAATATGATTTATATTTATTGGATATCAAGAGATTTAAATAATGCTATTGTCTTTGTAGCAAATTGGATATCTCATAGCTTTATTGATGTTTGCATTCATGTCTCTACTTATCCAACATTTCTATGATATTATCTATAATAAATTTTAAGTTGTTAAATAGATATATTAGTTTTTAAGATAAAAAACTACTAAAACAAAAGATGTTTGTACAATATTTATTTGTTATTGTTTTGATAATACGAATTAATATGGAAAATAAATGAAAATTATTAAAGAACTCAAATACATTGATTTATTCATTTATAAAATCTAATTTTTTTTAAATAATAAAAACAAGAGTTAACAATTTTATTTTCCTTATTATTAGTTAATAATATGAAATTTTTTATTTTACATATATTTAATATATATATTTTAAATTAAACTATGTATAAAACTGAAAACAAAAAATGATTGAATATTATTGCTATATTAATACATAAATCACTTTAGATTACATAAATCATACAAGTGTTTTTATTTAATATATAGAACTAATAATAATATTCATTAAATTTATCCAACAATAATAATACTAAAATATAATTATTTATAATTAAAAAAAACAATTCATGCATTATTTTGAAAGTAATTAAAAATGGTGGTGTGAAAGTATTAACAGTCTAATAATATTTAATTAAAGTACATAATATTTTTTTAAAATTAATATCTTTATAAATTTTTATTTGAATAAACTATTAAAAAAATTAAAACCTTATCAATTTAGGAGTTAAAGCCACCGTGTCAACTTGAGTTTAAATTGAGAAGCATCCGTGCAGCATCTCATGGCCAGGAAAAAAAATTAATTTTTTTTTTTAAATACTTGTTGGAAAAACTTTTGGAGTATACTGCTAAAAATTGATTTGTTTTTGGAGTCTTATGACTGCTATTACTATACACGTGTGTTTCCTTGTTGAAGTAAGAGCTAGAGGAGGGTTGATCAAGAAAGACCCCAAATCATGTGTCTGTGTAACTTAGTTTCAAATGATTTGAGGTGAACATGAAATAGCCATGACGGTTTTGCCTTCAATTCATGTATCTGTTCAACTTAGTTTCAAATGATTTCTATATATATATATATATATATAGAGAGAGAGAGAGAGAGAGAGAGAGATTTTGTTAACAAAGCAAAAAACTGATGAATAAATCGTCCTGACATGGTTGAGAACTATGTCGACAGAGTAAGCAAAATTATTCTGCAAAATCTATTTCTAGTTTTGCTGAATGATATATGCAGAGAGAGCTAGCTAGAAGCCAAGTTTGAGCAAACTCAGTTTTTTATTTTGACAACAAAGCATTAAATTAAATTCAAAGCTAATACATTTACTCATAGATAATAAAGGGAAAAATATTAGTGGATAGACTAAAATAATTCAGCTAAATTTTAATCTAAAAAGAACACTGATTTGCATAAATATTATATCTTTGTACATCATTAGTAGCTTCTTCTCTCTAACTATGAAATAACCTAGAACAGAGGAGATAAACATAGAAAGATAAAAGAAAAATAAACAAGTACAGAATAATAATGTAAAAACACAAGTCGTCCTCTAAATTCTAGCTTAATTTCTCTTCTTCATAGGCAATCCTCAAGTCAATTAGCTAGCTTTCTCAACATGACGTATGAATACAGTTTCCAAGTCAGGTGGAGTAAAGAACTCTCTAGCACCGTTAATGTTACATCTTGAAGAAGGTCGGCGCTTCCTCGGCGCCGGCGGACATGTCAATTTTTCCGGTATTCTGGCTTCTTTAGTTGTTGGGGTCGTTGAACATGCCTCTTCTTCAAGGTCATCGTTTTCTTTCGCTCTCAACTTCGTATTAATTGGCTTCAAATTAGTTCGTACTGATATTCCGGCGATCAAGAAAATTTTCCCTTCCGATTCTAAGCCTCCTTCCACTTGTGACTTCTTTGAATACCTCATCTTTGATCAAAATAACAAAACAGAGGCTTTTTTTTTAAACCGAACCCAAGAAAGGAAACACAGTTTTGGTTGATCGAATTTGCTAAAGAACTTAAACCAACTAGAAGAAAGTGAAAGAAAAAAAGGTGGCTTTGATGCAGGAATCAGAACAAAATCAATACTTGAAACAAAGGGTGTAAAACAAAAGATGGGTTTTGATTTTAGAATCAGAATAAATGAAGAAAAATTACCTGGGAATCGGATTGAAGATGGTAAAGAGAAAAGGGTCTTTTTAATGCTTGTAGTAGTAGTTGAGACTAGAGAGGCTTCTAGCTAGAGAGGAGAAAAAAGAGAAGGAAAGAAGAAGGTTTGAGAAAATAAAAGAGATCATTTTTCCTTTTCCGCTTTTTATTCTTGTACGAAAATTTATATTGATTGCTTGAGATTGGTCTTAAAGCCAATTTCCAAAAAGCTAACAAAAGGCCTCTGAGAAAGAATGTAAGAAGGGGCTGCCCGATATTTTACGGGTAGATGAATCATGAAACCGAGTGAATTGAGATTTGGCGCCAAAACTAGTTGTTTCATTGGCAACGGCTCTATTTCCCGCCTTTAGTGTTTTTTTCTCCCCCAAATTTCCAGTTGTACCCTTCTTTTGGCATTTACTAATTTCTGGGAACTGAATTCTGACGCTGACAGGCACAATCACCGCCAGTCAGAACGACGTAGTATGAATCAAAACCACAAGATCTGAGAAACCTGGGCCTGGGCCCGGTTAATTTACAAATAGAAGGGATATGTTAAGTCTTCACTGGACAAAACTGCGAGCTGTCTCTCCTTTTGCTGTAAGTTAAAAAAAATGAACCTTCTTAGATCTCTTACATTACAGATTTACAGCAAAGTTTCAGCTACTTCGTTAAAAAAAAAAAACTTGTAAGTATTTTTTTTAATTATATATTTTGACTAATATAACTTGTAAATATATAATTAATAATAGTGTTTACCTGGTAATCTATAAGCAAGATCTCTCATTTATCAAATTAAGTTACATATTTTAAGTTATACTAATTATAATTTACTAAACAAATATAGTTAATAATCAATACTTTTTTATGGGTTATGTTTATTATTTAATTGAAAATTATGGGTAATTTCAAAGTTAAAATAAAATTTTGGACATTTTTGTAATATATTTTAACAAATACTTTAATTAGGTTTAAAATTAAATAAAAAAGAGAAATTTAAGTATTATGACCAAATGTCATCGTGGTTAAGAATAGGAGTAGGTTGATTGGTTAGTTTTTGAATCATTTTATAAAATGTCTTTATTTTAGTGGTTTCGAAAAACCAAAAACTTTAACCAATATATTATTCCCAAAAAAATCAACATTTAAGGTGATCTATAAGAATAATTTGACCTATAATCGTAACATAAGATCCAATTAAACATGACACTAATGTGATAAACAATAGTAAAATCAACAATATATATTTTATCTAGGTCAATATTAAGTGAAAAACAAAATAAAGATAAAAACTTAACTTTAATATTGTAACTTTTTAGTAGTTACTAATAGGATTTTCACGTTCTTCAAAATGTTAAAATAATTATATCTAATGCATATAAAGTTGAATATATTATGATTAAATGGTTAAATTCTACTTACATAACTATAATACATATTCATATTATTTTTTTTGTTTTTTTTCCTGTAAGAAACACATATCGATAATAAGTAAGTTTTGAGAGAATTATGTGATATAAGAGTGAAACTTAGATAAATAAATACTTTTTATATATAAAAATAATTAAAATTATATTTAAAGAGTTTCAGTTCAGTTTTAAAAGGTTTTTTAATTTTCGAATCTCCAATCGATATGATAATAATAATTTTGATTTTTTTAGACTTATTTGAACTAAACAATCTAAAAACAAACTATATAGATTTAATTTGATTTTAGATTTCAATTTATTTGTAGATTTTTTTTAAATACCCACTTTTAATTACGATCGTAGATCAAATGGATCACTTGATGGAAGATTTTAACGGTGATAATTTAAAAATGCAATTTAAACACCGCAATTTTGTGTAAAGAATAAGACAAATATGACTTATTGTTCGTGACGTCATGGTAAAAAATGATTGAGTTTTTTACTATTCGATGCCTCTTGAACCTACAACGACCTTGACTAAAAAAAAATGCACAAATGAGCAGAGTCCATATTAAGGTCACTATAACTCAAATATTTTTATTTATTTATTTTCAATCAATTTTACACACCTTAAAAAAATAGTTACGAGGTGATGCATGCTCAATTTATGTTAACTTGATAAATTAAAGTTAATAATTGCATCATTATATTAATATTTTGAGTATATTTATTATAAATTCAGTGCGTAGTAGTAAAACTTATGTTTTTATAAGAAGATAATTAGTTACCAAAATATCTTTAAAAAAATATTACATTATCTATATTTATTAATTTAATATATAAAGTTAACAGTTAATATGATAGTAAATTATATAAATGTTATATAAGTATGTTGAAATTTTTTAATTTTTTAAATATATTTGTGATGGTGTAAAATATAATTCATCCAAATTATATATGATAAGAAGAATTATTTATTATTTTGGAGTATATTGGAATCAATCATATTATTAAATTATTTAATAAAGTAGAAAAAATTATAATTTTTTAAAAATATTTATATTTATTGTTTATTTTAATAATGTAGAGTATTATCATATAATACTTTAAAAATAATAAATAATCTTTGATATGATAATGAGACCGCTGGAGAATTCGAAGGAAGCCAAGTTCAAAACGGCAAAATACCTTCTAAAAAGGTTTGACTTCAAAAACTAAAATAGCTCTTGGAAAATAATAATAATAATAATAATAATAGCTCGGAAGTTGGACTTTTAAATTTTTTTTTTTTAGGGTGTACTTCTCCAGTGTCTCAAAAATTCAAAGCATTCAGTGAATTTACACAGAGTTTCAAAAATTAAATGATTTTCTAATTTGTTAAATAATTTAAAAGATATAAGTTTATGGGACAGAGAGAGAACATGAAGAAGACTCCAAAAACCAGCCTTATACAGCCAAATAAATAGCAGGCATGGCATGGCATGCTTCATATCATATGATGAAACGCCTGCCTCAGCGAATTCACCCGGTATTAAACATATCCCATTTGGCGGCTGTCCACCGTCAGACAATTTGAAAAGGGTATTTTTCCACTTTTGTATAGCAACAATTTATCTAACCTATAATGACTAATAGAAAATAAATCTGATATTCTTAATTAATAGATAATTATTATATTAATTATTCTATAATATATTATCATAAATAAGAAAATATTCTTTTTATAATTTAAAATGTGTAATATGCAATAATTAACTCATAATAATATTCAAGAAAAAAAAAACTCATTACTATGTAGCTTTACAATCAATTTAATAACTTACATCCCACTTTCATGTATTATTGGTGGGACGAGAAATGTAAAATGCATAAATTTATATCTATAATAATTATTATTATAGATTATTCATGTGACATAATTTTATCATATATTATTAACATAAATTTAAATATAAATTTATATATTATTAATATATTTTTACGTCATTTATAAATAAATTTAAAATTTAAATATCAGTTATTATACTACTCGCTCAAAATAATTACTTACGGTTTAGCTAAAAAGCTTACATATTATTTTATGCATTATACATGAAATAACCTAATGCATGAAAAATGTTACTTGGTATGGATTATGGTAATGTGCTAATGTGATAGTGTGGTAGTATTCTATGAAATTCAAAACATAAAGAGACATAATATTGAAGAATAAAAAAATATATCCATTTTTTATAACTGTCATTACTCTCAAAATATTTTGATTAAAATCAATTATAAAATAAATGATAGTTTTATTTACCGATAAGAATCATGTCATGATAATATTTGATTAATTAGTTATAATATATATTTTTTATTTAATAAATTTTGAATACCTATGTTAGAAAAAATCGAAAACATTAGTATAATTAGAGTTATCAATGGGATGTGTTAGTATCATACTTTCTCTCTATTTTTTGTCTACAATTTATAGTTTATTTTTTATTCTCACTTAAAGTATTTTTTTAGATATATAAGAGATCTTCTATTGAAAACGGGATCCCAAACGATGAAAAAAATATCTAAGTAATACTTAGTATGTATTTTTTTTATTATAAAGGAAATGTTTTAAAATAATAATTCAATAAAAATATTGTGTAATGAAAAAAAATAAAATGTTGATTTAATAAATAATAAAAATAAGAAATATTTATATGAAATTGAGAATAATAATATATATTTAACAATAAATATCTAATTTTTTTATATTAAATAACATCGATAAAATCTTATTACAAATTAGTTTAAAATAAAAATAATTAATTATAAAATAATTATAAGAATTTACATTTTTAGATTGTATATTTTTTGATCAAAATTTGATTTAATTATAAAATTTATCGATATAATTCGATTTGAATCTGATCAGATTTATCAATTTAAGTAGATTTATCATATGATTTATTCATCCACATCTATATATAATTTAAATTGTCATTTTTGCAAAAAATCAATGAATATTTTTTTATATTAAATGTTTGGAAAGAATTTTAAGTGTTCAAGATTTTAGTTATTTGTAATGAGAAATAGAAATTTAGATAATTGAATGTGATAATGTATTCTCTTCATTTAAGGGTATATATATGTATGACATCCTATGTACGTGGTGGACTACGTACAAGCGACTTAGATACAAGATTACATGTGTTGGCAAAATTACATACGAATTAAATAAAAAACAGATCGCTATAAACATTACATTGTTAAGTCGTTACATACAAATAATGAAAATCGTCATATTCAAATCGCTCTCTAGATTCCTAAATAAATTTCCCGAGTTACTCATAGAGAGAGAGAAAATTGTGATCACGTCGTGATCTCGTGACTTCATCGAGTCTTGATATATAAGACCTCACAGCTTAATAGAAAGGTACTCAAGTCAACTAAGTTGTACTTTTTACAAAACTCGTTGGACCTCGATCATTTTTAAGCCGTTATCATAACATCGTTATCCCCTAACGGGATTCCTACATTCATTAGGTTGTTAAGTCGTTACATACAAATAATGAAGATCGCCATATTCAAATCGCTCTCTAGATTCCTAAATAAATTTCACGAGTTACTCATAGAAAGAGAGAAAATTGTGATCACGTAGGGATCTCGTGACTTCATTGGGTCTTGATATATAAGACCTCGCAGCTGAATAGTAAGGTACTCAAGTTAACTGAGTTGTACGTTTTACAAAACTCGTTGGACCCCGATCATTTTTAAGCCATTATCATAACATCGTTATCCCCTAACGGGATTCCTACATTCATTAGGTTGTATGTTTGTTATATATTTAATACCAAACATTAACTAATTAAAGAAAAATGTTTATCGCAAATTGAAAATTATGATTACTTGAAATAAGCATATTTTAATATTAATTTTTTTAATATATAATTATATAATAAAAATGTGTTTTTTATTAAAAACAGAATAAATTAAATTATTAAATTGAATTAATAATTAGTATATATATAACTTTTTATTTTATTCTAATTTTTTTGTTAAATAGTAAAAGAAACTATAATAATGTAAATATTATAAAATTAAATTTATATTTTTTTAATAATCATGAAACTAAATTAATCTGATTAGCAGTATCATTTTAAATTTCTAATTATTTTTCAAATAAGTATACTTCTTAAATAATCATTTAAAGTAAAAATCATGATTAAATAATGAGAAAATTTATACATTATGGTTATTAATATACATACATCACAACCTTCCATTATTGGGTTCTTGTCGAAAAAAAGAAAGAAAAAAGATAAAAAAAAAAGATAAAAAATTAATAAAGTTATACATCTGAATCAACTTTATGGATATTTGGATTAGGACTGAGGGCCGGGATTGTGATGTGTTTGGCACACTTGCCCTTTGCAATTCTTACCTTAAACATTTGAAAAAGACAATGGCATTTAAGCGACAGAACAATTTTTTTATAATTATATATTTAACTATAGTACTGAACACTTATTTAACATGTATAAAATTTGTATAATATAAATAAAAATTATATTATTATATAAAAATTTAATATTAATAGTAATTATATATCAAAATGGCAATGAAAACTTATTTAACATTTATAAAATTTTAATTCTAAAATTATATTTTTTGACTTTTTTCACCACAACTTAAAAATAATGTTTTTAATATAAAATAAAAATATATCTAAAAATAAATTAAATATTGATTTAAATTAATTTTTTATAATAAAATTATTTTGATAGATAATATTGAGTGTAAAATAGTTCACATCATATGACGTAATATTAGATGTCTTAGTTAACAAATAACTTACACGATAGCTTAGTAAGCGCTAAGTTATCATATAAATGTTAATATCAATTAAATATCTAACATGATATATTATTAGTAATCAAACTTTTAATTATCAAATAACGAGATAATTAAATAGATTACACTCTAACATTCAAAGATAAGTCTATTGGTATGGATAAGGGTCATTAGAAAGTACATTATTTCTTATAAATAATCACCACTATTCAAAATCAATGAACTATTTTTACATACAACTTCTTTTTTCATTTACAAATATTGATATTTGGACTCTCTACTTAAATATCTTCTTGCATATCTCTATATTCCAAGGAGAGACATCATTTTTCTTATTTTTCTCATTATCCGAATTTACTTACGCGTCGAAGGGCCAAAGACCACCACATTTCATGGTGATCCAAGGTCCTAATGGTTTGTTCACTTTTCTTAGGCACATAGGAATCAAAAGGTTTACCAATAATTGATGTTGATAAAAAACGACATCAAGATCTGGTGCCCTTTGTGGGAATGAGTGTGCTCTGTTAGTTGAATCATAACTAGAGATAAAGATCCATAGTGTTCACTAATATTCTAAACTAGGTGGTCATTGAAAAAAGGTTCTGAAAGTTCAGAAGAAAACTACTCTAGAAGAAATTCAATCTGAACAGTCTTTAAAGTCTATACCTCTTTGTCCCTTCAAAATGAATCGACCCTTTGAAATGAACATGCAAGATTTTGCAAGGGACAATAAGGTCCCACCTCATGTCTAACAAGTTATGCAGTCACCTATACAGATAGGGGAACCAAACTACGTCCCTAACAAAGGAAAAAGAGAAATAGTTCACACTTATTTCAACCTCCACTAGTAGGGTTAATTATCGGGTACACTTGTCATACCATCACCGATCTAGATATAGCTAGGCATGGCCTATCTACCACAACCCAAAGAGTGGTTGGACAAATTCTGTTAGACAAACAATAGCTAACCAAACTTAATAGTACAAATAAATTTGAGATCACTATCAAAAATATCATGCTTTAAATAGTCTCCTAACAAAATTTCACGTTGAACGGACACCGGACGAGGCTGTATGCACCACTACACTTTTTGGCTTATTTTTGATGAAGTAAAATTGTTTTCGAAATCCTTTCAATGAGATGATTCCAACGACTATAAATTTGAAATTTTTCAATATATGTGTAGAAATATATTTTCAAAAGATGTGCATAGGAATAGGTCGTTTACCCATCCCATCCAATACAGTTAAAATTATGAGGGAATGATTGTTCATTTATCCAATGCATCAAAATAATATTTTGAAAGATACTATTTACTCTTTCAATCATCATCATCATCATAGTGGCCTTAGAATAACCCATCGTTCTTCAAAAAATATGAAATAATGAACTATTTCCAACACTCAAAATGATGAAGCTAGCATTCCAAGCCATCCTGGAAATGCATCCCATGGCCACAGGCCCCTAGTCCACTTTTTCATCCTAGAGAATGTCTACATGACATATTTCAATGCCTATAGTGAACAAGATCCAACTCGTACCCATACAAAGTTCGACCAATGATATGGCCTACCACTATAAGAACCAAACCCTATGGCCCATTAGACAAAGTTCACCTAGGAAGTTACCCTTTGACCGTATGTCTTGGACTAATTGGGAACACTTCGAGCAGCTTTTGTCCATCATGATCCACTCAAGGCTTGCATGTAAATACACCTTGTCCAAGCTAGCCATGTTCAACATGTGGCCTTAGCAGTTAATCACCACCTCAGAAATCATCACCTATGTTGATACTAAAAACCATATAAGTACATGGAAAACTTCAAAGTATGGGACCATGTGTCCACCTTTACATCATAAAAAGCACACTCTAGACTATTTTGGAGTGCCTCTACATATCATAAGTTATGTAACCATTTTTCGTCAACAAGGAACCCCTATAGCATCTTCTAATTGCTAGAGCATCATATCGTTGCCTCACATGCCACATGGCCCACATCGATGCTTCAAAGGCCCACAATCTCACAAATAGATAAGACTAGTTAGATTCAAAAATAAACCCTGGGTTCGAGCCAAGGGCATACATGATATGTTTGAAATATTCATGCAACAAAATAAAGTGTGCAACCTAAAATTGCACCCCACCAGTAAATTGGATAGTAAGGTGTACAACCATCACATATCATCAAGGGTATACACTTCCCCATGAATTATTTTAAAAGGAATTCTATGAGAATGTCCCAGGAGTGCACTTCAAAAATCCATCTAAGTCCCATATGAAAATACTTGGTGAGACCAACTTATTCAACCAAGTTTGGACACAGACTCAATGAAATGACATGTCATATGCAACTATACAATAAATATGCATCCGCTCATATATCGAAGGTATAGAACAATGTTATAAATTTTCCAAGATTACATAAGTTCACATGATACCTAAGGGGCACACACTTAAGAGGCGAGCATGGGCCAAGAAGGCCCCACGATAGAGTTTCAAAAAGGTTTTTCCTAAACAAGACCATGGGCTCCTATCCTTATATATCATCTCCACCAAAAGCTCTAGAAATAATAATTATCTTGAAAGAGAAAAAAATGACACAAGATGCCACTCATAAGGAACAACATGGGACAAAAAAATTCACCATTATGACAAAAAGATATATAGTGCTTCAGGTACACTTTTATTTTAATAAAAAATGTGGCCAAGCTTATCTACATTCGTAGAATTTGACAAGGATGGGGGAGGTCCAAACTACAAAGGGACAGATAGGTATAAACTATGAAAAGTCACACATTAGTATCCTCAAGGTCAAGAGTTGCTACAAATTATGCACCCCACTTCTATGATCCATGATTGATCTTTGAATATGAAACAATTTCACCTTAGGTTCAAAATGTGCTACAAATTTTGCATCCCATCTCTACAGGTCATTTCAAACCTTCGAATAGGCAACAATTATGCTCGGGGTTCAGAATTTGATATAACATATGTACCCCACCTCTGCGGGCTATACATGACCTTTAAATAGGCAACAACTATGCCCTGAGATCAGAAATTTTACAACTTTTTTGCTCCACCTCTACGGGCCATACTGGACCTTTGAAGAGACAGTAACTACTCTCCAAAATCAAGAGTTGTTACAACTTCTATGCCCCATCATTACTAGCCAAGTTGGACGTTTGATTATGCAACAATTATGCCCAAAATCTAGGAGTTACTACAACTTCATTACCGCATCCATGCAGACACATATTTGCTCATGTTGAGGACGTTGAGCCTCCAAATCTAGCCATTAATAAAAAAATTCAGGCATGAATATAGTGCAACGACATTCATAATAAGATAGAATAATCCACCAAGAACTACAAAGTTTTCTAAGTCTCAATACCAAATACTTGGATGACTTGATAAACTTAACAACCAAACAATGGGACTAGTATACCACTAATACCCTGGTTTAAACAAAGCATCCTTATTTAGACAAAATGAAAACAAATCATACGAAAGTGACGAAGTCCAAGCATAAGCATAATAGGTAGACAGTCATACTGAAAGTGATTGAATTAACTATGGCCACAGGACAATCATGACCAACATGATCCTATCCAATGACACATGGCCAGACACGACACATGTGGCCTAATGCAACACATGGCCAAACACAACACATGTGACCCAACATAGCACATAACTGAACACAATAGATGTGACCCAAGATGGTACATAACCGAACACAACATATATGACCTAATATGTCACATGGTCAAACATAGTACACATGACCCAACATGGTACATGGCCAAACACAACACATGTGACCCAAAATAGTATATGATCAGATAGGGCACATGTGACCCGACATGACATATGGCCGAACACTACACATGTGAACTCGACATGACACATGGTTGGACATAGCACCTATGAAATGATATGGCATATGGCTAGACATGACACATGGTTAGACATAGTACATGTGACCTAATATGGTACATGGTTGGACATGGTACACGTGACCCGATATAGCACATGGTTGGATATGACACGTGTGACCCAACATGGTACATGACACATGGCCATACATTATGAATAACCGAAGATGGCACATGTGACCCAACATGATACATGGTCAAACATGGCACATGTGACCCAATATGGCACGTATAGTTGAACACAACCCATGTTACCAAACAAGGGGAGCACAACTGGATATAGCATATATGGTGTGACATAATGAATATGGTTAATTAGGGTACATACATAATGAATATGTTCGATGAGGGTGCATATGCATTGACCTGCAACCATTTGGATCACTGTTAATCTACTCCCCAATGAGTACACACCATCGTGTACCAAGGTAGTAGATCATAGATCTAACAAGTGACATGCTCAAAGAACACCCGCCAATCAAAACAGATCACAGATAGACCTCACCAAAAAGTAAAAGAAGTATATGGATGCAACATAAGTATAGAATAACAAGTATGTGATTCAAAAATACAGAAATAGCATAGCAACATGGCATATACATATGTCCAAAAAGTCCACACAAAGACTTGAACTCTAATACCATGATACAAGCATATGGTAGACCATTGGACCTTGGAAACCCTACTGGTCATGTCATAGTTTACAATCTACATAAAATTTGAAAATCTAGAAAAATGGATGACCTTGATGAAGTCACAATGGGAGCATCCAACTCAATAGGCTATGAGCCTATACTATCTACATTCGGCACTAAGTTTCCAAAAATACTTAAACAAAGGCTATAACTTACTATCTAGGCCCGGGGGAATGTTTCCCTTCGGTATGGTTACTACAAGGTGTAAACCTAAGTAAGTAAACCATTTAACAAGTGCAAAGCCCAAAGCACATCAAATGTACATTTTTGTTCTCTAAGGCTAATTGAAGGTTGCAAAGTGTAGATTTATCTAATGGGCCATGATGTTCTGTCCACTACCTTCCCAGGTCGTGCAATATCATGTGTCATCCCAAAGAATGAACACCTTTAATGTAGGGGTGTCCATGGTCCGGTCCGGTCCGGTTTTTCCTAAAAAAAATCTAACCGGACCGAACCGTTCATATTACTAGAACCGGACTAGACCGGACCGTTTGAAACGGTTTTAAAAAATAAAAACCGGACCGGACCGTTTGACTTATAAAACCGTTCGGTCCGGTTTATTTTCCGGTTTGGTTCGATTTTTTTATAATTTAATGAAGCAAAATGTAAAATTTTTAATATATTATTAAACCGGTCCGGTCCGGTTTGAACGGTTTAAAATTAATACAAACCGGACCGGACCGTTTGACTAGTAAAACCATTCGGTTTGGTCCGATCCGGTCCGGTTTTACGGTTTGGTCCGGTCCAATCCGGTTTTTGGACACCCCTACTTTAATGGTGCACTTCTATATGTCCCCCTTATCAGGTGCATTCTTAAAGTGTTCAACCATATGTCTACATTTTGAAAAAATTCTAGGCATAAGTCAAGCACATAATTTATTGAGTATACGAAGATATTGGTCCTACCAAGACTTACGACGATCAGGATATGAACACCCATTACTTAGACCCCTCAAAAAAGTCTAGACCTTTGTGTACATATGATACTTCGCTTTTAAAAAGGATATAAATGTATAAGTTAGAAAGATAATTACAACAAAGAAAAGCCTAAGTGTCAAAGAATGGGAATATCTACAAGATCAGTATTAAAACCACCAAACTTAAGCATTCATTTGAGAAAATGGTGGTCGTGTCATAGACATATCCTTTAAGGATTTCAAACCATTATCATGGAAAAAACCTCATCGCCAGAACAATTTAGAACCACCACCTAGCTAATGCATACCTAACCATCGATGCATGCACTCGAGCCATCTATACCATGGCTAGACACTTCATGAGTTACCAAACTATAATGGATGCATCATGATTGTACCAAAGTCAGACACTCTATGTGTAACTGGACAATGACAGATACACCTTAAATGCTCGAACCATGGTTGTATACCCCATAGTCGAACATTAATCTCCCATTCCTCCATCGATCATCCACTCGGAGACCACCTCATACAACCCATCTTGATTTGTGCTTGCTCGTTCCTGTGATTGCAAAATCTGTTCCCATTCATTGATCACTCCATCCTTTATGAAGGTCTTAGGTAGTCTGTGTAATCACAAGTCCACATACTTGGATTAATGTCTTTCCTCTAACACAAATAATTGATATTGACAAAAAATGACATAGTAGGTAAGAAAATTATATAAAAATAAATTAAATATTATTTTAAATATAAATTATTTTGTTAAATTATTTATTATTAATTTTATCAAATTATTTAATACATATTGTAAATAATTAATATACAAAATAATTATAATATAATTTAATAAAATATAATTATAACAAGTATACAAGCATAACCTAAGTTGATACAAGAGCACCATTCTATGTTACACTTGTTACATATCTCAATCCAATTAATCAAGTGCTTGGGTTGGTATAAACTTTATCTAATAACGAAAATATTAGATAGGAATCTATATATATTTTTGTGAAAAATAAATTAGTTTATTTATGTTATTTAATCTATTAGATTAAAAAATATTATTTAATTTTTAATTTTTTAAAAAATATCGATTAATGATAAATTATATTATTTGAATAATTTTTATATTAAAATATTAATATTTTTATCAAATGATTAAATGTGATTAAAATAGGAATCTTTAACAAGGTAAACTAAAAAAATCACAAAATATTTATTTTTAATATTTTTTTAATTGTGACTATTTTATTTTAAGTTTTATAAAAAATTACATATTTAAATAATTTTTTACTTGAATTATATTATTTTTAATTTTTCTTAAAAAAATTTATATTAAATTTCACATTTATTTTTATTAAAAATCTCATATTTTAATTATATTTTAATCACATGATAAAAAATAACAATATTTTAATAAAAAATTATTAAAATAATATAATTTATTTTTAATGATATTTTTTACTAAATTAAAAGACTAAATAATATAATTTATAATCTAATATGTTAAAATAGATAAATAACATAATATAAGGAATTTTGTGTCATAAAACCTTTTTATTTATTGTTAAAATAGACACACTTTGGGCAATGGAAAAAACTGATGAAGCAATGTTCCGTGGAGGTAGCGTCATGAACATCTTTTCTCGAAGAAACAAGGATTATATTTGGGGAATAAATATCTAAGAAACAATTATCATATTTGGGGAATAAATATAGGATAAATTTATATGCTAACAGTTTTTTTTTCCCAAATAAAATTTTCCATTTCATTTAATAAAAGAGTACATTAAAGATAATAAACAAGAGTAGGAATGTCCAAAAATAAGTTACGGGTTTGATAATCCGTATCGTCAGTTCAATATTTATCCGATAAATTTAATAGATGAGTACGTTTTCGGATAAAAATCAAACAGGAAACAACGGATACGGTTATACTGATAATCATATCAGTTCGTAATCTAAATTAATTTTATTTATTTAATTATTAAATTAAATTATATATTAATTAATAATTAGGGTTTATTAAGAAATTTTTTAATTTTTTTGAAAAAAGTTTTTTTTTATATTTTTTAATAATTGTTCTGAACCGTTACATACAGGTAAAAATCATCTTCAAATCGTAATAATTTTTGAATAATTTTGAATACAATTTTTTTAATTCGATTCAAAAACAATTATATCAAAAACCGTACACGTTCGTACCCGCACCATCCTTACAAGCATTAGATTTATAGTGTAAATAGTTAGTATTTTTTTAATAAATCAACAAATATTGGTTTTATAAATAAATGATATTTTTAGATCTAACATTTTACCAGTACAAAGCCAAACGAAAAACCAATTATTAAAGAAAATAAAATCAATTTTCAAAAAGTAATACACTGCCTCTAAATATTACCAGTACGAAGAAGAACATTAGCTGACAACATAGATATACTCATTAAATTGCTTTAGAGCTAATAAGAGTATATGACTCATATCAATGATTTCTTGCATAAAGACAACTCCATTCCTTGCTTTACATATTTGCCAGAGTCCGACCATTACTAGAGCTAACAATATATCTTCATCTCCCAATAAGTTAATAATACCCACTAATCTTTGTAAGTGTCACTTAAAATCCACTTTAGTTAAATTTTACCGTAACAATCGGAGGATATGAAAACTTAAGTACACTAAAGTTTCTTTAGTCAAACCACAGAGAGGACAATTTAACTCACCATATTATCTTTTATAACATTGATGTAGTGTTTGCCTTGTAGCCATTACTTCGTTCATGTACCTCCATAAAAAAAAATCTTAATTTAAGAAATATCTTTAATTTTTAGATAATCTTTTAGATATGTGTGATACTATTTTCTTTATCCGATTTATTACTAAGACACGACATGATTCAACAACTCAATTATTTTATACTCATTAGAAAATAAATAGGATCCATGTGAGATGCGATTCAAAAACAATTAATCATAAACTTCGCTAACGAGCATTTGAATAATTTGATAAGCATATGCATGATTGAATATCCTCCCGATAATTAATTCATTCTCACTCATTGACTATCATTCCTTATGGTAATTAGTTTCAATTATGAAGATAGTTATGATTGATTTCATATTTTTACTCTTTATCTAGACCCTACAACCTATTGAATGATACCTTTAAACACTTTTTTGACTTTAAATAGGTCATGTCATACCCATAATAGATTATCTTCCGATCTAACATCAAACAAAATATTTATATAAAAACATCTACTTTGAAAGACTATAGGGTGTAGATTATTGGATTGAGTAATCATTCTTCGTCCTTGCTTTGTAATCATAGAAAGATTAAAAAGATGGAGATCTTTAAACCCCAAACCACGTAAGATGCTTCTAAGCTATCCAATGAACATTATTTTTCCCTTTTATGAAGCCCCATCAGAATCGTTGAAAACTTCTTTCAGTATCTTCACATAGTCTTAGAGGAAGTACAAAATATTGCATAGTCTAATTGGATATTGCACATGCAATAGCTTTGAGTATCCCCTCTTTGCCTCGTAAAGAAAGGCATTGCTCAGGCCAATACCAAAATCTTCTTTTTCACTCGTTCAACCAAATAATTAAACTATTGTTTCTTGGCCTTGTCAACCAAAGATGATAAACCTAGGTATTTGTCAAACCCAATAGCATAGCTTACCCAAAAGCCTCCTTAATCAAAGCCTTAAAAAATTTATCCATGTTTACACCACAGAACATAGAAGAATTCTAAAAAATTACTTTGATTTTTGTGTCGGCATTTAATAATTAGTCTTGCTCTCATAATAGATGGTGTTAATTGCATTTGTTACTAATTATTCATTTGATTCTTTATACAAAAATATCATAAGGATACATCTTATCCATATTAAAGTATAATAGGTTATTTAAAGGGTAATGAATAATTTCGAGTTAAGGTTATTACTCTTATAATTTATCAAAAATTACAATTTAATCATTTAATTTTTAAGGTATATACCTATTATTTTATAACTCATATGAAATAATTATTTAATTATCTATCTTTTAAGGTATATATTAAGTAAGGGTGAATAGCATATTAAAATTATTTATTTCAGATTTGAGTATTTCTAATCCAAATTTGATATGATGATGGGATTAATCCAAACCAATCTAAAACTAAATTCAAACTGATTAGATAATGTCAAATTGATGTTGAAATTTATTTATAAATTATTGTCATATTTAAAACACCATATACACAATATTAAAAAATTTAATTTATGTATTTGTAGTAAACTTTATTATTTATAATTACAACAAAAAAATCTAAAGCATAAGAAGTATTTCTAGTCAATTGTAATTAAATCATTATAAATATTTAACATTTATTTTTATTTTTAAGTTAAAATAATAATTCAATATAATTATGATATTTATTTATAATTTAATAGTAATTTAATCCGGATAAGATTACATTGGATTATAAAATCTATCAATTTGAATTAATTACATACTTTTCCATCCAAGTGTAATCCGACTATAAAATTTGTCAATTCAATTTAATCTAAATCTGATAGATTAGGTCGAATTTATCAATTAAGTGTATTGATTGGATTATTTGCCCACTCCTAATGTTAAGGGTCTTTTAATTCTTTAAAGATTCTAATTAATTGTAATAGTATTTTTATTCAATGGTAAATTTTGAATTTTGAAAAACAAAACACAAAAAGAAAAAAAAATTAAAAATATGGAAAATATTAAAAAAATAATTTTTGAAAAAACATTAAAATTAAAAATTAAAACAATTTTTTTATAAATTACATAAAAAATTATTTTTATAAATTTTAACTTAATTTTAAATTTTTTTTAAATTATACTTTTTTAGTCACTTGCATTTTTAAAAAAATTAGGAATTGTTTTACAATTCATTATTAATTAGTTTTTAATTAATATTTTTTTAAATCCATTTTTTTCTAAATTCATTTTTTAAAAAATATTTTTATTATTTTTTGGGTTTTATTTTTCAAAAGTTAAAATTTATCCTAAAAAAGATTATTTAAAATTGATTGAAACTTTTAAAAAATTAGATAACTCTTCGTAAATATTTAGTATCAATTTTACTTCTTATTCTATCAAAATATTAGTTATTTTGGGTAACAAATTTTTTTTTTAATTTCATAACAAAATTTAAATTAACTATGTTAAATAATTTTACTATTAAATTATATCAACAATGATATAAATGTGATAATCTTAAATTAAATTTATCAATAAATTTTAATTTTTGTATAAGTTTTCTAGGTAAGAAAATAACACTGTTTCAAAATCAAGTAATAAAATTAATCAATTATTTTAAGTATAATATAATATCGAAAAAGTAATTACTTTTTTGAAAAAATCCTATTCTGCCCCTCACTACAATTGAATGAACAGATGAAGATTTATTTATTTATTATTATTACTTATTAATATTAATATACAAATGAATTCGTAGACCTTTATAATTGCTTCTTACCTTTATCGACCATCACAATTCATTCAATTTGAAACTAACGCAGGGGGTGATAGATGTGAACGTAATCATTTTTTCCCCTCTTTTTCACTATATCAAAATTGGATATTTTTGTGTTTTTTTTACACTGAAAATCATGTTTTGTATCGATTTGATAAAAAAACAAAATAAATAATTTGCTCGGCAATTAAATGAGTTACACAAGAAAACCAAGTTAATAACTTAAAAGAACAAATAATTTATCTAATAGTTATCTTCTTATCCTTTTCATGGCAATCATGGCAAAGAGAATTATTATCTTCTTAAGATCCCTAAATCTGTTTCAATCTATATTATTCAAAAATACTTCCATTTATTATTATATAGCTACTTATTAATTTGAAAAGGTTTTACATAAACTAGGAAACCATCCTAAAATTTCTATATCTTTTTTCTCTTTTATTAGACTAATTTATTAGTTCGATTTTATCCAATTAGTTATAATTTTAGAGTTCATCCAATTTGAAAAGAGTGAAAATGGTCAACGATACTCGAGGACATAGATAACATTTATGTCAAATTTTATTAAATCTATGATATTTTTATTTTTCTGCGTTAATATATGCTTTAGTTTCTTTTATCATTATTTTTCTAATAACATTATTTTGTTGGATTAGTTTGAGTTTTATTCATTTAAATCATAGTATTTTTGAATAGTAATTACTTAAAATAGGAAAAATATACTCGACTTTTCTAACAATTGGTATCAGAGCTAAAGGTTTCTACCTAGTCATTTGTTTGTTATTGGAATATAGTTGCTAGTTGTTGTAATTTGAAGAAATGACAGAAGGAAAGTCTTCCACAAACAAAGGCCAACCATCCACGTCAAGCAGAACAATTGTGATGAATGCAAGGTTTGAGGTGGAGAAATTTGATAATATTGGTCATTTCGGTATCAATTGATTGCCATATGGTACAATCCGTTCGTGTCTCTTAAGAGAATAAAAGTATGCATTCATGAATGAGACATCCGCAAGTAAGTTGTGGAAGGCGTTGGAGAAAAAGTTTATGAAAAAGAGCGGGCACAATCAGTTCTATTTGAAGAAGAAGTTGTTCCATCTTGATTACCTTCCAAGTACCACAATAAATGACCACATTACTGCTTTTAATCGATTAGTAGCATATTTTTTAAATATGGATGAAACTTTTAAAGATGAAGATTTAGCCTTGATGTTGTTAGCCTTCTTTTCTGATGAGTTTGATCACCTTATTACGAGCTTATTATTGGGAAGGATACAATGTCTTTTGAGAAAGTTTGCACTACTTTGTATAATTATGAAATTAGAAAGAAAGATAAAAAAGAAAGCAAGAATGAAGCAGTAGATGCACTATTTGTAAGAGGGCATCCACTAACACAACAGAAAGGAAGAATAGGTGGATCTCTTTATAAAGGAAGATTTGGTAAAGATGAATGTTCCTTTTGTCACGAAAAAGGCCATTGGAAGAAAAATTGTCCGAAGCTATAGAAGAAAGGAAAAACTGTGACGCCTGATGCATGTGTAGCTGAAAGCAACTCAGATTTAGATTTTGCATTGGTTGGTTCGTCAATAGCATTCCATCCTAGTGATTGGATTTTTTATTCAGCATGTACCTTCCATATGTCTCCTAATAAAGAGTGTTTCTTTAATTTTGAAGAACTAGACGGTGGAGTTGTTTTCATGGGTAATGATTATCCATGCAAAATTTTAGAGATTGGTACAATTCATTTGAAGAATGAAGATGGTTTAACCAAAGTCTTGACATATGTTCATTATGTTTAAAATATAAAGAAGAATCTCATTGTTATAAGAGTCTTAGAATCAAAAGGTTTCACTGTGAACATACAAAATGGGGCATTGAAGGTTATTTCTGAAACACTTGTGGTGATGAAATGTGTTTAAAAGAATAACTTGTACTACTACCTTGGTAATACGGTTATTGTGACAACATCAACAGTAGTTTCAGATAGGGATGTCAGTGATCCGATCTGATTTGGTTTAATTTTTAGTAAAAACGGTTTAACCAAATTGGACCATTCATATTGCTTTAACCAAATTGGACCGAACCGTTTGATTAATAAAAATGTTGTAATTAAACGGACCAATCTGGTTTGGTCTGATTTGGTTAACAGTTTGGTCCAGTTTATACCAGAATAAAACCAATAAAAATAACTGTTAAAGTTAAGTTTGCCTACGAAAACTCTAGAAAGGTATAAGAACTTCATAATCTCAAGAAAAATATAAGCAATACATATTCTTATTCCAATTCCTAAATAACTTTATCAAAGTATTATGTACCTGAAGCACAAATCACAGAGGTTCACTACATGTGTCACACATACAAGATCTTCTTGAAGGAAAATTTACAAGATCCAGCCAAACCTAGTAAATATTAATAAAAACATATATGGATTGAAAGATAAAAAGAACTAAATTCTACAAGAGATAGAGATGAGAAAGTTGAAGAATTTAATATCATACAGGTATTCCTCCAACTTTAGAAGGAAAATAGTGACAAAGTAAGAAGTTGGCATTTTCTGACTTTTTTGCGAAACCTAAAAGCACATTATCGCTAGATGCGTCATCATCTCCATCATAACCATTATCATCATCATCAATAGCAACATTTTGTTCTACTTTTTCTCCTTCCTCTTCATCAAGAGAGGTGATATGAAGGCCTTTAAATTCTTCAAAATCATCCATTCCTTTAGTAATGGAAACAAAAACTATGAAGTGGTTAACTCTTAAAAGCGAAAATCATCTAACTCTTAAATATAAGGATAGACTTGGTTTGACTTGTAAATAAATTATGAAAAGAAAATAGAAAATAGTACACCAAAACCAGAACAAAGTGGATCACTCAAAAAGGGAACCTAATAGAATTGAGTGATTGATCGATGTAGTTAAAGAAAAATGCAGCATTCAAAGTGATAACAACCCAATATTATGGACGAAATCCCTTATATTATTATCCTGCCACTCGTTTGGCCTTCTTTGTCAAAATTTAAATCTTATATTTACCATACTAACGATCATGCATATTTTAATTATGCATAAAACTCATGTTTTTTCAATGATGGCATACTTATAGTCATGCGATTAAAATATAATTTTTTTCCTTGGGGGTTATGGGTTGTTTTGGGTTTTTTGTTATTGTGGGGTCATTATAGAAATTTATAGTTCTATCTTATCAAACACTTTACATAAAAAGGAAAATTAAATGAGGATATAGTTAACCATATGCAACATTTTATAGACCATTATTTACATACTTGGAATAACTTGTTGGAGCCTATTAATAACCAAAAGAAAAATACAGGTCATATTAATTATGTTTTCATGGATAACACAGAGACATCTCAAGTTTTCAAAAATTTATGGAAGTATTGTTTCAAGAATGCAATAAATCTAGAAATATAAAACCTGAAATGTATTCAAAAGTTTGAAACAATTCCTACGATTTAAAGGTGCATATTGCATCATAACACATCATTAAACCAATTAACATCATGATATCATTATAAGGTCACAAAACATAAGCATAAAAACAAAACTAAAACCAATAAGCAAAGACTTCATGATACTACAGAGGCCAATTACATACATTATCTAATACTAAAAGCCAACCAATCAGAATATCTAAGACTAAAGCTGATGACCAAATATAATCTTTTAAATTAAATGAAACTGATAGGAGCTTGTGCTTTATTTGCAATAGTCAATAAAACTATCTTCAGAGCAATACAAATAAATCATGTGAAATGACAGATTGATAATCCAAAGTTGAGAATCATTAATTGAAAGGTGATGATGAATGGTAAGAGAGTGAGAGAGTTCACTATAGAGGCGAGGAGAGGATGAATGGTTGGTGTTGGAAGCAGTGAGGATGCAAAATTGTAGGTAGGGTTTTGAATATATTTTTTAAAATAATTGAATAATGGATTTATATTGTATAATATATTTTAAAATAATTTTTAATATATTATAATAACGGTTTAGTCTGGTCTGATCGGTTTAAAAATTATTATAATATGATAAGATTGTTTGTGATTTATAAAACTGTTTAGCCCGGTCCAATTTGGTCCATTTTTTTTGGTTTAATTCAATTTGGTTCAATTTTTGGATAACCCCTAGTTTCGGAGGAAGAAAGGGATTCAAAAACTACCAAGCTATGATATTTGCGTTTGAGGCATGCTAGTGAAAAATCTTTACAAATTCTTGTAAAGCAAGGCCTATTAAAAGGCATGAGAACCGACAAATTGGAATTCTGTGAGCATTATGTATTGGGGAATCAAAAAAGAGTAAGTTTTGGCACTACACTTCATAATACAAAAGGCATTTTGAATTACATTCATACTAATGTACACAGAAAACAAGAACAACATCCATGAGTGGCAAATATTATTATGTTACTTTTGTTGATAACTTCTGCAGAAGAGTTTGGGTGTATCTCATGAAAAAGAAAGATGAAGTGTTGAGAATTTTTCTCAAGTGAAAGAAGATGATGGAGACTCAAACTGGTAGAAAGATCAAGCATATGAGGTCTGATAATGGCACTGAGTACACAAATGATCCATTTATGAAATTTTGTGAAGAATAGGAAATAATGCAACACTTTACTATTCAAAAAACACTATAATAGAATGGAGTTGTAGAACGTATAAACCAAACTTTACTATAAAAGGTTCAGTGTATGTTGTCAAATTTCTAGTGTTTTTATTTTTCTACTTCAATATTTTTCTTTAGTTTCTTTTAACATTATATTTTCAATAGTATTATTTTGCCGCGCTAGTTTGAGTTCTATTTATTTAAATCATAGTATTTGTGAATAGTATATACTTAGAATATGAAAAATATATCCGATTTTCTCAACAACTATCCAACAGATGTGCATTATTGAGTTGGAATTAAGAAGATAATTTACATCCATGAGGAACACAAATGCTTTCCACCAATGCCAAATTGCCTCCCCTTTTATTGGTGCATTCAAAACAAAAGTAAAAGCAAATCGAGATAGACAAAAAAATAAAAAAAACTTCAGTAATGTGAGACTCGATTAGATCCTAAGAAATCCATTAGTACTTGTAATGAATTGATCCTCAATGGTGATTCTTTGTCATTGAGCTTTCTGATTGAAATTTGTGATCCTAAAAAATTCTCCTACTATGTGTCTCAGAGTAAAGAACAATGACCAATTTATGATGACTTAAAAAGATGAAGAGTAAAAAAGGAACAACAACTTAATAGTTTACAAATCCAAGTAAAATTTATATGATCCATACCTTATTTTCTCATATCTTTAATGGAAGTTGGCAAGGTTGAATGGAAGGTCATCAAGGTTAGAGAATATTTTTATGCAAATTACTTTTTTCTTTGATAAAGTAAAACTTAAATGAAGTTGAACGTGATTTTTTAAGTTTAAATTTCACCACCTGATCTTCAAAAGAAGAACAAAAATGAAGCATAAAATTTCATCACCATCTTCTCTGAATTTCTTTCTTGCGATTGTTGAGAGATTGGAAGTAAAAACCCTAGAATAATTAGATTTTGATTTGCAAATTTTGAGCTACTTTCTTAATACTAATAAGTAATGGCAACTCTTGTGGCACTAATTTTTGAGAATAAGATGAAGGAGAATAATGACAAGCTGATGAATAAGAACAATGATGTTGAAGAAGGAGATGGACTAGATTCCAAAGATGGTGGTCGATGAGCAATGACTGAATGTGAAGTTTTGGAGAAGTTGTCTCGTGTAGTTGAAAGATAATAGAATCTTAATTTTTTTAAAATAGAATTTCATTAAAAATCAAATGGTACAATATATATAAGAAATCATCAATCTAAATATATTATCAATCAAAATTGTTAAACTAAAACTAAAAATATTTTTAAACACATAAAAAATCTTGAGTTTTTATCTTTGGCTTTATTATAAAGCTCTTCAATAAACTATTTAGCTATTCTAATTGATATATTGAGATAAAGATCTAGATTGATAATAAAATATAATTTATAGACATAAATATAGAATATAATATTACATATAAATATCTAGATAATAAAAAACACTCTAGAGTTATATCTAGGTAATAAAAATATATATTTTATTCAAAATAATTAATAATAAAAAGATAAATATATGAACAAAATATTGGAGATAATTTTTCTAAAATAGGATACCTCTCCAACGTATAAAAATTGACTTCTCTAAGGATTCAAATAATAAGAGAAGAGCAAAAGCTGCTAGCACGAAGCCATTTGCTTGAAAACAATATTATAATTTAGATACATAAAAAAAGATTACATAGGTTTTTATGTTTTGTTTAAAAAAGTACATTAAATATCTACTCTACATTATTGCTAGTATTTAAGGATATCAATGGGGAGACGAGTGGGAAGGCTATCCCATCACTTGTTTAAATAATTATGGAGACGAGGTGTGGATTCTCTATCTATCAGAGTTTTAGATTTTTTACAGGGTTTAGATTCTCTGTTATTGAAAAAAATTAATATCAATTATATATTAAATAACAAAAACTAACATAAAATTTTAAGTATATATGTTTATTTTGTAATTAAATATAATAAATTAAAAATATTGAATACAAAATAATAATTATACTTAAATTAATTATTTTATTATTTTAACGATCATTAAAATAATAATTATTTTATACACTGTTATATTATATTTTTATAATTAAAGTATTAATTTAATAATAAAAATAATATTTTTCAATAAAACCTTTGAATTTAATTATAAATTTGTGCAAATATATAATATATTTTTAAACAAATTATAAGAAAATAAGGATCGGGAAATGAGTAGGACAGAGAGAGTGATCCCATCTCTATCGGGCTAAAATCGATTTTTCTGACAAATTTCTCTTCTTATGGAGCAAATTGGCATCTCTACTTGTACTTTCTAACAGCACCAACATCTTTTAGAGCTATTTTCATTTTAGATATGGAGAATCATAATCACGATTATTAATAAAAAATCAATTGTTTGTTTTAAACTAATTATAATTGATTAATCGTGAAAATGAGATGATTATTATAATTTTTAAAACATACGAGATAAAAATGATTATTACAATTATGAAACTGTAATTAATCAAATTAAACATATATTAATATTATATTTTTTACGTATATATAATTGCATGATAAAATACATTTTTAATATTAAATATACAACACTAATTAGATTTAATTTTTTTATTCTTACACATAATTTATTTTATTTAAAAACATGTGTTTTATGGCTAAAGAATAAAAAATAATGTATTATTTTTAATAATTTAGTAAAATAAATATAATTTAAATTTATTCAAACCAACGTGTATATTATATGGATAATTATTTCTTAAAACTATTAAAATTAGTGCATCATAATTATGATATTTTTCAAATCTATTAAGACTTTATTCCAATCATTATTATGATTTTTTAACCGTGATAATAATTTTTAATTTTGATTTTAATTTTCTTAATAAATCACTTATAAATAATTTATAAATATTTAACATAAGATTTTTTAAATCAAGTTTTTTATTTTCATTAAATATTTTTATTGAGAAAAAAAAACTCTTATGAATTTTCCAAGGATAATACGATTAAAAATATAAATTTAGAAATAGTAACATTAATTTTATAAATTTTTAATTTTTTTTAAAAATAAATCATAAATAAAATATTATTTATGTTTTTAGTTTTTTCTCTTAAAAATTATTAAATAAAATTGTTATTATATTTGTTAGTGATTACTTTTATTAAAGAATTAAAAATTAAAAATCTAATATTTAATGAAAGATCAAAGTCGTTAGAATTTTTTAAATAAGTTTTTATTTGAAAAAGGTAGTACAATCCACCTAGGGGCGGCATATCCAGACAAGCTTTTTTTTCGTTTGGTCGGTTAGATGGAGATATTTAATTGACACTACTTTGGCCAACCAGCACCGAGCCATCCTCTGCTGAGAGATCATTGAAAACGAAATAAAATTGGAAAAGCCTTTATACGATGAACTTAGAGTGATATCGTAAGATATTAATAATATTATAACTAAATATATATTTAATAAAATTTATAAGGTTATTATAATATATTTGTAATATATAAATTAATTTATATAGTAATTAAGAGTAAATATCAACAAATAATTTAAATAATTTATTTAAATTAAAAAATCTAATTCAATCTATTAGATTAAGATAAAATTAAATTGATAAATTTTGTGATTAGATCATATTCATAATAAAAATTATATAATTCATTTACATTTATATAGTATTCGGATGAACATATTTATAATTCATTATAATTCAATTCAAATCAAATTACTATTAAAATTATAAATCAATACATATTTTATTTTATAATGTATTATATTTAAATATTATATATACTAAAATTACATTAAATTACTATTTTAGTTTAAAAATAAATATAAGTATTAAATCTCTACAATAATTTAATAATTATTTAAACATACTTCTTATTATTTTGATTTTTTTTAATTGAGGCTATAAATAATAAATTTTATTAGAGATAAATCAATTTAAAATTTAAATACCATGTATGTCTTATTTTATATATGATATTAATTCATACATAAATTTCAACATCAAATTGATCTTATTCGATATACAAAATTCTTATTTGATCAGATTTGAATTAATTTAGATTAATTACATTGTTGAATTGAATTTGAATTAGTAAACCTGAATTAAGAGTTTGTTTAAACTACCATAATTTTAATTAATTTTATTTGATATTTTAATATATTTTTTATATTTAAGGGGTCCCATTCCATTCCTTTGGCAAAGGCCATAACTACAACCTTAAGTAATTATTTGTCTCATTGATTTGAAAAGAAAGGCATAAGTCCCATGTGTACTAAGCTCTCTCTCTATTATACGAGTGGTGGCACAGATCGTCGCCTTACATTTTAGTTTGGTGTAGTCAAGCCTATTATTTGAATGAAGTTTCAAGTTTATTTGGGTTTGTGTTTCTTGTTTATCATCGTTGCATACGAGCTTTATGGACAGATTTGTTAGAATTCTCTTTCTTCGGATCGATATGTTGAGGTAAGGTGATGATTAAAAGAATGGTGAAATATCGTTCAAGTTTATTACCTTTGACAAAGTATACTTTTAATGCATACCTATTAGGTGGAAGTTAATATAAGTCCGTTACATATACAAAAATAATAATAAAAGTCTATTTTATGAAATAATGAACTTGTTCTGTCTTAATTTTGAAATAGACAAATAGGACAACACAAGTCTATTACTTTACAAAATTGACTTATGTAATATTTTTTGTAAAAACAATAAATTTATAATGTTACACTTAATAAGTAGAGGATCAAAATAAACTTTTGTTAAAACTAACGTATTTAAGTTACAATTTTTCCTTAAAAAAAGTATTAATTTAATTGATTTATACACTTACTTTATAACGATCTAACCCCGTACATAAAATGTATGACTCTTATAATTTTATAATTATTATTTTTAGTAATAATTTAAGTGGCATTCAATCATTCACATAACATAAAAAAAATCATATACCTTCGATAGCTTATTGAGAATTAAGAGACAATTAATTCAAATTGATCGAAACATTAACTTATATGTATAATTGATATAATTGTTTTTGTATATTTGATGTAAATGTAAACAATATAGATAAGTTTTTGATATTGTATTTTTGTTTTTTTAATGAAATTTCTCTTTTGACAAAAAAATAAATAAAAAAACATTCACATAACATAAAAGAGAGCAACAAAATTTTAAAACGTCAATAAAGAACCAAAGATGAAATAAAAAATGAAAAGTATTGCGTACAACTAAAATGATGCTAAAAAGTGGAAGTTGATATTCAGGGAGGTGTGTTTTTAAGGAACCGTCCAAGCTAGTCAATTCTGTCTCCGTCACATATAAAATATAAATTTATCCTCAATCTCCTACCATTTTAAAACATTATATAATAAACTACACATATTTTTAACTTAGATTTGAACTAGATCATATAAGCCCATAGTTATCTTTTTCGTATTTTAGGTTTTCTATGTTAAGACTCAACTTCATTTCAATTTCCATTGTCAATAAATAAAATTCAAAATTGAGAATATAATATAAAAATAGAAAATAAGTAGTAAATAAAAAACTTAAAAATAAAAAATACAATTTTACTAAACAAGTTTTGTGTTATGTATAAACTTTTTAAAAAATAAAAATTAAAACGATTTAATTACATTATATAACTTTTTTATATATAAAATTTTATTTTTAATTATCTAAAAAACATAAATTCATTTATTATCATGTAAATAAATATATATTTTTAATATAATATTAAAATAAACATGCTTTTTCACATAAAGATTAAAAATAAAAATATGTTGAATAATTAAATCATTTATACACTAAAATCAAGTGATGTAATATATTAAATAATTGAATTATTTATACACTAAACTCTAGTAATTATTTATGCACTTAATTGAATCTCAACTACGTCCATATCTATTTGAGAAGTAAACTTTCTCGACACAATCCTTATCTCGAGAGAGAGAACACTTCATGCCGCTTGATCAACACATCATCTAACCAAAGAGAACAAAAATCAGAGAACTTGCTGTTGGGGGACGTGGAAACAATGGCAAAGTCAAAACACAGTCCTTATCTTAAACAGATTAAAATCTTTGGACTGATCATCTACAAAAATAGAAAATCAGAACCTATCATAATTATTCTTCTAATACATTGATTTTTAGACATTTAAAATTTAACCACAAGGTTCACAACACGTAATCTTCCACTAGTAATAGTAATAACCGAAGTTGCCAGTGAACTTATCATAATCATTCCTTTCTACATAAGAGAAAATAGCAAGTAAGATGATGCTTTGAGATCGTATACAAGACCTACAAATTCAACCTTAAGATAGTTGGAAAGGAAAAATTAACCAGAGAATACAAGGCCACGATCGATTCATTAGTTGGGTGTAATGAGAAATTTCTTTTATTACAGAAGTGTTCTCCATTAAAATGCAATTTTTAAACACCTAAAAGCTGCAAATTCAGACATCAAAGTATTTTAATGTTGACAGCTCAAACAATATTAATAATAACATAATGCTTTCGGTTGCCTAACTGCGGGGTAGTAATGTCTACCGCCGTGAACAATTGAGGCTACAAACACTAATAGCTTATTCAGTAAATAAAACGATAAATCATTTAAATTGAAAAATTTAATCCAATTCAAAATTCCGATAAAATTAGATTGATAAATTATATAATTGGATTGTATTTAGATTAAAAATATATAATCTATTGAGATTATAACCTACATATTTTATATTTTAACACAATTTGATTTAGACTAAATTATTATTAAATTATAAATAAATACATATTTTATTTTATAATATGTTATATTTAATATTATAATACTATAATTACATTAAATTATTATTTTTACTTAAAAAATACATATAAATATTAAATTTTTATAATAATTTAATATTTCTAGACATATTTCTTATTTTTTTTTAATTTTTTTAAATGTGACTATAAATAATAGATTTTGCTACAAATGCACCAATTTAAAATGTAAATGTTGCATATGTCGTCTTATATATATATATATATATGATAATAATTCATAAATAATTTCATATCAAATTGATCTCATCGGAATCGAAAAAATTCAAATTGTTTAGATTTTGATTGTTTTGGACCGATTATATTATCAGATTCGAATCGACCAAAAACTTAGTATTTCAATTCACTGTTCACCCCTAATAAACATTACAAATAAGATTACAATTTTATTGTGTTATTTTAAATGTCATCAATAGTTATCAGATTCCCAAAAACTTATTATTTTAATTCACTGCTCACCCCTGATAAACATTACAAATAAGATTACAATTTTATTGTGTTATTTTAAATATCAGTTAACAAATATATAAACGATGATACACCTTTATTTAATAAAAACTTACTTTTTCAATCATTACGTTTATCGTATATTAGTAGTATATGCACGTAGAATTGGACTCCGGCATAAATATTCTAAATACAAAAGATGTCCTAAAACTACAGTTCTGACTGTCAAAGGGAACTGCTAAATTATCTGATTTCTTTTACTTCAATTACAGAAGACATCAACTTTTTAGTCCAATAATAATTGATCTTGTAGAGTTAATCTAAAGCTTGATTACTTTATTACGGATAAGCTACATCAATCTGTAGGACCATTCTATTTAGTGGCCAACTCATCACAAATTGATATATCAGGTGATATTTTGTCATTTTCTGCCTTACTTTAGCAACAAACCATAAGATCCTAAAGTTCAAGTTGAACTTCCAAAAAATTTCTGAAACATTGAGAAAGCTTATTCCTGCAAGTTTCAACTTAGTTTTCGGCAACATAAGATGATAAGCTGGTTTATATAGGTTTTGGATCAAGACAGGTTCTAAATGCTATTTCACTTTCAACTATTATTCCAGCAGATTAAATGGCAACTGAGGCTGACATTCCTGAAGAAGAATCTCATATGGTATGTACCTGGAATCTCCATTAATTCAATATCAAATGAATTTGACCATGTATGATCTATTATATCTATATACCTATAATGTAGCATTTTTTTATTTTTTATTTTTAATGAATTTGAACCATGTTTAGTGTTTGAAACACTTTTTTGATTTTATTGAGGTTATTCATGAAAATATGTATATATGAGAGTTTGAATGGTCATGTACTACTGGACAATGGTCAAAAATTCTGAAGTAAAAGATTGCAGGCTTTCCAGCTTCAAACGGATCAATCAATCTTATCTACTGAATTGTCTTCCTAAGCACAATGATCAAAATGTAAGGAGAATGAAAATTTTAGTTTTCTAAACCAGTTAGAATATTGGAAACTTCTTTTTGCCCCAAGCAAAACCAAGCTTTAAGCTTTATTAACAAGAAAACATAAACAAAGCAACTAAATTTTCTTTCAGACAAGTTGTATCATCCTGTGTATCTTAAAGTGCTGTGAGTAGTTAGTCGACCTTTAGGATATCAAAGATTTGAAAGTAGTCCTATCCTCAATTCTAATGCTTACATGGGACAAATGTAACTAGCTTGAATCAATTAATTCAAAGGAATACAGAAAAAAAACTAAACCAACTATACAAAAATAAAGATATAATGGCTTCCTAGTTCAAGCCTAATGGAGAAGCCACGAGGCTTTTTTATTTCTCACTCATGCGACAAATATTTCTCTATGCAGGAAAGAGATGGGGAAGATTCATTTTTGACAACTAGGCAATTCAAAATAACTGATAATGAAATTTCCACAGAAGAATTTAAAAGATCTGAAGGACAACTAAACCAAGATCCTGGAAATCTAGAATGCTTGAAAGAATCAGAAATCAGGCAAGTATCATCTAATGCGCATGTTGAAGACATGAATGGTGTTAATAGCTGTAATTTTGAGACATCCAAGGGTGAGGGTTTTTTGGAATTACCTGGACCTCCCAAAGTCGCTGATGACGAAGCTTGTGGATTAGTACATTGCCAGACTGACGAAATTAATCAATCAGAAATATCAGAGAATCTTAAACATGCTCAGGCAGGCCAACAACAAGAGGCTGTGGAAGACACAAGAAGAGAATACTTTGAAGTAATGGGAGAGAAAAACAAAAGTGCAGGAGAAAAAAAAGTGCACCATGTTCTAAATGCCACTGAAAACATGTTGCAGATAGAATACACTGGAGAACTAGGACTTGTGGTTGAAAAGGAGGAAAATACAAAGAATGATATAGGACTTGATGAATATGTTGAGTTTAATACAGATCAAAAGATTTTCAATAAAGAAATCCAACTATGTATTCAAAAGGAGACCAGCGACTTAGAGAAAGACAAGAAAGGAGCAAGTATTGAGGATAAGCATTCTGATTTATCCAGCAATCAAGTCCTTAGCGTAACTGAGACAACTTTGGAGCAAAAGAATGAAGCTTTAGTGCATATCCCTAAATTCACAGTTTGCGACCTTGGCATGGGCATTCAATCTGTTGCACAAGGATGTGCCAAAGAGGAAAACACAGACAATTTCTCCATTGCCCATGCTGCACTCGAACCTGGCAAAGAGAGAAGCTCTGAGGGAATAAACAGCAAAAAAGCAGAAAGATCCTTTGATTTTGTAGGTGGCAAAGAGTGTCTTAAAGCAATTGGGTGTAGGGAAGACAAAATAACTAAGAAGGATGATAATGAAAAAATCACAGATCATAGCACAAAAGATGGCTCCATCTTGACAAAAGCTGCAAGTCAAGACACTCAGACTGGTGAAGAAGTAACTTTTAAAGGTGAAGATACAGTAGATGAACAGCTTGAAAAGAAACCTGCCATAGATGGATTAGATATCTCAATTGAGGAAGAAGTGGCAATTGTAGGGGAAAAGAAGCATACAGATGCTCCTGCTACTGTATACAATGAGAAAAGTCAAGATACTACCGAATCAAGCAAGCAATTGAACTCACACTTGGCTCAAAATGAAGTACAAGACAAGGATAGCTCAGACACACTCTCCATCACAGACATTGAAGACAAATGCTCACTGCAAGTAGACAATCCTCAAATGCCCCAAATATACCCTGGAACTACGTCAGAGCTGGATGCCCTTGAAAAATATGTGCATAAAAAAGGGCAGGAGCTGGAAACTATGGAGGCTTTAGCAGAGGAGGCAATACATAAGGAGGCATCAATTTCCCCAGTAACGAGCAAAGACAATGAAATGGACGCAGAGAAGTTAACAAGAGAGGAAAGTAATACAGAAGCCATAGAAGAGCATGATAATGGCCTCTTACTAGTGTCTGTCCAAGATGGTGCAACTAAAACATCAAACGATGAAGAAAATGACGCAGAGAAGCCTCACAAAGTGGTTGGATTTTATCAGAAATTTCAGTCTTACATGGTGTACTTGGAAATTTATAGCTTACACATATGCTTGACTATTGAAACTTATCCATCGTGCAGATTGTAGATGAGTCGGAACTGCACACAGCAGGTGAAAGCATTCCATGTGAGAGAGATGGGGATGTCCTGCATGAAGAATGTACGTACCTTGATCCACTGGACACTTCAACAGAAGAGAAAGGAGTTGTAAACACAGTGTCTTCCAGAGAGGCAAAAGATGATATCATCAATAAAGTCAAAGCTATAGAAAATAATGTTAATGCAGAATCAAAATGTCATGAACAGACCACACAAGAAGATGAATCAGAAGGGAAGCTTGATGAGAAGGTTCTGCCTTTTCTATCTGGAGAAGTTGTGACCAAACCATCAGGTTATGCTAAAGGTATCACCTGCACAAAAAAGAAAGAAGCTATTCAGAGCCTTGAAGAGACCTTAGAGTTGGAAAAGAAAGAAAAGAAAGCATTTGTGAACAATGCAAATGATACTGAGGAGGAGGTAAGACTAGAGTTTGGTAAATGTATTATTTCTGTTCTATGATGGGATAAGTTGTCCCACTATATGGATTATGTTAATGGACAAGCTGCAGCACAGTGAATTGCAAGTGTAAAAAACCAATCTAGGGAGAAAAGTAAAAGAGGGGGAGCTAAAGTTTAGAGTGGAACTTATTTTTCAAAATACTCATTTATTTTTTATTTTATCATGGACTAGCCAATGTTACGGAATTGTTTGTGTAGATCGGGAAGTCTGGAACTGGTTGTGAAGTTCTACTGCAGTATCGCTACATAATATGAGCATAAAGTTCCCCCCCAAAAAACTAAAAGTTAATATTTGTGATAGTAAGTTTCTTCTTTTTCATATCCATGCTGACTTTGCATCCCTTATTTCATACAGGAACTAGTGATCTCCCGTGCTGAGCAAGAAACCAAAGAACAAATCTTTGAGAAAATTGATCTTGTTAAGAGCCCATGTCCTATATTTTCGGATAAAGATCCAATTGATGAGCATACAAACCAAGATCAGGTGAACTCATATATATACAAAGCTTCAAAAATGGCACACTCCTTACTATTTCTTCTGAGAAACTAAACAATATTTTTTTCTGTTAGGAATTTACTGCATTGGAGACATCGTGTTCAAGTAAAAATATAGGGAAAGAGAACTCAGAGGAACAAGGAGCCATTGATGAGATCTATTATCCACTCATAAAAGAAGATAAAAAAATCTCAAAGGAATACAAAGACAATGAAATGAGTTTAAAGGAAGAGGTCAGACTAACAAAAATATGTAACTGTATTTTACTAAATCTTTTGCTATTATAGTCCTTCAATTTGCTGATTTTAATGTGATTTATAAATCAGAAACAAGAGTCACATCTAGAAAAAGAAAAGGACATTTCTATTGTACTTTCTGTTAAAATATTCGAGGAGATGTGCTCGGTGGAAGTGAGCAATCCTGAGATACTCAAAGTTAATCCTAGAGTCAGGTCACCGTATATTACAGAGAATAGTTCAATTGAAGATACAAATCAAATTAAGATGCTGGAGAAAACAGCCGTAACCAGTGGGTTTGCTAGCGGAAAGGGTAATATTGATGAAAATTCAGAACAAAAGGCTGATGTATCCAGGAAATTTGAGGAATATGTACATAATAAACATGAAGGTCTAGATATGACTGAAGCTTCAGCAGGACTTGCAATAAATACAGAAGGATCCACCAGAGAGGTGGCAGAAGAAAATAGAAGCCATGTAGTAGAGAAGATAGAAGAAGAGAAATGCAATACAGATGTCATAATTAAAGGGAATATGAATATTGTCATACCAGCGTACACCCAAGACGATGCGACTGAAAAATTAAATGAAGAAAATGAATCAGAAAAGTCCAATGGAAAGGTCAGATTGTGCTAAAGATTTTCAACATGGTACATTTCATAAATTGTAGATTACATGTAAACTTTGCAACTTGATATTTTTGTGCAGACTATGGAGTCAGAAATGGGCGGAGAATATGAGAGCACTCTACACAAGACAAATGTGGATGTTGAAAGATCTATTGATGCTTTATTGATGAAGCAAGGAGAAAGTCAGCTGGACGAAAGTAAGAACATGGCTCAAATGGAAGCTCCAGCAGAAGGGAATAGAAGTGTAGTCATACTTTCTGCCAAAGAGACCAAAGATAGTGATGGCAATATAACCAGTACAATGGAGAAGAATTTAGAGATTGAATCGCAAGTTGAAGATGATTCAGAACAGTCCATTCATAAATATGAACATGGGCAGAAAGTTGATGACAAACTTCGACTCATGATAAATGAAGAAACTGGATCAGAACCCTCAAGCAAAGGCACTAGAAACATTGCTTGCATTAAAGATGAAGGAGCCACTCAGAACATTGCAGAGAACTCAGAATTGGAAAAAGAAGCAAAGAAAGCAAATGCTGACAGTTCAGATGATACAGGGGAAAAGGTAAGGTAGTAGAACTTTTATATATCGGTATTTTGATGTTTCTTCATTGAACATTAGATATCAGAGTATTTAAGGAAGAACAATATTTGGTTATAAAAGGCTAAATCACTAGCAGCCAAAAGATGATATGCAAATTGAAAACTAAAACGTAATTTCAGAGGGAAAATAAGTTTACTCATTTTTTTTTCATGTCAGTCATGTGCTAATTAGATCTAAAAAGTTTGCAAACTCCCTTCTTAATAGGTGCTTAAGACCACTGATGCAGGCCAAGAAACCAAAGAACATATCTTAAAGGAAAATGAGAATGTCAAGGACCACTGCCCTGACTTTCATGATACAGATAAATGTGAGGAGAGAATCGAGAGAATCAATCAAGATCAGGTCGGTTCACAAAATAATTTTAAGTTGTATAAAAGACATAATATTTGATTAACTTCAAATGCACTGAGGCATGTATTTTCTCATCTGACAGAAATTTACTGAATTCGAGATAACACCTTCAAGTACATATACCAGGAAAGAGGACATGGTGGAACAAGAAAGATCTCTTGAAGAAGGAACAGGTTTAGAGGAAGATGTAAATGAGGAAGTAAATCTAAAGGAAGAGGTTAGTTAAATAAATATATTATTGCATTTTACTGTCTTTCACTTTTGGGAATCCTTCAGTCTGCCATTAATCCCAATTATATAAAGCACAAAAAAAGAGGATAACAACTTAAATTTAATGAGCAGAGTGAGAAGATCAATTTGGTCAGGAAAACAAAACCTGAAGACTTAGAGGACTGCCTGGAACCAAATAAGGACCATAATGCTAAAATGACTACAGAAGTTTCGGAGGAAGACATAATTGCACAAGAAAGTAACAAAGTTTCTGTTCAAGATTCTCTATATGTACCTGAGGTATTTGAGGAAGTAATTGGTCAAGAATTTCTGGGGAGACTTCACAACGAATCTAAGTACGAGTCAATGACAGCTGTAGTTGCGACAAAAGAAGCTGGCCTGAAGGAAGTGGAACAAGAAAAAGAAGAGAATGTTGAAGATAAAAGTCAGAAAAGCACTGTAAACACTCTAGTAATGCAAGAGGAGAACGAAACAAAAACCACAAGAAATGACATATCAAAAGAAAACAAAACCAGTAGTGAGATCATGGATGAAATACAAGCAGATAACAATCAAGAATTTTCATCAGTACCATCAATAGAACGTGATCTCATTGATGTTAAGGAGATACCAGATGAGACCGCCTCAAGAGATGGATCACTACTTGGAAAAGAAGGAACTCCTTTCAGTCAATTCACAAAAGAAGATAAGTCGTTGCAAAAGGAGGATGAACCCAGAAAATTAAGAGATGTCCCTGAATTAGTGTCTTCAGATATTGCGAAGGAAACAACAGCAGGAGAAATCGAAAATCAGATAGATCATGAGTTACATATCATCCCTGAGGTAATCAGTGATAAAGCTAGTTTAGACCTCCAATGTAAGGATCTAAAAGAGGAAAGATACTCCATTTTCTATTTAAGCTGGCAAGTGCTCATCTGTTGGTCACTCTACAAAATTTCACCTTTTTCCTTTTCTTTTATCTGTATAGGTATTTGAGAGTACAAAAACAAGCCAAGAAACCATAGCACCCAAGGGCACTACACATCACCTCCTAGATTTTACTGATAAAAAACCAACAGAAGAGAATGGCAACCTGGATAAGGTACCCGTTTTTAATTTCAGCACTTCTGAGAATATAAATTTAAAATAAAAATTTGATTGGTTTACTAGAAGTATCAAGCCTAATTGTTTATTTTCTTTTAGTCATTTGCTGGAATTAAGGCAGAACCTGTGAGTACAAAAACAGAGAAACAAGAGTTGAAGGATCATGCCATTTTAGAAGTCTCTTCGTCATCAACAGAAAAAGAAACAGCCGAGGAGATCCCAAGGAAAGATGCTATGAATATGGAGGAAGAGGTTATCTTACATACATAACCTGAATGCTTTGCTTTTTTTTTTGGAAGTCTTTCCTAGTCCCTAATCTACAATTCAATGATTCCATCCAAAAAAACAGAAAGGAGACAAATATTTGGAATTCGAAGAACACATTAAGTCAACAAACTTGATAAAAGAAAAAATACCTGAAACCTTAGAGGGCTGTGCAGAGAGAAACATGGACATCTACACCATGACAGCAACAGAAAGTTTAGAGGATAAAAGATATACAGATGAATGCAACAGAATCCTAGTTCAAGATTCTTCCTTTGTGTCTGAGGTCTCCAGTGAAGTGATTAAAGAAGCACTTGACAAATCATCTAATGTAAATGATTCAGACCCTCTTTCGGTAACATTCATGAGTGAAAAGACAGAATTGCAGAAAGCCAAAAAAGAAAAGGAGGATGCTATAGGTTATGATACTGGTCCGGAAGAGAAGAGTCTAGAAAGCAGTGATATTAAACTACAACAATCTATAGAAGAAATTCCTAAATTAGATAATCAAGTGGAAGAGGTTCTAACAGTGGCAGAGGAAAGTGAAGAAGAAAGAGGTGATGTGGTAGACAATCAGCTTCATTGTAAAGGAGTTCAAGAGGAAAAAATGGCAGCCAGTATCATTATTCCTTCAAAAGATGTTCAAGACAAAGATCTTCAAGATTCTTCTGCAGAAAATCTCATGAAGAATGAAGGTAGGAAGGATGAAATTCCAGCAAGAGACAAAACACAACATGAAAATGCAAAAACTCCTTTTGTTGAACCAACAATAGAAGAGAGGTTCTTGGAAAAAGAGGACGATGCCAGGAATCTAAAAGACATCTCTAAGTTGGGGCCTCCAGATGCGGTGAAAAAGATTGCAAATGATGAAATCCAAAAACAGAGGGATCAAGAACTACTTATTATAGTCCGGGAAGTAACCAGTGATAAGACTAGCTTGGAGTCAGAAGATGTTGGAATCTCCAACGTGAAAGAGGCTATTCAGATAGCATGTCAAAATGAGATGTGGAAACTGGAGACATTGGAAGATACTCTGCTGCCTATCAAGACCTTGGATAGTATTGTAATTGATATACATATGGCCAATCAAAAGGCTTCCCTAAAAGAAATCGACTCTCATAGCAACTCTGAGGGCATCATACAAGGTGTTGAGGCAGAAAAGGCAGCATTTCAGTTGGAAGCAAATAACACCAAGAATAATGAACATCTAACCGAGGAGGTGAGAAATATTTTAACCAATCACTCATATGTGATTAAATGTTAAGCGAAATTATATCTTTTATTGAGTTAAACAATCTTAACCCTCACCATAGAACAATTCATTTAAGATGCATTTTAGTAAAAAGCTAAAACTTCATATTTTTCTCCTCTTTTTTCCATTTCCTGTTTCGAAAAAAAGAAGCAAAAGCATGCAGATGATGTAATTTTCAATCTTTGCACACAGAAAATTGCAGTTTTGCCTGCTGTACGATTGTGAACTTCAAACAATGTGTTTGGTAGGGTCACATGTTAATGCATTGTAATGAAAGAGTAACAATCCTACTAAGACAGATTCTTGAGTTGATTAAACCTAATTGGTTACCTTTACATCTAAATCAGTTGTTGAAGTTCAAAGAGAAGAAACAACGTCTTAACCAAGAAGATATAAACCGACCACAAAACAACAATATTCAACATAAGAACTCTGATCCTGTGAAAAAAAATAGATTGAAGGGCCATAAACTATTAAATTAGCATAGAAAAGGCGATAAAATGGAATCATAACCAAAATTGGTGGTTGATTATATCAAGTAAAAAAACCCATACAAAATTATTAAGACAATCATTTTTGCTTAGGTCATGAACTAAGCTGGTAAAATCAAGCACATCTGAAGGTAATGTCGTTGACTAACATATATATATATTGCCACCAGCTGAATGAGGAAGACAGAAAAATTGAAGAAAGTCAAGGAATTGAAGTGCAGGTTACAGGTGGAGAGAGCAACATGAAGGATCTTCATCCATCATCCATTAGAGATGAAAGAACTTATGAGGTCAGATTCAGATTATAATGAGAAATACTGGATTACATATTTACATTTCTCATACCTACTTTTTGTAAAATTGATATGAACATTGATTGACAAGCAGGAGAGAGAATCTGGCCTAGGTGAAGAGAAGGCACCCGATGAAGGAAGCACAAGGAGGACCATGAATGTTTGTATAGTTGTAGCAGAAGAGCAGGAGCTTAAAATGGATGCTGATAATTCTTGTGACAACAATGACAATGCAGCTGATAAAGAGGAGACATCAGTGACAATATTTGGTGAAACTCAATTACAGAGGTTTGATAACGATTCAGAAGAAAATAGACAAGATCTTCTCAGATCTGACTCTGGCATAATTGGAGACATGGTTGAGAGCTCAAAGCTTAATACAGAAAAAAAGAACTTAAATATTGAAAGTATTAAATTGGGAATTTCAGGATCAGATGAAATGAAGGAAACCAACCTAGCATGTCATGTTAAAGATATTAATGAAACTAGGCAAAGCCTAACCATGGAGATATTGGCCACTGAAGCTACAGCTAGAACCAAGCATATAGAAAAGGAATACACAAAAGAAGTGGAAATACTAGATGATAAGAACATAGAGGATTGTTGTTCTACAAAGACAGAAGATACATGTTTACAGATGGAAGACCTCAAACAGATTAATGTCTATAACATTGTGGACGACATGACTTGTGCAAGCAAAATGGAAGAAGAAATTAAAGAAGCTACGGTCCCAGACATCATTTATGATTCTCCAAATATTGAGGCCATTGCTGAGCAGGCTCTCCAGATTGACAAAGATGAAAAGTTCAGTGTCCAGGCTCTCTCTTCTAGCACATCAACAGAGCAATTTCAAGTACCATCTTCTATATTAGTTCTCAAGGAACAAGACCATGAGAATACAGCAGTTAATAAGATAGAAGAAAATAAAGGAAAGGAAGAGCATGACAAGCCCAAAGTCTCTGAGTTTAAGCACAAGGATGCCCCAATTAAAGAAGAATGCAGGAAGATTATAATTGAAGCTCCCACACTTGAGCCTCATGAAAACGAAAAAGAGACAAGATGTGTTGATTCTCCATCAGAAGATGAGCAAACCACAAAAACAAGAGAGGCAACTGTAGAATCTTCTGATGTTGTCACTGACAAAGTTTTCAGTGATGAAGTGAACAACAAAACAAATGACACTAAAAGCAGGGGGAGTCACCTCAAGGAAACAAGGGGTGAAGAAAATGCACTTGATATTACAAGTGAAGTAAATAAAGCAAAAAGCAACGAACTTTCATACGAGAAGGTTAGCTATCGAAATAAGCTCAACCTCTTTTCCTAAACCCAACCCCTGGTGACCTTGCATATCCACCGCCCCAACTCCAACCCCACATTGTTATTTCAATCAATACACACCCATACTATATATCACACACATACACACACAAACACAAACACTCTTACTCATGCTATGGAAGGTATTAACTTAGAAAGGAAAATGATAGGTCAAGGACGACAACAAAATCGAAAATGACTCTCACCCAGTTCCTCAGGTTGAAGAAAAGGTTACAGAGATTCATCAAGAAATGGAATCAGAAAATAAAGAAAATCCAGGAGAGAATACAGACAAAAATTTTAAGTCAACAATAAATGAAAATCAACTGAACGAGGTCAGGAAAATAAATATATATTATATTATTTTCTCTTTTCCTTACTTCTCTTTCCACTAAACTTGAATCTTCTATCTGTAATGCAGTTGCCAGGGGTAGATGAAATGGAAAGTAAAGGTGAAAATGCCGAAAAACGTGTAATTTTCACAGCTAGTAGTAGCGAGAACAAAGAGCTACTCTTTGCAAAAGATAAGACATTAGAACAAATTTATTCTTATGAAAAGAAGAATATGAAGGAAGCAAACCCTGAAAATGAGGTAATGAAATATACTTTAACAACAAAATAGCCTAAACAAAAAACATATGGGAGAAAAAGAAAGCCAGATACATTAAAATCTCATTTTACAATGGAAGACTACTTCATGAAAAGGTTGATTAAATATAAGAGAACCATTTTGTTAAAGTTTTGTCTTTGCAAAAATTACCCATTACAATTATTTAATTGTTTGATAAAAAAATTCTGTATAAGAAAAGAAAAATTCAATATGTTCAACTCTATATGGATAGCAACATAAGTAGTATAAATATAAGAATATCACACATGTACAAAAGGACACAAACAAGTAGTAGTAGAGAAAAAGTGTATAGGTTGATGTTATTATGAAAAGGAAAAGGCTGCATGTATTATGTTATGATAATAATCTTCATTAAATAATAGAAAAAAATAGCTTTTGTCATGGTAAATAGCAAATACATTTCTAAATTTTATTGAAATTTTTTCTACTAAACCTTATCTTAAATCTTACTAAGATCCTATTTTAACATACATATCAGAAAAGACTTCCAAATTAATGAGCTTGGTCCTATACCTTACATGCAGGAATTATGTAGAGAGCGTTCAGAAGAAAATGGTGCTCATAGGTTTGAAAAATCCAATGAAACTCTTCCAAAAACTAAGCAGCAAGAGAAAAGTAATCATCAAACATGCAAAATGTATCCTCCAGGAGAAGTAGATCCCAGTGAGAATGTTTCAACAAAAATAACAACTAGCCGCAAAGATGATCCATCTCCCTTGCAAAAGGAAGGACCAAGTGATCTCAAAGTCTCTGCATTACCTGTGGAAAGATTGGATGCAGATAAAGCTGAAGAGCAAATCAGAAATACTTTTGGATTAGTAAATGATGGCAAAGTAGTTGCATCAATGAGAAAAGATGAAATCATTCACAATCAGATTATGCTTGCTGAAGTGTCAAAAGATCAACTCGAAGTATCACCATTTACATTGCTTCCTAAGGAACAAGACCAACAAACCATATCAACCCTCAAGAACATAGATAAAGAGAATGCCAAAGAAGTAGAGCTACTGGATAATGACAGTACCAAGTACTCTTCTTTTACATACACGGCCAAAGAGACAAGTTTGCAAAATGAAAGGCTCGGGAATATGGAAATCTCTGATTTGATCATGCAAAACATGGCTGTAAATGAAACCAAAAAAGAAATCAAGGATGCATGTGAAATAGTGTCCCTAAATAGTACTCAAAGTAATGAAGGGGGTATGATAGATAAAGTTGTCATTGACCAGAAACTCCTTCAAGGGACATTAGGGGAGGAAGTTGATGTACTTCCTCGTATGTTGCTTCCAAGCAATTATGAAGATGAAGCTACCACCATAACCAAGAAGATAGAAGAAGAGGACATGAAAGAATTGAAAATCCTTGGTGACAACGAGAGTGATTATTGCTCTATGGAGAAAACAGAAGATGTGCTTTTACAAAAAGAGGAGCTCAAAGAGCTTCAACTCTCTGGTAATGCATTAGAAACATTTTGTGCAAGCAAAATTGAAGAAAAAATTAAAGAAGTTTCCATCATAGAGGCTACATATAATTCTACAAAAAATGTGGTTGTTGTTGAGCAGGATCTCCCAGTTGAAAAAGATGAAATCCTCATTGATGGGGCTCACTTTGTTGGCTTATCAACAAATCAACTTCAGTTATCATCTTCTACTTTAAATATTAAGGAACAAGAGCATGAAAATATAAGAGTAGTTGATAAGGTACAAGAGGAGAAAACAAAGAAAGAGCCTGAGAAGCTCGAAGTCTCTAAATTGGAGCAAAGGGATGATCCAAATGAAGTCAATGAAAAAGAAAGTGGAACTATTAATAAAGTTCCAAAGGTAGATACTCATAAAAAGGAAGAGATAAGATACTTCGATTCTCCATCAGAAAATAAGGAAACAACAGAAACGAGAAAAGAGTTTGTGGAAGCTTGTAACTTTGTTTCACAAATAGTTCAAAGCAATGAAGTACTCACCAAAACGGATGATACAGAAAGCAATGGGAACCATCTCAACAAATCAGTAAGGACAGAAGAAAATGAACCTGAAATGTAAACTAAAGCAAATAAAGCAATAGAAATCAAGGATGTTAGCAGTAAAAAGACTTCAAATTCTTCCTCCACCAACCCCATTCCCCTTTTCTCAAATATCCCATCACCCTAAGCCCAACTCTCTTCTTTCTTCTTCTTCTTCTTTTTTCATCAATTATACATATTCTATGAAAAGTACTAACTTAAAGGTAAAATAATAGGTCGTGGAGGACAAAGAAATCAATAAGGATACTCAGACAGTTCCTGAGATTGAAGAAAATGTTTCAAAGGGCCATCGAGTGGAGTCAGAACCTAAAGAAAATCCAGAAGATAAGACTAATGTAATTTTTAAATCAACAATAAATGAAAATCAACTGAAAGAGGTCAGGAAAAGAAATAAATACTTTATTTATTTCCTTTCTCTCTGTCATTAAATTTAAATGTTTTATCTGTGTAATGCAGTTGTCTGAAGAAGATGAAATGAGAAGTTTGGTTAGAATTATTAAAAAGCATGTAATGCTCGCTACTAGTAGCGGTGAGAACGATGAGAAAGTTTATGAAAAAACAAAACAGACCTCTTCTATTGAAGAGAATGTCAAGGAGGTAGACCATGTAAAACAGGTAAATGAATAAAGCTCTAACAACAAAACAACTCAAAGCACAAACTTATGGGTAGGGGAGGGGGATAATGCATATTAAATTAATATTTTAATCTTAAAGTGGACGATTACTTGGAGAAAAGTTTAATTAAATACAAGAAAGCCAAGTTCATTGAAAGTTTTCCTTGGATAAAATTACTCATTATAATTGCTGTGATATGTTTGGAGAAAATACTTATGCACAAGAAAAGTAATCTCAAAGGAAAATTGTCATTGTAATCCCTTCAACTTTCTTATAGATGGTAACAGAAGTGACTTATGTATAAAATCATAATATATATCTTAATATATGACTTATGTATAAAAAAGCCTAACTAGGTAATAGCAAATTACAACTATTTTTACGAAAAATGTTTCTATCACCTAGAGTAATCTTAGTCTTACTTAGATTCTTCTGGATACGTATAGATCAAATAAGGTATTCTTAACTTATAATTCAAGTTAATTATATTAATGATTTTTCTCAAAAACAGGAATTAAACATTGAGATTTCAGAGGAAAATGGTGCTTGGAGCTTTGAAGAAACAACTATAAATCCTCCAGACATCAAGCAGAAAAGTTTCCATGCAACATGTGAAAAGCATACTCCAATTGAAGCATATAACAAGGAGAGCACAACAACACAAGTAACAACTTATCGTAAAGATGTTTCACCAATGCTTCAAGACTTCATTGGAAAATCTACACTAACAGCTGAACCAACAACCCTATCTCTTAAAACTAGAATGTTGGTTGACACTGATATCAAAGGACAAGAGGTTGAAGGAGAAGGAGAAATAGGGGATTCAAGTGAAACAACGATAGAGATGTCTCCGACAATGATATCATTGTCCGAACTGATACAGAGGTCCATGAAAGAGACAACATCAACAAGCGAGCATGTAATTGAAAACATAGATGCAAGAAAAAGAAAAGAAATAGAGCAAGCCCAAGTTGAAAATGACGATGAAGGAGGAGAAGAGCTCAAAAGGGAAGCTACAATCTCTTATGCTCCCATTGCAGTAGAGAGTCATCAAGTGATGGAGTCACGAACTAAAGAAAATCAAGAAGAGAAGATTGATTTAATTTTTGAATCAACAATAAATGAAAATCAGGTGAAAGAGGTCAGAAAAAGAAAAAGAAAATAAAAATAAAAATAGTTTCTTTATTTCCTTTTTTCTCTAACTTCTCTCCCACACTAAGTTTAATTGTTCTATCTATAAAGCAGTTGTCTGAGCTAGATGAATTGGGAAGTCCAGTTGGAAAGAATGAAAAGCTTGTAATGCCTGCCATTAACAGTGGTGAGAACGAGGAGATAGTCTCTGGAAATACAACAAAACATAACTCTCCTAATGAAGAGAATGTCAAGGAGACAATCCTTGTAAAACAGGTAAATGAAATGCTCTAACAACAAAACAACACAAAGCACAAACCTAATGGTAGGGTATAGGGATAAAGTATTGCATCGATATCTTATGTTTGATAAGTTGAGAAAAGTTTATTTGAACACAAGAAAACCAATTTCGTTCAAAGTTTTCCTTAAAACAAAAAATATTCGTTATAATTACTTTGATCTCTTTGGTGATAATATTCATGCACAAGAAAATGAAAAAAGTCTCAAAAGGAAAATTGTCATTTCAATCCCTTCAACTTCTTATAGATGGCAGTAGAAGTGGCTTATATATAAGATCATAATATATGTACAAATGCTTTGCTTATTAATAAACCTAATAAGCTAATAGCAAAGTACACCTATTTTTATAAAAATGTTTCCCAGAGTTAGTCTTCCTAAGATTCTTCCGGATACATACAGATCAAAGAAGGCAATTTCAAGCAATACTTTAAAGTTAACGAGACTAATGATTTCCCATGTAGGAGTTAATCACTGGGTTTTTGGAAGAAAATTATGCTCGGTGCTCTGAAGAAGCCAATAGTCCTCTGGACACTAAGCAGCAAGAGGAAAGCTTCCATTCAACATGTGAAAAGCATGTACTAATTGAAGCAGATAACAAGGAGAACACACCAACACAAATTATAGCTGACCACAAAAATGTTTCACCAATGCTTCAAGACTCCATTGGAGAATCCACACTAACAGATGAACCAACAGACATAAAACCTGGAAATGAAATGTGGATTGACACAGAAATCACAGGACAGGAAACTGCAGGAGAAAAAGGAATGGGGGGTTCAAGTGAAACAACTGAGATATATCCATCAATGATATCATTGTCCGAATTGATGCATGCATCCATGAAAGAGACAATTCCAAAGAGCGAGCATGTAATTGAAGACACAGAGGCAACCGAAAGCAAAGAAGCAGAGCAAGCCCAAGTTGCAAATGATGATGAAAGAGGAGAAGAGCTTAAAAGGGAAGCTCCCATCACCGTTGAAAACTCTGGAGACGTCAGTGTGAAGGTTCCACACAAGAAATCTCACAATATTCTTTCTGGTGTTAGCTCAAAGTTCAAGCATTCAATTTCAAAGGTAAAGAAAGTCATTGCATGCACGTCTTCTCATTCAAAGGCCCTATCTCCAAAACAAAATAAGAAACCAGATGAACTCATCGATTGAAGAGCAAGTCAATGTGTTTTGGGTAATTATAGTTTGAGTGTGCTTTTGGCGTGTGCTTGTATTGTTTGCAAATATATTATTATATCTGTTTGATGCTTAAAGTTTGATTGCTGCCAAAACAAAAATCACCTTATTTCTCATTTCTTAAAGTGAAATAAATGGTTGCTTTCCGAGAGTTTGATTGATCAATTCAACTGTGCAATTAAGCAATAGACATTGTTCATCTAAGGATGGTAAATTATAGAATTATAATGAGGAAACCAATCAACCATCCAATATATAGCATACAGAGTTCTATAAAATTATCAGAATTAAGGCTTACAAATGAGCCAACAGAAGCTGCATCAACTGAAAATGACGAATGAGATGACTCGTGATCTTGGCAGCTGGATTTTAACGATAAGTTCCATTTTCGATTTGACGACGAAAATTTTGATATTGGAGCTTTCGGCTTCCGAAAACAGAAGTCGATTTTGGATTTTTGACGGCATTATTTTGCTTCAACTCCACGGTGAACCAAAACGAAAACAAAGGAGACGACGTTCTTCGCTCGTTTTGGCGCATCCCCGAGTATAAAAGTAATGAATATAATGATATTTTCACTATTTTCACAATATCAATATATGAATTTATTTACAATTTTTTTTTATGGTCACTAATGTCGGATATAGCTGATATAAGTAAAAAAATCATTTGAACAACAACTTAATCATTATAATATCAACACCTAAACCAAAATAATAATAGTAATAAACACAACACTACTTAAATTGATAGAATTTTTTTAAATAACATATTATAATCTCATAAATAAAATGAGAGTACCGTACATATTTAAAATATATATTATTTGAATATATATGATTATAACATTTTAACATATTTTTTGAGTAGAAATTTTTTTTAATACATTTTAGATATATTTGGATTGTTTTATTTATTTAAAAATTTATTATAAATGTTTAAAATATTTTTTATGTGTTTAAAATCATCGTTAATTTAAATTTATTAAATTTGATTATTAATATATTTTTATAAATTTAAATATTTAATTTTTATTAATAAATTTTATATTATTTTTCTAAACAAATATGATTTAAAAAATAAAAATAAACTAACATTTTTACGAGAAGAAAGTTCATATTCATAAAATAATATCGAGCTACATGTAAATTTATATTTTGAGTTAATTTAATTAAATGCATATTATATATATTATTTAAAGTATGTTATTTTTTATATTATAATATTTTGTAAGTCATATATACTATGGGAATGATTTTTTATAATATTATTTAACAATAAAATGGTAAATATTTTTTTAATAAACAACACGAACATAGTTTTGATAATTTAAATTATAAATAATTAATATTGAATACTATAAACATTTTATTATAAAATCATAAAGATTTTTCCAAGTTTAAATCGCTTTACCCGGTAATTTTTTTGGGCCAGGTCGGCGCCATCCCCTACCTGCCCCAAAAACGCGAACCTTCCCGTTAAAAAAAGAATAAAAGAAAACAACCTTAAACCCTAAACCCCCGTGTACAGAAACACCACCAAAGGTGCCATGGTGTCCATTATGAGCCGGACCAACACACTCTTGTATACTCTACCTCGTTTTTTCACCTGGAGAGCCCCAGGTTTTCGCTCTATTTGCAGCGGATTTGCTTCTCAATCGGAGGAGGTCCACCCTTTCAGAGAAGAACTTGATACAGGATCAGCTGTGTTCACCCTCGAAACCGGCGTAATTTCTCCATTGACAAATGGGGCTGTCGTTGCTCGTGTTGGTGGAACTGAAGTTTTCTCCACTGTTGTTTCCTCTAAAGACGACGCTCTCAAGGATTTCTTACCCCTCACTGTATGTATCTGCTTCAGTTCTTTGTAGTTGTTTCGGTTATATTTTCTTTACTGAGTTGATATGTTCGAATGCAATTTTACGTGTGAGATTTCTATAGTATTAAGTTGTTTGGAGAGTCCTATGTGATATCTTTAATATCCCTTACCCAGCCAGTGAACACTAGCATCATGCGTCCCATTCAAAAGGTTAACTCATTTGATGGTCTGATCACCATTTTCCTAACCATCGACAATCAATGATTTTACTCGCACCCATTTTTGGTCTCAAGATATCCTTTTTTCTTTTAGCACCCTTTACTAAATTTGAAACGTTTCAATATACACCATTTTGATTAATTTGTTTTTCTGAAAGTAAAGTTAATTTGTTTAATGTTGACCGACTTGTTTGCTTTTTGTAAGGTTGAATATCGAGAGAAGCACTTCTCTCACGGGTTCATTCCAAAATCCACCTCTAGAAGGCAAGGTCCTCCCACAGAACGTGAACTCTTATGTGGTCGTGTGATCGATCGAGCCATACGTCCACTTTTTCCTAAGGGTTTCTACAATGAGGTTCAGGTATGAATTTTGCTGCATTTCAGTAGATATGATGTCCTCTTTGTGTATGCAATTCAGTTTATTAAAAGCGGACTGATTTCTAGGTCGAGACAAGTGTGGATTCTTTTGATGGAATGCACCTTCCAGATGTAATGGCTGCAAATGCTGCATCTGCTGCTCTAATGTTAACAGATATCCCTTGGGGTGGCCCTATTGCAGCTATACGTGTAGGGAGGATCTCTGGTCAGTTTGTTATTAATCCAACTTTGGATGAGGTATGGCCTTTTATTTATTTCCATGGTGCATCAGTTTTGAAATTGTTTCTTGATCTTTGAAGTATCCTTTTAAAACCATGTAACTTAAATGAAATTTGCTTTAAATACTTTTAGGATTTATGCCCATATTTTTCCTTTCTATGACTAAAGTTGTTTGGTATGTGCAGCTTAAGATAAGTGATCTCAACTTAGTGTATGCATGCACAAAGGACAGAACATTAATGATTGAATTGCAAGCTACTTGTACAATATTGGAGAAAGATGTGGAAGCTGGATTAAGATTGGCCCATCCTGAGGTGTGAATTAAGAAACTTGCAAATGTTTTATCACTCTTTTATTCATAGAATCTGTATAACTGGATATTGGATTCTTATCATTCTGTAGGCTGTTAAATATCTCGAACCTCAAATTAGACTAGCTGCTAAAGCTGGTAAACAGAAGAGGGAATACAAATTATCTATGGTTTCAGATAGAATGTTGGAGAAAGTTCGTGAATTGACAGAAGCTCGTATAGAAGCTGTATTTACTGATCCTTCATATGGCAAGGTGCATCCTGATTAAAATTTTAAAAACAATTCCAGGAAGTCATCAGTTAGGCTGTAGGTCTTTGGAAGTAAAGACATGTGGGTGTTTTTTTATAGTTATCTTTCTTCTTTTAATTTCAAATGTGGCTCTTATCTATTGTTGTATTTTAACTCAGGCTGGACGTGGAGAAGCTTTAGATAAGATTACACAAGATGTGAGAAATACACTTGAACAAGAATGTGAGGAAGAGGCCTCTAAAGTTGTATCCAAAGCAGTAGACACAGTAAGGAAACAGGTAATATCCAACATTAGTAGTTTATTTATTTCCGTTCAAATGTTTGAAATTCTTTCTAGAGTTATGGTGATGAGAGGGTTCTTTAATTTTGTTTTTATATCTCATGAATCACGATAGGTATCATTAATTAATGTTTTTGATCTGCATGTTTAAAGAATACAACTTAGTTAATTTATGCATTGCCTACTGTGCATGTAAGTTTGACTATATTTTATTTTGGTGGTTATCATTTTTAATAGGTATTTTAAACTGCCAAACCGGTATATCTCATGTCTTTAGTAGTTTTCAAGTTTGTATGGATAAGTTCTTGGGTCTACATAATTTTCTCATGGCATATTCGGAATTATTATTCAGGTAGGAAGTCGCCAGTTGAGGCGGTGTTAGTTTAGTTTCCTTATTTATTACATTGTCATATTCGTATATTTGTATTTTGTTTTTCAATGTCTTGGAAGATTTGCAAAACGTAGAGTTCTGTCAATATACCAGGTTGTTCGTAGGAGGATAATTGCAGAAGGAATAAGAGTTGATGGAAGACATCTCGATGAAGTTAGGCCTTTGTCTTGTAAAGCTGGTGTTTTACCCATGGTGCATGGATCATCACTTTTTTCTCGTGGCGTTACTCAAGTGAGCTTAACATTTGGAATCCCGAAAATTGTTGTGTGATGTATTCCTAATCTAGGTGCATATGACATTGTAAATGTAGGTGCGTTGCACTGTAACCCTTGGATCACCCGATGATGCTCAAAACTTGGAGTCTTTGGTTGGTCGTTCAAAGAAGCGCTTCATGCTTCATTACAGCTTCCCACCGTCCTGCATAAATGAAGTTGGTAAAACTGGTGGATTGAACAGGCGTGAAGTTGGGCATGGTATTGTTTGATCCTTGTACATTTCATGTTTAAAACAAGATAAAATATGATTATATTAGTTAGATTAGTTTGGTTCACCTCTTGATGGACCAGCGTAATCTTGTTTAATTTCTAGTTGTACGCTCATAACTATTGGCTCTTATCATAATATCATCTAACCATGTCTAATTGCTACCATCTGCTTAGGGCAGCAAAGAAAGGAAGAATACTAGGAGTTTACTTTATCCAAAATATCTGAGATAATCTTCCTAAAAGAAATAAAGAATAGAAAGATTACTGATTCACAATTTTGCTCTAATGGCTTTTAGGTGCTCTGGCGGAGAAAGCTCTTCTTGCTGTATTGCCTCCTGAAGATGAATTTTTATATACTATCCTTGTTAATTCTGATGTTAAGGCCTCTGATGGTTCAACATCTATGGCAGCTGTTTGTGGAGGTACTCTTTTTAGTTTGTTTTAGTAATAGACGTTGCCTTGTGGTCATGATATACTTAATATATTGCCCTTTCTTATAAATTTTCTGTATTATGTAGACAAGCCTGCATTCATAGAGCTGTTGCATGAAAAATGCACTTTTTTGCTTGTGCAGGCAGTCTTGCTTTGATGGATGCTGGTGTTCCGATAAGTGAACATGTGGCAGCTGTTTCTGTGGGTCTTATAAGTGAAGTTGAACCATCAACTGGCATAATAAAAGATTACCGTATACTGACAGATATTTTGGTGAGATGGGCTGTCATATATTCTTGAAGACATTTTTAGATTGCAATTAATTTCTTTATGTACTAGTTCTAAATGGATATACAATATATCCATTCATGTTTGTCAAAATAAATATATATGTGCTTAACTTAAGTAAGCTCTTTTTTGTGGTCTTCATATTGTTATTTAAGGCCTTTTTTTCCTTTTTACTTTTAAGACTTCAAATCTATCCCAATCATTTTTGTTAGTTGCTTAATTATTTTAGGGCCTGGAAGATCATCTTGGGGATATGGACTTCAAAATTGCTGGCACTAGAGGAGGAGTTACAGCAATTCAGTTGGATATAAAACCTGCCGGTATACCTTTAGATATAATTTGTGAATCCTTAGAACCTGCTCGTAAAGGTCGTATCCAAATCCTTGACTACATGGAGAGAGTGATCAATAAACCACACACTCAAGATGATAAGAAATCTCCTCTATTAGGTTGGACTTTATTGCTTGTTGGAAACATTGATTTTCATGGTGATTATATTGTGGTTGATGTTTATGGTTAAATATTGCAGTTAGCCTAAAATACAGTAATGATGCACTTCGTCGCTTGATTGGACCTCTTGGTGCTTTAAAGAGAAAAATTGAAGAGGAAACAGGTTTGGTTCATCCATGGCAACGATTTGCTCTCTCTTTTTGCCTACTGCGAATTTTCTGTAATTGATTAATAAGGCTTGGCCTTTTGACTTCTGTTACTTTAAATGTAGTTACCTGCATGCTGCATAGCCATATACTATTGATAAATCAAATGTCATAAGTATACAAATTTGTCTGTGTTATTGATCATGGAATCTTATTTGTTTGGTAATAATATGTTTTTTTGTTATGTTTCTTTGTCAATAGTGCACATTTACTTTTTTTTAATTTATAATTTTGATATGTTTCACCCTTTTGCATTTCCATGATGGGGTTAGGCTTTCCCTGTTGTGATAAAATTATATGGTTCTTGATTACCCTTTAAAATATTCTTATTTGGCTTTTGGTTCACATGGCTAAGTTTTAGAATCTTAATCTCTTTTTGATAGATGAGTTTCTCTTGATGTACTTTTATAAACCCGGCTTGTCAATTGGATGCTTCTGATTATAAATTATAAAGTAAGTTGCAACTTTGCATTTTGTGGCCCGTGATTCCTGTGCTATAGAGTTGATAGCATAATCATGTCTCGGTTGGAGTTTAACGAATACCGAAGTCAGAGAAATGCTACTCTAATTTGTATCTTTCTGACATCATGGTATCAGCAGTGCAGCATTTGAACTCCTAGATATGTTTTCTTGTGCATCTAACCTATTAGTCACTTATATAGCATGATTAAAATTTCAACTATCCTACCAGTGATCCTTTTCAGTTTTCATCACTGCACTAGTATCTCTGATTAAAACAACCAGCTGTGATGGTTATTATCTGTGCATATATTGCCAGATTAGCTCTTACATGTGCTGATGTTACTCTTCACATTGTATACTTATTGCAGGTGCTCGTATCTCAGTAAGTGATGGAACACTTACTGTATTTGCCAAGAATCAATCTATTATGGAAAAGGCAGAGGAAAAGGTATTTTTTTAAATTCATTTTAAAGTGGTTTTATGTTATAGAATTGGTGACACAACATAGGGTTCCAGATGTTACTAAAAAAATAAAATATGCTTCCTGACATTAAAGCCCCTCCTTCAAGGCATTTCATCCTTTGAAAGATATGGGGGGACTGATGGAAATTTTAGATTTATAAAATTCAAGCATTTCTTGCCTCCTTACTGAAGAAAAAGACATAAAATGCATGATCATGCTACCATTCTTTCAAATTTTATGGGATCTGAATTTTTTACCACGCATCTTAACAGAAATTTACTATTTATGGTACCAAGGGAATAGCTGACATTTTCTAAACTACTGGGTTCATGCTATTTTGTGATTATGTTGCATTAAATTAGACGATTGATATTTCTTGATGAATTGATTTTTATTGAAGAAATGTTGAATGTTTAAAACAAATAATTTATATAATGTAGATTTATCGAAACAATCCAATGGCAAGTATACTATCATTCCCATGATGCCTACTTATGAGAATTAATGTTGTATGCCTCATTTATTTATTTTGTCCTTCAGATTGAGTTCGTACTTGGACGGGAGATTGAAAAAGGTGGACTCTACAAGGGTATAGTAACATCAATCAAAGAGTATGGAGCTTTTGTGGAGTTCAATGGTGGGCAACAAGGGATTCTGCACATATCTGAGTTGTCACACAATCCGGTATGTAAAAGAAATGAAAAAGAAAGTGGAAAGAGAGAAAATGATTGCAAAGTATCACTTTTAAGTTTAAGATTTTCCCTTTTCTGCTGCATGATTTATGTTCTGAAACTGTCATTATAAGATGCTTTCTATTGGAAATTTGGAATGTTTCTGCTGTTCTTGAATACTATAAAAGTTTTTTGGCACCTAATGTAAGGTACACTTGATTAGTTGTTATGCTATATTTGATAGCACACCATTCCTTATAATGTTGGTTTATTGATTGAAGGGATAACTTTACTCCTTAGAATTTTCTTTACAATGCAATATTTTCTCCATAGTACTCACAACACTTCTTTTACCAGGTTTCCCAGGTTTCGGATGTGGTATCTGTTGGTCAGAAAATTACCTTGATGTGCATTGACCAAGATGTTCGGGGTAACATTAAGTTATCCCTCAAAGCAACTCTGCCAAGACCTAGGTTAGAGGCAAATACTATGAGTGAAAAAACACCTAATAGTCCAGCCTCAGCTGGAGATGTGTGTGATGCACAAGAAATGCATTCAGAAGAATCACCAGAGGACAAATTCGAAGTTAGTGGAGTAGATTCCTCATCCTCCTCTTTATCATCGCTTCTGATTCGAACTCCCGAAGAGTGTGATGAGGCAGAAAAATCTGCTGGTTTGGTTCAAAATTCTAAAAATACTTCTAAACCCTCCACCAAACCCAAAGCACAGAGGAAGTCGCAATCTTTTCTGCAGAAAGGAAGCGGAAAAGACTCTATGTCATCCCAAACACGTGCAAAAGATGTCCAACCTAAAGTTGAGAGATTAACTCCTGAGAACTTAAAGCTGGGAACAAAGGTTACAGCAAAGGTATCTCAGATTCGTGCCCGTGGATTGGTCCTTGATTTAGGCAGAGGGCTTCGTGGAATGTTTGTTTTTAAGGTATGTCAGTTATTCATAAACTATTATAAGTTTTCATAAGAATGATGCTGTTTCTGAAAGTATTGCTGTTCTTGCAGACAAATGGCAAGGATGACTTTGAAATAGGGGATGAGCTACAAGTTGAGTGTTCTAGTTTTTCGAGCAAAGGGATTCCAGTAATGTCTTTGGTGGAAGACGATTAGGTTATATGCATTTCTTTTACAAGTAACACCAGAAAGGTAGAGTTTTGCAGTATGATGATTGAAAGGAACAAATTTCTGTGGTATAGAGGAGTTTGAGTTTACATTGCATACACTTCAAAGGAGTTGGAATAATTGAAGCTTATTTTTGTTTCATATGAACTGACTATAAGATTTGAGTTGTGTTTGGCAATCTTATTTTGATTGCAGTTCTGTTCTGCTAATCTGTAGCCATACAAGGAATTGTATCTGGGTGTCCAAGATGACTTCTACATGAAGAATTTTGATGACTTTGGCAGCTGGATGCGTCTTGCCACCTGACTCAAAGCTCAGTATTGGTAGGATTTCATGTGCCTTTTGTTAAAGGTACTACTTAACACTCAGATAAGTGAAATGCATGTCTTGAGAGAAAGAAGAGCACTATTGGTGGTACTTAAATATTATAAGAATCTAAGATGACAAATTTTTGGTCGTATATTACCAAATCATATTCATATTAGAATTGTACAATGTTAATTTTTATTCCAGTTTTCTTCCTTGCTCTCGCATAGTCTCATTTGATATTGAGGTTAGTTTAGATTTGCAATTTTAGTTGCATTGTGTGTCGGGGAGACACGATACAGGGAATAATATTATTATTCAATAATCATCTCCTTAGTAGTTGTTGTTGTTGTATGTTTGAATAATATTGATATATAGTAACAGAAGAAATTGATAAATTGTTTATTATAATGTGAAGCATCGACCGTTATTTACATGTGATGTTCTCGAGATCCTGGTAGGAGCAAGAATTATTTCTATGCTTTTGCATGGATGGGATGAAGAAAAAAAAAGTGCTTGGGTAAGGTTGAGTAGTGCTTGGCTTTCAAATGAAAAAAGAAATATGCTGGAAGAACGTTGTCCTGAGCCTTAACTTTCAACCAACTTATTTTCTTGAAAAAATACAAAATTTGCCATGGTTTCATATTCTGGTTGGTAAGGTTGGGAATCTGAGATGTATTTAGTGAAAGGTTAACGCATAAATATCAATCCTTCGTTTAAAATCGGTACCGACCCTAATTCGTGTCAAGGATACCTCAGCATTATTTTATTTTATATCTATGAAAGGTTAAAAAAAAATATTGTGCTCCCCTAACTTGTATAAATTTATAGTTTCATCTTCTAAACCTTTTCAATTAGATGTGTTCCTTGACATTTTAATTTTAACAAATTGGGTATAAAAGAGAGAATGTGCTGAATTTGAAAGTTAAAATTAAATCATAAAAAATAATTTTAACCATTTAATTTTGTTCATTACAATTAAATTTCAATGATCATGTAACAAAATTAGATGATCAAAATGTAAAAAGACTAAAGAATAATCCATTAAATTAAACTTAAGATATTATGTAATTCATTTGGTTTTAATCCATTATTTTATTTTGATTGTTAAAAATGTATCATTTAATTATTATAATTGTTAAAAAAAAGTATTAAAGACAAAAATTACTAACTATTTTGATGGTTAAAAATGTGTACTTTAATCATTATAATTGTTAAAAAAATATTAAAGACAAAAATTAATGTTTTTATATTATTTTATTTAATGGTTTTCATTAACCATGAGGTAAAAATGAGAAAAAAATAACATATTTTTTATATCCTTTTATGAGATTCAAAAATAGTGAGAATAAAATAGGTGTGAAACTAATTTGGTTATGTTTTAACGAAGCATATTAAATTATCAAATTATTCTCCTAGTAAATTTTATTGATTAATGAAGTGTACAAAGTATTAAAATAATTATGCCCTAATAACTTTTGTCATTCCTTGATTTTTCATAACCATCAGGATTAAGCAATACTTTGTATGAGAAAAAATCAATGAACTTTAAATTCATAATTAAAATGACTAAAAGACCACCACATTTAATGTAAAATTGGTGAAAAAATATTTATATCATCTAATAAACTTGAAAAGTATGCATTAAGCATACATAAAAAATTGGAATGGGTTTAAAAACAAAACCAATAATAAATTGAGTTATACCAAAGTGTTGATATTTAACTAAAAAAATGTGACCTATGTTATTTTTCTGAATCTATTATCTTTCTCGATACAAATACACATATAATGGAAATTTTCAAAATCAAAAGATAAATTGTATTATCAATAAAAATCTATGAAGTAAGAGAATTGTGATGTAAGATTGGAAAATATTGTTACCATATTTTTCATCCTAATAGCGTGTTTTTTCTACACTTACAAAAAATTAATCAAAAACTAACGATTATATATATATAAATATTAAAATATCTTTCATACATGTATTCAATAAAATAAAAACAAGATTATGTCCTATAAAATCTTCGATTATACAACCCATCATAGTTTTAGGGACCATAAAAGTTCTAACAATGCACCGAAGTTTCAACAACTTTCTCGTACCATCCATTTAATATAAAACGTTACATCTTTCTATATCTTTGTATGTAATTCATGTACATCTACCAATATATTTGTAACCTTCTATATTCACATATATGTTTGTATGTAATATATTACATTCAATTATATCTTCAAATGCAACATCTTACATTACCTATACTTTTGAATGTAGTATATTTCATTCAACATAATTTTTAAATATAATATGTTACATTCATATCTAGTAATCTTCGGAACTCTAATGAAATCCTTGATAGGGTTACTAGAGTTTTATTGATATCAACATGGAGTTATCGGAGCTCCAATAAGGTTTTTAGAGATATTATGATATCTTATCGTGATTCTATTTTATTAAAATTATAAAATGAATGTATTTTTATTTATTTATTAAATAATTTAATATAAAATTATGAATATTAAGATAAATAATTCATTATTAGGAAAAAATTTTATAAAAAATTAGGTCAAAAATCTACATAAAAGATAGAGTTATCGTCACATTATTTTGTCCACACTATATTTAATATAAATTTTAGAAATTGATAAAGACACTTAAAATTAATTTAATTAGTAGAAAAGAAATTTATTATGGGCAAAAAAAACATTTTTGTAAATTTCTAAAATTGAATGGAAATAAAAAAATTGTGTTAATAACCCCACTCGACATAAATTGTGGTGGAACATCTAAGGGTTTTGGGCTTACGACAAAATAATGATGGTAAAGGTTTCGGGCCTTTGGGTGGGGGTGAGGGTAAAAACGGAATCACCATTTTTCAGTACCTATCAAGTATCATTTTGGTTCGAAATCAAAGCCGACGCCTATTGCTCGTGGAATCAAAACATAAAAATTCATTTCCCGCCTAACAAATGGACCGTCATCGCGCCAACCTCCATTTAGCCACATAGAGATGAGCAAATAAATAAAAATTCTAAAACCCCGCATTTTGATTCTTCATCTACCTATCCATCACCCTATTTCTCTTCTCTCTCCCCCTTCCTCTTCAGATCTTCGTTTGACTTCTCCAATGGAAATCCCTAGCTCCCAATCGTATTTTCGAGCCATCAGATCAAGCGAGCTCAGTGGATTTAGAGGTTCCTCTCTCTCTCTCTCTCTCTCTCTACACTCACTCAAAATGAATATATATAATTTATCTAATTGTTGTTCGTTGTATTGTTCAGCTCGGAAGCGGAAGTGTTCAAGTGATTCGGCTTTAGATTTCTCTGAAGTTGGGGCTATAGGTTTAGAACACAATGGCTACGACACTCCGGCACTGGCTCTTTCTTTCTGTAAGGTTTGTGTCACACACACACACACACATATATATTCGACTTATCCATACTTATCAAGTATAAAACTAAGCGTTCAATATTCTTTAAGCAGAACAGTAAAAACTCACACATTCTAGCTGTATCGGATGAGGATGGATATGTAAGCTTGTTTGATACTCATAGGCGGTTTTCACCTTCCTCATCTCACGATGAAAACGCAGGTTAGTTATTTTAGGGTTTGATTGCAATTGAGTTTTACATTCTCTGGGTTTTGTTTGTTTGTTTGTATTTTTTGGAGCTTATTGATTTTTTTTCATTGCTAAATTTCAGATAAAGCCAGGGTTTGTGAGTGGCTTGCGCATAATAATGCGGTGTTTGACATATGTTGGATTAAGGTAATATGCTGCATTCAAAGTTTCAAACCAATTATGACATTTATATTTACTAATCTTCAGTGGCATCTATTTAGGCTTGGATACTCTACTGTCGTTCTCATACATGGATAATATTTATATTTGACGTGTTAATTTAAGTTATGACTGTCTATTAACTTCTAAAATGATTTACTTTACAGGAAGATACCCAAATTCTGACAGCTTCGGGTGATCAAACGGTAATCAATTAAGCTTTTTAGCTTACTTTGTATGTCTTGTAAGACTTTTGCCTACTTAGCAGTGGAGGATCAAAATTAAAATGAAATTTGTTTTCAATATGTTTTTATGACGTTTCTTTAAGTGAACTAACAATGATCCTTTTTTGGTGGTAAAAACAACACTCCTTTGATAGCATGGCATTGTTAGAATTTTGTTTTCTCAGTTACTTTTACAGTTAATTTTGCTTACCAGAATGTGCTTTTTTTCTGAATCCTTGACAGATGAAGGTTTGGGATATTCTGGAGAAAAAATGCATTGCAGTACTAGAGGGACACACTGGAAGTGTGAAATCTATTAGTCCTCATCCAACTAATCCTGGTATGTTTACATTTAAATGTGTTTGTTTTTCAGGTTGTTATGTTTCAAATTATTTTGTGCACTTTTTACGTGCGGAGAAGATACTTTTTAACTTTTTGTAATTTTCCTGAACATCAAACAGATGTTATCGTCTCTTGTTCAAGAGATGGCTCATTTGCTCTTTGGGACATGAGGTGTAATTCTAGCTCCAAAAGGAGTGAGGGAGTACGCATTTGGTAAGTCATGGCATTCTTTGATCTGTAAAGATCTTCAATGCATACAGAAATATTTTGTTCAAGTTTGCTTATAGTTAAATCATGTGCAGCTCAACTGCTGTGGTCAAACAAGCTCATTACTCCCGACATGCAAAGCGTATGGTCCGTTGTAAGGTTTGTTGCTTATATATTGTTTCCATTATAGACTCTTTCTGGGCTTTTTATTGAGACAGTTCTTGCAGGCTGCTTCCACTAGTGTTACATCCATTCTTTATCTGAAAGATGGGGTTTCTATTGCCACTGCTGGAGCTGTAGACAGGTAATTAGATGTTAAAATTTTACCTAATGCTGTCTCTTGACTGATTTGTTATGATTTCATATTTTCTCTAATAAAGTTGTGTTCATGCCAGCATTGTGAAGTTCTGGGATTCTAGAAATACAAAAACTGCTATCATACAGACACATCCTCATCCTGAGTCAACTGAGAAGGTTAGTCTGAGCTGTTTGTTGGTGCTACTTCATCATAAATTCATTGTTTGAGGACATTGATCCTTGCATTAAGGAATAGCTTTAAGTTATCTCCATTAATAACTCTAATCTTATGCTCGGCCAAGTTTAAGTCAGGATCAACAATATTTTAAAAAAATTGAATTATGAAAAGCTGTCCCTTAAAATAGTTTTCAAGTGTCAAAAGGAAAGAATTCATATCATGTAGTTAATTTCAGGGGCTTAATGGGGTTTCATTAGCATTTGGAGTAACACACACAGAAAGAGTCGCAAATCACATGTGCATGTACAAGCATATATTGTGGTGGGTTATTTTTTGGGGATTGAAAAAGTTTTAACATGTAGGTCGTCTTCATTTCAGGAAAGAAGATTGCATGGTATATCTAGCTTGTCACAAGATTTGAATGGAGTGTTTATTTCGGCTTCCTGCATGGATAACAGGTAAAATCCATTCATCCTTTTTCCCACAAAATGAATTAATTGGTGGTTATGGAGAAGTATCTGGAAAACTGGTCCATGGAATTCCAGAACAAGTTCTTTTTGTTGCATCCCTACAAAAGTATTGTAGTGCCTTTTCTTTTAACCCGATAATTGCTTGACTTTTGCCATCCATTTGAGAATATATTAGTTTTGTTAAAGAACTATAAAATGAGTAACTGACATTGCTTTGGTTTTTTGTCAGAATATATTTGTACAATGTACTTCAGCCTGAAAAGGGTCCCATAAAATCTTTTTCTGGATGCCAAGTCAAGTCATTTTACGTAAAGGTGATTACTCACTTCGATCCCATTGGTTAACAATGCAGTTTGATGCTCTGCATATCTATGCATCTTACTTGTTTACATAATTGCAGTCGTCTATCAGCCCGGATGCAGCCCACATACTAAGTGGTTCTAGTGATGGAAATGCTTATATTTGGCAGGCAAGGATTTTCACCCTACTACTTCCCATTTTGGGTTTCTTTGAGTTTCTTAGAGGCTAAATTGTTCATGAAACGCTCCTGCTAAACCAGGTGGACAAGCCCCACAATCCTGTAGTGTTGAAAAACCATGAGGGAGAAGTTACAACAGTTGATTGGTAAATTTTCTTAACCTAATATTGCTGAGTGTTGGTACGATGAATTGACAAATAACCAAATACCATTTTTCCAATAATTAATTGCAGGTCCCCTTTTGAGCCTGGGAAGATTGCAACTTGTGCTGATGATTTCACGGTATGCAAGTAATATATGAGTCAGATGCATGACAATTATCTTTCTGCATTTTTACACAAATGTAAAATTTTAAGGTTTGAATATGTAATTTTTATCAAAATATTTGCTTTTGCAATAGGTTCGTATTTGGAGCTCTCAGAGTAGTTTCTGCCCAAGTACAAGATCTCCATCTACCAACAGAAGAAGAGTAATGGCAATCCCAAGTGAAGAAAGTAGAAAGCTTCTGATGGAAGATGAAAAGCCTGTGGAAATTGCTTCCAGAAGTCTGTGTCCATCAGATGAAGAAGCAGACAAAATTAATTCAATGAATTCAAATATAATGCCTAAACCTAGTACCCCTGAAGCGCATGAGAAAAGGTTCTCCCCATGTGCCGATTTGGATGAAAACTTTGAGAAAACCCCAGAAGCAACTTTGAAGAGCCCATCTTCTGTTTTGAACCCTCCCTCGTCGCTAAAAAGGAAAACAATCCGCGATTACTTTCTAACAGCTGCATAGAGTATTTTTGTGAAAAGTATAAAGAGTTGTTTGTTCATTCTTTTCGAGTTCCACTGTACAGATCACTTTGCTGCTTCCATTTCATTAGAAAGCAGGAAGCACGGTGTCCACCTTTCAGAATTTTGAGTAAGTAGAAATGTAGAATTGTGGGTTTCTTTCCTCTTTCGGTAAGTTCACCTGGGTTTTGTGCAAGTATTGTTCGACCTAAAAAAAGGCATTGTAAAGCGGGATAAGAGGAGGTTAGTTCATGAAGACTCTCATCAATACTTCTCACGCTCCATAAGAACTCCGAAGCACCCCTCGCGTATAATATTAGTAGATTGAGGTTTTGGTCCGTCTGAATATATAATTCACTAGCCTGCTGATATACAAGCTTGACGTTATGGACTTACTAAGGCTTGACTCACAACCTTTTTCTAATTTCTTAATTTTGTAATGAGATTTTCAATTATTAGTTTTTTCAAAAAATGAAAAGATGAAAAATGAAATTTTTGATTCTCATTTCGTATTCTAAAGTTGCGTTTGCTTTCAAGAAATGAAAAATAGAAATTGAGTATTGAAATTAGCTATTTGTTTTATTTTTGATTCAAGTGTACAGTGATGAAAGATAGTCTCCACCCTCCAGCATTGCACGTCTTGATTCGTTTTCATATGTACTTTTGGCTGCTGCACTTCACAATTTACAAAAGATAATTAGCTAACTAGTAACCCAAGATTCAAGCGGGGAAAAAAAGAGCCAGGAAGAAAGAAAACTAGGAAACTAGAAACTTTTCATGAATGTTTAAATTGTATCATTAGCTGTTACACATACGAGCTAAACCGCTCGACATTCCACCTCCAAATTTCTTCCCTGTGAACTCCCTGAACTTCATGTGAAAGCGTAATTCAATGTCTTAGCTTGACATCTTGTACAACGATCTTTTCAGTTTAAAGTGGTAAAGGCCTTTGAAAAGTGGATTGTTCAGCAATATCTTTGATCATTTCTTCAAAATCTCTGACATAACTATAGCTGCAAATATCCAACTTCACTGCACACTACAAGCTTACATAATTACTGCATGATATAAAGCTCTTGCTTAGCTATAAAGTAGCACCCTATTACGTTGCTTTGCTCCACAATGAACTGCTCACGAAATGTACCCATTCTCTTACTAGGAATATCAATTGAAAGATCTTTAAAATTTGGCAATTCATCAACTTGTAAGCCATCTCCATATATAAGGAACTGATTTCCAATAATGAATGACCCTGATACTCTTATTGCAATCCCATCCCCTCCATGATTGCGACATTGAAGTTTTTCCACAATGTGCACTAATCTTTCAGGTGGCCAGTCACCTGCTAATGTACTTCGTATATTTGAAAGAGTTGCAAAGATGTCATTTGGACCAACTGATTGCTTTCCAGAGAAACTACAAAAATATATTCTGATATTAAAGTTTGCTCTAGATGTTAGAGAAGCACTTAAAATGGTTCCTAGGAAGTTCTTAAGTTTAATCCTACCTCCTGTCCCCAAAAAAGAAGAGAACTTTTACCATAGGGGATGCTTAAAAATGAAGTTTTCACGATCTTAACAATATTATCCTATCATTTCTCAAGAAATTTAAACAAAATTATTTTAATAGGGATTTAAGTACAACCAGTTTTCAATTTAATAGGATCCTCACTTCTATCAAACAAGAATCTCATTTAGTAGTTAAAAAAAATGAGGAAGGAGGAGGAGGAAGGCTCAATAGTGCTGCTACCTATACCTATTGAGATAAAGGGCGAAAAGAAAAAAAAAACAGAGAGAGGAATACAAGTCAAATTTTCTTCTTCTTTTCTCTAAAACCCTCATTTCTCTTTCTACTGTTCGACTCTTTCTGGTCCAAATCTTCTTCTCATTTTGTTAATTTTTATGTCACTATTTTGGTATGTGGAGCATTAAGGAGATGTAGGTTGAACATGATTTATTGTTGCAAGCATGTGTAAATAAATTAGTTAAATGATATGATACATTATTAATTAATTGTTGTCTTAATGTGTATCAGCTCTTGGGACTTATGAATTGTTTCAGTCCAATTTGTGAAGTGAATCCACAGATCGAAAGCTGGTTGATGTTTAAAGAATGCAGGGACAGTTTGGTCATTTTACCTGGATGTATTTATACAACCCCTTGGGTTTTTTTGAGCTGCACCTTTTCATTGTTTCCTTTTTGAGCCACGAGCGTTCCTCTCTCTTCTCTCTGTTTCCTCTGAGCAAGAATTGGTTTTTGTGCTAAGGTTCCTCTGTAGCCCAGTTTTTGTGTTCTTGTATTGTGATTTTTTCAAATAGATACACATATGTTTCCTTTCTAGTAGAGTAGGCCATTTAGATATAGGGGTTGAACCATTACAATCCCTGTGTTTATTCTATTCTTTACTTTTTCTACAATCTTGGTACTCGATTTGTTCAATGGTTTATTGAATCATTATTCTCGTGCGGGTTTATGATATAATCATGGGTGAAATCCCAACACATTTAGTAGATCTTCAAAGACTAGCCTTTCCTCTTCTACTGGAGGGGGAAATCCTAGAAGGAGGAGATCTCTCTTCGTTAGATCCAATATATTTATATTTTTCATATTTTTTTTACTTTCATTTCTTTACGGTGTTACTCTTTCATTGAAGAGATTGTTGTTAATCACCCTTAAAATTTCTTTTGGGATTGGTCTTTTTGTGCATTTGTAAGTAGCACAATTCATGGATTGTTGAAGTGTGCATTTTGGGACGTTTGTGGTGGTATTTGGGTAAGATTTGTACCTTAGTTGTTGTGGCATCATCATGGTGTCTTTTTAACAGAAGTGCTTTTGAATTGATCTGAGACATAGCTAATGTTTCTATAACGCTTGAAGGTAAAATGTAACCATGGGGTGGTTTGGGTTTTTGTTCAGGTTTGGTTGTTTTAGTGTGTTGGTTCTCACAATATGTGTTGAACCTCTTTAATGGTTTATTCTAGACTGTAAACTTTATTATATTAATTAAATTACCTATTATTCAGTCCCCCCAAAAAACAAAAAGAGAAAGAAATTCACTTAATATTATATCCTAAAACATAAAATCTTGCAGAAAAACTTCAGTCACTCGACAGGGACTAAGGTGTTAACCAATCTCTCTCCAAAAAACTACAAAATAGAACTTCTATTAAAAAGACACGATACAAAGTATTGGTTGCATTTTCCAGTACCTGAAAACTGAATCTTCCTTATACAAGGTTTTTGTGTGCTGCCAGAGATAGTCAGGTCCATCAAAGAGCAAGTAATAATGTATAGAAAGCATCTGCTCGGAAAGAGTAAGCCAGGTCAATATCTCCTCTGAGAAGAAGGACAAAACATAAACTCTTTCAAGAATTAATCTCGTCCAAGTAAAAAAAGTTTCTATTTAAGATAATCTATTTTCCTAGGACATGACACAGGTACCAAGCAGCTCAAAATCCATATATGATAAAGGTACATGGAAATTTTGCATCAAAGGATGCTGTATGCACAAAGTAACAAGTATCCGGAAATTTCTACTTTCATTTAGTATGACACCTAAACATGCATAAAGTACAGTAACCTGTCACTATTGAAAACATTCTCTATATTTATTTCCAAAATTTACATTTCTCTTTATTGTCTTTTTAAACGTTAACACACTATTGAGTCATATGGATTTAAATTTGTCATAAACTCACGTCTGCCAAGTCCTTCATCCTCTGTGTTGGATCAAAAACGCTTTGGACAAATGCTGCTAAGTCTACTTGATTATCTTCATGCTTTGTAATGAAAGGGTGTGCCAATAGCTGCAGTTGGACAATAGAATATTAGTAAAACAATAGTTTAAAACAATTATGTTTTTAATGAAGACCTTGCTATTTAATGAACACAAATATTTGTTCCAAAAATTCACATCTGCCAAGGGGAAGAAAACGAAACTAAAGAACTTGTTACAATATAATTTGACATTACAATGCACATACTATCATAGTATATTCATGCAAATATCATACAATCAGCTACCATATAAATAATGTAGGATGGAAGTCCAATCAGAACTCTGTACATTAGCATATATGTGCTGAAGGTAGAAAGTACACAATCATGCCAAATAGTTGAAAACCTACCACCAATCAACTAGATTGATTCAAGCATACATTGAATTGATTAAGTCATGAATTCTGCTATTTCTTTCACTTTAATTTCTTCTAAACTCAAATGTTTTTAAGAACAAAGTTGATGCAAGACATCCTGTTATTTTGGCACTGGGAAGTGAAATAAGCTAAGCCTTAGTTGACATTTTATACTAAGTTCTGTGGCTGAAACCTGAAATGCTTTATTTGCTTACCTGATCTGCTGTTGGCCTAGCGTCTGGATCCTTCTGCAAACAGGCTTCAATAAATGAGCAGAACTCTGGTGAAAATTTTTGTTTAGGAGGTGATGGTGAAGGATCATCCATGATCTGCCATATGAAAAACGTATTTTTTTAATCTAAAAAGAACATCTCTATCAACTATGAAAAGCACAACTTCTTACATTTTTAATTGCCAAAATTTCAACACTAGAGACTATCATCATAGTTTTCACATTAACAATCTTTCTAGGGACATGCTTTAGATTTTCGACACAGTTTTTATTAATGCATTAATCTTTTCCTATGTATTCCTTCCAGGAACTCTAGATAACCAATAGAATTGCTATGCACAACACACATATGTAGTCACCTGATAATACAGTGGCAACCATACAATTAATATTTGTTTGACATCTTAACAAGTCATCCCCTCATTTGCATTGAAGGAAATAGCAGATATATACACAAGGAATCACATGCAAGCACATCATAGTCATATAGGAACACTAAGCCATGAAAGACTTTGCATATTACCTGCAACATTAGATTGACAGGTCCTTCATTAGCTGTATATGGGAATTCTCCAGTACCACACTCAAAGAGGGCAAGACCAAGGCTCCAAATATCAGCCGGATACGAATAATTTTCGTTTCGAATTCTCTCTGGTGACATGTACGTGACAGTTCCAACAAAAGTAGCGCACTGGTACATCATGCACCTCAATATGTCATAACAAATCTCAAACTTAATATTCTGTTAAACTTTAACAAAGGAGCAGACATCGGAAATTCAACAGCAGGCAATAAAATGAAAAAGCAAGCAAGCAAGCAATATGACCACCATTACTAACCATTGCCATAGAACTCTCTAATCCGGCACTTATCCCAAAATCAGTAATTTTAGGGTCACCCTTGAGATTCACAAGCAAATTCGCCGGCTTTATATCTCTGTGAACTAAATGCCTGACACTATGTAAATAATTCAATCCCTGCCACAGTAGATCTAACAATCAAAAACACAAAAGCAATGCAAATACATAATGAATCAAATTTACCAAAACATTTTAGCCAATAGTAAGATAATTACATGTAAAAGTTTCTGAAACATTGCGGAAAGAACAGATTCAGGTATTATTTTCTTCAACCGCAATATATCAGCCAATGAACCTCCGTTCATATACTCTAAGGCTATGCTTATTTGACCAGAGTCTGGCATATAAAATGCATCGTGAAACTCCACCAAACCTTCAGAACGCGGAGCTTCACATAGAGTTCGAATTTCTGTAAGTAATTGCTGTCTTTTATCTTTATCGAATACATTGATCTTCTTGAGGGCCAAAATGCGATGCATAGGTATATGAATAGCTCTTTGAACAATACTACTTGCTCCCCTACCTATAGCTCCGAATATCCTCATCTCACGCGAACCGCATCGATACGTCTTCTCAGTTTCGCAATCATCCACCACCATTGACGTCGTACACTTTTGCAATCCTTGCTCATTGATATTGTAAACTCCATACGATCTACTTAGCAAGTTCAAAGTTCCACTGTCCGATAACTTCCAATAAATAAGATAAATTTTACAAAGAAATCAGAAAATGTAATTTGAACAAAAAAACGGAGGTATAGAAAATTGAATGACAGTTTTCGAGATTCTTACTGTGTAAGAATCGCAAGGATCTAAGGTTGATCCAGTTGAGAAGCCCAAACCTTTTTCAGCATCAAACAGTGGAGTTAGCTTCTTTCTCAATTCTTCCAATCCAGCCATTTTTTTTGGTTTTCAAATGTGATTCCTAATTCTTGTTTTGCTTGAATTCTGAATTCTGAATTCTTAACTGTTTTGTTTGTCTGTGGCATCTCGATGTTCGTTAATCCCCGGGTTAGGTCCATCTGTTTCTTCGAATCCGAGGCACCTCCAATTCGGACTTCCACCGTAAGTTCCTCTGCACTTATTATGTTAACAAATTAGTTCACGCCACGTCAGAAAGTACTTTACAGTGTTCAGGATTATTATTATTTTGTTCTACTTACTTACGTACGACAGAAGAGAAAATGTCGTTTTCTTATTACTCGTAGTAGTAAAGAACACGAAAAGGGAAAAAAAATAATGCTATATTGATTAAATATAAAATTTAAAATATACAAAATGAAATGATTATGAGATAATCTCATTAAATTCAACCAAATAAATTGATAAGTAATAAAAACCTTAAATTATCGTCAAAGTATTAATTTTATAACAAATTATAATTGGACAAATAATGTAGTGTCGTGTTATAAATACAACCACTGACACGAGCAATTAAAAAAGGAAAATTGTATTCAAATTTTTCTAAATTCTACTTATTCAATCTTTCACATTTTAGTTTTGAAATTTTTTATAATATTTTCTGATTCAATTGAATTAATTTTTTAGTATCTAATATTTTTTATTAGAATATTAACAAGAAAAGACAAGTATAATAATGCATTATTTTATCAAGTGAAAAATTAATACTCTGACCTAGATAAAATATAATTAAATTATCATTCCATAGATACTACATATGGCCAAATCATGCAGATTTAATTATATTAGCAAAACAAAAAGCATAAATTTGTTATCAAAAGTATTATCAGCCATTTGTACCAAAAAAGGAATCATTTGAAGAATTGGCTCTAATCACATATTCAAACTATATATTAAGTACTATAGCTTATTTAATTAAAAAAATAGTATATGTTATTGGTAAGTTATACGTAATTACAAATGTTGATCATAGTTTTAGTATATATTTTAGATAAAGCTTATGGAATCAGATTTCTATTGGACTTCTAATTGTGTTGCTTGCATTGGTTTGCCTTTTTATATTGACTTTTAATTTCTAGTAAAATTAAAAAATATAGTTTTAATTATTACATAGAGTTTTATTTTTAACGTCTCAAAAAAATATATATATTGTGAAGAGTATAGAGAGATAAGAAAAAAGAATAATTTAATGTTGTATTGACGTGTTTAGAATGTACATAAAGAACCCTATTTATAGGGTTGTAACAGAATGTGGTCTGAAGTATAAGTCTAGTGAAATAGTGGAAGTGTAGTACAATAAATAGTGTAAGTGTAGTCTGGTGAATTCTGATATCAAATATAACTTAACATCCCCCCTCAAACTCAAGGAGGAGAGAAAGCAATCAACTTGAGTTTGGAAACTAATTCTTGAAATTTGCCTGGTAGATGAGATTTGGTGAAGATGTCGGTTTGTTTGATGCAAGCGAGGATATTAATTTGAGACAAAAGCAGTGTCTTGAAGAACAAAATGATAATCAATCTCGATATGTTTTGTTCGTTACATGAAATACATTATTGTGAAATCTGAATAAGACTCTAATTGTCACATGATATAGGATAGTTGCGATTGATTGGATAACACCCATGCTACGTTAACCAACGGAACCAAAGAAGTTTTTGAGTGGTGTCGGCAAGAGCACGATATTTAGCTTCGATCTTGGATCGAGAAGTGAGAGATTGTTTCGCTTTGCTAACGCGAATATAAGAGAGTTTCTAAGAAAGAAACAATATCTAGTGGTAGAAGCGATGATCAATTGGGTCACACTTGCCAATCAAGGCGTCAAAGTAGGCGGAAAGAAGAAGATTAGACTTGTTGGAGAAGTGGAGACCGGTAGCGAAACATGGTGCCTTTGATGTAGCGGAGAATGCGGCGTAGTATAATGGGTAGGACGTGGAGTAGACATGAATTGACTAACTGATGAGCAACATAAGGCAATGTCGGGACGAGTATTTGTGAGATAAACAAGGCCCTACTTAGTTGTATGTATAATGTGGCATCCGAGAGAATAGTACCATCCCAATGGAGTAAGTTTGACATTGGTTTATAGAGGTGTTGATGCGGTTTTGTAATCCAATAAGGCCGGCCGATTAAGAATATCGGAAGAGTACTTTGCTTGAGAGAGATAATATCCTTGAGAATCGAGATAAGATTTCTAGGCCCAGTAGTGGAAAGCTGACCAAGGTCTTTCATTTCAAATTGATGGCTCGAGAAGCGCTTGAGATCAATAATTCCATTAGAGTCATTCCCCGATTATGATCATATCATCTACGTAAAGCGAGTGTAAGTGTTACACAGGTGCGTCTTAGAATAAAGAGACCGGAGTCATAAGAATCGAAGTGAAACCAAAAGTGAGTAAGTGTATATTGAATTTGGCAAACCAAGCTCGAGGAGCTTGTTTGGAGACCATAGAGAGCACCATGACGAAGTCTGCATACTTGATGAGGTGAATGAGTGTATCCGGGGAGGAGGTTTCATATAAACTTCCTCGGTTATGTCTCCATTGAGAAAGCGGTTTTGACATCCATTTGAAATATGTTCCAATTTCGGGCGGCAACAACAATGATACTTCAAACAGAGGTGAGTCGAGGCTACGGGTGCAAAAGTTTCTTCGTAGTCGATTCCATATTCACATGTAAAACCTTTTGCAACCCAGAACTGAGCTTTATATCGTTCCAGACCCATCCTGAATGAGTTTTGATTTTGAAAATCCTTCTGACCAAACAAAGATTTATTAGATGGAAGATCAACAAGATCCCGTGTATGTGCTTTTGTTAATGCATGTAATTCATCTGTCATAGCTTGCTTCCAATGAAGGTTAGAACTAGCTTCTCTATAGTTTTGTGGTTCATGATGAGACAAAATAGTAGAGAAACATTGGTAATCACGAAGATGAAAAGGAAGACTACTTACACGAGTGAAACGACAGTGATGACTAGGACAATCATGTAGTTGGTCTTGAGATGTTGTTATGGTAGGATCGGCGGAAGGAGCGGACACATCGGGAGAAGTCGTAGTAGATGATGGTGAGGTAATGGAGCAATGTCATGAAATAAATCAATAGTTGGGTCATTAAAAAATGAGAGTGAGGTAGGAGATGAGGACATGAAATGAAGAAATAGAGGAAAACATTTTATGTTCCCAAAAGATGACATGACGAGATGATGATCGATCATTTAGAATGGGGTCCCAACAACGATAGCCTTTGTGTTCTATTCCATACCCTAAGAAACAACAAAGATGAGAACGAGGTTCTAATTTATTGTGTTCGTGAGGGTGAAAAAAAACAAAACAGGCACAACCAAACACTTTGAGTAGTTCATAAGATGGAGAAGTACTATAGAGACGCTCATAAGGGGATTGATTGTGAATAATAGGCATGGGAACACGATTGATGGTATAAATAGCCGTAAGAGCTGCTTCACCCCAAAAGCGTTCAGGACAAAAACTAGAAATGAGGAGAGTACGAACATTATTAAGAATATGTCTGTGTTTTTGCTCAGCTCTTCCATTTTGTTGAGATGTGCCAGTACAAGAATATTGAGAAAGAATCCCATTTTGTCGAAGAAAATTTAAAAAAATTGTTTTTTTATATTCCATAGCATTATCAGCTCTAAGTACTTTGATATTTTTAGAAAATTGGGTTTTAACTATTTGGGAAAAATCATAATAAATTTTGGGTAATTTAGATTTATGTTTCATGAGAAAAATCCATGTGAATCTTGAATAATCATCAATAAAAATGACAAAATAAATACATCCCTCCATAGTAGGATGTAGGGATGGATCCCAAACATCAGAATGAATTAAGTCAAAAGGGGAGACAGAAGTAGAATCACTTTTATTAAAACATAAAGCAGGTTGTATTCCCAATTGACAAGGCAAAAAAATTACATTATCAGAAATAGAAACAGATCCTAATTTACCCGAAGATGCTAAGGGACGAAGACGTCCTAGAGACGTATGGCCTGAAACGAGCGTACCATAGGTTGATAGGAGTGGTAGAAGTAATGTAGTGTGAGGAGAATTGGGTAGATGAAGGTTGATAAGTTCAAATAATTGTCCAATTTTACGGCCTATCCCGAGGATCTGTCTGTTTGTGGATCACACGACAACTGTAGAAGAGGAAAAAGTAATAGTAAGACCAAGTTTACATAATTGACCAATAAAGATAAGATTTAGGTAAGGTTGGGAATATGAAAGATGTCAAAAAGTGATATAGAAGATGTGGAAACTTGTCCTGACAAAGATGCGTGCATATGTGAACCATTGTGAGTTTGAATTAAAGGTTTGGAGATGGAAGATTGTGGGAGAGAAGATGTGAGTATCATGAGTCATATGGTTACAACAAAGCGAGAATCAAAATACCATAAAGATTTACCTAATGTAGAAAGGCAAGAGAGAAGCATTACTAGATTGTGAGAGAACATGTTTAAGAAGACCTTCAAGTTCTTGAGTAAGAAAAGTAAACTTGTCATGATTATCCTCGCAGACAGGGTGATACGATAGGTTACTATTTTTACCTGAGCATGTGAGAGGGATTCAGAGGAATGCCGAGAGGATTCAGCAATCTCTATTAAAGTGTCCTGGACCATCTCTTCGTGACAATATATACATACCCGAATGGGACGTATAAGAAGTTCATGATTGGGGTTGTGACGGTAGGTGCGGCCTTGATGTTTGAAGTCCTCTTTAGAACCTCGCTTTAGCGATAAAAGGGGTGGCAAGAACATAATCTGTATGATGAACTTTGAAAACCCCGTAGAGTTTCTTGAAGCTGGGTCGGCAACCGATCTAAGGATGGAAAGGACTCGATGGAGTAAGGAAGCCCGACCAGGTTCAAATCGATCATGGAGAGCCATGAGAAAAATAACAAGACGCTGGTGATTACGGTAAGTTGCAAACATCTCAGCATCAATTTTGTTCATCCAAGTTGGTTCAGTGAGAGCGAGTTGATCCCAAATAGTATGCATTTCAGAGAGAAATTGGTTAATGGTTTGATCAACCCTTTGGCGTTTAGTATGAAGAGTTGTTAAAAGTTGATATTGGTTGGCCAAATCTGTTGTAGTGAAGCGAGCCTCAAGAAATTCCCAGACTTCTTTGGCAGTGTCAAAACGCCCAAATTCACCATGAATGGAGGGTAAAGTGGTGTTACGGAACCAAGTAATAATTTGATGATGTTTACTCTTCTAGTCTTCAAGACGATCAGCAAATAAGGAGTTGTTTTCAGTGGTTTCTTGGATGGGTATAGAGATATCACCAGCTATGAAACGCCATAGCTTGCGTCCTTTCAAGAAACCTTTCATTGCTTGTGCCCAGGCTAAGTAGTTAGTATCATCAAGGTTGGTAGAGATTGGTTTTGGGATATCATTTCGGTCCATTTTAACGAAATAATGGAGGAAATATAAAGCAAATATATAGAAACAGTATAAAGGAGATATCCTTAAAAATGAAAAGAGGAGTTGAAAACAAGCCTAGAACGGGTTGAGGTAGTAGGGTTGGAGTGGATTGAGGATAGCCGAGTTGGAGTGGTAGAGTTGAGGATAGCCGAGTTTGGAGTGAGCCGGTTTGAGGTGAGCTGGGTTTGGAGTGAGCCAGTTTGAGGTAAGCTGGGTTTGGAGTGAGCCGGGTTTGGAGTGAGCCGGTTTGAGGTGAGTTAGGTTTAGAGTGATGAAGAGAGGCGGAATTTTGATAGAAATTTTAGAGGTATATAAGAGGCTCTGATACCATGTGAAGAGTATAAAGAGATAAGAAGAAAGAATGATTTAATGTTGTATTGGTGTGTTTAGAATGTATATAGAGAACCATATTTATAGGATTGTAACAAGTGTAATACAAGTGAAATAGTGGAAGTGTAGTACAAGTGTAGTACAAGTGAATTACAAGTGAAATAGTGAAAGTGTAGTACAAGTGAATTACAATATCAAATATAACTTAACATATATGTTCATTTTTTTTACAACATAAGTGAACATATATTTTTAATGTTATACGAAAATAAATTTTTTTTAACCAGAAAGATTAAAAGTGAAACTATGTTAAATAATTTGATTATTTATGTACCGTAATGAAAATAATATCCTTAAAACTTATAACGTTAAAAATAAACATCTTGATAATATTGAATAGAACTCAACGAATTTCAATATTGAATGAATATAATTAAATTTAAACGATATTCAATATAATGACGTTTAAAATGAAATGATATGTTATAATTTTATTTAATAATAAAATGTATGAGTTGAATATAATAAATATTATTTTTATAATTATAAATTTTAAATGTAATATTTTTATTATTATTTTTTAATTTTTATATTGAATTGACGAAAGTTCAAATAATAGATTTTTAATTTGATACCATATTTAGAGATAGTAGTAAGAAATTAATTAATTTTTCAAAAAATTTAAGTCATATTTTGTTGAAGATGCAACATTTATAGATAGATCAATAAATTTTTTTATTTTCATAAAAAATTGTTTTTTGATTTTCTTTCCTTTTCAAACCTCCGTTAATTTGTATTCGTTAACCAGTCATGCATGGACTCTTTGAGTCATACTCATGAGTAAATATTACCCATCGATCATTATAGTAATTTGGTGCTAATAGTATGATTCATATTCTTTTAGATGTGTGTTTGAATATCTCTTCCTTTAATTTAAAGTATTACTTGGTGAATGAATAAGTGTCTCAAAATAGATTATAAAAATTAACTAATTTATATATTCAATAATTAATTATAATAAAATAATTAATTATATAAATTATATTTTAAAATGTAGGTGCAATCATTAGAATCAAGATTGACTTAAATTTAAATAATTCAAAAGCTTGATTTATGTTTTTCTTTTCAATTCCTTTTGAAAAATTAGAATCTAAAAACTTATTTTACTTTTATATTCATATGGCCTAAATTTGCAATCAAGAATCAAGATATATAGAAGTAAAAGAAATTGATGGGACTTTGTTTTATAGACGCCAACTCGTTGCACAAAAGGTCATACATATATATATGATTATATGTTATCATGATTTATTTAGTAATTTAGATTTAATAAATGTTATATTATTTGAATACATTAATTCAAATGAATCCCACTTTCAAACACATAATTTTATATGCATGTTTTTGACGAGTGGATTATATATAAATATTTGATACATGTATATAATATCTTTCCTTCAACCAATAATTATGGACTCTCTAATCATTAGGGCCATGCTTCGAATATACAGACTTGTGTATAGATATCTCATTATTAAACTTAAGCATATATAATTCATATGTGCCTTAGCCAATAAATAATAATAATACAATCATACGGTGTGTACCCACTTATATTAGTGAAGTGCATGAGTGAGAACAGATGCGGAGCAAGGGGCTGGGGCTACAATACCTACTGATTTTATTTATTTATTTATTTATTTATTTTTAATAATTAAGATATTATAATTTTATATCTACTTTAAAAAATATTGACTCCTTATAAACCCAGTTTTTCCCATCCTCTTTCTTCTTTGTCTGTCTCTTTCCTTATTATTCATGTGTGGGAGTTCATTTTCCAGCCCACTTCTTCTCCAATATTTGGACCATTTTCCAACCTCCTCTTATCACTTTTCACACTTTCCTCTTCACTTTTCATCCACCCATCAGGACATCATTTTCATTCACAACATCATTTCCATTCACTTATCATGTATGTATTTTTTAACATATATATATATATATATTTCTTCAATCTCCACTTTGTTCCTTTTAACTCCTATTTTGACTATTTCATTTTATTATTTTTATTTTTATTTTTATTTTTATTTGAGGTTAAAGATGTGATTTTGTTTTCTTTTTTGTATTCACAATATTTGGACTTTTCATACTCAAGCTTCTATAATGATATTTTTTTTTGTATTTTACTTTTATTTACTCTGTTCGACCTTTTTTTCCATCAAACTCTGTTATTGTAAGAAAAGGATTTATTGATGTGAATAAACGAATGTTTCTGGCTGTTGCTCTGAAAAGAAAAGCAAATTTGTAATAATTAAAAATAAACGTAATTATGGAGAAAGCGTGTTCGTAGACATTTTATCATGGTATTTGGTAGGCTGCTTCGGGTGTGTTGGTTGTCGCTGAAATTTGGATCTCTTTCTTTAGCATTAAAACCGAGTTAGAATATATGTTAATTGTTAACAGTAAAATTGTGGAAAACTCAGGATTTGGTAAATATATCTATTTGGTTCTTTAATGTAGAGATATGATAAGTTTTGATCGTTAAAACTTGAATCTTTTCTCTTACTAGATGTGCAATCGATCTACATGTGTTTGGTTAGTTCGTAGAAAAACTGGATTTGATCTGATGTGAAGAGGCTGGCTTGATTATCCGATATAACTTGGTTGGTTGAGAGTGTTTGATACCCAAATCATCAAATATATATAGCAGGTTACTTCTTGTACATGCATTGCGTAGAAGCGGTGATACCTTCTGCGGTCGTGAAGGCGTATTTTGTTTCTTAGTTTTCCAAGAAAGTTAAGTTTCAGAAAGCATCTGATATCCTGTGGTTGATAAATTATGTCTGTGCATTTTGCCCGGTCTAGCATCGCAAAAGCATTTAGTTGTAATGAACTGATTCTTTGAGAAAAAGAGACGCACCCTGGTGTGTTCTTGACATGTAGCTCGTTGAAATTTGCTTCCAAATGTGGTTATCGTGGTTTATCCATATATTATTTGAGAATGTGCCAGCGTACAAGTCGAGACACTTGTGATGGTGAAGTATATTAATCTCGACAAGTCTTGATAGGATGTGGGATTCTTGATGAATTCTCATTGACCTTGTGGCTGAGGGATAAATTTTGTTCCATAGGTGAATTGGCGGATTTTGCACGAAGATAACCAGTATCCATCCGATATTTCAAGTGCGTACTTGCGTTGTGACGAGAAGCAATTCCCCTTCTTGGAGCATTGAAACTTACATGCGAAAAATACTTTCAATTAGAGATCTTTAAGCTTGAATTGTCTCGTGAGATGATTCTTAGTTTCTTCAATGTCTTGTATATTGTTTCTGTTATGATTATATCATCTACGCGAGCAAAGAAGAAGTGAGAAGGAATTACCACGGGTTCGGACGAGCACGGTGGTGATCGTACTTGGATTGGTTAAAACCGGCTTGCTTAAGTGTTGTTGATAGCTTGATGAACCGTTGTCGTGAGGCTTGTTTAAGTCCATTACAAAGATTTATGTAGCTTCGTACTCGCGTTTCCCCTTTCGTCAGAATCCGGTGGAAGGGACATGTAGACATCTTCGTAGAAGATCGCCGTAGAGAAAAGCATTGTTGACATCAAGTTGTCGAAGATGCCAATTTTGAATAGCGGCGACGAGAAGCGACGGTGACAAGTTTGGCTGCTTAGGTGCAAAGTTTCTTGGTAGTCAAAACCTTGATACGGCCCCGTATCCTTTGTATGGCCCGGGCCTTGTATCGTTCCACGAGCCCATCGGGATTATACTTGATTTTGTAGACCCGTTTCTGACAGTGGTTTCTTGTTTGGAGGAAGAAATTTGTTGAAGCGTCAAGTGCCATTAGTTTCAAGGGCATCCAGTTCTTGTTTCATGGCGAGCCGCCATTTGGATCATTGAAAGCTTCGGCAAAAGTGGTTGGTTCACACGAGAATGGAAATAGTAAAGGCACGATGTGCGGGTGATAATTGGTCGTAGGTAAGTACGTGAGATAAAGAATAGAAAGTACGCTGTCTTTGGACGATCTTTGAGTGAGGCGAAGGAAGGGCCGAGAAGGTAAGGAAAGCTTACATGTGATATTTTTGAAGGTAGCTAGGAACATTGGTGGATCAACTGGCCTATGTGTGGCTGGTGTTGGAGAAGTTGTGTGTGGTGGAGAAGTTGATGATGATGTTTACGAAGATGAATCTTGAAGATGAAGAGTGTGGTGATTGTTGGAAGACGGCGGTGATGTATGATCAAGTGATATATTTGGATTGGTTGATTGACGAATGTTGGGTATGTCATGTAGATAGTATCTTGATGGAGGAAATAGGGTTGGAGTGTTGACTGACGGAAGTGAAATAAGGAAATACATGTTCGCGAAAGATAACGTCTCGAGACCTTAAAAGTCTTGCTTGTTTCGGATTGTAGACGATAACGCTTTGATCCCGGATGGATACCCAGTGAATATGCATTTATGTGATCTAGCATCAAACTTGGTGAGTCGATCGTGATGTGCGGACTGAAAACAAAGAGAACAAAACACGAAGATGTTCATACTGGGAGCTTTGTGAAAAAGAACTTGAAATGGTGTTTTACCCTTGAGAACAGAGATGTTGATGATCTGATTTATGAGGTATGTGGGCGCCAGAATATGGCATCTCCCAGGAATTGTTTAGGAAGATTGGCTTGGAAGAGCAATGAGCAGCGGCGTTGAGAAGATAGCGATGTTTGCGTTAATGGCATACGCCCATTTTGTTGAGGGTAGAACAAACTAGTTTGATGAAGGATTCCGCGGTAGAAAACATACGAATTAGTAGAAAATTGGTCGTTGTCATACGAATGATTTTAACTTTCCTGGATGAAAATTGTGTTTGACAAGATTGATGAAGGTGGTAAGAGATGTCGTGTATGGATTTAGCGTGTAAGAGATAGACCAGTGTGCGTCTTGAGTAGTCATCAATGATAGTGAGAAAATAACGTGCTCGTTAAGTCTTTGGAATGTGATAACCACGAAATATCGACGATGAATCATTTCAAATGGTGCTTTTGTATTGATGGAACTTAAAGGAAATGGATTCGTGTTTGTTTAGCTAATGGACAAATAGAACAATCAGCTAATGGAGCAAAAAGGTGTGTTGATGGAAAAGAGAAATTACCGCATATTTGTTATTAGATAAATGACGAGTCGTTGATGCCGTAGATGAGAGTTCTTTGAGCAGTGTTTGAAAGCAGGAGAAACATCCGGCCTTTTCGAGAAATAGTCGGGTAGTAGAGTCTGCTTTCTCGGTTCCGTCAATCGTCTTCCTGAGCATTTGTCACGAACAAAACCGCATCTCTTGTTAGTGAAGGTGACATGAAATAATGAGGTTTGAGTTAGTTTAGCTAAACTAAGTTTAATTTGAATGAGGAACACCGCAGACATTATGGAGTATGAAATTATTTGAGAAATGTCTGATTACCAATATGTGTGACACGGCGAAGAGAATGATCGGAGTAAATGTGTACATGTCGATTAGTATTTGGAATCTTTGGAGCTCATGGGTTTTGGGAACGGAACCGTGTGATCAGTTGCCCGCATCAAAAATCCAGCGGGTTTGAATGGAAAAAGCAGGTTACGTAATGTGTGTTACCTGAAGAAGTAGTCACTTGACTTGCCGTACTTCTGATTTGGATTGATTGAGAAGTGTAAGGAGCTCTTGATATTGGGAAGATGTAAGGTTGTGGAATGGTGTCTTTGTGTCGGACCGGCTTTCTTGAAAGTCGGTATGATGAGCTTTGGAAGGAAGCCATAACTTGTATTTCTCTTATCTTGAATTGCTCGCTTTCTTAGAGCACGTGTTGACGTCATGTCCATTCAAGCCACAAAAATTACATTTGAGGCAGCTTTCGGCGGTTTTCAAAATTGTGTCCATTGAGACCCGCAAAAATCACATTTGAGGTGACTTCGGACAATTCTCGAGAATTATGGCCTATATTATTGCATCGATTGCACTTGAGATGTGGATTCCTTGGTGGAGTAATTTTGTGAGTATATTGTGGGCGACTATCTGGCGGCAAAGTCGGCGGACTTGGTATCCTTCCGTGCTTTGCGTGGAGGCAATTTCTTTGCTTTTCATCTTGAACAATAAGTGAATAGACGCCTTCTTTGTAGGTAATGGTTCATGAGCAAGATTTGTCCACGTTCGGATGTGTAAACATTGTTAAGCCAGTGAGAAATTTTATGGTTCGTGCTTTTGTTGATATTCTTGTAGTTCCATAGGCATTCCTGATGTGGAAGAGGGCGTAGTGCATCGCGACTATCCCGTAAGCTTTTCAATTTTGTATAGTATTCTCCAGTGCTTACACGCCTTTGTATGCTGATCATGGATCTCTTGCTCGATGTGGAATAGGTGCATTTGTTGGTGTGCGGCGTTCCTTTAATTCCTCGTAATGCTTTCGTATGCGGTATCCTTTATACATGACAACTTTTCTGCCCAATTTTGGGTGATATAGTGTTGAGGATCCGTCCTTTAATGAGAATGTTGCGGCCGAGTCCGTTGTTTGATTTACTGTTTCAAGGTTTGTTGATGGCACTTTTGATTGTGCGTCAATGAATCCTTCTTTGTTTTTGGTTATTAGGGCCGTGACGTTGCGCTGACTCCAAATGTGATAGTTTTCTTGGTTTAAGGATTGAGGCTACGAGAATCGTACCTGGTTGGTACTGAGTGGTGTAAATATAATGAATGGCTAGGAGTCGTCATTACCATTTTGGTAAAGTAGGGTTGGTATTGGTAATCGAGACATTATTTGTTGAATAAATTAGAAATTACGGGATAGTTTTAAGTGTGTTTTGAAATGATAATGACTATTTATGAAATAAATAATGGTGAAATATGCTTTATCTTATAGAAAAAGAGTTAAGGATTACGAGCAGGAAATTTCGGTAGAAGAACTAGGTCGGAAAGTGGAGTGAAGCGGCGGTTGGAATGGTGACAACCATGACGGTGGAACAACGAGCCAGGATGAAGGCAAGATCGGGCCGGGCCAGGATGAAGAAGCCGGCAGGAAACACGACGCGTCGTTTGCTTGGCCAGCCAGCGAACGCGATGTCGTTGGAGTCGTCTTCTTGGCGGTGGCCGCGTGTTGGCGCGTGTGTCTCCGATGGTAGCGTGGGCAGCCGGTGAAGTTTAACAGTAGCGTGTGGCCGCGTGAATAGGTATTTTTGGCTTGATTTTAATTGCAGATTGCTCGGATGAATCTGAATAATATGATGGGATGAAATTTAAATTATTTTGTGGATCGAAATTGGTTTTGGAAAAAAAACAGATTGAAGAAAAATGGGAAAAAAAAATTTCTATGAGCTGAATTTTATGGGAATTGTTTCCTGGCTACGATGCAATGTAAGAAAAGGATTTATTGATGTGAATAAGCGAATGTTTACAACTTTGTTATCTGAAAGAAAAGCGAAATTTGTAATAATTAAAAATAAAACGTAATTATGGAGAAGCGTGTTCGTAATGACTATCCTTCGCCATATTGTTGGTGTTGCTTACAACTGGTAGTGTGTTGGTTGTCACCAGCTGGATCTCATATTCTTTAACAGTTATTGTTTTGTTTAATTAAATCTTTATATCCAAGCCTTACTATTTATTATTATATGAATTCTGTTAATCAACTTGCTTATTTATTATAAATAATTATTGGGATTAAATTATTTACATTTTATTAATTTATTTATGATGCCTCCTAAAGCATATAACAATATTTGATTATTTGTAAATTTAAATTAGAGTATAATGTAACGAAACATTAATATAAAAACTCAAAGTAAATCAAAACTCTTGGCTTTTTTTTTAAATAGACGAGAATCCAACAAAATAAATATTTTTATTAACACTCTCCACTTCTTGATAAAAAATGTTCTAAAGCTCAAAGAGGTGACTTAAAAAAAATACTTGTTGTCTTGATGGATAAATTAATTAGTTTAATATTTACTCTTATTGAATCTATTGCAGCCACGGAATATGCATTTTCAGGTATGAAATTTCTCAAAACATCTCATCAAAAGAAAATTGAGGAAGCTCTTTAGTAGAATATTGTATGATTATTTTCATTGAAAAAAACTTTGATGAAAACATTGATTCATATTTGATTATAGATGAATTCTACTAGTTTAATTAATTTTATGTTATTATTATTATTAATACTTGTTACTAGTAATAAGTTATAACTTTTATCAAGTTATTTGTTAATGTAGCTAATATTTTGCGTGTTAAGATGTTATGAAAAATTTAGACTTTGGATAAAAAAATTAAAAAAAAAATTCCTCGCTATGCCCTGAGTGAGAATATTATTAACTTTGGTGGAGGCCCTGTCTTAATTTGTATAAAATTATATATTAATTAAATAATAGCATAAACAATAAATAATTTATTTTTACTTAATTAATTAGTGATGATGGCTCAAACAATAGTATAAAATATTATGGTATAGTATTAATGCTTTCTGTAGGCCTTTCGGCAAGATCAAAATTATATCTTAGATTTATTGTTATACTCACTTTTCAAGGGCAGTTGGCAACGGAGCCTACAAGGTAGAACTGATATGTTTTATATTTTAAATTTGAGAGGGATATGAAATAATGTATTAAATATTAATAAATGGTATTAAATTTATATAATTAAGTTTATTAATTATTATTATGATATATGAACAAATATACACAGAGATCTATAATGAACTTTTATTTTATTTTATTCTATTCTTTGACGTGAGATTAGGAGCCTAGATTCCATACCTAGAAGGTTAAGAACCTATACAAACTGTCCCCTCCTGCATAAAATTAAAAAAGCAAAAGGGCTATTTATAAAAAAAGAAAAGATATGTGTGTAAAAATTGTCGAAATGGTGAGAATAATAATGCTTGTTTTTGTGATTGGTATTTTATTAGTATTTTTATAAGAAGTATATATTTAGTTGGTTAATATATATATATATATATATATATATATATATATATATATATATATATTTGAAAGAATATACTTTAAGGGAGCATGTGTACTCTTATTTTATTATTGATAATATAATTAAGTCAGAATCGATGCTTTAATTCTTGAATTATTAACAGTGATATACTGTAAATGCTGAAGAAATTTATACTTTAAGTAAACTTATATTAATAATAACAAAAATAATTATTTCAAATCTCATCCAATTACAAAATAAAATATATATATAAATAAAAAATATTTATTTTTTAATCTATTTTAAAATACATAATATATATTTACGGTATAAAGCTTTTAATAGTTAAGAATAATCGAAATAATTTTCTAATTTTTAAAAAATAAGTGAGGGAAATGACATCATATATCCTTAAAATAGTCATGTGGATGGCATTTGACTTTAAATATTCTATAAATATGATTTTATTCTTTTATAATCATTATTTTAAAATAATAGAATTAAGTGTTAACAAAAATAAATATAAGACTTAAATATAAATTTTGTAATAGCTATAACATCATCCCATGAGATTTTTTTTCCTAAAATAAAAGTACATCAATGACATCTAAATAAAAAAATTTAAATACATTAAATTATCAAGATTATTATAAGAACAATAACAATGATATGTAATTTAAAGAGTAAACTTTTTTTAGCATTCTTTGCTAACTTTTTCTAGATTCGAGAATTATGACAAATGTGTCTCAGGAAAAACATCAAAGCAAATGAAGCATATCTAAAAATAAACTCACTCATCGGATTGCTATGCCTTCAACCACTCAGGTATCTCTCCTACATAATGATTACGGTCTATAAAACAAGTAAATAGGGAATCATTTATATTAGATTTTCGAATAAATATGTAAGTTTGTTTAAATTAAATAAAAATTAAAATTTTATAAAAATAAAGCGAGTTACTAATGAAAAACCTCTTGTTATGTAAGCAAATAGAAAACTATCTTATGGTTTTATTATTTTTATGCTCGTTTTCTCTTTTTTTATTTTTTGTCGTTTTCTATTTTGTTCTCGTATTATCTTTTTCACTTTTTTCTATCCTTTTTTTTATAATCAAAATTTTTAAATTCTATCTTTTTTCTTATTCCTTTTTTAAAAAATATTTTCACCAATTGGAGGTATTAAAAGAAAAATAAACATCTCTATCTATTCTGTTAAAAAAAAAGAGGGAATATACATTTGCTTCGAAAAGGTTTCAAATAATTATTTTACACTTGTTTCCTAAGAAGAGATGTGAAACATGATTAATTTTATTTGATTAAATAGTTTACCAAACTTTTTCTTGTTTGAAGAAACATTATGCTTCAATTGATATTTTTTGATAAAAAATAAAAATGAGATATCAAATTCAATCTTTTACTAAGATTTCAAATAATTGTATATATATATATATATATATATAATTCTAATATATAGTACAATAAATCATATAAGTGTGTAAAAATATATGGATATATTTGTGTCTTATTATTAGTAATTCTAAATATAACATAATGTAAATTTTTATTGTAAAATTGCTAAAAGAAAAAAAAGTGTAATTTGTGATTTAAAATTTAACTTAAAATTGGGAGTAAATATTCTTACAATGAAATCATTAAATTAATAACCACAAGTCTAATATAATGTAATTTTTTTTTATACATAATTTATGAGAATATATTACTTTTTGGGTCACACATAGTTTGATTGTAATGACCTCTCAAGACTTTATATGCCATATTTTTGACTTAAACATTTTTTTTTTCATTATTAAGTTGAAGAATTGTGCACATATATGCTTTCAATTAATTTTCTCCCCGATCCCTTCAATGCTCAAAATAAAGGTATATACATGAAAATCAGTTCGACAAGAAGTCGGTACAAACTTGCCATTGATTGGATTGAAGCTATAAGGCTAACAACGTCCTTTAAAAAAAAAAAAAAAAACAAAAAAAGTTGTTGGTAGGTGTATAGTATTTGACATTAATTATTATATATAAAGGCAGTTTCATATTACTTTTACCTGTACCCTCTTAATTTATTAATTACACTTTGTCTTTGTTTTGGTACTCTTTTCTTTCCTTTTTTTCTAGCTCTTCACGGAAAAATGCTCTTTGCCTCTTTTCATCACAGTTCATCATCTTCTTAATTTGTCGCAGTTCTCTCTTTCTGTGTCCTGCATTTACTACCTAGGGTTTTTCTCTTTGAACACTCACATCCAATTAGTACTTATAACCTATTTATTTTAATTATTCTCTGAAATTAATCTTCTATATCTTTTTCAATCAGTAATAAGTACTCGTTATCATCTGCTCAGGAGATCGAACCAAGGAATAGATCGATCTTTGTAAAGAGCATACAGGAAAGACCAGTTAGAAAGAAAGCTAATAAGGTACTTGATTATATAAATTTTCAACTCAATTACATAAATATCATTGCAAGCAGTACCTCTAATTTCCTTTATAATTAATTTTAAGTCGTATATTTTGTTGGGAATTTTTATTTTTATTTTTATAATTAGGGTTTTATACAATACATTTTTTTAAAGAAATTTCAGCTACAATTAACTCCATTTAACAGATGAACAACTTGCTTATAATAAAATGATAGCAAAATTAGTTTCAAATTAAAGAAGAAAAAATTCGTATATAAGAATACTTGAAGCTTAATTTTTCCATCAATTATAAATTGCATTTTGTTTGTTTCACCAGTAATTAATTTTCTTAAAATTTGTTGGAAAATCAAATCTATGTAAAAGTTGTTGGAAAATCAAATCTATGTAAAAGTTTAATTGAGCTAGTAAGAGAATAATTAAGAATGTTTTTATATATTCTATCAATATTCTCTTTGTTATTTCAACAATTAGAGTTTGAATATAAAAACTTCAATTCTAAATTATTGTTAAATCAATTTTTTTCAAAAACTTAAAAGATTAATAATGTTTTTATATATTCTATCCAAAGCTAACTCTTCCGTTTAATTTGGATGTAATATATGAACAAGATTAACTTGGTGTTTAAAAAAAAGCAGGGTAGCTATTAGGTATTCTTTACCTGCTTAATTATTTCTACTAACTAGCTACAACTCAGATCATATATAACTCACTCTAGATAATGTAATCAGGTACATCAAATGTTTTATTTTTCTTAGGTGGTTGATCCGTGAAAGCTCCATATATATAAATAGAATTAGCTTTAATAAACAAAAAAAAAAGTAGTTAGATATATGTTAAATTTTTTAAAAAAAATTAATTTTAATTTCTTGGTTAATTATATCAATTGGAAAAATGACCATTAATTATGAACATTGATTGCTTGGTATAGCTGCAGTGAAAATGGCTTCATCTAGTTATGCCAACTCTCCATGTGCTGCTTGTAAGTTTTTGAGGAGAAAATGTATGCCAGATTGCATATTTGCTCCTTATTTTCCACCAGAAGAGCCAACGAAATTCGCAAACGTTCACAAGATCTTCGGGGCAAGCAACGTTAGTAAGCTTTTGAATGAAGTGGCTCCACATCAAAGAGAGGACACAGTGAACTCACTAGCTTATGAAGCCGAAGCAAGAATGAAAGATCCAGTATATGGATGTGTTGGAGCAATCTCAATACTACAAAGGCAAGTAATTAGACTCCAAAAGGAATTGGATGCCACTAATGCTGACCTCATGAGGTATGCTTGTCATGGAGGATCTTTTGGTAGTGATAATCAAAGTTCTGCTCCACCTGGTTTGTGTTTTATTTCCTCGTGGAATGAAGAATCTTCTCGTCCATCACTTCAGTAGTCTGGTGTTGATAGTGATGCATATATTCTCTTGAAAGTAGATTTAAATCATCTTCTTCGTGATTTAAAATAGTTAATGAGTGGGTATTTAAAAATGGCTTTTGTATGAGTTGAAAAAAAAATTATAAGAATCTTCTCCAGATTATCATGAGAGAGAAGGATATGGTAACTGATCATGGTGTGTGGGCTTGATATATAGTCTTGTATATATTTGCAACTGCAAGGTATTGGTACAAGAATATATACATATATATATATATATAATACACTATAATTTGTAATTATGTGTTTTTGGAGAATTATTAATTATCTTGATTTATATAAGGTTAACTATTTAGGGTTTCTAGTTAATTAATTTTATTGCTGATAACTGACATATTAATGTTTGTTAATTGTGGTTAATTAATCTTCTACGTGTATGTAAAAATTATATTAATAATTAATAATTTGTATCGTGGACTTAAAAGCTAGATTAGTTTGCAATAATAATAGAGTGTATATATATTTTTATGTTTTATGTGTGTCATATATTTATTGCTTTAAGTACATGTTTTCTGATGAGTAATAATGCTGCATTGTCCATCCAAGGATGTAAAATTGGAAGTTGTAACTCTATCCCTGAATTAATATACAGAGAAATTTCAAGAAATTAAGTTATATATGAGCTACATGAGTTCAGCTTAATTTACTAGTATTGTATACCGTATATAAAATATTTTTTAAATAAATAATATATAAAATTTATTACTTAAAATAAAAATAAAAAAAGTTTACTCCGTTAAAATATATAAAATTTCTGAATTTAAATAAAAAAGAATGAGTTTTATTTGTTAAAACAATAACAAACATATAATCAAAGTAATAATTATAATTATTTTGTATTAATTTTAAGTATATTTAGATAATAATCATCGTCAATGAGTTAGTAGTAGTTTCTTAATTGTTTCATCATGTTCTTTATTTTTTTAATATTTATTTTAAAATATATTTAATTTAAAAAAAATTAATTCTTAACATAACACTAATTTTTATTATATTATTTAAAATATTAACACTAATTTTTATTTTTAACTCTTTTACACATGTTTCTAATTAAAATAAAAAATATAAACATAAAAATAAATAAAATTTAATCTAATTATTTCAAATATTATAAATTTTATTATTAAAAGTATATTTTTATGTAATTATGTATATATAAAGTAATATTAATATATGTTTATTTTTTTAATCAAATTTTTGTTATTACATGTAATTATATGTATATAAAAAATATTAATATATATTCAATTTTGATTGATTAAATTTTTGTTATTGTAATAATTATCATGTCTAGGGGTGTGCAAAAAATTCGATAATCTGATTAATCAAATCCGATTTGTTAATTTTTTTATGGTTTCGATCCGATCATCGGATCGGATCGGATGAAATTTTTTTCCATCCATTAAGTTCAGATCGGACAGTGGATTTTAATGCGATTCATCTGATTCGATCGAAATTAATTATATATATTTATTTGGTTTTTTAATGTTTTTTTTAACTCAAATAATTTTATATTATGATTTATGTGAAAAATTAAACGTTTTATTCAAAAATATCAAAAATATAATTAATTAAGTTTATTGGTCGGATTGTATCGTATTTAAAAAGCAATCGAATCGGATCAAATGAGTATAAAATAAATGAATTTTATGTGATGAACACTCCCATTCATGTTTCATGTCTTATTAATTAATTTTTTTTTATAAATAACTACAATTTTAATTATCTATAATTAAAATATTTATCATTAATATGCATAATCACTCTTTATATATAATCTTCTAATTTTTTTGATTTATCTAATATTATATATTAAAAAAATAATATTATATATAATGAATATATTAATTTTATATTTGATATTGTTATATAAATTTAAATATAATTATTAATAATACAATATTACTTAATTTAAGATTTATATTTTATTTTTAAAAGATGTACTTTTCATATAATAATATATACGACAATAGAGATTCCACCCACTCCATACAATGATAGGAATTCTGAAAAACAACCAACTTTATTAAAATATGAGCACTAGCTTTTATATAGCGTAAATTCATCATAAATATGATTAGTGCAGTAAAATCTTAAATTACAATTAATTTTATTATAAATTTGTTATGTTTAAATTTTTTTTTATTAATAATATGTGTGTGATTTAGTTAAATATCTAATTAAAATATATTGCTTGCACACAATATAATTAACTAACTGACACTCTTAAAAGTTAGCTAGATGGCAGTGTGTAGTAGCTAGAGGGCAAAGCCTAAATTGAGAGAAGTACTAGGCTGCTAGCTATATATCTAGCCACGTAGGGAAACCTTGTTTTTTTGGTTAATTAATCTTATGCACAATTCTTAAGGCATGTTCCATCTCTATATATCCAAGAAAAGATTATGTACCACAAGTCTTATACTAAAAAGTGAACTAGATTGGCCAGTCATCTTTATGAAAAATAGAGTTTAATATTATATCACTATAAACTCACACCTAAAAATTACTAAAATAACTATTAAAATTTATAAAAATAAAAATATAATTTAAATAATATTAACATCATTAAATTAATATAAAATTAATGTAATTTAACTTAAATATTTTTTTAATAATAAGTAAAAATTTATTAATTGAATATCTCTACTTTTTGGTTCATTGCATTGCATGAGGGGGGCTAATCAGTGTGAATACACAGATTTGAGAATATTCTTTTGCTCCACTTTTTAGTTGCATTATTTTCTTAAAGCCTAAAATTATTACCACTGTCTTTCTGCTTTCACTGATCAATATACCCCTTCTATTAAATCCTCACTTAACAAAACTAATTAACCTTCTCTAGCCAAAAAAAATAAAATAAAAATAAAAATAGAGAGAAATTAAGAATTAACCTCATTCATGACCAAATTACGTAGTGGAGAAATAGTTATTTGTTGAATCATATTTTAAAATTATCGATAGCAAGGTCTCGAAGCAACAATAAATAAAAGTTTAATTTATCGAACAATATGTTGCTTAAACTTTTAAAGAATGAAGTAATCGTTTAAGAATTTTCAGGGCAAAACAAATAAGAATAAATAAATAGAAGACGAACCGAAAAATGATCCACATTTTCATATCTTATAACAATTAGCCCACGCCATTAAAGGTAATTAAGTGGATGTCCATAAGTGAGATAAAGTTAGTTAAGTAACATCTAATCTGATGATTTGAAAAAAATAATAATAATAATAATTAAAAAAAGTGTCAATTACTTTTTCAGATTTTAAATTGGAACAACTTCACGTCTGTGTCTCCAAAATTATAAAATATATTTATGATTAATTATCTAAATTTTAAAATTTTATTTATATATTTTAAAATTTTTAAATCGTATAATTTAGATCCTAAATTTTTAAAAAATTATACGTACATATAATCATAATTTAACTATTAAAATATTTTTGATTTAAAATTTTATAAATTTATGTATGAAATTAAAAAAATTTAAATATGTTTTAAAAATTTAAAGATGTATATATATGATTATAATTTAAATTTAAAGATAAATAATATAATTTAAGACATTATTTAAGATAAAGATACTAAAAATTTGGATTTACTTAAAGATATATTTTAATTTACTAGTTATTTAGTATGATCGATAATCTAAGTTTATTATTTCTTTTAAAATGATTTTATATAGAATAAATTTTTAGTAATAAAATTGATATTTTATAAAAAAATTATTATTTTTTACTAAAAATAACAAAAATAAATATTTAAAAATTTATTTTTATTCACGATTACATAGTGTATCTTATTACAATGAATAGACTCAATCATATCTTTTTAATATTTAATTATTACTTTAAATTATAAATTATTTATTTTTAAAGAAAAATTATTTTCGTTATTTTGGATAAAATAATTTTTTTTATATAAAATATCAATTTTATCTTTAAAAATTTAGATAGAATCTTTCACGTAATAAATGAAAAACTAAAATATGCTTTTCATTAAATATATTATTTAAAATAATTTTGTAACTTCTATTTGAAAATCAAAAAGTTATCTTTCACGTTATTTTAAATAAATAATTAAAAATAAATATCTACATAATCAATTATATTTCGATAAAGGATAATTATTATGTTAATTTTTTATTCACACAGTTACAATAATTTTAATTACATAATAAAAAATAATAACTAATTATTATTATTTTTCATAATCTTATAACTACATAGTAGATATTCTCTAAATTTTATAATATTTTTACTGAATTAAACATTAAAAAAAAACATTCTAATATTATAGTATAAAATCCTAACTATTTATTTATCTTTAATATATACGACCGGTAATCTTACGTGAGAAAAATCAACATCATTCTTTCTCTTTATTCTTAATTTTATACTTTACTACTTTATTTGTTAGAAAATGAAAACATGCAAGTTGGCCCTCACGCCCAGTAGAAATATAACTCATTAAACGTCATTGCGTCACGGTCTAAAGTGTCAAAGTCTAAGTAATAGGTCATGTCCATGGATCGCTCAACCAAGGACTAAGGCAAGCCAAATATAAAGAATATGGTCCACCATAACCGCCCAAAAAGAGCTACTTACTCCCTGAAGATCAAGACTAACTTTTTTTTTTTATTGCTCAAAGAAATATAATTAATTATATATTAAATTATTATTTGTATAAAATAATATATTAATATTTAATTAAATATAAAGTTAAATTCTAAAATAATTATTAAAATATCATATTATAAAAAAGTATTTTAAATTATGATATAGTACATTTTCATTCTAATAATTCTCTCTCATATTGACTGATTGATTAAGATGTGTCTGCAAATGCCCCATTTATCTACATGCATGCCAAGTGAACAGAGAATTTGAGTTTTGACCGGATCAGGCATTTCATCTAAAACAAAAGTAGAAAAATACTTTTTTATAACAATTAAACGCGTGCTAACAATATAAATTGATTCCCTCCTATTCACATTTTTAATTTAGCATTTCGTTTAAGTATAACGCATCAATTAATATATCATAATAATTTTATTAATTTAACATTATATAAAATAATAAAATTTAATATTAAATAAATTTAAATAAAATTTAATATTAAATAAATTTAAATAATTATAATTTAATTTAAATAACATTTAATTAACCTGTGTTTAAATTCAAATATTAGATTGAATATTCTTTAAATAATAAAATATATAAATTTAATATAAATAATATTATTTTATGTTTATAAATTTTAATGATTGTAATTTTTATTTAAAAAATTTGTGAATTTTATAAAATAAAAATAGAGAGAATAAAAATAAAGATATTGTATTTTTTTTGTGTGAATATTTTGCTTTAAAATTGTCAAATTTATAAGGAAGTGAGAAATGATGATATTTTATTCAAAATCAAAATTAAAATATTTAATAAAATATAAATTTATGATTTTGAGTATCGAAATCAAATTATTCCAAAAAATAAAACCAAATCTAAAATTTTAAATAAAAGAATAAATAAACTCAAAAATTAAATTAAAATATGCTACTTAAAATCGAAGGCAGTTCGATTATTAACCATAACTATCCCAAACTACTTAAATTTTGACATCCCAAGCCTCTAAGCAAGAAGGCACATAAGTTAGAATTAGATATCAGCTGGCCGATCTCTTCAGGCATCTTAAAGGAAAGTTTTATTTCTTTCTACATGGTATCCTCAATTTTCCAATGAAGAAACTGTAGCATCTTCAAATGTGTGCCATTTCTACAGGCTACTCAACCCTTTGGCAGCTCCATTGAGTGTTTTTTATTAGGAAAAAGTATACGCTCTTTGTTTAGGTTAAGATGTTTAATACCTTATCTATAAAATGTGTTTTAAGTTAATTTGTGTATGAAAATAAGTAAGTATGAAATTAACTTTTTATTTAATTTTTTATTAAATATAATAAAATAACATATAAATTTATAATTTTTGATGATTTTTTTTCATCATTTAAAAACATTTTTTTTGAAAAATTACAATTTACCTCTAAAATTTATAATAATAAAAATAACACCCCTTAATACTAGTTTATACATATCTTAATTCATTGTATAAATGCTATTTTATTGTTATGAGTTTTAGATATATATATTTTAAATAATTTATTAACTTTTTTTGTTTTTTTATTAAATAATTATTTTTCATATTATAAAGCTTGGCTTTGATATTTATTAACTTAATCATACTTTAATCAAAATGAAATGAAGAAAATATGATGACTAAATTTATAATAACATATATTAGAAAATAAAAATTATATTTACTTTTCATAAAAAAAATTGTTTTAACTTAAAATTTTTAAGTAATTTTTATTTTTTATAATTAAAAATTACCTTAAAAATATAAAGAAAAAATAATGCTCCAAAAATTTATAATAATAAAAATAACATCTAACATTAAATGTAATTCAATTGGATGCGTTGAATATAAAATGATGTGTTAAATCTTTTTTTTATTTCTTTACAAATATAAATATGCATGTGTAGGGATGGGTGTATATGGTAGGAAGAAGGGACAAGTGTCACACCTTAATGTTTGATAAATAAATTTTTACGTATAATATTTATGAAATTAATATATAAAATATAACTATATTTTATTTAAATTTTAAATATTTAATACTCGATGTACCAAAAAAATTCAATAATTTTAATACGGTGATATTCTTGAATATAAATATTAAATCTGACACTATAAATATTATCACATATACTATTTCGTTATATTTAACAAAAAATAATTAAATAAAAAATTAATTTTACCTTTTATTTTAACTTATTTTATAAATAAATATAAAAAAAAGTGAATATCATATTTTTTATAAACAAATAAACTTAAACCTCTACGTTATTCAGGTAGCGATGAAAAGTTTTGAGATTTTCTCACATTTTCTAAATACTTACTACTAATTCCTTTTTTAATTTTTTCTTATATAAACAATATCAATATAAGATTATAAGATAATAAATTACACCTTAAAATTAAAACCATTTGAGTTGTAAAATAAGGTTGTCATTTTAATTAATCATTGCCATATAAGTTTCACTTTAACTCACTTTAACATACCAATAATACATAGGAGAACCGTCTAAATAATTATTTTATTTAAATACAGTGTTATTTAATCTCTTTATTAAAAAATATTTTTTAAGGTTGTTTTTTGAAAAATTTATCGTTTAAGTCCTTTTCTTTGTAAAAGATATGATGGATAAAAATAAAGTTAATTTTTTGTCCAATTTTAGATATATATATATATATAATATTGATATTTTTCTATGGATATATACGTAAAGTATTAATATTTAATTAAAAAAATTATATCAAATTTTTTTTTAAAAATCAAAATTAAACAATTCTCAATGAATCTGAAACAATAAAATTTTAATTTAAGTTTGATCGAAAGATTTATTAAAAAAAATTAGTAATTTTTTAAATTAAAAATTATTTCATTAAATATATTTCTATTGAAAAATATAAAAATACATATATCACATGTTCCATTTTGTTATACTTAATGAAAATTTAGATAAAAAAATTAACTTTATTATTGTCTGATATATTTTTACAAACAAAGAACTTGAAAATATATTTTTTAAACAAATAGAATAGATATCCCTGAGCTTTGAACACAAGTGACCTCCACGACTATTTCTCATATATATTTATATAAACAAACATTTATTCATTCTATTTTCATCTATCATAAAATAATTATTCTATTCTTTTTCATATTTGTATCATGATTCAATCAAAACTTATCGAATTATCCCTCTTTCTTGTTAAGGAACAAACACTTCACCTAATTATTTAGAATCCCAATCCAATTTCTACTGACTAACTAATTATGTTATGACATATATATATATATATATATATATATATATATATATAATTTTTAAATTTTATTATATTAAAAATTTTATTTATTATAATGTAACTATTTTTAAAAAATTTCTTTTAAAATATCCTTGAATAATAGATATTTAATTAAAAATTACATGTATAATTTTTTAAATAATAATATAATATCACCTATTGAAACTGATTTATAAATGTAGATAGATCAATTTAATTTTTATTGAATATAGTTATTATCCTATCGTAATATAATTAGAATTTTTATTAGATGTAATCATTATTTGATAGATGTGATTATAATAAAAGGGCAACTAATGTCGATATCCGAATAGAAAAGTATCCTAGAAATTGCTTTGTTTAACATAGATGTGTTGTTTGGTTACTTTGCTTGTAAAATGTAATTTTATATAATACACTCCAATATTTTATTATTATAATAATTAAATAAGTTATATGTGTATTTTTCTTATAAAATAACAAGAATAAAATAATTATTTTATACATAAAAAACTAATAAAATATGTATAAAACAAGTTACTCATCTTTCACTTAGAAACAAAATCGAAACAAGTTACTCATCTCTTACTTAGAAACAAAATCGAAACCAATCACTCAAAGAAACCCATTTATTTAAATCTAATTATTTTTTTTTCTCACCCATCTCGCAATACACATTTGTAGAAAATATCTATGTACGAATTTGAGTCAATAAAGTGAATATCTTTATTGAAAAAGATACATCTTAATATTTTATTATTATAATAATCAAACAAGTTACATGTGCATTTTTCTTACAAAATAACAAGGATAAAATAATCATTTTATACATAGAAAACTAATAAAATATGTATGAAATAAGTTACTCATCTCTCACTAAGAAACAAAATCGAAACCCATCATTCAAAGAAATCCATTTATTCAAATCCAAGTATTTTTTCTCACCCATCTCGCAATACACATTTGTAGAAAATATCTATGTACGAATTTGAGTTAGGAATTGCACACATTTGAATAAATATCTCTATTGAAAAAGATTAACGTAGATTGAGTTCGTAAAGATATCATAAAATATAGAAAACACACCATAAAAAATGTTAGATATAATGTAATTGATGTTGGGAGTAACATAAAACTTTGAAGACAAATTGAAAACGATGAGACAAAGGTCGGCACATTTGCTAGATTGATTGAATATACCTACTCCTAGTATGTCGAATAGCCATAATAGGCCGATGAACGGGCATTGCATTCTCCTAATTGACAATAAAAAGGTTCGGGCATCAAGTAGAGGAACCAACAGGAGATTTACATGTTGAAGATGAAAAAGACTAGCTAGGAAGATTACAAAGTCCAATTAAGCCACATACAAAGAAGAAATTCACTGATTGATTACTCAACTACATAGAAAAAAAGAAAAAGATCGAAGGAATACTCATATTGGATTCATTAGACAAAATCAAATCAATAGCTTTCTTCTATTTGAGTTTAATATTTGATGAGCTTATAATTAGAGTAACAACTTAATGTTTCAAAGTTTTGACAATGAATAGACATAGAATTATACAATTACAAAACAACATCCAACAGACTTAATAACTTTGTTCCTTATACAGTTATCAAACAATAAGGAAACCATAACTTTGTTCCATACATATATATATATATATGGAATGATACCAACATATATTTATGGATAGATAGAATTTTCGGTTGATTTATATGTGCAATTTAAGTAAGATTTCGCCCATTATGAGTTCTATATATTCTCAATACGCCTGTTAGTTCCGAAGGAACTAAAACCCTGAAATATTATAATATTAATCTGAAAATGTATGTAAATAAGGAGAACGATTATTATACTAACCACTCCACAATAATGTTGTAAGGATCAACAATAAATTTAAAATGCGACAGGAGAACACAAGTTACATAATGTGGTTGGATACACTATAGTTGATTATTTCTTAACTTTGTGACTTAAATCATGTTTGAAAAATTATAGATCATACCTTCTTGACTTATTATCTTTGAAATTTTTATATCCATGAGAAGTTTGTTAAGGATTTAGGAACTTACATGCCTTTTTATATAATTTCAATTTTAATCTGGACTAACAATCAATTTTGTCTCTTTGTCAATTATCTGAGAGGTGGGTACTGTTTCCACACTTATGTCCTCTGTAATAGTGTGCTTTTATCTTCGTTATGGACAGTAAGCGCAAAATATACAAATTGCAATTTCATTACAAGCCAAACAAAAACCAAGCCAGTTCACCTCCTTACACAACAAATCAACAATTTGTCCATCTTCAACCTTTTATAAATAAAATAAAAAAACCACCGTCTCTAGCTCCCTTCCAATATCTATTTTACTTCATCTCTCTCTCTCTCTCTCTCTCTCTCTATATATATATATAGAAAATCCCATTTCCTTATTTTATTAAAAAGTGTGAAAAAATGGTTGATCGTACAGATCGTGATCGTTCTCCACACCAAATTCAGGTCCATCCGACACACCCTTATAGCGCAGTGGCTGATGGTCATCATGTCAATATGGTACTGGGGGCAAAAATGCCTATTCACAACAAGAAGGCCCATCAATGACCAAAATTCTTATAGTTCTCTCCCTCATTTCTGTTGGTGGATCGCTACTGGCACTTGCTGGTTTGACACTTATGGGCACTTTTATTGGGCTTGCTTTACAACCCTACTATTCATAATTTTCAGTCCAGTACTTGTTCCGGCTGCTATAGCCATCAGCCTTGCCGTCATCACCTTTCTCGCCTCTGCGGCTTTTGGGGTAACTGGGCTGTCATCTCTTTCCTGGGTCCTCAACTACTTCAGGCAAGCCACAGGTTCTGTGCCCGAGCAGCTGGACCATGCGAATAGACGTATGCTAGATGTTACGACTTATGCAGGCCAGAAAACTAAAAGATGTGGGACAAAAATCCAGACCAAGTCCAGGGAAGCCGAAAGGAGGTGAGGTGGATGATAATAGAAGAGGTTGCAGTGACTTGTCAGAGAATGACAGAGAAATAATGTACTCTCATGTGTTGTTTAGATAATGTCATATAATTTTGAATGTTAACTTCGTATTTGTCGTAGCAGCTATTTACCTCAGAAGGTTAAACGTATTACCATCGTAGTAAATACTAATATCTAATAAGCTTAAGATTTTTTTTTGACAAGATATGTGATTCGAACAGAAAGAATAGGTTTTAATATCAAACACAATAATTTAATTTCACTACAAGGATAAAAAAGTTTAGTTGGCAATCTAATTGGCTACTTAAAGTGATATTAAGGGGTGGTTTACACTTAAAATTTAACCATTAACTGTACAAGTGATGTATGCTTTATAATTGAAAATCTTTGAAAAATAAATTAATTAGTTACATTTAGTGACGACGAAAAGGTTCCTTAATAAAAAAAGTTAGCTTATTTTATTCTATCTACGACACATCGAATCAACTGAGATAAAGAAATCCTGAATAAATGGATCGCCCCACACGAAGAAAGGCGCGATTCGTTAGATTCGAACCAACATATAGTCAAATCAGAAAAAGATTTTCCCATCAAGAAGAGTCGCTTTGGTAACGCAGTTCAGTTAGCAACTAAAGTCTACCTACATATGCGGGGTTAGTAAACATGGAGGGAGGGCAAAAACCCCTTTATCTCTCATTTGAGCCCCACCCACACGGATACCCACCTGTGTCGGTTTCTGGTACAAGTACCCTTTTGTTGAAGGTCGTTCGAGCTTTTCCTGGGAGTATGGCATGGGTCTACGAAATAGAATAAAAAGAAAACAATTTTGTTTGGTTTAATCATTAGAATAAAAAAATCAATATTATAGTTTGATTTATAATTGAAATAAAATGAAAAACATTAATACTCATATATTAAATAAAGTTTAAATAATATCATTTAATTATTATTTTTTCTTCAAACAAAATGCATTATTAAAATCATTATTTTTTTAAATAATTATTACTTAAAAATAAAATATATTATTAAAACTATTATTTTTCTAAATAGTGTTTAGTTTTTGAGGTTTGTGATATGAGATTTATGGATTTGAAATTTAAGATTAAAATTATTATATTTTTAAATAGAATTTAAAGTTTTAAAATTTAGGATTTGAGGTTTAATATTATATTTGTGGGTTAAAATTTAAGGTTAAAATTATTATTTTTCTAAAAGGATTTTAGGTTTTAGAATATTAGATTAAGGTTATATTTATAAGTTAAAATTATTATTTTTATAAATAGGGTTTAAGTTCTTGAGATTTTGAATTTAAAATTTAGGATTTAAGGTTATATCTGTGCCTTAAGATTTGGGATTAAAATTATTATTTTTATAAATAAGGTTTTGGATTTTAGTATTTAGGGTTTAAGACTTAGAATTATATTTAGAATTTGATAAAATTAAAAAAAATTAAGATGAGAATAAAATCATGATTTCTTGAGGGAGGGAAGAAAATCTGATTTCTTCTTTTTTAAGAATTGATTACATTTTATTCCCACTTTTAAGCTTAACAAAACATAAAAAAAAATCAATTTTCATTCTATTCAAATCGACCAAACACGTAGAAAACAGATAAGAATAAAAGTATTCCCATGTTTTATAATTGAAAATCTTCAAAAGAACTCAGAAAACAGATAAGAATAGAAATACACCCATAACACATGTGTAGAAACCATGCAACATGACAAAATATATTCATGATTTATTATTTTGGGTGTAATATCAATGAAACCATGTGAACAGCACGGAATTTACCCAATCTTAGCACGAAAAGTATATATTTAAAAAACAAATTGTTTAATATATGTAGAGTTGAGGCGCACATGCCCCAAAACTATCACTAAATAAAATAAAATAAAATTATATCCAACTTAAATTTTAAATTTTAAGCTTTTAATAATCAATATCTCATAAAAATTCAATAATTTGAACATATTTTACTAAAATGAAATATACATAACACCATTTTTAATTAAAAATAAATAATAACCAAAAAATAAATAATTTTATTTTTTATTGTGTAAATGGTGTTCCTCTGGGATATAAATCCTAAATTCGTCACTGTTTTATTACAAACATGTCCATAAAGTTTATACAGTTACTTTTATAAACTTAACATGTCTATAATTTTAAAATTTTAAATATAGTATTAGCATGTTTGTAATAAATCCAATACGTTATGTGGATGGAACATAATTAACCCTGCAAAATTAATAAGATGAGCTCATGTTGAAAATTTAAATGGGATCCCACACCTTTTCAAGATACCATTGAATTGCATTGTAACTTTCAACTTAAATAGTTTGGTACTATACTTGATCTAAACAGACAGACAATATAATCAACTCAACTCACCAACCAATATTTTCGGGTGGTATTCACTAGTCAAAAATCAGGAAATTTCCCATTTTACATCTCCCATGCATACAACATTTGAAAATCAAAATCCAGTAAAAGGGTAAGCAAAATCCTCAATATTAAAATTCTAAAATTAAATAATTTACCTGACTGTACATGTCTCACAGTTAGTTCGTCATAAAGATGCATCATCTTCTTGTGACTTATTTTTTCTACGCGTTAGGCTTGGAGTAGGATGTGTGCCTTCACCCAATTCCATGGGCTCAATATCATTTTTTCTTTCTTCATTTTCAGGTTCTTTGTTTCCTGATGAAGCATCCTCATTGGATGACGCATCACATGTCAGCTTATCTCCAGGCTGAACACCAGTACCTGATGGCCCTTGAGAAATGAATGAAGATTTTTGTTTGCCATTACGGTCATTGATTGAATTGCTTGCGGTCAGCCATGTAAATTTTAAATTATTGCCTTCCCAGCATTTGCCACTCACAAAAGCCCTCTCGGCTGAGGTACGAGTGGTGAAAGTAATGCGAGCCGAGCAATCTTTCCTTGACTCTGCCTCACTACCATTGTCATGGACTTCCACTTCCACATCTTCTAATTCCACATGGGAAAGATCTCCGAACTGTAGGAAATGTTCCTTTAGAACCACCACCTGGAAACAATTTCATAATGCAAGTAAATAATGTGATGATAAACAAAATCTGGAAAAAAAAATTACAAGTTTTTATGGTAATCCTAAAAAATGTAGATTACAAGATTTTCGAAAAAAAGAATTGAAATTTCATTAATTTTTGCACCAAATTAATATTGTATAACACAATTCTTCTGACCGTTTGTTAGATCTGTGTGCTCCAAAAAACCTAAGGGTAGGGTTTCTATTAAATACACGATGGAGGTCAGAGAAATAGCACTATCACAATTCAATAATATTAATCCGAACCTCAGTGATGGGATTAGTCCCTCCGCCCACCCCCCGCCCCCAAAAAAAAAAAAAAAAAAAAAACTACGATGGTCCCCTGTATCTTCCCTACGTGTTAACATGAAGCTATGCACCTAAAGACAGCAAATTTGTTTTGCCTTTCCTGGCTCTACCTTTCAAGATGCCCTCAGGAGGCCGGGGCACAATCATGCCTTTCGCAAGTCAAAATTCAACATCCACAATCCTATCAATCAGAAATATGCACGCATATAACAAATAGAACTACCCCCAACCAAAAAAAGAAAGAATAAACGAAAGAAGAAGATATATTAATTAACCCTTTTACATCTAGTGGGAATTCAGGAAGAGTGAAGAGACTTACGTTTTCAAATCCAGCAGGTAGCGGTGGAAGAACTCTGAACACAGTAGAACGGTTGTCTAATTTATATCTGTTCATTAGAAAAGGAGGGTCCACTGATGCAATTGGACGAACAGGCAGCTGCTTTGAGCACGTGACTTCCTGTAGCACTACATTTCTATTGGTCTTGGGACTCTCAGAGAAGACACTGGCTTTTTTCTTATCTATCATCTCAGCATGGGATGATTCCGTTCCAGAAACAGAATCAGAAGATCTTTGAGTATAAGGTACAGTAGTATTACCAGTTATTCCCACTTTGCGTCGCTTAGCAGCTTGCTCTGTTTCTGACTCGGCCTTCTGCCCGGTAGTCTGAAACAATTAATAACTTTGGGTTAGGCCTTTCGTTACCATAGTTATTTCTGAAAGGTAAACAGTAAGAACAAGGAATAGCACTTGTATCTAACTATTGAGTGCTCACTCCAACTTCTTATTTCATATTTCCATCTCTTGCTTTTCTACCGAAACCTCACACAATTTGGGCAAACTATTCAAAGACTACCTTAGCAATAAAACTATGATGCTCATTTGAGATAAACAAGAGAAACAACCTTTAAAGCAAAGCAAAAGTTAGAGAAATACACATATACTAAAAGTTCAAAATTTCAAGGACACTTGATCTTACTTGCTTCTCAAGTTTGTCCAACTTGCGCCGAAAGTCATCCTGCTTTCGTTCCAGCATTTTCTGCTTCTTGCGGAGATCCTCTTTCAACTGCTCTAAGCTATCTAGCTTCTTCTGCAAAGGAGGTGGAACCTTGGGACCATTTGAGATAACAGGCATAGTATTAACAGAAGCAGGTAGAGAAGCATCCTGATTGTGGAAATTGCTACTTTTTGGTGACGGTGCCTCTAGATTTTCTTTGCTACTACTAGCAGCAGATGTATGGGGAAGCATAAAGACAAAAGTCTCACCAAGGGGCGTTACAGATAAATTGCTACTACGAACGTTATCATCAGGAATACTATCACGATTAGCCCACCATAGTTTAATGAAACGATTACCCATTATAGCATCAGGTGATTTCAGTGCAGCCTCAGCCTCTTGCCTCTTTGAAAACTGGACAAAGGCTTGTTCACTATTTATTGGAATGTAAATATCAATAACCTCTCCAAACTTTTGAAAATGGGCAAGAAGAGCCTCCCTTTTGTTGCTTTTATGAGGAATTCCATTGACAAATAAAGTTCGCATTGCTTTTTGTGATAGTTTACGATTGTTACGCATGGTATCCAATTGTGCCTTAGAAGATGAATCCATGGGTTTTGAGCCAGTATCCTCTGCAAGTATCCGTTTTCCTTGATGAGATGCATGAGTCTTGAGCAATGCTTCCTTTTCATCAATAGGTTCGTTCTCTGGATAATCTGCATAATTTACTGCAGGATTGATTTTCTCTTTTACATCAGAACTACTCTTTGAATTGCCAATTCTATCCCATACAGTACTCTGTGAACCAACAGCATTTCCGGCACTTCTAACTGGGAATTCGTTATCTGATTCATCAACATTCAACAAAGATTCAGTTTGATCGATCTTTGGTAAATGCATGGATAGAAGAGCATTTGATGTTTTGTGACAAGTGGCATTCCACAGGGGTTGGTCAGGGTCATACAAATCACCTCCACCTGCACAATCCAAATATGGGCCATTCAAACCCAAACCATCATCACCAGTGCCATGCTTACTTGATTCGCCATGTGATCCTTTACTATTCAGGGATGGAGCTGAAGATGCAGTAACTGGTGCTAGAGATCCAGGTCCAGTGCTAGTTCCCAGAAGATGCACACTTGGGAGTGAAACAGGAAGGTTGAACTGTGAAAGAGACTGCAAAATAAGGACATCTTGCTTGTTAACAACTTAAATAAATATTTAGCAAAAAAATTAAATAAATACAGGGGAAAAAAAGGTGTAAAGATAACCAACGATTCATCCCCGGAAAATCCCAGGCATTAAGATTAAATTTGTAAGTAGGTGATTGCACAAGGGTAATATCATTTCACAGGCAAGATTGTTCAAGAATACAAGATAATTGTAAAGTACACCACTCAGAACCAAACCATGACATGAACGGAAACCGCCATGTGAATTAAATGGTTAGAGTACAAGTGCAGCAGCCTAACATAAAGAGACTAAACTAATCAAACACTCGTATAAAATACTGTGGTCAGAAGCAGTGGAAATAAGAGTTTCTGCATTAGTGTACAAAGTAAATTCAACATCAAAAGGAGGAATAAAGAAAGAAGGATCTAACTGAAATCAGCAGCCCATAACAAAATCTAAAGTGACATATATGAAAAGGAGATGCCAATAATATCCATCATATATAACAAAGCTAAAGAGGTTGCAAGGCTTCATACGTAAAGATATGTAGGAGCAACCGAGCAATTCTTTGGATCTTGTAGATGAATTAAGAGAATTTTTTATGATAGTAATAATGATAACATTTTTTATCGCAGAAAGTTCTGTTTTTGGTTTCTGATTGAAAGAATATTCTCAATTTCTTGTAAGCTTCAATTGGGGAGCTTGTATGTCCTACCTAGGTGTGGGAGTTTTGAAATGGATATGGGCCATATGGCATGTAACTATAGCTCAGTGCTTTCTTTTCAAAGTGGATTACTAGTGTACTTTATACTTTTGTAATTATTACATATATTAATATAATATAATATCTTATAAAATAAAGAAGAAGCCAAAGTCAAATTCACATGGATGACAATGAACTGAATTGATCAATGGGACTGTGTGGCTTCAAAATAATTCATTCCCTGCTCAAAAACCTTAGCAACCAGTTTCTCCCCATTCACTTTACTTGCAAAATGTGCTTCTGCCTGTTAAGTTATATATACTCTTAACACTGAAAACCAAGAAAGTAGAAGCAGATGTTGGGGAGTACATACTGAAGTTCAAAAACATAGTTCAAATTTTTAACCACAATACCACATGACTGACAAGAAAAAGCAGATGACAGAAAAACAATTCCAGTTCAAGCTATTTAACTACAGGCTCAACCTGGCCTCTAACAAGGATGCATTTCCATATCTTGATCCCAAATTAAAATCATCATGCTACATCAATATTTCATTAAGTGTTTGAATGCACATACCTGAACATCATCCACGACAATTCGATTTACACCATGTTCCATAGGACACATGTCCCCCCTTAAGCAAAATCCACGCTCCTCAAAGTCTTTGCACCGTGAGTGTGTGATGCCCATATTCAATGAAGAATGGATTGGTGGCCCGAGAGTTCCTTGCAAACCAATGGAATGAAGAGCATCTAGGCCACCATTTGGCAGTCCAGGGATTAATCCAAAAGCAGTCCAGGATGCAGAATGCGCATTTGAAACATTTGGCAACCCTCTTCCAGCAAACACACTTGGAGGAACAGGAGCCTGCTGAACCATTTGAGAGGCAATATCTGATCCGAACCTAGAATCTCGTTGGATCCATGATCCTCTTCCCCTACCAGAACCAGGGTCACCAAAAAATTTTTGACTTGTCCGATTTCTTTGATTTGCATCAAAATGTACTCTATGTAACAATGCTGCACCAAAGCGCCTGCTGTCAAATTTTTCAGAGACGCCCTCGACCAACTTATAATTTTTCCAGTTTGCACTTCCTTGAGATTCATTATCCCTGAAATGGTGGCCATTTGGGAAGGGTTTATTATGCTTTCTGTATGATCTGGTTGAAACTTGATCAAAACCATCTTTCTCCAGAGATTGAGAACGAGTCTCCCGTCGACGATGCTTGTGGTTCCGGTCATCATCATCATCCTCACTGATCTCCTTCTCCTCTGGATCACTATTGCAATCAGACAGGGAAAGACCCCCGGGTTTCAGTGATGGAAGTTTTAACTCCATAGGATCCCGTAGAATGAGTGAAAAATGATGTCTAATTGCATCCAAATGTTCCTAACTTGCAGCAAATTTCTTGTTGCCTGTGACAGTTACCAAGATGGAACCTGGAACCAATGAGAATAATCACAGCAGGCAACAAAATGACAAGAAACAATTATGCACAAACAAAAATCATGGCAGCCATGAATTAATCACTAAAAAGGCGAGGTCAATAATTATAAAATATAAATTCTCCACACAGACAAATGCCACGCAAAAGGTTGCTCTCAAAGTTATCTTGGTCACATTATCATGAAGTTAATATAAATGACCTTCATACAAGCATGTGTCTGAACTGTTTTACACCTGTAACTTGATTTTAGAGAAAAAGAACAAAATCAAAAGAAAGATAATGAAAGCGGACAGATTATAAACACTGTAATGAAATCTGATGTCAATAATAATGATTTAAAAGTCATTATTCTAAGTATCACATTGCCACAGATCTTTTAAACTAACAATGAGTCAATGACAGAAACACTACAGTAAAAAAAAGAAATAGCCTAAAAAGGTCATACAATTTATAACCACTTATGCTGGGTGGTTAAACGTTAAGAATAATAATAATGAGTAACACTTCTTCTAAGTTCTAACCATGGTTATTTATTCACATGGTAATTTATGGAATTTAATTTAAACAAATAGAATTAGCTTAGTAAAACTAAAAACAATGACAAGAACAAGAATAACCCAGAGAAAATTCTGCGCTTGGATAAGATCCGCCCTCCCCCTCACACACTCTCTTTATACCAGGTTGACATAAACAGAACCGAAGATGATCATATTTATGATAACCAAAACTTGCATATAAGCCCTGCATAGAACCTAGTATGAAAATTTATTCATTTTCAGAATCATAACTAGATTTAAACTAATCTAGAGAGAATGGCATATAAAGAAGTAAAACATTAATGTGTGTCCTTTGATAAAAACTTCATTAGATTGCAAGCAGGACCAAATGGAAACATAGATTCCAATACAGCCAATTGCAGGCTAATCCTAAATGAAATACTAGAGCTACCTGAACAGTTTAGAATTCCATTTCCTACTGATCAACAATTCAATGTCCAATAAAATTTCTAACTTCCTGAAACCATTGGAAGGAAAATCAACCATAACAAGCAAAAGCGGATGTTTATGGTGTCTAGGGGGAAACGTGCCCCCCTCAAATTTATAAGATAATTTACATGTATTTATAATCAATATATCTACCCCTGAACTCCTTATTTATTAGACCTTCTAGTGCCCCCTCTAAATTATAACTTCAAATCTGCTAACTTTGATATATAAGATACCCTTTAAATTTTTATAAACTTATTAGTAGATAATGTTTAGAATAATAAAAGATGGTACGATTAAATTACACAATTTTCATACACATTTTAGTACATCTACTACCACAGTTTCTTTTTTTTTTCCTTTCCAAGTTTTCAATATTGTATTTTCTTTATACACTTTTTTTCCCCTTCTCTTACGCCTTCATTTATTCTCTAAATCTTATCTCTTTATTTCTTAACTTCTTCAAAATAAATTATTGCATAATGCTATATAATATATATATATATATATATATATATATATATATTGTATTAGTTTCATCTTCATTGTATATATCACCAAAAAGTCGTTATTGTTTGTAAAGAAAAAGTTGTTAAAATTAGTTTTAGCAAAAACAATCAAAATATTTTTTTTACATCAAATGGTATTGGTGTGGTTTGAATTGTGACTTGAAGTGGGAAGGAAGGATATGACCACGAGGTGGACTAAGAACTTAAGTTGCATATTATGATCTTCATGTTTGAGATCAATTTGGAAAATTATATTAATACAGAGGTTTTTTTCCACCATTGAATTAGTTTCTTCAAAATTGTTTACATACGATTACATGATGCCCCCCTCAACTTAAATCCTAGATCCACCGCCATTGATAACAAGAAAACCACTTGAGCTAATACCTTATCAGAGAACATTACAAACAATCCAAATACAACCCCCAAAAAAACACTTGAAACTAGTCAAATTCAATGAAGAACACTAGTAAGCAACTAAATACAGTACTTCAAACATATACTGTACTAAAAATAAGCTCCTAAAAACCACATGTCTCCAAAATTTCGTAGTAACAACACTCACTAACTTAATAAACTATACAACATTGTAGGAATCCCAATACGCAAGGAAGGTAATCAATTAACAATAATCTAGGTGTAGAAACAAACAGAATATTTAATTTCAATAAAAAAATAAAAGTAACTAATAAAGTTCATCATACAGAGTACGGTAGAAAAAATAAGGAACCGATACCACAAAGAGCTTCACGTATAACGGTTAACATCAACTTCGCGGCACATCGGATAAGAAGGAAACGGCGAGAGCGTGAATAAACATTTCGGGAGAAAACAGGTCGTGGAGCGGGAGGGCGGGATCGTAATAAAAGAATAACCGAGAAGCGATATTTAAATTTAAATGAGAGCTTTGTTGTTGAAAAGAGAGATTTGGAGTATGCAGCAATATGGGGGAGGGTTTTGGCGTACTGTGACTCGTTTGAGGGGTTGGAAGCTCATCGGAGCAAACAATATTTTTGGGAGAGAGAAGAAAGAGAGACGATGGCGTACCTAGAGGAAAAATTAAGAAAATATAGAATAATAAAAGGGCACGTGTTTCTTAAGTTCATGGTTAGCATAATAATAATAATAAAAATCAATAAAAATAGAAAAATATTTATTTATTTATTTATTATTTTTTTAATTTTATCTTAATTAAAATAAAAATATATTTTTAATTTTATTTTAATTTTAATTTTTATTAAATTAAATTTATAATATGCTTATATCGTATGAATCAAACACAATATTTATATCTAATGATATCTATTATTTTCTACACCAATGTAGGCATCTAGCCGGGTTAGACCATAATTTTTTTCTCCAGGGCTAATACCCTTCATATTATTATACTATATTTAAACTAAATAATAAATTTAACATTTTGTTTATATACCATTAGATATTTTATTTTTTAATATTTTAATTTAGTACTATTTGGTTTAAAATTTTAAAATTATTAATAAATTTACATTAAATTATCAAATTTATAATATCATTACATAATTTAATATAAAATTACATAATATTCATTGTAATCAATTTTATTGTATTTAATAGTTTAATTTTTTATCAAAATAAATAATACATTGGAAGAATAAAATATCAAAATAATCACGCTTTTATTATATGTAATACTATTATTCTCGCTTATATTTAATATGATCGATCTAGATATTTTTAAAATATTAACATGAAAAAATTTAGTACAAAATTAATCAAATTAAAATATCAAATTAATAAATCAAAATTAATTATTGATATTGATTTTTCTCAACATTAGTTAGAATTATTATCCGTGAAATCTATTAGATAGACAAATAATTAGAATCTTAGACCACCGTGTGGGGAATAGTCTTCAGTCCTATGATACTTAAGTTAGTAATTTTAAAATAAATGATAGAAAAAATCTCAATATCGTTCTAATAATTATATGAAAATAAAAAGTAATTCTATGTTATGAGATATAATAATTTCAAGATGGTATAAGAAGATATAAGATATCATATTATGCTATGCATATGTGAGAATATATATGAGAACGAATAAACATGATAACTATCATTATCTGATTAAAGTTGAGTTATTGTAGTTTTATAGATACTCATTGTAAACATTTATTTTTAATTATCTGTTCAATTATCTTTTAGGATAATTAAAGAATAATGTTTTAGTCTTTATCTCTTTAAGATAACTAAAATGATTATTGGATCTTTATCCTTTTAGGATAATTATATTGTATTCATACTTGTATGATAATTAGACACTTATTGTGCTTGGCACATAAGACTATTTTTTGATTGGGATTATTCTTCGACTACCATGTAAAATGTAAGAAATTATCCCCAATATTAACCCTATACTTTTTGACCATTGGATTAAAATATTTAATTGTAATTTATGTCAATATTTGTATTAAATATTTCGTCCAATTATGATGACGATATTGAATTTATCGTTGTGTGATTTTTTACCTACCTAAGTGGAAAACTTTACACAATGTCTAACCATTCCAAACATGAACGATGACATTTTGTTGCCTACGATGTCTTAGTATTTTCAATCGAAGTTCTAGTTAAAAAGTTATGCTGAAAGTAATGTTTTTATCAAGGAAGTCAAAACTTCACTTATTTTTATAAAAATATCAAAATTTAAATTATAAACCTAATATTTGTAGGATTAACTAAGAAACATTACCATTAATTATTAAATGGGTAGGTGAGATTAACTCACCACTTATATAAATACAAGCCCACACCCTTTTAACTTTTCGTAATTCATGATAATTTTTCAAAGCTCACAAATTTAGAAGGAGAAAAAAGGTAAAGAGAAATCTCTCAAGGTAATCTTTATTAATTTTTCTTCATTCATTGTATTTCATTTATCTTGCATGTAGTGTAGGATAAATATTTTTCATCCTCTAAACATTTTGCATCCTACAATGCTTATACCATACTTTCACATGTAAGAAGTGATACCATATCCATGAATGTATAGGATCAAGATCGATGTGGACGACATACGTTGACGGACAAATGAAGGTCGGGTGAAGAAGTAGCTGGCTTATCCCTAGCTAGTGCTCACCTAATCGGTAGTGTCCCGATCAACGATGACCTAGCCGATGGTGGTCTAGCCTGCTCTTTCTTTGCTGGAAACTTCCTAAGTGACAAATCTCTTGATAGTAACCCCCTGGTCGAAAGTAGTCTTACCAACGACGATGTGACCAATGGTGGTTGAGAATGAGTTGTACTAGACAATGCCCAGGGACTATCTTGATGTCATAGTCCTTTCAATTTTATCTATAGGGGTTATTCGGGTGTCTATTTGGTGTAGGTTGAGTCTACAAGTAATAAATACTTAGCTTTTATCCCTATAAGTATTCCTTTATGTCAATTAGGTAATGATTGAAACGGTCTTGAGTATTTTCCTATGAACCCATTAGGTTCTCAAATGACTAACTATTACTTAGGCATGCTTAAGACCATGTTTTAGATTCTCGAGTCTATTGTATTAATGCCTCGGGTGCTAGGAATAATTTAGAGTAACCCTATCCCTAACAGAGTTACTTTATATGTGAACTACTTCTTTGTAGGGTTACGACTCATGTTTTTGCCTATGGTGTGAAAGTTCTTAAGTGACATTACAACTTCCACCCAATTACTATAAGGTGTTGTTTCGTTATTGGTGCTCTGGAATGAGCATGGTAAAGAACTTAATGTTGAAGAGTTCAAGTATTTTTACTATTCATATCTTTAGGGATGTATAAATTGTTAGATGATGAGTGCTCAAAAAGCACTAAAATTACCATGATTTTATGCTCATTAATTGATTAAAAATATATATATTTATATGTTTTATCATATATTTATATAAATTTATCTTTTTCGGAATCACGGGTATTTTTATTGTTTTTCAGGTATTTTTCGCTTAAAAACGTAACTTAAAAGACTTCCAGAGGAATACGGAAGCAATACATCACAATTATATTACTAAATAAATGGGGTAAAGGTCGACAAATATGGAAAAATTGGACAAAATGGATCGAAAAAGGTCAAAAATGTCAAAAAGGAGAAAATCGCGCCGGGACGGCCATCCGCCTTACTGTGGCTTGACCATGTAACGCAGCTGCACGCGAGGGTACTATTCATCCGCGCGCGCCCGGCTGCCTCATGGCCTTGGCCGACGCCATTTCGCCCGTTTTTCGCGTGCGGTAGCCAATGACGTCATCGCGATATCATTAATAACCTCGGCATTTCCATTCTGGCGTTTTTGCATTTTTTAACATTTTTTTACTCATTTTTTCTCTCCCATCCTCACTTTATAAATACCCCTTCACTTCAAAAACACACCTCAAAACACACTTCTCTCTTCTTTCTTTCTCTCCGTTTCTTAGTTTTTAGTTTTTTTTAGTTTTTTATTATGTTTTAGCTAGTTTTTCTTATGTTTTAGCTAGTTTCTCTTAGTTTTAGAGTTCTTCCCTCTTTGGGAAGAACTAGTTATGTTTTTGTAATTTATTAGCTTTTGATTCAATAAATGGGAGTGCAAATTCCGTTTGGATGTTTTCTAGCAACGGGAATGGCATCGAAGTACTGTAAGGATTTTATTTTCTTTGCAGTTATTTTTTATGCTTTATTCTTACATGTTATATTTAATTTGTCTATGATTAAATTTAACTATGCTAGTTATTTTTAAACATGATATAATAATAACGTTGTTATGCTTGCGAAATATTAAATAGGTAAAAATCTCTAAAATGAATTGATTTTATTTTTATTCAAGATTTTATATTAAGAATGTTAGAGACAAATATATTATTTTCATTACAAACTTAAATGAAAATTAGATTTTAAGGTTTAGTTATCAGGTCTAATTTAGAGTAGTGCTCTTTTATTTGTTGATACTGAATCGCATTAGTTAGAGTGAAGCTCTATTTCAAAATTTTTATAAAATTATTATCTGAAAATGTATTGACAACATGTTTTCGATGGTAGTTTTAAAACTTGAAAGTTAGTACTCGGATAACTAAATTCTTAGGTTTAATTTGAACACCTTGAATAAAGTTTAAGTATACAACTCCGCCAAAGGTGGCATTTAAATAGTTCATTTTCAATCTCTTAGAAAAAAGGAATTAATTTAATTAACCAAATTAGTTATCAACCCATTTGTAGGTGTTAATTGATTTGTTTGGTTAACAAATAATATCTAGCACATGAAAGGTGGTATTAAATACAAAAAAGGAGAATCAATAAATATCAATTCATATCTTTAATAACCTAAATAATACGAGCAAGCATAATTAACTTAGTTATTATATCCATAAATACTCCATTATTTATAAAAGATAAAATTTGCATGAATGTTTATTGAATCTATGTTTATTTTTATGTAAGTAGATTAAAAACACAAAACCCCGAAATATCGTGTGAGATGTTTAGGATTTAATTTCGTTTTTTAAAAGTTTGAATAATAAATTAAAAACCACATCATTCCTTCCTTAGATCGACCTTGGGAGTATACTTATCATTTTTCTACGAAATGATTCGTGCACTATTGCTAGAGTTTTATAAATATAAAACCAAAGTATTGGCGAGAATCGGCGTCTGGGATTTTTCGTTCATCAAGTTTTTGGCGCCGTTGCCGGGGATGACTCTGTTGCGGGGATGGCATCAAAGTTTTTGGTAATCCCGATTCTGCTCATCAAGTTTTTGGCGCCGTTTCCGGGGATGGCATCAAAGTTTTTGGCGATCCCGATTCTGCTCATCAAGTTTTTGGCGCCGTTGCCGGGGATGACTCCGTTGCGGGGATGGCATCAAAGTTTTTGGCAATCCCGATTCTGCTCATCATTAGACCTCTTATAATTGTTCAACAAGTTGATCAATGGTGGAACAAGGAATAATTGGTACCTCATTTTAGACCTTTGAGCAATCATTGACTGTTGAGGTTTCTTGGTCAATATGGTTGGCATGGAAAAAGTATCCTTGCCATCATACTTCAAGATGGTCGCGTAGGTTGGGATGCACGAGAGCCTCTTAGGCTAGTCTTAGGCGATCCAGGAATAACGATCGATGGGACTGTGATTTGGCATCCAAGTTAGACGACTATAATTGGTATGAACAGATAAAGTGTAGTCAATCGTGGGACTTGGGTCTCGTTAAGGGCTATCAATTTTCTAGCCAAGCTTTGGATGGTTGTGGATTTGGGCTTGAGCACTCTAAGCATTAAAGAATGTCTCAATAATGTTTTCTAGGATAACAAATAGTCTACGAACCTTTGGCTTTGGTAGACTCTCCATGATGACCTAGAGTAAATTATCCATCATGTATAGGCTTGAGTATGAGCTCGCCTTATCTTTTTGGCCTGCTAGGCTTATCATAGATGAGTAGATCCAAGTGTAATGCTCATATTTTTGACAGGTTATAATAGTGTTGGAATTATGGCCTAGTGGTTAGCATGCTAAACCTCTTGATCAATTGTCAGGGTCCGAGAGGTAGAACTAATTGTTTAATCCATAATTTTTTTACAAGTTTAGAAAAATAGATGAAAATAATATAATATAAGATTTTGAAGTTCTCTTTTCAAAAACATTGTTGTTAAGGTCCATGGTCTTTTTTTCCAAATATATTCTTATTATTATTTCTTATCAGAACAAGAATTTGGAGAACCTTTTTCAAAGTCTTATCATTTTGAATTTTTTAACTTAACAAAACATACTTATTTCTCATAAACGGTGTCAGATGTTGATACTGATTTTTGTCAATATTATATTGGATTTTTTTTCATGGAATCTGTGAGATGAATAAACAGTTTGGACCAAGAACCACCTTGTGAGGGTGGTCTTCGACCCTACGATCCTTAAGTTAGTTATCATAAGATAAAAAATAGAGAAGATCTTAATCTCGTTCTAATAATTATACGAAAATAGAGTGTTTAGTTATGATTTATTGTTATAAGATTTAATAATTTCAAGATGATATAAGATATTAGATATCAGATTATGTTATACATATGTGACTATATATAAGAAAAATAATAAATCTAATGATTATCCCTATTTTATTATCCTTAATTATATGCTCAATTATCATTTAAGATAATTAAAAGATATTCGTTGGATATTTATATCTTTAAAATAATTGTTGAGTTTCTATTATCTTAAAATAATTTATATTGTGTTCGTATTTACACGATGATTAGATACTTATTAATCTTAACCCATAAAGTTATTTGTTGAATGAGAATAACTTTTTATTGTCACGTTGAATATATGAAATTACCTCTGATACTCATTAATGAACATTATTTTATAAATATCTAAATTATGATTAATACTAATTATTATTTTTATTAAAAATAAGAGTGTATAAAGTTTAGTTGATTTAGTTTTGAATTAAAAATAGAACCAACCTAATCTAATTAGTCTTTAAGAAAATAAAAAAAGAACCTAACAATTAAAGGTATAAAATATCCTAACCAAAATATTTGGTTGGTTCATATTGATTGTATTAATTTTTGAAATTTTATTTATCTCTAAATTGTGGTAATTATTTTTGTTCTTTGAAAAGTAAATTTAATTCTATAACCTTAAGTATTATAATTCATACTGTATATATATTAATTATAATATTAAAATAAAATTATTAATGTTTAAGTTAAATATCACTCGCCGTATTATACATACAAATATAATTAAAAGAAAAAAGACTTCAAATTGCATATGATTATGATTATACGTTAGGATTTCCTGATCCCCTGGTGCAAGAAATGTAAACTAATTATTATATTGAATTATATTAATGGAAGTGCAGTGCTAATTGAAAGTTTAAAACAGTTAAAAAGATGGTTATTTTATAATAAGTTTATCTTATATTTTTTAATTATTTATTTAGATTGTATCTTTAATATAAATGAAGTGATACATTTTTTTAAAAAAATCATTATATTAAATTATAGGTTAAATTATACTATTGGTATTCAAATTTTATCATATTTAATAATTTGATCCATAACTTTTTTTGTCATTATGTCTACTATTTTTTAAATTTAACACATTTAATTTAAATTACATTATAATAATTAAAATTAATGTGTTAAACTTTTTTAAAATTATTTAATCTTTTAATTTTTAAAATTTAATATATTTAATCTATTATCTTTAATTTTTGAATAAAATTATTATATTTAAAAAAATAGGGTGTAATATTATCTTAAAAAATTAAAAGATTAAAATATTAAATCTGATAAAATTTAAAAAATTAATGATATAATTAAAAATAAATTATATTAAAAATTGAGATTAAATGCATCAAATATCCTCTTACCATTTTTCTATATCCATTCTGTACATGTACAAATATTATATCTATTTTAGTTTCAATGCTATCATTCTCCATCAATTTAATTCATATATAAATATTATGTCCATTTTAATTCCTATATTATCATTATTTATTTTTTTTGTTTCAATACAAATATTTCATTAATTTTAGTCCCTAAAATATCAAAATTGCAATACAATATGTCCAAACATTAATTTTTTAATAAATCAAACATAATTAAATTATTGTTACTTATTTTCGTACACGTGACTCGCACATACTTATAATATTAAAGTAAAATCGTATTTTTATTTTTAACATTAATAATTTTATTTATTATTTCAATTTTTCTTATAAAAATTTAAAAACAATAAATAAAAAAGTGTCCAACAACATTTTATTTTCATCCAAGATTTATTATTCAACATTTCCATCATTAATTTTAAAAAAATTAAAAACTATTTTTTTTTTCAAAAACTAATTTAAAACTATCATCGTAACTTCTATTAGATAGTCGATAAAATTAATTAAAAAAAAGAAAAGATTTATTTTAAATTTTGTTTTAATTTCTAATGCAAATATTGAATAATGAGTTTTAAATGAAGATACCATTGAACTTTTTTATTTTTAAATTTTATAAAAAAATTTGAAATAATAAATAAAAATATAGAAATATAATTTTACCTTGATGTTATAGGTATACACACTTACATGTAAGAAAATAAGTAAAAAACATTAAAATTAACATAAAATTAATGTTTGGATTGATTGAATTGTGATTTTGATAGTTTAAAGACTAAAATAAAATGTAATATTTATGTGAGGATAAAGAAGAATAATGATTAAAATGAATGTAATTTTTGTATATGATGAAAAATAAAAGGAGAATGATAGTATGGATTGAAATTGATGTAATATTTGTATAATAAAGAAAATGAATAGAGAATGATATTATGAAAATAGTTGGTACATTTAATCATAAAAATTGATATAGTATTACATTTAATAAAAAAATCTTGTATGCAACATAACTTTTCTTTAATAACATTAAAATTCCTTTTTTATTAAACGTAAAAAATATTCTTAGAATATGATTTAAGTTTAGTTTTATAATGATAAGGTGAGAAGTAAACACAAGTGAATCATGACTAACTTATTCACTATCTAATTTATAATAAAAATTAAAAGGAAAATAAAAAGGGATTAAAAAACATTACATTCTGTATGTTTACTAAGTATACACATTAATTTGCTTATATATATATATATTATTTTAAATAATAATAAGAAATAATTTTAAAGTGAATACTCAATGATTGGATATAGTGGAGATAATTTAATTCAAATCTGAAATTCATTACGGGCAAAACGAATTAAATTGTGAAAAATTTTATTAACTTGTGTAGTGTCGGTAAAATCAATGTACGATGTCAAGAAGATGTGATAAATGTTATAAAATTTGGATAAAATGGTATAATCACAAATTTTCCCTCCTAAGATATTCCTTTGAATAATATCAAATAACAGAGAAATAGATAATACACAACACAAGAATTATAGTGGAAACTCTAAATTAGAGAAAAAAACAATTTCGTTGTCAAAAGACAACCAGAGAAAAATTCATTATGTGGAAAATTGTTACAACCACACTCTCGATTTCACCACCCAAAAGACAAGAGCGATTACAGTTGGCTCAAAGAAATTTTCCCCAAAATTTCTCAAGAACTTCTCATCTGAACTTTTCTCTATTTTTGGGATGATTATCAATGAAGAAATGAAGCGTATTTATAGCCTTCAGTTAGTTCTCATTTCATATGCCAAACATTTCTTCATTCAACAAAATTAGGCTACCTAATTTTCCTATTCTTTATTCAAATAAGGTTAGGTACCTCCATCTTTGACAATATGGTAAGCCACCTTCCATTGAATTTTCTTCTAAATTAGGCACCTCCTTTATTTTTGACTAACAAACCTAATATTATTTTTAATCAATAATAACAATCTCCACCTTGATTAAAAAATAAATATGGTTACCAACTATAACACCTTGTCTATTCCAACGGTCGTAATTCTCTACACCGAGAATTATCATACTCCACCATAAAAGTACACCCAGCTTAGAATTAATCACCGATTCTAAGAATTTCACATCGGCCATGTCGAAAAAAAAAGCTTCTTTGAAATTTATGGTGCAACTCTCACACTTGGTTTTCCCGAGAGTTCATCAGCCATCAACATCCTTTCCACCACACACCTTGCATCTATACCAAGCCAATGCCGTGTGGACCCGTACCGCAACACACGGCTCTTTCATGGCAATATTTAGAGACTAGCGGCGTACCAGGATGTACACGCTCTTTTCAAAGAACATCACTATAGTCTTTGAAAGCAGATATACTATTAACGTCATCGTCGGTATTTGAGCTTAACTGCGAGGATCGCCTCACCATTTGGACAATTTCTTTTGAGGTGCCCGGATTGTCCCGCGATGCAACATCTTATTTTTCATGAAATTGTTTTTCTTTCGGTTGTCGACTACCAATCTTTGAGTTTTCGTGACGAAACATTTCTTTCATTTCGGCCTTTTTTCTTCAGAAAACAACTTGCTAGTAACTTTTGAAAAAATTATTTTCTCCTTTCCACGAATCAAGATAGGTTTCATGTGATCATAAGAAGATGGAAGAGATCAGATGAGCCTTAAAGCTATATCTTCATCATCAAGTTTAACTCCAATGGTTTTCAGTTCAGAGACAATACCATTGAGAACACTTAGATGGTCGGATATAATAGTTCCCTTCATTAAATACGCAAAGTATGAAACTCTCTTTCAAATACACCCGATTTGAAAACACTTTTCACTGATACAGTTCTTCAAGCTTTTCTCAGAATTATTTGACCATATATATTTCATGTACATTTACAAAAATATTTTTGGCAATATAGAGCCGAATTGCACTTGCAGCTCTTAGATCAAAATTTTCCAAATCTCCATCACGTATTCTGGTTTTACTAAACTCAGTATCGGTAATAGGGGTTGGTTTCCCCTTTAATGCCTTATTTAACCCGTATTGGATCAACAAATCTTTGACTTATACTTACCATAAGTTAAAATTGATTCTCACATCAAATTTCTCAATGTCAATCTTGACTCCCGACATTTCTCATGCTTTCTTTGAAATTGGCTCGATACCGGTTGTTAGAAATTTGGATAAAAATGGTATAATCACAAATTCTCCCTCCCAAGATCTTCCTTTGAAGAATATCAAATAACAGAGAAATAGATAATACACAACACAAGAATTATAGTGGAAACTCCAAATTAGAGAAAAACCACTTTCGTTGTCAAAAGACAACCAGAGAAAAATTCACTATGTGGAAAATTGTTACAACCACATTCTCAGTAATTTTCTCACACACCCAAAAGACAAGAGCAATTACAAGCTCAAGAGAATTTTCCCACAAAATTCTCTCACTCAAGAACTTCTCATACAAGCTTTTCTCTATTTTGGGATGATTATCAATGAAGAAATGAAGCCATATTTATAGCCTTCAAGTTCTCATTTCATATGCCAAACATTTCTTCATTCAACAAAATTAGGCTACTTAATTTTTCTATTCTTTATTCAAATAAGGTTAGGTACCTCCATCTTTAACAATATGGTAAGCCACCTTTCATGAATTTTCTTCTAAATTAGACACCTTCTAGTTTTACTAACAAACATAATATTATTTTTAATCAATAATAACAATAAATTAATGATATGAATTATTCTATTTCCTAAAATAACTAAACTATTTACAAGATCTTACCATAATAAATTACTCTTATTATTTTTCAGTCACTCGTATTCAATACTCCGTTGCAGCACGTGTGTAATTGTACATATAATAATAAATATTATTTATATTACATAAAAATAAAAGAATTCTTAAAAATAATAAAAATACTAAAAAATAAATAAATGATAATTAAAGGCTGAAAAAAACAATTATACTTAAGAAAGGAATGATACAAAACTACTAAAATTTTAAAAGATTTTGTAACTTAATAGAAATTATCGTGCTTGAAATGATTAAGAGTTATATTGTAAGTAAAAAATCTTTGTTATTTACGGAGAATTTCTTAAAAATAATAAAAGTGTCAAAAGATAAACAAATGAAAATTAGATGTTAATCTAAAGTAATAATATAAAATTATTAAAATTTGAAGATATTTATTAAGAAGTGTTTATAAACTCAAATATATTTTGAAGAGGTATGATGGTGATGAAAGATAAATCATAGGAATAGATGTTAAGATAATTTAAGGACTTACTTAGAGATTAGTAATCCAAAACCTTTTAACATTATAAACTTGAAAAATACTAGTAAATGAAGTTTATTAATTCTCAAATAAGTTTAATTCATATATATGCTAAAATAATTCTTCAGAAAATTATATTTCTATATAATTTTAAAGACGCTTACAAAGTAACTATTACTTGCATTCATTTTACACACTATTGTACCAATTACATTTATTTTTTTAAGATATAAAATCTTTTAAAATTCCTAAACTCTCCTCTAATAATAATTAAAAATTATAAATATTGAATTATTAATTATAATTCTTTTATTTTTAGTTAGATCTAATTACTAAGTTATAAAATTATTTTATATTTATAAAATAGAAATAATTAATAACAAATAACTTATGAGAAATTTTTTTATGATAAAAATATCATTAAATTAATAATAAAATAAATTTCTTATTTTTAAAAGAATAAAATATAATATTTATAATTAAATAAAAAATAAATATCAAAAAGCTTATTAAATGATGATAGATGGTGCTAAGTTAATTGAAGTTAATTTTTCAGACATTACAAATTAAAATTATAAAAAAAAATATAAAGGATTTTTTATATCCATTTAATGAGTATTACCACAAGATTTATGTAGAAAAAAATTATAAGTTTAAAAAACATCAAAATGTTGCTTTATGTTTAATAAATAAATAGTTGAATTGTTGTTTGAAAAAATAGATAGAATTTTGAACTATACTTAATTAGTTATTCAGTTTTGACATATGATTTTTGGGATTAAGATAGTCTTTTACATATGAAATATAAATGTTTCTTTTATAATAATTATAAGATTTTAAGATTTAAGAGTTTTTTGTGTTTTCTTTTAATTTCATAATAATAAATAATTATTATAATATTTATGAGTATTTTAGATTTCTATATTTAAATTTATACTAAGGCATATTTATAGATTTTAAAACTATTTACAAAAAAAATAATTATTTTAGAAAAAATTTGGTTTTCCTTTTTAATTCCTACTATAAAAATAATTAATAAATAGAATCAATTATTTTTATATTAAATATAATTTAAAAAACAACCAATGAAAATTAATTTATAGTGAAATTAGATTATATAAGAAAATATATTAATAATTTGAATACACCTCATCCATTAATTAATTTTAAACATGTTATTTTCAAAGAATTTAAACTCATTTTTTCATAATAATAAGAATAATAATAATTATTATTATTATAATAATAATAAGATTAAATGTTAGAGAAAAGATCCATAAATCATACTAAGCAAATATCTAAGTGCCCCTTAGCTCATTAACACGTGATTTAATTTGCAGCTAATTACATGATTAAATCAAGGTAATCCTAAGAAGTTAAATTTAAATTAGGGTGAGATGTGTTACTAGTCTTTTAAGTTATATGTTATTTAGATTGTTTAATCATTATCTATAAATATATTTCTTATCATGTTATTTTAGAAAAATGAACGGAGAATGATAAAATCAATTTAATTTTTTTTTTAATTAAACGTATCACATGATTTACACACAACTTTATTAAAAAAACCATGTAATAAATAGTTAAAAGATTAAAATTAATACTAATATTTAATTTTTTTAAGCTAATTATATTTAAATAAATATTAAAAAATAAAAAAATGTGATTAAACCGTGAAGAAATTATTATCCGATGATTATTAACCAAATGAGTCTAAAATTAATACAAGATAATTATGGTTATTATCGTAGTAGTTTCCAATTGTAATTGCCCATTCCTATAAGTAACTAATACATGTCTTGCTATGATATTTTTATTTTTAAGCTAGAGACTAGAGACTAGAGTCTTTGTTATGTTGTTATTGTCAATCACACTCTAGATGAGAAAAAAATATTATAATGATTTCCCGTAAATATACAAAATAATGAACACCCTCAAGCATTTACAGCTCTCACCACAATTGTATCAATTTGGTATGTGCTAAAAGAGTATTCAGTTCTATCTTGAGATAGTTTCAGGGTAATTGTTGCCTCATTCAAAGCTCCAGCGCAGACTGTCAGAAGGGAAACGTAAAGGCATAAAAAACATGTAGAAATTGTTACCAAATGCAGATGAATAGAATGGATGTGACATGCAGCGTCCCACGGCTGGGTCTTGCAGTCAAGGCGAATAAATGTGGTCCATAAGTCCTGGTTGTTTCATATCATTTCGTAACAAATGGAGAAGTAAAACTTACTGTATTGAGAAGCCTTAGAGCAGCAGGCCGGGTAAACTTCCTAGCAAAAATAAAGCATGGAGCTGGTTTGCCTTTACTACTGCACCACTCTCTTCGGTACTCAGTCTCGTAGTAGATATTATCTACTTCCTGCAAAGTACCCAAATTTATCTAATATGTTTATTGCCCAATTGATTAGAAAATTAAGGGTATTTTCAACTGATTCAGTTAGACATATACAGCTGTCTAATGAGTAACGAGGGTTCTCATGTTAGAAATACATTTACGTGAGGCTTGGCCTAAAACCAATGGGCTTCGTTTGTGACTCCTATGTAAATGCACAAAAAGTTTTTAAGCTCCCTCATATTAATGGAAGAATAGATATCTAATTAGGGTTCTTTTGTTTGGTGAAAATCAGGGGAAGATTAAGCATGCGCCATTTCATGCAAAAAAGTCAATTTGTACGAAGTTCCTTTGTGACTGCAAAGGACAAACTTATTCATAGCATGCAGTTTAATTCAAGTTATCAGCATCCCCAGCCCATGAAAATGTTTAAGTGAAGCATTTTTAATCAGTATTAACACATTTTAAGCCATTAGAACAGCAATACATTTGTATTTCTGACAACTTGATTTTATTCTGGATGCATTAACCCAATATTGGGCCTGACGACAACTCATCGTCAAAGTCATGACTAACTAACATTACTCAAAATAAGACTTGATGACAATGCACAAAAATTTATACCTTTATAGAACGTAAAAGCATGGGAGTAGCATCTGAAAATTTGTAAGTTACAGGATGCCATCCCCGGCGTTGATGATCTTTAGAGGATGATAAATCCCATGATGAGTGTGTCAGTGATCTTCGTGTTATTTCTCCTTCAAAGCCTTCTTGCTGGAATTGAAAGGTCAGAGGCTTTTAGATAGCTTAAGTTAAAATAAACAAATCTAAAACAAAGATTTGCAGGAATTAAATTGATCAGAGACCATATCAATTTAGTCTTACATCCTCCTAATTTTTATTTTTTGACCCTTAACACACGTTATTAAGGTAAACTATCCATTTATGAGCACTACATGAGAACTTTACTTTGATTTCTTATACTTTCTGGCAATATATATATCCATGCTTCTTGGTTGAACACCAAGCAAAACTTTAGCCTTCGATAGACAAAATTTTATGTAACTATTTCGTTTGCATTGAGTGAAATAAAAACCTTGATATTACAGCTAGGGTTTTAACATCAAATCAAATTCTAAAATCTTGAAGTCTCTGGGTTTCATACTTCTGGAAGAATCAAGCCAAACTTATCTTGATGTGACTAACTACCGTTTTGTCAGATAATAACTTACAGCCAGTAATGTCTGCACATAATGCTCATCTGGTATACAATTATGCTCCTTGGATGCATCAGCCGGCTGCAAATAATATAAGTTCTCAGAAGAAAGTTCTAAAAAGTGATAGTTTTGGACAATGTCTCTTGAACAAATTTCAAGCACATTATTTTCAAAGATACATTAAAGTTTCAATCTGGAACAAAATCATTGAACGATAAACAATATACATGCATTCATGCAAATATATTTCATATCAACATGTTGAATGTGAAGGTACAGAATAACTATTTGGTGAGTATTTATTTATGTGGTAATAACTAATAAAATAGTGTTTGAAAAAGATTTACAAAAATAAACTACTTACAAGGGGACGATCCCGCCAAAATTCAGGAAGTGACTTTCTCTGCATGATTGTTAACATATCAGTTGAGTAAGATAAGAAGAATAACTGCAGCTTAAAAAACAGATCGAACTGAAAATGAACTATGTAAAATTAAAAAAAAAAGTGTATTTATTTGTGTTCCAAGTGCTAGAATAAGTGAACAAGGTCAAAATCTTAACATCCTTTCCTATGTGACAATGAATTAAATCATAAATCACAGTCTGATTTAGAAACCTTGTCCAAATGCACCCAGTTGTACTTATTTCAAAAGCTGCTCGTGAGTAGAAGAACTACATTTTTTTCATTTGAACAAGATACTATCTTTTAAAGGTCCATGAGCATAATGGTAAATGGTAAATCCCTCTTTTGTTAAAGTTGGAAGGTTCTACCAGAAGGGAGAGAGCACTACCTCCCTTTTTGTAATTTGTTGTCCTACTGGACCATAAATGGACCAATAGATTGTCAGAAATCAAGTAGTTATCCTGTGTCTATATTTACTTCCCGATAATTATGACAGTGGATTGTGCACAAAGCTTAGATGAAAATTGATGTAATATATTCTCAATATGAATATCAGCAAAGCTATTCAATACATAACTTGCCTTGCAATGCCATTGAAACATAGGAAACACCGTATTGTCTTTGATCACAACCTCTGCATGCTTCCTGGTCAAAACAGCCCACTGCAGGAAGATAAAGAAAAATAGAGCAATGAGATAAATATCAACAAGCATCACATGATTGCCAAGCATTTCATTTGATTTACAAGGACCACTTAATCATTGTAATAAAATCTAACCTGGGATCCTTTCCGCCAGTTATGAAGAGGAATAACAGGAGCCATTTTTGGATTATAACGGCCCTCCTTTGTGTCAGCGAAGCTGCACAAACAAATTCATTCTTAAATAAAATTTGAAAAATGAACAGTAAAATGCATGCTGAAATCCAATAGCCCAAAGTCTCATGTATTTCAACAATGATCACAATACGTTATTAGGTTATATATTGGTTCACAAAATTAGCCAGAAAATAGAGCTAGATAATCCTTAGATATAATGAAGTATATACACGAGCAACTTACTGACCTGTCCACAAAACTGGTTGGTGTTGACATGATATAGTCATATATATAGCTGAAGTTATACAGAGGGATGCAGCTGAGAAGAAATCAGGTAACTGAAATACTGTTAGATAATGAAATCTCAGAAAAAATCAAACTTTATCTTTCATTGAAACTACAAGAACTCAATCCATACACGTTACAAATCATAAGACATTGAATTTTAGCACAAGAACACATGAGAAAAACAATCCACCAGTTTCATGTTATCTAGACAACACTCACCTGTCAGAAAGAAAAGCAAAGCGTTCGTTTTTAGTATCCTCAAGTGCATGCTTAAGCAAGATACGCTCTGCCTCAATCATGCTTGCTTCTCCCCAATCTACCTGGTACATGAAATAATAATATATTAGCAAAAGTCTATATCTTTTTATAAACATAATAATTCATAATTCCTACGTGATCAAATTCAACGATTTAGCAGTACTGCAACTTTCGCATAATGTTACTGTTCACAGCGAGTTACAACTTCTAAACGAAGACACTTTTGGTCACATGGTCATTTAGATCTTAAAAACTCTCTTGTATGAAAATGCAGAGAATTGAAGTTAAGAACCACACCTGTATGCTATCATTAACTTGACGATTCAAAAAATAAGTAGATCTGGTTGTGGCCTTGTTGAATAGAAATCCTGGCCTTGGATGAACATAAATTGAAAATCTGCTATCCCCTCCCTGCCATAAACAACATGAATCCTATTTTAACGAGCATCACAAAACAGCTAATACTAACAAACAAACTTAAAAGGTTTCAATCTAACAAGTTTTTACATACCTACAGTAAACGACTTAAAAATTGAAAATTTTGATAAATACAAGTCTTCATTACATTTCAAGGATTAAAAAGAACTCATCACCATGAATAGTTAAATTTGATCTTGTACACGGAGCTTGAAAGAAGAATCGATCAATTGAAGAAAACTTACCTGAAAGAAAGCATCCCAAACAATGTCCAAAGGAAGCCGATTCCGAGCAATGAACAAAAAGGCGATTTTCGGTTTCTGAGCAGTCAATGGCAAGGAAACGAGCGTCATAATTCGAGTATAGTGAGTCTGCATCAGGAGTAAGATGCTCATAAAGCACAAGCTTAGTAATATCAAACCGAAGAGCTTCCTCTTCCATTTATGCCACGGTCTCTGCTGAGCAACCTTTCGCTTCATTCAGCACCAGCAAGAAGGCAACTCAGAATCAATTAGGGCTAAAATAAAGATCAAACACATTAATTTCAAGAAAGGTCCAAAATTGGATTCGTAGAAGTTAAGAAATTTTCAGTTCCAAACTTCGAGCTATGAGCATTTGGATTCCCTTTCAAAATTTACGCGAATTATAACAGAAAAATAATAGATTTTTCTTTCCTTAGCTTGTGCGTAAAATAGAAAGGTCTTTCGGGATTCACATGGTAGTGGATTCTTTCTTACGAGCAGTAGCAAAACATGTGATTTTGGGATTTAAAACTCAAGAGACTAGACCGTAGAGAGACTAGAGACTATAATCAGACTGAGGAAAGTTCTAGCTGAAATAGACTTGGATGTTAAATATAGCAAGTGTTTTGTTTCCTCTTAAAGCATACTTATATATCAAAAATAAAAATAGGTATAATGGTATGATATAGAATTTTTTTTAATTTTTTTTAAATATGTGTTAATTTTTTATAATATTAATAAATATTTTTTATAATATTATATAAAAAATAAACCTTTAAAAATATCATAAACATGTTTAATTTTTATAAAATAATATTTTAAAATTTATAATAATTAAAACGTACAAGATTTAATATTAAATGAATTTAAGTATTCATAATTTAATATTAAATAAATTTAAAAAATTATATTTTAATCTAAAATGTATTTAATTAGATAATTTTAAAGTAAAATAATAAATTAAATTTTTTTAATAATAAAAATATATAAATTATACTTAATGTTTATATTTTTGTAGTGAGTTGATACAAACCAACTATAGTAATTACTCTAAAATAAAATAAAACATCACATTTATTACCGCATACACTATTAATTTATCTCAATTTCATTTAAAATAATTTTATATATTTAAATATATTATTTAATCAAATACTATCTCACAATTTAAATATATATTACATGTGTAGTATTTAGTTTTTTTCCTTTGTATTTTATTTTTTTAGGCTTCGTAAATTTGTTGTGTTTTCCGTTGTTGTTGCGTGTGATGCAAGAGATTGAATCTTCTTCACTGATTTTATGAAAATGATAATTTTATCTAAATAATATCTAGCATTTAAAATTAATGAAAATTATCATTCTGTATATGAAAAAAATGTAAATTGAAATAATAGAATTTTTGTAATAAAATAATCAAAACTTGGTTTTTTTATTAAAAATATAAATTAAAATAATAGAATTTTGTAATAAAATAATTAGAACTTGATTTTATTTTATTAAATAATTAAAATTTGATTACATAATTAAAAATAGTATGCTGTTTGTGCTGGAACAAACAAATGTAGGCTCTATTAATCAACAAGAATGCAAGACTTAAGCACAGTGTTCCGTGATTGCAGACGGCAATGCCATCATAATGTCCAGATTGATATGTAAAGAAGTTCTGAGTGTCTTCACAATCAATTTTTTAGATCTGATCTATCAATGCATGCTTTCCTGCAGTACGCTGGCTGTGAAAATTAATGCTCTTCAGTTTATATAGAACTATCGTTGTGACGAAATTCAGGTAAGGTCTTAAGGATTGTGTATATTAATTTTATGCTATATTCAGTGTTAATGTATAAATATCGTGTCTTATATTGATTAAAAGATATATTAAAATAGTATTTATAATTAATCGGAGACATACATTTATTTGAGATTAATCTTTTAAGATTGAATGATTCATATTACTTGTACATTAAACAAAATTTACACTCAGATATTATGTACAGTGCTGTGTTTTCTGATGGTTATGGATGGTGAAGCAATTACTCAATTTATGAGTGAAATTGTGAAATTTACTTCAATACTGAGTCACTGACACCATCAAACATGAGCCATCAATATATAACTTTATAACATAGGTATATTATTTACAAATGCTGGCTCATGAATAATATAATTATCTCTAAAAGGGACTTCCTTCTACCTGGACCCTCTTTTTATTAACATATATTTTAACCATTGAGCTATGTACAGCTTCTACTGTAACTACACTGTTTGCATTTGTGCTTCTTTATCTTCCATTTTTTAGCAAAATTCCATGAGATCCTTGCAAGTTGCAGTAAAGCATCACTTGCAAGCCATTCCATTTGCAATCTACATAGTTTACTCCTTAATCCTACTATCCCATTTTGAAAGTTTCTTTAGCCCAATTCCAGAGCTTTGAGACGCTCTCCATCTTTATTTGGTTACTTGCATTAGCTCGGGCCTCAGCTTGAGCGGGGGTTTCTTCTTCAACGTTCACATGCACTGCAATTAAGACTTGTCAATGTGGAATAGTGTACAAGTAATTATAATATATGTACAACTCCAGTCAATTTCACACTTTAACTGATTTCATTATAAATGATAATTGGATTAAAGTTTTTACTATTTCTTTGCCGGTATTCATCGTCTGATTGCTGTTTCAGTTGTTTGTTGAAGAACTTAGCTGTCTCGAAAATATTTTTAGGTCTTTCCCATCCTCCTCCAAATACACCATGTCCTTCCTTTTCTTGAGGTTGATTCAAGAACTCAAGCACTGGAAGCTCTTCACTGTCCACCCAGTAAATGCAGTTCACAGGGCAAGAATCAACTGATACCTACAAGTTTCTGTATCAGTATATGAACGGTTCATTGAACAAGATGCTAAATTGCTACATGGTTTATGGTCAGGTACTTTACTGCAATCCTTTGATCATCATCTCCATATTGTACTCTAATCCTTGCACATCCATGAGCTTCATCCATCACGAAAGTGTTACTTGCATGGTGCACACATTCTCGGCAACCTGCCAATATTCATTAGTTTAGGAGGCAGAAAGCTTCAAATGGTTGACAATTTCTTCTTCAAATCTGTGATTTAAGAGATGCTTATTGACAAAATAAAATGTAGAAAATCTGAATTTAGCAGAAGAATAACCTATGCATGCATTTTCATCGACGAATAAAGCTTGGGGTCTTAAGGGTCCTTTCCATGAACTGTAACCCAAATCAGTTATGTCTCTAATGAAGCCTGCACTCATCTGACTTATGGAAGCATCATATTTCTTCTTCATATCCTTTCTCATCAGGACCTTATAGGCTTCATTCAGCTTTAATGTATACTCATGGCCCTACACAAAGCCACAAACACCTGTAAGATTCAATCCAATGCAACTAGCAATAATATCAAAGTGGTAGATCAATAGATCATCCTTTTAGATTCAAATAGCAGACATGATGGACATAACCTTTTGACCAGTAATATCTGGATGATGCTTTTTCTGCAGTTTTCTGTAAGCTTCTTTAATTTCCCGGGGTGTTGAATCAGAAGAAACGCCGAGAACTTCATAGTAGTTCTTTTCTTTCTTTGTTCTTTCCCCTGCTTCTCTGTTACAGCATCTGATTACACAGAACGGTTGCTTTCGTCTTCATAAAAATGAAAGTCGTTATGATTAGGAAAATAGTGACACCATGAAAACAAAGAAATCAATTTATATGTTACTTTATTCGTATGCTAGAGTTTGAGCTTAAAATTAAGATCCATCATATTCAGATTATTATTTTCAAAAACAAACAGTGAAACTTGAATTACCTAGTGACATGATGATGAACATAGGAAGCTTTTGGAACATGTAATTGGCAAATTGAAGCTACTGAGACTGACATGGTCCTTTGTTTTAAGGAGGTGGGAATTCGTTGTTAAATCTTTCAATTAATCCTCCTCTTATATAAATTCTGCCTTTTCAAATATACTTTTAAAAACAAAATATAGTTTTTTTTTTAATATGAGGATATTTTTTCAGTGGCTTAAAAAAAAAGCCAATTATAGCTTTACACGTCATCGTTAAAAAGTGCAACGCGCCGGCTTCAGCTTCGGACACTACATCCAACGCTGAACACGAGCTCAAGACTTAGAGGCGTTGTAACTTGTAACTTGTAAGTCTTAATTGGCAACTTCTGATTCCAAACATAAAGGGTGAGCATCGGTTCGAAACAGCAAGTTTTAGATCAATTTGAATCCGATCCGATCCGAAGCAAATTATAAATTATTCAATCGGAATTCGATCCGTTATACATGTCAATCCGAACAAATCCGAAATCGCTAATTTTAAGTCAATCCGAATCCAATCCGATCCGATCCGAAAATTATTCAATCCAATCCGTTGTACATGTCAATCCGAACAAATCCAAATCCGCCAATTTTAAGTAAATCCTAATCCGATCCAATCCAAAAATTATTTGAATCTGAATCCGCTTTAAATTTCAATCCGATCGATTAGGGTCAAAATTTTAATTTAAATCTATTAAAAAAATTACATAAATAAGCAAATTATGAAATATCAATATGATCCGAACTGTTATAAATATTAATCCGAACAAATCCAAATCTAATATAATTTCAATATATAAAATAAAAATTACATAAAATAAAAATATTTTTAATAAAAATTAAAAAATAGACAACATGATTAAAAATAATTCAACAAAAATAATCAAAAAGAAAAAAACCAACATCAATTACATCATCTAACTCCAAAAAATTAAATATCAATTACATAGATTAACATCAAACAACAAACAAGAACAAGAACAACGACGGCAGAAGGCCGGCGAGCAAAGTGTAGCAGCGAGAATGCGGCGTACGCAAGCGAGAATGCGGCGTGCGGCGTGCAGCATCGGCGGCCGTGCATAGCATGTGCGCGTGCGGCAAGCGAATGCAAGGTGCAACGTGCGGCACGAGTGCAGCGGGATCGACAGAATGCGGCAGAAACGGAGAGTAGTAGAACGGCGATAGTAGATCGGTGAGCAGCAAAACAATGAATAGCAGAACGCATAACAACAGAACAGAGTAGCAGAATAGAGAGCAGTAGAACAGTGACAGTAGATCGGTGAGCAGCAGAACAACGAACGGCGGCCGAATAGCGAAACGAGTAACAACGATAACAGTAAAATAGAGAGCAGTAGAACAACGAGTAGCAGAACAGCGTGCAGTAGAACGACAAGCAAATGTAATCCAGCAAGCAACGGTGGCAGCGGTGAGGAGCGTAACTTGAAACCAAAGAACGAGGCAGAGAGGAAGATGGAAGCAACTGGAAAAATATTAGGATGGAGACAGAGACTAGAGAGAAGGATGTAGGATGGAGGCAGAGAGAAAATATTAGGTTTTGTAAGAGATGTGCGGCTAGATTTAATAAATTAGGTTTATTAATTATTATATATTTATTTTAAAATAATATATAAATATATCGGATCGGATCAGATTATTCGGATTTGAATATTTTCAATCCGAATCCGAACGGATTGATAAAATCCAATCCGAATCCGATCCGATTTCGGATCGAAACCACTTATTTTTTTCTTTAGATTTGATCGAATTGATCGGATTTTTCGGATTGATCGGATATTTTGTTCACCCTTAATAGGGGAGACATGAAGGAGGGGAGGGTGAGACCCTTCTCATTATAATTCTTCATACGACTACAATCTATTTTGTATTTAACGAAGGACAACCTTCGAAGCCTGATGTCAAGTGAACAGATTTTTTTAGATTTATTCGATGAGTTTATGCTTACATAATTTTTGATTTCAAATCAGTTAGCTTACCTTTCGAAATTTAATAATAATTCTTTTATAATTATAATAATATCATTAAATTTTATTTATTTTATAAAATATAGTAAAAAGTAATATTTGTTAACATTTTTGTGTAAAAATAAAAAAATTATAAGCATTTTTATTTTTATTTCAAAAAACAACACTTAATTAATTTAAAAATAAAAGTATTTAAACTTAATTAACTTAAATTTAAATAAATTATAATATAATTTAAATGCTATGAATTATAGTTGAATTAATTCAACTTGTTAAAAAGTCTAGTAATATCAGTCCAAAGATGGCCTAGAGGGAAATATTTCTTCGTCCACGTAGACGATCTCCAACGAGAAAATCCATTCACTCAATTTAGAATGAGCTATAATATGATTATAATTGATCATAGGATAAAAAATATATGATATATTATTTTATTAAATGATTTTCTAAGTTAGTTTTAATTTATTGAAAATGAATAACAACACAATAAATAAAATAGTTGAATGCGAGTTGAAAGCTTTTTTTTTAGTTTGAGTTTTTATTTTTAATTTGTGATTTATTTTTGAAAGGTATTATAGTGTCTTTTATTGGAAATATAATACAAGTATTTTATTTATTTATTTAAATATAATATTAATAAATTTAGATTTATATATTTAACTCGAATTAATTTCACACTAAATTATCACTTAAATAATGAGCTTTCTCATTTGGACACTAATCATTAATGTTTTTGTTTATAATGATAATTTCTCGTTCAATAGTTTAAAAATAGTTTTAGTTTTTTTTTTAATTTTGAAATAGGTTAATATAACCTTAAATTTGAAATCACCTTTTTTTGATCAATTTAATTTTAAAAATAAAAAAATAAAAAAAATATTTCAACCCCATTTTACAAAACATAATAAAATATTAACATTTTATAAATTTATAATTAATTTTAAATACACAAATCTCTTTTATCATATCATATATTAAAATTTTATTTTAAAAAATAAAAAATAAAAAATAATTTATTTTATAATAAAATAAATATAAATTTATACATATTGAAAATGATATGCTAAGCATTTTTATAATTCATAAATAATATAATACATTATTATTGTTGTTATTAAATATAATTATAATTATATTTAATAAAAAATTATAATATTAATTATAATTATGATATAAAAAAATATTGAAGTCTCTATGTCCAACTTTTACAATATACAATATAAACATATAACATTATATCGTAAATTTTGTGTGAAAATATTATCTAATATAATATTATTATAATTATTTTTATTATTAATATAATAAAATATATGAATTTTATCTAATTAATTATATTTTAATACTTAAATTAAATTATTATTAATAAATATTTATTATATTAATAATAATTAAAATTCTAATAATATTAGAGATATGTGTTACGATGTAATCTATTTTTTAATTTTAAATAATTTATTTTTTTAAAATATTAATAATTTATTTTAGTAAAATTTTTAATAATTTATTATTATTTTAAATTATTTTATAATAAAATTTTGATAGATTATTTGTTATAAAAAAATATTTTTATTATTTATTAAAAGTTGGTGGAGAAGGATATTTTATTTTTGATTTTTTTTAGAAAATAAGAAGGGGAAAAGAATGTTGATTAGGGAAAGAGAGAGAAGAAGAGAGATTTTTGGGAATTAGTGAAGAAGATAGAAGATGGTTGGATGGAAAGTTGGAAAAGGATAAAAAAAATCATAAATTATTGAATGAGTTATAATTAACTTATTTTTAAATTAAAACATAAATAAATCTATTTTTAAATTATTAAATAAGAGATGATCATTGTATACAAAAGTTGGGTTATTTTATTATTTCTATATTAAGGTTATACTTTTTATTGTTAAAATATACTCATTATTATTATTTGTTTTTTTTAAAAGAAAATGTTATATTAATATTAAATTTTATTATTAACTTAAATTATTATTTTATCACATATTTTAAAATAATAATAATAAATAATTTATTCTTGGACAAAAAACATGGTTGTTATTTGAATAAAGTATTGAATGATTATTTTTTAAAAGAAAATACATGCGCTTAATCTTTTTTGTTCTTTTTTGTTCGTAAATTTCCATATGAGCATTAATAGAAGCAATTTTAATTAAATTTTTATTTTTATTTGTATTATTTTTTAAATAATAAGTGTAAATTTTACTTTACGAGTATCAATTTTTTCAAGTTTTTTTTAAGAAAATTTAATATATTAAAGAAATAAATTTTATACATATTAATTAAAGAATAATACAAATAAAAATAAAAAGGATAGCTGAGAATGTTACTTGCAGACTCATTCCCATATTTGATAGCAAAACTGAAAGGGAATTCTTTATGTGGCATTAATTGAGCAGTTGATGCCAAATTGGAACCACCAAACGAGTTACTATTTATTACTATATTAATAAATAAGATTAATTTTTTCTTATTAATCAGTGGGTATTTATTTTTTTATTAATTTTAAATTTTATTAATCTAGAATAACATATCATTACATAATATTTATAATTTATTTTAAATAATGATATTATCACAACTATTTTCTTTTATAATCACATAAAAATATATTAAATATTTATTTTATCTTTATTATTAATTAGATTTTATTTCTATTATTAGTGGACAAAATAATCAAATAAATTGTTGTAATAATAATTTAGAATGAGAACATCACAACCCTTTACATTTCTCTATTCTTTGACGCAATTCATTTAGCATTGTACAGTACAATAATATATACAAGCTAATGGATTCCGATCCTAAATCTGTGGAGAATTCTAGCAGATTAGCAGGGATCTCTTAACTATCTAAGAAGTGTGAAGTGTTGTATATTTGTTGTTCGTTGTGTAGCTACCTTGCAAGTTTGCATCTATGAGACAACAGAAACAGCAGTATGAAAACATAATAAGTATATTATCGAAGCAATATATATATATATATATATATATATATATATATATATATATATATATATATATATATATATTAAGTATAAACTATTTTTCTTATCAAACTTTAAATGTTGCAGCTTTGTCATCAATCCATGCGCCGAGAGCCATACATTGGAAAATGAGTTCAAAGCAGGCGATAATGATCAATTGCCGAAGTGAGATCAGAGGAAGGACCAAACAACATTCCACCCCATTGATGAAAATAGATGAAAGTGACAAAAAAAGAACATTCAACCATCATAGTACCCATCAATGAAATGCTTGTTCGCATAGAGAACTTAGAGCCTGAAAACAATGACAGTTGGGTAAAAACCGCCCCAATAGTGCCTCCACTACCTGTTATTCCTGATATCACTCGTAAAGACCTGCAAAAACCAAAATCATGTTGGAAAATAACGTAAATTCTCGATATCAAATTTATTAGAAAGTAATAATAAAAAAATAACACACAAATTTGATAACGGAATTCGACCAATCTCGCTTACGTCTCCGGACCTGCTGTAGATTTTTTTTACTGAAAGGGGAGAAATTACACAATGTGTTTACAACACTCACAACTCACAACCCAATTACACCCAAGAAAATTACTCTCAATTTTCTCTCACAAAAGCTTTTCTCTCTAAGCTTTTCTCTCAATTGGAATGAACACTTTGGATGATTAATTCATTACAATTACACATCTATTTATAGGAAAATTCACTCTTTGAATTACTCCTTAAATTAATGGTTCCTTAAATTGCTCCTTGAATTAAGCTCCTTATTTTGCTCCATGAATTGCACCATGTTTTGCTCCATGTTTTGCTCATTGTTTTGCTCATTGTTTTGCTCTTTAATTTGCTCCTTAAATTAAGAAGCTTTATAACAATTTCCAACAATCTCCCACTTGAAGACTGATTTCAATTTGTCTTCACACCTCGATCAATGCAGCAGCTCTTCTAGTCTTTGTTACTCTAGCAGACCAACTAAAGTTGAGCACAACTTCAGTTTGTCAATAGTCACCACATTTGTTAACATATCTGCTGGATTTTTGCTTCCTTGAATCTTCTCCAGTATTAACACATCATCTTCCAATAGAGATCTGATGAAGTGATAACGAAGTCCAATATGCTTGGTTCTAGAATGAAATGCTGAATTCTTTGCCAAGTGTATTACACTTTGACTATCACTCTGCCTTCCTCTGGATCGTTTCTGACTATTTCTGTATATTACCATGTATTAGAACACCTCCGTCAACGAACAAATATCGTCAACAAAATTTCACTATTCACGTAATTCACTATTCACGTAAATAGTAACCTTGCAGAAAATAGACAGAAATCACCACCAATAGCTCTGATACTAATTGTTGGGAAATAACGCAAATTCCCGATAAGCCAGATTTATGAGAAAGCAAGAATAGAAAAATAACACAAATTTGATAACGGAGTTCGGCCAATCTTGCTTACGTCTCTGGACCTGTTGCAAATCTTTTTACTGAAAGGGGAGAAATTATACAAGGTGTTTACAACACTCACAACTCACAACCCAATTACACCCAAGAAAATTACTCTCAATTTTTTCTCACAAAAACTTTTCTCCCAATTGGAATGAACACTTTGGATGATTAATTCATTACATTACACATCTATTTATAGGAAAATTACTCCTTGAATTAAGCTACTTGTTTTGCTCCATGGATTGCACCATGTTTTGCTACTTGTTTTGCTCCTTAAATTAAGGAGCTTTATAACAATTTCCAACAAACCACACTCATATTTTTGTTATCATATACACTTAAATATGTCTCTTAACTCATATTCAATGAATGTAATTAACATTTAATTTTAATACATATATAGTGTACAATTTTAGTAACTTTAAATTGTGTTTAAGTTAAATTGAGGTATTATTATTTGTAATTTATCCAAATAGAAGGTTTTTTTTGTCTTTATGGGACTCTTTAAGAGTGGTTTTTATTTGAATATCTCAAAAATATTTTATCTCAGATCTTTTCAAGTTATTAACTTGTTCTAACCACTATATAGGTATATAGTTGCTTGCAAAACCGACTAGTATGGAGTGATAACTTATTAGACTTATTTAATTTGAAAAAAATATATATTTAGAGCATCTAGAAATAAACATATCACCTCTATCAAAATAAAAACCCAGCTAGGAAATTATAAAAACGATGGATTTAAAATTCCATTATCGTCCCCCTAATCTAAATCGAGTAATTTTATTAGTAGGTTTATTGTAAAAAAATATATCTGATTAACAGTAAATTTATTTAATAATAATAATATTAATGAATAATTAATACGAGATATAAAAAAAATTATATTTTTATGATGATGATGATAACAAAAATCGTTGTAATAATATGATTATTGGATTTTATTTGTGTTTATTAATGCTTTGATATATACATGTACTGAGATCATGAACCAATTTACACGTATTTGCAAAAATACTGATTACACTGTAGATATGTAGCCATGGTATGTATAAAAACAAAGGAAAATTCATAAGGTCATCGACACATGTCTATTACCTTTTTATTTAGAAATAAATAAATAAATTATATGTTAATTGTTACGAGTTTAATGGTGTTTTCTTTGCTAATTTTATGAGTCTGATGGTTGGGATGTGGAGCCCTATTGTAACCGCCCACCAGACGACAAAGAAAAGAACATTGAAAAGATAAAAAGAGGAGGAAAAATGAAAAACTTCTACCTTTTGGAAACGAATGGAACAACTCCAAACGTGAGGCCACTGGCAGCTTGAACAAAAACAGAGAAACAACACATCACAAGTATGGAACACCAAAGCGAGTTGACTCGTCTGAGTAACACAAAAAGCAACCTAGCGAATGTTGTGGGCAGAAGTAATAAAGAGCGGTATATGAATATATCAAAGCGATAAAATGAACACACAGAATTTACGTGGTTTGGCAATTCGCCTAGGTTCACAGGAGCCATCAAATATTATTTGAACTGAGTAGGAAATATACAGAATACAGATACAGATTTCCTCATTAATAATATCTCTCAAGTGTTTCCCTAAACTCACAAGTATTTTCTCTCTTTGAGTTTGCTTATACTTTCTCTGATTTTTTCTGATTTTTGCCTTGTTCTTCAATGCATGAACTCTTTCCTATTTATAGATGAAGCAAGGCTCCATTTCCTTAAATTGTACCATAATTTAAGCCTTAAATTAGGCCACTAATTTCCTTAAATCATGCCACAAATTAGGCCACTAATTTTCCTAAATTATGCCACTAATTTGTTACTTTTAGAGCCAATATTCAACAATCTCCACCTTGGCGAAAAAATCCATAACGCTTCCTCCAAATGCACCCTAGGCGCTCTAAGCTCGAGAGATATTGATCAAGTTCAAGCAGTGTTGAAACTTGATCCCTGTAACCACCTTTGTAAGCATATATGCAGGGTTATCTACAGTTACGATTTTTTGGAGTATAACATTCCCTTCATCGACGATTTCCCGAACAAAATGAAATCGAACATCGATGTGCTTGGTACGACCATGTTCTTTGCCAAACAAATGGCACTCTAGCTGTCGCAGAAAACCTCCACGTTCTTCTGAACAATACCCAAATCCTTAGTCAACCAGAGAAGCCATATAACTTCTTTGAATGCTTTTGTTACAGCCATATACTCTGCCTCTGTAGTAGACAAAGCTACAGTTGACTACAATGTTGCCAACAAACTGGTCCTCCTACCATTGTGAATACATAACCAGTTGTAGATCGACGCTTATCCAGATCTCCAGCATAATCAGAATCTACATATCCAACTAGGTGTTTACCTTCAGTCTTATCTCTCTCAAACTTCAAACCAATATCCACAGTACCATAGATGTATCGTAGAATCCACTTCATTGCTTGCCAGTGTCCTTTACTAGGATTATGCATGTATTGACTCACCATACTAACAACGTGAGAAATATCAGGTCTGGTGCAAACCATTGCATACATCAAGGCACCAACGGCATTTGCATATGGAACACGTTCCATTTACTTCTTATCATCGGTGGTGCTAGGTGACATCAATGCACTTAACTGAAAGTGAGGAGCAAGCGATGTACTTATTGGTTTGGTTTTTTCATCAATGTCAAACCTTTGTAGTACTTTCTTCAAATACTGAGTCTATGTCAGACAGACTGTGCTTGCAACTTTATCTCTTGTGATTTCCATCCCAAGAATTTTCTTAGCTTCTCCAAGATCTTTCATTTCAAATTCTGAACTCAACAGAGCCTTTAATCTATCGATCTCCACCTTACTCTTAGATGCAATCAACATATCATCAACATATAAGAGCAAATAAATGAAGGTATCGTCTTGGAGTTTCCGAAAGTATACACAATGATCAAACTGACTACGTGTGTACTTCTGCTCTCTGATGAAGCTATCAAAGCGCTTGTACCATTGTCGCGGTGATTGGTTCAAACCGTAAATTGACTTGCTCCGCTTGCAAACCCAATTCTCTCATCTTGGAATTTTGAAGCCATTCGGTTGAGACATGTAGACTTCTTCGTTCAAAGTACCATGGAGAAAAGCTGTTTTGACATCGAGTTGAACTAACTCGAGATCAAACTGTGCTACCAAAGCCAATAGTATCCGAATAGATGAATGCTTAAAAACAGGTGAGAATACCTCATTGTAGTCTATTCCTTCTTTCTGAGCATAGCCTTTTGCTACCAGTCTGGCTTTGTATCTGATGTCGTCTTTATCAGGAGCACCTTCCTTCTTGGCATAGACCCATTAGCAACCAATAGTTTTCTTTTCTTTGGGAAGTTGAACCAACTCCCAAGTCTGATTTTGATGTAGAGACTTCATCTCTTCATCCATTGCCATTTTCCACTTCATACTATCAACTCTTTGCACGGCTTCTCTGTAAGTGCATGGGACATCATCATCAATTACTGGAAGTGCGAATGCTACCATGTCTGTGTATCTGGTAGGCTTCCTAATCTCCCTTCTTGGTCGAGTAGTGGCAATAGATTCTGGCTACTGATTAATCGGTGGTGATGGTGAGAGAACCTCCACCTCAACTGAGATCTCTTCTTGATCATCAATTTCATCTTCACCACGATCGGTAATTGGTGCAATCTTTTTTGGATCTTCCGGAGTCTCAAGCATTATCTTAGAAAGAGTATTTGGACTTTCATTCTCTTTCTCTGAATTTGTCTGTCTCAACATAGCAGACTCATTGAATGTAACATCTCGGCTTAAGATGATCTTCTTGGATTCACCACACCAAAGTCGAAATCCTTTAACTCTTTTCTTAAAGCCCAAGAAAACAACTTTTTTTGCTCTAGGATCCAGTTTGGATTCACTAACATGAAAATATGCTGGACATCCAAATATTCGCAATGAATCATAATCAATAGCAGGTTATCCAGACCATACCTCTTTAGGAGTTTTCCCATCTAATTGTTGTCGCAGGAAGTCTGTTGACTATATGAGTTGCATATGACAAAGCCTCAACCCAAAATGCCTTGCTCAATTTGGATTGAGATAGCATACATCGAACTTTCTCGACCAAAGTACGATTCATTCGTTCTGCAACTCCATTCTGCTGTGGTGTACGAGGAATTGAAAAATGTTTGATTATCCCTTCATCTTGACAAACTTTAAAGAAAGGATCTGATTTATACTCGCCACCATATCAGATCTAAGCCTTTTAATCTTCTTGCCTGTCTGAGTCTCGATCATTTTCTTCCATTTAAGAAAGATATCCAGAACTTCATCTTTGTGACTCATAGTGTATATCCAGACATATCTAGAGAAATCATCAATAAAAGTCACAAACCAGCATTTACCTCCAAGTGAAGCATTCTTTGAAGGTCCCTAAACATCTGTGTGAATATAATCAAGAGATCCTTTAGTACGATGAATGGCAATACCAAACTTGACTCTTGTTTGTTTTCCCATTACACAATACTCGCAGAAATCAAACTTTCCAGTCTTGGCACCTTTCAAAAGACCTTGCTTCATTAAGCCTTGCAAAGCCTTTTCACCGACATGCCCTAAGCGCATGTGCCACAGGCGGGAAGAATCATTTGTCTTTTCTTCAGAACTATTTGAGACAGCTACTCTTCCTGTAACTATACTCCCATCTAGGAAATACAAGTTCGCCTTCGAGTACCCTTCATCGCTACAAATGCACCTCGTAAAACTTTCAAGACTCTATTTTCCAATGTTACCTTGTAACCATAAGAATCTAGAACATTTAAAGAAATAAGGTTTTTCTTTAGGTCAGGAATATACCTTACATTTGTAAGTCGTCTGATTGTACCATCGTGCATCTTTAGTTGTACTGTTATGATCCCTTTTGTCTGACAGGCATTGTCGTTGCCCATAAGCACAACTGCTCCATCGAGCTCCTCAAAACTCGAAAACCAATGTCTGTTTGGACACATATAATAAGATCATCTAGAATCAAGGATCCACTTATCTGAGTAGGTTTTTGATGATGAAATTGAAAAGGCTGATTCTTCATCTTCATCGCCTTCTGTGCAACATTTGCATTTGACTTGTCCTTGTTTGGACAATCTTTCTTCCAGTGCCCTTTCTGGTGACAATAGGCACACTCGTCCTTCGGAGGACGTCTTCTGGATGACTCTCCTATGGACTTTGATCTAGATTTCCCCCTATTATTTGATCCGCCAGATTTTTTGTTGTTAGTCCTACCTCTGACTGCCGTCAATGCTTCTGATATTAAGTCTCTGTGATCATGTTGATCCTTCTTCCATTACTCGTTATTTACCAAAGCATTTGAAACATCTACGAACTTAACCTCATCCTTTCCATATAACAGGGTTATGGTTAAATGCTCATAGCTCTCAGGTAATGAATTCAACAACAAAAAAGCTTTATCTTCATCGATAATTTCAACATCTAAATTTTGCAGATCGACCAAAATTTTATTGAAATTATCTAAGTGCTCAATCATAGGGGTACCTTTCTTGTACTGGAAACGGAAAAGTTTCTTCTTCAAGTAGAGTCTGTTCTCAATACTTTTCGTCATGTATTTGCCCTCTAGTTTCTTCTAGAGAACTGCGGCTACATTCTCTTTCATGACAAATTACTTCTGATCTTTTCCTAAGCACAGTTGAATTGTGCCACAAGCTTGTCGGTTGACATAATTCCAATCTTCATTTGAATAATCTCTTGGCCTGGTCTCCAAGGCTATATTAGATCATTCTCGGAACAATAGATCTAATACTTCACATTGCCACATGCCAAAGTTATTGGTGCCGTGAATTTCTCCACCTCAAACTTTGCGTTGGACAACATAGTTCTTCGAGTAGAACTTGGTTTACCATAAATTCTATGGTCAACTTGTTCACCTTCTTTGATCTCTCCTTTATCAACCATAAGTACAAACTGATAACATAAATTTTGCACTTACAACTTAAAACAGTGTTTTTCCAAATTTTATACCTTATTTGAAAAAACGGAGTCCGTAGTTGAATCCAGAATGGTCCAATTAGCTAGGAATAGATCCAACTCAGTTGAAAACGGATGAAAAATAGACCAACTCGGTCCAAATATCACTAGTGACTGAGTTGACTCGGTCCAACTCGGCGAGTTGACTCAGTTGCTGGCAGCAGGACTCCGGCAGCTTCTGGTGGTGATTCTGACTTTCGATTTGAGTGATTCTTTCACCGTTGCGTTCGTCTCGTCGAGAGCTTCGATTTGATATATAATACTACTATATTTGGCTCTGATACCAATTTGTTGTGGGCAGAAGCAATAAAGAGCGGTATATGAATATATTAAAACGATAAAATGAACACACAGAATTTACGTGGTTTGGCAATTTGCCTAGGTCCATGGGAGACAGCATATATTATTTGAACTGAGTAGAAAATATATAAAATACAAATACAGATTTCCTCACTAATAATATCTTTAAAGTGTTTCTCCAAACTCATAAGTATTTTCTCTCTTTAAGTTTGCTTATACTCTCTCTGATTTTTTCTGATATTTGCCTTGTTATTCAATGCATGAATTCTTTCATATTTATAGATGAAGTAAGGCTCACTCTTTTTAAATTTTGACATAATTTAAACCTTAAATTAGACTACTAATTTTCTTACATCATGTCACAAATTAGACTACTAATTTACTTAAATTATACCTATAATTTATTCCTTTTAAAACCAATATTCAAAGGCAAATAATTCCACAACCCACGACACCCATAACCTTACTCTCATGCCAAACCTCTTCGCCATCTCATCTGAAACCATTCCACCTGCCGGCCTAGAAAATAAATTGGTCATTCCATAACTCGCAGCAATCATTCCAGCGAACCTATCGTAAAAGTAACGAGCTATTATATTATCAGTAGTAAGCTCCACCCCAAAACAAAACCCATATATTAAAGCCAAAACCCATCCTCTGTAATTCTTGAACCCATTAAAAAAAAAACTTCAAATAAGTTCTCTCTGTTCTTGCAATTAGACCCTATATTCTGCGAAATTTTGTATGTTCGATACCGAGAAGGATAGTCTTGACCAAGGACTAACACCATTATAGCTGTTACGATTTGCAAAGTAGCAGGAACAACAAAAGTCAATCGCCAAGCAGTGAAAGATGGAATTTTGAAATGCATAAGAACAGAGTAAATAAGAGGCATGACTAGTTGTGTTACACCTGAACCCATATTGGCCCAACCGGCTGAGACACACCATTGGCGAGCCCAACAACACAACCAGAGAACATCGAATTCATCCAAGATTGGTTGGCTACGAAATTTTCCTGTAAAAACCCCACTAAGAAGCGAATGAGAATGAAGGCTTGTGGAGAAGAGATAAAAGAAGTGGAGAGAATAACAGGGGCTGTGAGAAGTGAAAGTGTGGCTGAAGCAATGCGGGGACCAAAAAGATCACATGCTGGGCCCATAGTAAAACGATAGAAGATAGAACCGAAAAAGGAAGCTGAGTTGGCATTGTTGATGTCTGAATCGGTCAGATTGAGGTCGTCTCGGATTATAGGGGGGAGTGGAGGGATGGAGAAGGTGGAGAAGAAGCAAAAGAAGAGAGGGAGCCATGCAAGGTGAAAAGCAAGCATGTGGGGTGGTGTTATTGAAAATGGTTTAAAAACTGTGGCTTTTTTATCTGCATCTACTAGTAGAAAGAAGAGTTTTGTTGGTTCTTTGATGGAGTTTTCAGGGGTGTTCATGGTGGATGGATGTTTTGCTAAATTTACTTTTTATCGATCCGAGATATTTAAGAAGAAAGTTTATACAAAATAATTTGCTGATGATATGTTGTTTGATAGTAATATTACGGCATAATTACACAAATTAACGAGGGAATTTGTTCAAAACTTCAGTCGCCAGTGAATTTGACTTCAAAGTATGAATCTGTGATTGTTGCTTAAATAAATAAATAAAAATAACAACAATAACAAAAAATAAATTATAAGAATAAAAACATAAACTCAATAATATTTAATGAATTAAAAAATAATAAATTAATTTTAAAAATTCATATAAAGTAATATATAAAAAAAATTGAATTATGTATCAGGCATGTTTTTCTATCGCATAAACATTATATATATTTATTTTATTTTATTTATTTAGTGATAAATTTTTTGAATGCTTTTTTATATTTACATATCTTTTGAATGTCATACTTAAAAGTTCTTTATGTTGTAAGGGTGAAGAAGATGATTCATTTTATCATAAAACACTTTCATTACAAAATCTAAGATATCAATATATTTTTATCTCATTTTTATAAGTGTTATATATTGAGTGTGAGATTTTGTTACCTAAAAATGTTTAGATTTTAAATAGTTATAATTTAAATATATTTTTAATAACTATCACATATAGAATTACATACATGTTTAAGTTTATTTCATAAAAACTCTTAGATTGAATAAATTTTGATATTATACGATAAAAATATTAACCTTTAAAAATAAAGGAATCGATTTATATCTCTTAAATAGACGAATGTATCTCATCGTGGATTGATTTGTAAGTGATCACATTTCTATCCTCACTTCTCTTCGTAAAAAACTAAACTATCTATAGAATTATACTATATCAAATTATAATGTTTTGACTCTTTTAAGTTTTTTTATAGGATATTTTTAGGAATACAAGGTTTAACATGTTTCTTTTTTCTTTGCTCTTTTTTAATTAAGTTAAACTTTATTTTTTTATATATTTATATATGATTATGCTAATATAAATATAAAATTATTTGTTTTATATTTATATATTTTTTTGTTATGATCTTATAAATTTAAATTAAATAATTTTATAAATAATCGTGATTATTTAGATTTAATTATTAAGTTTTAAAGAAATTATTTTTATTAAATTTGTATTTAACCTTCATTTTCTAATATTTACTAGTTAATTTAATTTAATTTAAATAATATAGTTATGATTTTTATGTTAATCCCGATTGCAATTGTTTTATGAATATGTATTATTAGGAGAAATTTATTAGAATGTTATTTTAGATAATATTTATTCTAATATTAAAAACTCTAAAAATAGAATGAAGATTTGTAAGTTAAATACATTGAGATAATATTATAGAAAAGATAATAAAAAATTAAATTTATACTTAAACTTTTGGATTTTGTTATAGAAAGTTTGAAGATCATATATTTCTTATGAAGTTCAGAAGGGGTACTTGCCCTTTTTGCACCGAGTATCGTTATGTTCTTTAATGACAACCCATGTCCAATCTTATATAAATGATAAAAATGTCAAGTAGTTATATATTTTTTTGAGAATTTTCATAAACATAATGTTACATAAAGCGTGAAAATAACAATTCAAATGATCGTGTATATGTAAATTAAACTTATAGGGTTAATATAATTAAGCTGATTATATAATTTATCAAAAAATAATATAGTCAATTTTTTATAATATATATTTTTTTAATATTTCATTAATTTTTATATTTGTAAAATACAACAATAGCATCGATTTGTATTAGTTTTCAAAAATGAGTAATACTATCAAAGTAGGTGACTCACAAAAATTAATGAAGTAATTAATTTATTTTTAAATAAAATTTATTTATTTAAATTTATTGTCTTAACATAATCTATGTGATAATAATATATTAATAAAAATAAAAGTGAGTTTTATTTTCATCAATAAAAAAACATCACATTATTTTAAGATAATAAGTCTGCTCTTTTTAAATGGGAAGGAATCTAACGATGGATTGCAAGTAGGAATTTGTAGAGTTTCTTTTTTTGTGTAGGAGTAGTATTGCGTTGAGATTAGATAAATTAGATTATCATTAGCGAAAAATAAAATAAATAAATTTGGTTCTCCTACATCTCAAATTGACGCCATTAATTCAATTTACAGCTCAACGCAACAATATCAAGCTTTGTCTACACACTATTTAATTGAATTTCGACAAACATATAAATCTTATTTATAATCATGATTAAAATGAATAAAAATAAAGAGTAATTAATTATACGATATATTTTAAATAAAAATAAAAATATTGATTATGAATAATATTTTTTGATTAATAATTAAATCTTAAATTTTAAATCAATAATAAATCTTAAACTTTAAAGGATAGATTACTAAAAACTTTAAATCTAAACACCAAACAGTAAATCAATTAAATTTAAAATTATTTTAATATTTTTAATATATATATTTATTTATTTTAACTGTACATTTTGCTTATTAAATATTATATACCTATTTAATTAAGGTAGTTTCGTCATTTTTTCATGTAGTTTTGATGGATGTTCTGTGAATTAATATTATGAATTGATTTGGCTATTTTTCTTTAAATGATATGATTTATTATATAGGAGATATACTTTCGATAATAAAACTTATTTTTATCTGTAAAATGAAAATATTAATGTGATATAACTTTTTTACATAAATTTTTATTTTCAATTTTCATAAAAAATATATTTTTAGTAAAGTATATTTTTTAATATAAATAATATATATTTCATAAAAAAATAAAAAAAATCATAAAAATAAGTAGATTATATGTAGAGTGGTGTTAAATATATTCGAATGAATGCGAAAAAAAAGAAAAAAAAAACTTCGGATATTCGACATGTCGTTTATTATAAACTGCAACAATCGACCTGTCGTTTGCACTGCGTGGCAACAACTTCTCACGTAATTGGAACACGTATTCAGTTATTATACAAATCCTCTCTCGAAGTTTCTACGATTCCTATGTTTTCTTCTCCCAGCTATACCCTGTTTTCCTGCAATTCTCTCTCAGTCTCTTTTCGTCCAATCTATCTCCTTTTTGAAGTTTCAATTTAAAGGTATGTGTTTTCGTAAATTTAGTTATTCCTTTTGGTAGATGTTTTGTTTACTTACTGCATGTGGAGGTAGAAAAATTGAAACTTTCTTTAAAGATGGTTACTTAGAAAAAACTCTGTATTTTTTTTACGATGAACGAAAAAAAGCTCTGTATCAAAGATTTTTTTTTATAAAAAAATTAGCTTTCATATAGTTTAGGTGAATATCTACTTCTTCTTTTTTACCTTTCTATTTGAATGATGATGAATATGCAATTCCTTTTAATTATTCCAAGCCAAAAATCTTTTGGCAAGTTCCAATATCGATAAAAGAAAATGTTAAGAAAATGTAACTCTTAGATATAGTAAATATTAAATAATTCAAGCATAATAAAAATGTCCAAGCAAAATACTCAAATAAATAAAGATATTTCAACAATCACACTAAAAACCCTAAAAATAGGATATCAATGATAATGTAAATAATAGCAAGTAAAAGATAAATAAATCAACAAGATTTATAGTAGTTCGATCCAACCAATACAATGAATCTAATCCACTCCTTTACCCTTCCAATAGAGATGATTTCCACTATCTTTAAATATGTTGAGATTACAAATACAAAAGAAAAATGTTGAAGAGAAAGAAAACACTCACATTTGAGAAATAACAGTTAAAGAGATTTTACAAAACTTTTTCATATAGTAATGGTAGAAAACCCTAACCTCTCTATTCTAGCCCTATCTTCTCTTGCTCAAATGCTCTCTTACCAAGGTTCTAGGGCATATGAGGTGTTTATACATGCCCAAATGGGCAATTACCAAAATGTCCATTATGGTCTAAGCTTCCCTAATTTTGTGGCCCTTTTCGTCATTTGTTTTGTTATTTTTACATACTCGATTGATGGAGCCCTATTTTGATCGATCGAACTATTAAAACAGAGAACGGGAATTTGAATAAAAACTCCTAAAACAAAGCAAGATCGACCTTTACTTCGACTAGAAACCATTCTCCATCCCTAACAATACTCCTAGTTCAACCTGTGATGCTTAATCACCCACAATGGTTTTCAAGTATTTCTTATAGGTTTGCATTGCAATATTACAATCCTACACTTTGATGCCAATCCTTGGAACTTACTCATGGGTGAAGACCCACCCTTTTAACATCATTTAGATAGGGTGGTCACTTTGATCAAAGTTTGACACTTCACAAACTTTGCCAAGGGAACTGGCTTCGTTATCATGCCTGTTGGGTTATTATCCGTTTGATTTTCACCAACTCCACCTCCCCTTGTTCCATAATCTCTCATTTAAATTGTAGCTACACTTCTACATGTTTTGTACAGTTATTAAATTAAGGATTCTTGGTTAAGCAAATTGTATTTTGATTGTCACAATGAACAATGACTCTCATTTGCTCAAAATCGAGTTCATTTGCCAAACCTTTCAACCATGTAACCTCTTTCAACCACATAACTTCTTTCACCACTTCCATTATTGTAGAAGACAAAGTCACTATTGATTGTCAATTGGCTTTCTAGTTCACCAAATTTACTCCAAATCCAAACAAGTATCTCGTGATAAAATGCCTCTTATTACGATCACCAACAAAGTTAGAATTCACATAACCCATCACACCAACAATCAACTCCTTGGAGTAGTCATAGAGAAGACGAATTCCAGCTGTACCTCGTAGATACCTCATCACCAATTTCACTGCCTCTTAATGATTTTTACCTGGATTATTCATTTAACGGTTCACCAAACTTGCACCAAATGCAATATTCGGTCTTATACAAATCATTATATACATCAAACTACCCATCGTACTTGCATAGGGAACCATCTTCATTTGTTTCTTCTCCTCATTTGTCGAAGAGTCTGAAGTCGATAACTTAAAATGTGATGCTATTGGAGTTGTAGGTAGTTTAGCATTGACTATGTTAAATAGTTTGAATGCCTTCTCACAATATCCTTCTTGAGAAATGAATATTCTGCCTTTTTCTCTGTCTTTTCTAATTTTCATCCCCAAAATTTTTTTGGCACACTCAAGATCCTTTAGCTCAAATTTCGAGCTAAGTTGATTTTTTAACTTGATAATTTGAAACCGATCACAACTACCTATCGACATGTCATCAACATATAACAATGAATACATAGTGGAAGAGCTAGTTGTATCTCAAATACACACAATTGTCATGTTTTCTCATTATGAAATCGATCTTCAAAACAAAATGTTGAATCTTTATACCAACATTTTGGAGATTTCTTCAAGCCATACAAAGACTTATGCAAGAGACATCATGTCATTCTTATTATTTTCAACAAATCCCTTAGCTTGTTCCATAAAAATTTTTTGCTCAAGTTATTCATGTAAAAAGGTAGTTTTTATATCCAATCAATCAAGTCCCATCTCATAATGCACAACAACATACAATAATAATATAGTGGAACTATGTTTAATAACAGGTGAAATTTTTTGGTAAATTCAATACCTTCTCTTTGGACGAATCCCTTTGTAACAACTTTAGCCTTGTGGTGGACTAGCTCAACATTTGGCATCCCTTTCTTCATCTTGTAGACCCATTTTTTGCTTAGAATTTTCCCACCCTTCTGTCGAGGAATTAATGTCCATGTCTTGTTCTTCTATAGATAGCGCATTTCTTCTTTTATGACCTTTTTCTATTTATTGGCATCCTTCATACTCATCGCTTCTTCGTAAGACCTTGGCTCAAGTCCCAAGATTTTCATCTCCATACTCAATGCATAGGTTATGAGGTTCAACCTCTTAGGAACTCTAGTCACGCGTTGACTCTAATCTCGTGCCAACGAGTAGTCATTTCCCGTTCTATATGATTTGAGTTCAATGGTGTCTTCTTCTTCATATATCTCTATATTATGATTATTATCATTAAGAAGTTTTTGTATAGTAGGCTCTTCAGGTTGCCTATGTTCAACCATAGGTTGATTATTATACACCAATGTCTCTACTTCAAAACTGATACTTTTGTGTTCGGACTCTTGTGGTAAGTCATTTGTTTGTTCAGAAACCCTACCTATATACATCTCATTTTTAACATCACCATATCGTAGCTTGTAACCTTTTACACCTCTAGGATACCCAAAAAACACACACTTTAATGTTATTGGCTTCAACTTCCTTTGCCTTACATGTATATATGTAACATAACTAAAAACACGCAAATTGTCATATTTGATAGGTATTCCAAGGCATACATGCTCTAGCATCTTGAAGTTGAGCAACATTGAAGGACACTTATTGATAAGGTATTTAGTAGTATCAACAACTTCTCTCTAAAATATTTTGGGCATGTTTGCATCGGAAATCATACATCTCACTTCTCTTTGAGTGTGTTCTATTAATCTTCTTTGCCAAACCATTTTGTTTAAGATTTTCAATAACAGTTTTGTGCTTTGTGATACCATTCTCCATAGAAAATCTTATGAAAGCCTCAATGCTAAACTTTAAACCATTTTCAGTTCTCAAACACTTACCTTTTCAGTTTGAGTTTCTACAAATTTCTCAAAAGTTTCATATTTACTTTTCAACAAGTAGATTCATAATCTTTTAGAGAAATCATTAATAATGGTAAGAATGTACCTTACATCACCCATTGGTGGTGTTATCTTCTCCCCTCACAAATCCGAATGCACATAGTCGAATATGTCATATCCTTTTAGTTTTGCCAGTGTGAACTTCACTTTCTTCATCTTGTCCAAAATGCAATGATCACAAAATGAAATCTTGTTAAACTTATAGTCACGAGGAATTTTCCTCTTGGAAAGTTACTCTAATCCTCTTTCACTAACTTGACCCAACCTTTTATGTCAAAGATTGACATTCTCCTCTCAATGGTTTACTGCGACAACATGTCTCTACCATAGCATCTAGATAATAAAGCCTATTTCTTATTATACCTTTGAAGTATACCAAAAGCCTCTCCACACCTTCAATTTACCATGTTCACCCTTGAAGATATACCCTATGTTGTCAAATGTATCCAATGAGATAAAGTTCTTCAATGCCTTCACATACCTCACATTCTTCGTTACAAAAGTTGAGCCATCATTGAAGCAAAGCCTCATCGACCCAACTCCAGTCACATTACATAGATGGTTGTTTCCCATGCAAACTATACCACTCTTCACCTTCTGTAATTAACAAACCAATTCTTGTAAGGTGTGATCTAAAAAGTACACCTCAAGTCAAAGACCTAAGCACCATCACAATTGCTCGAGGAAACTACCAATACCTTGACAATATCATAACCCATCTCATCTGTCATCACCAATGCATCTCCACTACTCTCCCTGATTGATTTACCCTTTTTCGAATTTCAATAATTCCTCTTGAAATGCCCTTTCTTGTTACATAAGTAGTATTTCACCTTGTCTTTTGGATCATGAGACTTTGACTAATATTTTCCTTTGCCTTTAGTTTGGTTTCTTTTTTCACCTCTACCTCCCGAATACATGGCATCACCACTAGCTCCACTCCCATCAATGTGAAACTTCTTCGTTTTCAACTCTAGTTCTCCTTTCTCAAATGAGAGATAATTAAATCCAAAGATATATCATCTCTTCCACACTTAAAATATGTCTTTACTTCTTTGTAGGAATCCTGTAGGTTGTGTGACAACAAATGGACGAGATTCTCATCATTTAGACCCTTTCCAATGTTTGACAAATCATTAAAAATTCTTTGAAATTCTATCAAGTTAAGTTCTAAGTCCTTTGATATATCCATCGAAACCTGAACAATTGTTTTTTCAAATGGAACATCCAAGACATCGTCTTTTGCATATATAACTCATCAAACTTCCTTCATAATGCTTTTGTGGTGTTTGCACTTTAAACCTCACAAATAACATTATTATGCAGGTGCAAGAAAATTGAGGTGTAAGACGTCAACAACAATTCCTTCTTTTGATATTTCGTAAAATCATCTAGATACTTTGGAGTCTCATTTATAACTTGGGTTATATTTTATTGAACTAACAAACTCTTTATTTTACTCTTCCAAATATGGAAGTCTTCGGTGCCCCCCACTTCTCAATTTTCATTCCTCTCATTTTTAACATTCAAAGTTGTTTTTAGACACTACTTCACACCACAATATTAAACACCGAAAATTTACACACTATCACTACGGAATAAACCCAAGCCAAACAAAGCTTTGATACCATTTGTTATGAGAATGAATCTCAAAGATATTGTAAATATTGATTAATCTAAACACAATAGAAATATCCAAGCAAAACACCCAAATAAAGATATTTCAATAAACACACCACAAACCCTAAAAAATGGGATAACAATGATAATGGAAACAATATCAAGGAAAAGATAAAATAAAAAATACACTAAGATTTATAGTTGTTCAACCCAATCAATATTGTGAGTCTAATCCACTTCTTCACTCCTCCGATGGAGATGAACTCCACTAGCTTTAAATATATTGAGATTACAAATACAAAATAGAAATCTTGAAGAGAAAACACTCACACTTGAAAAATAGTACTTAAAGAGACCTCACAAAACTTTCTCATACAACAAGGGTGGAAAACTCTTACTTTTCTTTTCTAGCTCTCTTCTCTCGTTTAAATGTTCTCTTACCAAGTTTCTAGGACACACAAGGTGTTTATACACACCCAAATGGACAATTACCAAAATGCCCATTATGGTCCAAGCTTCCTTCCCTAAGTTTGTGACCCTTTTCGTCATTTGCTTTGTTATTTTTACATGCCTCGATTGATTAAGCTTTTAAAATGAAAAACCATAATTTGAACAAAAACTCCTAGAACGAAACATGATCGCTTCCCAATTGATTGACCAAGCTTAATCGATTAACCTTCACTTCGATCAATCAACATTCATCAGAAACCATTATCCAGTACAATGCTCCTAGTTTAACCTTTAATGCTTGATCATCCATAATAGTTCTAAAGCATTCTCATGGATTTGCATGACAATATTACATATAATTTACAATAAAAAATGTCTCTTTCATTTCAATTAATTATAATATGAATTAAGTTAGTTTTCAACGTGAACTAATTTTATAACTTAAAATTATGGGACTCAAATTTCGAAATGAAATTATTCTAAAAGTATAATGATTTAACCCCAAAGTAGTAATTAAGGCTATTAACTTTTCTTTAGTTGGTTTTAAAATATATGTTTTTTTACGTTATATACAAAACGAATATGTCCATCTCATGCAAAACTTTATTTTCGAAGATTATTTATGAAAAAGTTATGTTATGTAATTAAATCAATTAAATGTACTCTTATAAGATTAAGTAAATTTATTTATTTTATATATGGTATGCGATTTGAGTTTGGGGGTTGGTAATTAACCATAATTTATCTAGGATGGTTTGTTGATACAAGTGAAATTTACAGGATAAAGAAAAAAATGGGTGCTCATAAGATAGCACATGCAGCTGCAAGTCAGGGACCAAGTGTAATGAAGGAGATATTCTATGGACTAGCTCTGGGACTTTCTGCTGGGTTTCTTTGGAAAATGCACCATTGGAATGAACAAAGGAGGAGGAAGGAATTCTATGAGTTGCTTGATAGGGGTGATATCAGTGTTGTGGTAGAAGATGATGTGTGATGAATTGTAATTTGTAAGCTCAAGTGCTCAACATTCCTTTATTGTATCCCCGGTTTTCTTCTAAGAAATCAGATTTTAAGATGCTAATTAGTAGGTAAAATTCACTGAAATGAGTTGTTTATATGTTTAAACCATACTGGATTTGAAGAAGTTAAAGACAATTCTTCTTTATATATATATGAGTGTGATTGATAACAATTAAAATATTTAAAGTTAGAATAATTACCATCCTATGAAGTGTTGATATGGTACTGGATCTTCATTATCATGGCACGTATAGTAGAATTGGACTATCACAATGTTATTTCTACCGTTTTGAGAGTCGGTTCAAGCCTAGGGTTTCTTCATTTTCTCCCTATTCTTTTAGTCGCCTCTTCTTTCCTCCCAATCATCTCTTTTCTCTGCTCATTTCCCCATCTCTTTTCTCAACCCTTTCCTTCTCTTTTCTCGACCTACCTTTTATTCATCTAAATTTTTGGTTTTGTTTTAATTTTAATACAGATCTATTTATGTTGATGCTTTCTCTTGTTTGGAAAATTGGAACATGCATATTGTGTTGCACTTTGATGAGTTGATGGTAATGGTTGCAGGGTCTGGGTATTACTACTTTATGTTCTAATTTGGTTAAGTTTGGTATGTTTCATGTTTATGTCCAGGGCTTAAATGATTTCTCGCTATTAAGGCAAAAGTCTTCAAAGAGGGGGTTGTTTTCTTAATCATTTTGCAACTACTAGCATTAAATTGTTACAACCAAGCATTAAGTGATGAGTAAGGAAGAGTGAACTTGGATAACTCATGACTATTCTCTCACAGATTTTCAGATTCTAGTTTTGATCTACCAGTTAAATCCTTGTTGTATTAGGAAAGATGAATTCCGACTTTTCATTGTGGCTTTTTCTTAAATAAATGATATACTTTACTTTTCCATAAATTAAAAAAAGAAGCTAAATGGTTGGAAAATAGGTAACATACAATAAGTGTTGATTGTGGTCTATTTTATAAACTATTTTTACCTGAATGGATTTGAAAAAATAAATAAATCAAAATCTTACTCAAAAATATATCTCCAAGTTCATTAAAAACACAAAAATTGACCCCTAGATCAACCTACAGTGGTTTGATTGACATGTAATTTTAGATATATATTCTTTTACCAAAAATTATTTTACAAAACAAGGAGAACTTAAAAGTAAGAAGAAATATTACTATAATTTATATTCTCTAAAAAAATTCAAAAATACATTAACTCTCAAATCATGAGTGAAGCATGGGAATGAAGATTTTCAAAATTGATGGAATTTGGAAACAAATAAGGCAAGAAATCTAATGCAAACATATCAAAAAAATTGTTAAAACATGTTTATGTTCCAAAAAGGAAAAAAAATGTTTATTTTGTATGTTTATGCTTAGAGATTTTAATTTAAAGAAAATAGAAAATATAAATATATTAATATTTTTTACTACAAACATATAAATATTATAAATATAATAAAATTTAAAAGTATATTTAATTATAAGTAGATAAATTCGATTTTTATTGGTCTTATAAAATATAAATTTTAAATCTATTCATATAGGTGTATTGTCTTAAAACCTATCTAATTTATAAAAAAAAATATAGATTTATTTAACTTTTGTATCTTATAGATTTGATTATTTTTGAAAAAAATAAAAATGCATATCATTATTAATAAATTATATATTCCAACATTATTAACAAATAATAATAATAATAATTATATATTCTAACACTTCCCTGTTATATGTAAGCTTATTACCCTTTAACAAATACTTAAAATTTAATAGTTTAATGTTGCAAGAATTTAAAAACCTCATATTGTATTAAAAAAAAGTAAATAAATTTTTATATCAATATATTTTAAAAATTATTATAAATATACAGTAAATTTTTTATTTATTATTTTTATGAAATCGAGCTTTATATTTATATTATAAATAAGACCGACTCCAAAATTCCCAAATTCCACGCCTAGCCCAACCCAAAATCCAAAACCCCCATCGAAGTTGCCTTGTGCATTACAGATTCTTTTGAGACGAAGGATATAGAAAGAGACATGTTGGCTAAGCTTCTTGTCAATCTTATAAAGTTTCACGATGCTACTTTAATTCGAACTGAGCTCAACAAAGGGTAGTTTTTTAGCTATCTGTCGCTGACTACTTGATAATAAGGTAGTAGCTTAATGTTTATGTCATTCACGTTTCACCTCATATCCTCAGGTTTAAACCTATTCTAGCAACCTTGAAGGATACAATAAATGATGCAGCGAAAGCACCAGAATTTCTAGGTCTGACTCTTCGCCAAGGTCATTGCTGAAAATGTTGTTTCCATGAAAGAGTTTGGCGGCTAGTAATGCATGGGGGTGGGTGGGTGGGTTTTGGATTTTGGGTTGGGCTGTGTGTTGGAATTTAGGGATTTTAGAGTCAGATGTTAACCCGTTAATTGTATATTTATCGCAAATGATAAGTTTTGTGGTACGAAAATAATAAATAAAAATTAAATGATATATTTATAATATTTTTAAAATTTAGTGGGGGTGAAAAATCAATTTACCTATTCAAAAATTAATTTCCAAAAAAACTCTAGCAACTATCCCATTACTCTGGCAGGATCAGAAAAAAGAGAATCGATAGATAATTCTTTTAATCATACTAGATCTGAGTTAATAGAGCTTTTATGGGACCGACCGAGCACATTCTTCATAATTTTGTAAGTTCTACCTGTTTTTTTAGATTTATTTGAAAATCAAATCAAACGGGTTTTGGATTTCTTCGACGCTTACGTGATCTCCTTTCCTTGTCTCCATTAATAATCTATCGTTGCCTTTGCTAATATCATGCTATCGTGATCAACTTGGGCGATTTGCGAGTTGAAGTGAAAGGTTTCTTTGAATTTAGTCTTTGTTCAAGATCTCTGATTTAGTCTTTGATCCTGTTTCATTGAAAGTTGTAGTGATCTAAAGTGAGCTAAAGTGATTCTTGCGAGTTTCTCTTGAGCTACGCGATCAGACAAGTTTTTCTTTGGTTTGCTCTGGTTTTGCGATCTGACATTGATAACTTCCTCCATTGAAAGGTCAGAACTCGTTTGCTGAGTGTATTTCTAGCTAGGAGATTATACTCCTTGGACATCGTTCTACCAGCTTGGTGTTTCTGGTGTTGTTTCTCCTTTGTTGAGTTTAGTTGGATTCCATATTTGTTTGTGTCTCCTCTGGTGTTTCTTTGTGAATTGAGTCTGTTCGAAAAAAATGTGAAAGACCAGAAACTGGTGCTGTAAATTGCTGATTGTTGTTTCCATAGTTGAAATGAATTGCTGTTTATTTGAGCATTCGGTATGAATTGTTGTTTTCAATGTGAGTATCCGGTGTGCTTTTGTGTGATTTCTGCTAGGTTTTTTTGCTCGGTTGCAACATGATTCTTTTTGGTTGGAATACACGAGGTAATGGTCTGATTGTTACTGCGAATGCACTTTTTCACAGTTGTATTATGCAGATGTTGTGTTTTCAAGTAAACATAAGGATCTTCTTTTTGTCCAACAACATACATAATAAGGTGTTTGAAAGAGGGAAATGGTCAATCATTTACAGGGAGAAAGGGAACTCTGATTATATTTCCAAAATCATAATTGAAGTAACTTATGACTTATTTGTTATTTGTATTAGGTTAAAAGAGGGCCATTGGCTAACAGTTAAAGCTCTACCTGAAAATCTATGATTTTGGATACATTGATGGAAGTTTTCCAAATAAAACAAGTTTTATTTGACGTGTTTAAGATGTTAGCTTGTCCTGTGATAGAAGGTATTTGATATCTTCATTTTAAGAGTGCATATGTGATGAATGGTGATATCGGTTGCATCCTTGAGCAACGGATGCTAAAACAAATATTTGAGGATGCATATTACTACTTTTTTCCTTTTGTCTTGTTAGTTATGCAATGGATTAGAAGAGAATCTTTTAGATTGTTCAAATTGATTGGGATATTAACACATATAACTTTTAATATTGTAATTTGTATATTAAGCAATGAAATTTATCATTTTATATTAAAAAAAGAAAAGAAAAACTAACCCGTTGCTCTACAAGTAACATAGTTTCATCCACATGCACAACGCCTATGGTTTGGCGGAAAACATATCCGTTGAAGTCGGCTAGTAATTTTGCATGTAGTATTAATGCATTAACCGTCAACACCTGCACCATACGTGCTTAATTAGATTGGGAAAGAGACATGACCTGACCTTACCTGACATCCACTATATCGTTGTCATGATCAATTATGGACTCCATGTTTCCAACTAATTTATTATACCAGTAGATTATTTTGGATATGAATCATATTTCAACGATATCATAGGAGAGATTCGCCCAAATTTGTAAAATTTCAAAGGAGAAAGTGAGATATTGAGCCCACGAAGGAGACTAATATCAGTATGGTTGTCTCACCAACCTACTCATTAAACCTCCCACAATCTCACTTTTGTTGTTAATTATTGATGTATCAAAGTGGAGAATATGACAAAAAAGAAGTTACTACGAAATGTTATCAAAATCTATTTATTATTCTTTTTCCTAGTAAAAGATAGAAAAAAATATGGTGGGGGATACTATTTTTTTTTTGTGAATTGTAGTATTTAATGCTCTAGGTTATAAAATGTGTCATTTTTTTATGAAAAAGGATCGGTTACAAACTTTTGATATTTATGATGAATATTTTATTAATAAAATAATATTCAAATAATACCAAATGTTATTTCTTAAAAAAAATTTCATAATTAAAAATCACATTTTGTAACCTAATAGATTAAATAAAATTAATTATCTAATCAAAATGACCAATTTAACTCTTAACCCTAAAAGATATCCACTTTACTAACAAGATATAAACTTAAGCTCTTTTCCCTAATAATTTTATTATTTATGAATTTACTTATTCAATTCAATATAATCAAGAATTTTGGTTGATATTAGGATTAAATGTAAACAAAATTGTCATTTAATACTAATTTCTTCTCCAAATTCAATAAAAAAAATTCATAACCTGCAAATTCAATCTTCATCGAAATCTAGCATCAATATTAACCAAAATATAATTAATATAGAATTGAATACATTAATTACTAAGTTGATAGAAACAAAACTTGAATTAATAAATTAAAAGCAATTTGAAACTTGTAGCAGAAATTACAATGTTTGCCTTTCACTCTATTGAGACTAGTTTCTAGTTTGCTTACCATGAATGATATATCTAAGAACCAGTATGAATCTACTTGTGCACCAGTTCTTCACCCTGTGAAGGCCCAATTGAGCTTCGAGGGCTAGACAAGTCAGTGGAGCTATATGATGCTTCATATTTTGTGAAAGTATTTGATGCTAAGCTACAAGACCTAATAGAGCTTGATGACCTTAAAACACTAGCATTCACAAAAGGAGGTTGACCTGGAGCAGGTATCTCCCTTTCTTTATTGGTTGTTAGCATCAAAACTACTTCTTGCATTGATGGTCTTAAAGCAGCTGACGCTTGTGAACATAAGAGCCCAATTTGAAGAACAGTTGACACCTCCTTTGCTGGGAAGTCATTTCTAAGACGAGGGTCAGCAGCTTCTGCCATGTTATTTGATCTGTATAGTCTCCATACCTGAAGTCAAAGTGAAAACTTACCACATTATCAAAAAGAGTAATGTTAATGTTAATTGAGACTAATTGCTGAAATCTCGGATGCTTACTGTGTCTAGAAGGGAACCTGAATCTGTTGTGAAGGAACTATTGTTCCTCTTACCACACACAATCTCAAGCACCAATACTCCAAAGCTATATACGTCTGCCTTTTCTGTTAGTTGTCCTCGAATAAGATACTCGGGAGCCATGTAACCACTACATCATTTTATGATATGCACATTAGATTGAAAAGAATAAACTAATGACATAGTAGTTGAAGAATGAGTGACGAAGAGAACCTTTAACTTACATTGTTCCAGCTATAGTGGTGCTCAAATGAGTCTGGTCAGAAGCAAAACAACGAGCAAGGCCAAAGTCAGCAATCTTAGGATTCATATTCTCATCCAGGAGAATGTTGCTGCTTTTTATGTCCCTGTGGATTATTCTTAGTTTACAGTCATTATGAAGATGAGCTAGCCCCTCAGCTGTTCCAACAATGATGTTAAACCTTTGTCTCCATTCCAGAGTTTGATCCTTGTTCTTCTCTGTATAAGGCCAAAGTATAATCACTTTTGGAGAAAACTAAACCACCATTTCATTATCTCATTTGTCATTTTTCTTGTATGTTTTAATTCCTCCTCTTTCGGCATTTCATTTGTATCAAAACAGTGCCTCATCATCTCAAATGAAGATTACTATGTTGCCTTTTGAATTTAGTTACTTGTATTGAATCAAGTAAAGAGAGAAATATTACCAAAAAGAAACAGATCGAGGCTCCGGTTGGGGACATATTCATAAACCAGCAGGCTCTCTGGACCTTCAATGCTACAACCAAGAAGCTTAAGAAGGTTCTTGTGTTGAATGTCACTAATCAAATTAACCTCATTGAAGAATTCATTCACCCATTGCCTAGTGTTGAACACCAATCTCTTAACAGCTACAGTTGTGCCATTAGAAAGAGTACCCTTGAACACAGAGCCAGCTCCTCCCTCACCAATTTTCTTTGAATGATTGAAATAGTCTGTGGCTTTTTCAAGTGTTTCATATTTGAATTTCAAGTTAGATCTGTTAAAAGTTGTTGAAACCTGGCCGAGATTATTGCGTTCTGTAATTTAAAATGAGAAGGTTACAAGTGAAATAAATCTTAAAATATATAGATTAGATTTAACCAAATATTTCAATGTTCTAAGAACATACCATCTTTAATCTTTGATAACTTTGCATACGCAGCATAAGCACCAAAAAGAGAGAGCAATAAGCATGCAGCTGCAGCTAGAACTACTGCTACTGTGAGTCCTATACTTCCTGATTACACCTCAAAAAGTAAATCGAGAAATGAACTGAACTATATTTCAAAGAAGAAAAAAACCAATAAATATAATCAGTCTAATCCATTCTAAAATATATTAGTTTAGCTCCAAAAATATAATATTAAAATATTCCAAAAATCAATAAAAACAGAATAAAACACTCACCATGTCTATTTTGTGCTTCTTTATCATCATTGTAGAATTTCAAAGTCGAGTACCTCAAATAACACCCAACATTCAAACCCCTTCCTTCTCTCTTAGGCGCACACTTACTTACCCCCAAAGCCGCTTTCTTCAGACAGGCTCTACACGCTTCAATCCCGAGAGTTTTCCAACACTGCGCTAATCCAAACACTCCCTTTACTTCAGCTACCCCAAATCCACCATTTTCAATAGCTATTCTTGTCACGTTATCAATCAAAATCCCTACATCTTTCACAAACTCAAGAGTAGAAGAAGCTGAATCATCATCAAGAACATAATTCGAGCTACAATTGACAGTATCAAGTAAAGGGTCTGTACTTTCTTTATAGAAACTGTAGTTATCATAGCGTAGAAAGCAGCCATCAAAGTATATTCGGGCAGCAATTGAGGGAAGACAACGAGGGAGTCTAGTTCGACTGGCTGCGTAACAGAGTAGACAGTCTATGTGTGAAAGGTCTTGATAGCATTGGGCTAAGCCGTAAATGGGTGGTGTTGAATTGACAAAATGGGTGCTCCAATAGTGAATGGTGATGTCTTTAGATATGCTTTCCATTTCTTCTACGAAAGAGGGGATGAAATTGGCTTTTGTTGGTGCTTTTACCTTGCCACAGTAGAGCCCTGCTTCGGAAATTCTTGGGTCCGATTGAGACAAGGAAACGAATAACAACAGGAAGAAGAAGACCCATGTTAGAGTTTTGTAATGGAAATTTGAGGCTTGCATGGAGTTAATAGATTTTGGTCGAAAAGGAGCAGAGAAGAGAAAGAAAATGAGGTATAATATTAAAGAGAATTTTGTTATTTGCTGCTAAGTTATAATTCTTATTTTTGTGAACGCAATAACTGTGTTCAATTGACAGGAATTCATTTTCCTTCGATTCAGATGGAGAAAAAAGGAAAATTAGGCTTGGCCAGCCTTTTGGAGAAAATTTACAGATTACAGACTATGTATATAGAACTGCCAAGAAGGGACTTCCTGATATCAAAAATTATAGTTATAATATTTATATGCATAAAATAGTTTTGTTTTACTGTTTATTTTTATTTTTAAAATTTTATTACACAAAATACATTATAAATTTAATAATTTAAATATATTTATAATTAAATGATACATATAACATCTTATTTTAATTAAAAATAAATAATAATTAAAATAATTATACATAACTTTTTAAATTATAATTTTAAATTCTTACTTCTATGTAATATGAATACGTGTATTTGTATCGATGAATCATTTAAATTTGATAAATATATAATAATATTAATTAATTAATAATAATAATTATTATTTTTAAAAATAAAATAAAAAAATCTTTAAATATGATAAGAAAAAAAATTAATATTAAAATTTTATATAAAGATATTAAAAAATAATCTTGAAATAAATAATTTATTATTTTAAGAAAAACTAAATATACAATCATAATTATTTTATATAAAATAAGTATTCATAAAAAAATATTTATTATATGAACATTGATAAAAAATATGATATATTTATAAATAAATTGATTAAACATTCATTAAATAGATAATTATTAGTTGTATGAATTATTACTCTTGATGTAATAAAAAATTACATTATACAAAATAAATAGTCATAAAAAATTTATTTATTATATATACATTTAACAAAATAATAATATATTTACAAGTAAATTGATGGAACATTAATTAATTGGATAATATAAATTGTTACCTCTAATTAATAAAAATAATTGCATTATATTAAATAATTGTTCATAAAATTATATTTATTATATATATATTTTGATATTTATTAGATAATTATTAATTGTATAAATTATCACCTTAATGTAATAAAAAAATTATATTATTCATAAAAATATATTTATTATTAAAAATAAAGAAGGCGTAAATAAAAAATAGTAATAAAATAAAAAAAAAATTGATATTTTTTATTTAAATAGATTAAAAAATATGAGAATAATTAATAAAGTAAAAAATAAAAAGAAAGGAATACACTATAGAAATATATAAGATGAGGTTTTGTTTTATGTTAATTATTTACTTGCAAGAAATTTTTATATTTTTATATATTTTATTTTAATTTTTTTTAAATAACTACATTATTTACACTTATATGTAATTAAAGCTTAAACTTTAGCCATTCTATATACTTAAAGATCTACAAGTGGTTTTTTAATTTATTCTTTGAATAGTAATTAAGTTGGTATATTTAATTTTTAATTAATTGTAATAATAATATATTTATAAACATAGTATAAAAATTTATTTAAAAATTGAACTGTAATTCACTATAATCCCATCCCATATAATCAACGCTAGGAGAGATTATTCTCGTTATCCGTTTAAATAATCATGGGGGCAAGGAAGGGACTCTCCATTAAAATTTTAGATTTTTTTACTAGGATTTCCCAGTAACAAAAAAATTAATATTAATTACATAGTAAATAAATTAAATTAAATTAAAATTTCAATTATGTCTGTTTATTATTCAATTAAATATAATAAACTTAAAATTTTAAATATAAATAATTGTTATACTCAAATTTATTGTTTTATTATTTTAACGATCATTAAAATAATTTTTATTTTATATACTATTATATTATATTTTTACAATTAAAATACTAATTTAATGATAAAAATAAATTTTTTAATAAAATTTATTAAATTTAACTATAAACTTATATAAACTTATATAAATATGTATTATTTTTTAAAAAATATAATAAAATGGAAATAGAAAAATAAGTGAAGCAAGAAAAATAATCTCAATGATGTCTAGAATTTTTTTAAAAAGGATTAGATAGTACAATTTTAATATATTAAATATAAGATATAAATTACATAAATTAAAGATAACGAGATGTAATTCAATAATATAGAGTTAATTTAAATATGTTAAAGTTGTAGAATTCAAGTCTTATTTACGGATGTTTAATTTTTTTTATAATTTATTCATTCAAACAAAGAATACAAAAATAATTAATTACATAAAATAAAAATACATAAAATCATTTTATATTAAAAAATTATTTTTATTATAAAATGAGACTGATTAGATCTTAATTTTTATACATTATAAAAAATAAATTGTAGTTATTTATTATATAAATAATGAGTAGTTTGATACTTTGTTAATTTGAGTTTCATAAATTTAATATATTAATTATATTTTTTAAAATCAATACAATTTACTCGTATTATTGTTATATTTTAGATGTTTTAACTTAATATTAAGAAAAAAGAATGATAAAATAGTATTATTAATAACGCAATCACATGATAGTTAAATAATGGTGTGTCATGGTTTACACGATAATAATAATATTATTTAATATATATTTTATTTAATTATAATATTATATATAAATAATGTATTATTATTTATTTAAATAATAATATTTATAAAAAAAATTAAAATAACAAAGTGTGAGAATTGATATTTCAAAATAAAAAAGTATTAATATATAAATAATTAAATATTTTATCATATAAGAAATTTCTTTTCTCGCCTAGGAATTGTCAACAAAATAGCATAGGAATTGTTAATTTTCTTTTCTTGCCTCAAATAAAAACAAAAACAAAACAAAGTCGTCTCGTTTATTCGGGGTTGCAGAAATAAATGATATACGTTTGGGACCAGATCATGACCCCTAAATCCTAATCGCCTTCCATTTAATTTTCTTTCGCCTCACACCGTCTTTTTGGGACCCATGTTGGACTACATTAACTACAAGTCGGTCATAGAAAATTAGTAACGCCACGTCTATTCCAGCTTTGTTGGACTCTAACAATATTATTACATTGACATTAGACAAGTATAATAACGTGTTTGTATGGCTATTTTCTCATATTTTTTATTAATTATATACCTCATTTAATAGAATTTTTAAAAATTAATAAAAAAAATTTAAAAGTAATTTAATTAGTATAAAAAATACAATAAACATAAAAAAGATATTTTCATTAATTATTAGAATTTACATTAAATATGATACGACAACAAAAACATTTTTTTTCTTTAAAAATAACTATCCATTGTTTTTTAAAAATTAGTGATGGACTAATTTATAATTTCTCATGAATATCTTCTAGCGACAAAGCCCATTTTACAGTTAGAGCAACAAAATTATAGGTAATGGGATGTTGTTAGACTCCATTTTCTTCTTCTTTTCCGCATATTTTGAAATATGATTTCATTATTAACAATTTCGCTCAAACATCTATTACTTCATTCAAAACTCTATTTTTTGGGGTCTTCTTTTTATTATTTATTTCTTAAAACTCTTTATGATTTTTCTTTTTGCTGAGAATATTTATGATTCCTGTTCATATTTAGGTGACAAGAAAACAATGTTTAGCTCAATCAGGAAATTAACCTTAAAGTAGCATAATAAATTTTGTAATACTTTTATTTTTAAAAACTTAAATCATTAAATTATAAATTAAAATATTTAATTATTCTGAAATTAATGATTTTTCTTTAGAATTATCAATTAAAAAAAAACTACAATCACAAGAATATTATTATAACAAATTTTTTTTTTCTGCTGGGAAAGGATGATAAAATCACGGTGAATAGGGGGAATCTTCCATGTAATGGGTATGAAATTAACTATATTACCATGAGAAAATTTGGTGATATAAGCTTTGAGTTTGACATTTGGGGATACTTTGACATTTGGTGATTCAAGAAGCCGAATTGTCCAAAAGGTTAATGATTGATTAAATGGGAATTGTTGTAAAAATTTCAAATTTCTCGGCTACTCTGGAACCAAATAAATTAATAAAGAAAAAGATAATGTTGGACTTGAAATCATATCCTACCTTTTTTTTTTCCCATGCTGAGAGATCACAAAATCTATCATACAATGTGATCATTAAATAGCTGATATGGTGCAGAAAAATCAGAAGCATTTGAAGGACCTGATGGAGAATTAATCTCCATTTGTTCATCCATGAAAGGTGGTTTGGATGGCTCTGGTAATTCAAAATCATTTTCTCTAATCATTTTAATTACCATTGTCATGCTTGGACGTAACCATGGTGATTCTTGAGTACATAATAATCCTACTTGAACAACTCTCTCAACTTCTGATGTGTTTTCTATTTCCATACTTTGATCTATAAGCTCTTTCACTGTGTTTGATTGGAAGTGGTTCCATGCCTGTTTATATAAATAAAAACAGCAAATTAATAAAATTATCCCGATTCATTCAAGGCATTAATTAATTATCTTAGCAAAAAATGAGAGAAGCAAAACACTTACACAAGTGACTAGTGTTTCGAAACATGACTCTGACTTCAACTTATTGTTCTTCATCCCGCTTATTATCTCAAGCACAAGTACCCCAAAGCTAAAAACATCAACTTTTTCTGTTAATCTTCCTTGAGCAAGGTATTCAGGAGCCATGTACCCTCTGTAAAAACCAGAGATACTTAAAGAAAGCAAACCAATAAAATTTCAAGGGTTTTAATTAAGGGTTGTAATGGTATCTTTTTTTAGTCGTGTTCGTTATTCACATCATATTTTAGCATTAATCATGTCAGATATGAAAAAATTACTCAATCTTTTAATAAGATCTTTTAAAACATAAAAATAGTTAAATTTTATTAAAAAAATTATCTATATCATATCGTATTTGTATAGTATTATCATGTATCTAAGACATTAAAATTCATAACATAAATCATAATTAATTACTTACATTGTTCCCGCGATAGTGGTACTAGTGAGGCTTTTATCACTAGAATAAAACATTGCCAAACCAAAATCAGCAATTTTTGGTCTGCATCTTAAGTCTAACAAAATGTTGCTTGCTTTGATATCTCTGTGAACTATTTTCTCTTCACATTCTTCGTGAAGATATTCCAAACCTTCTGCTGTTCCAATGATTATTCCAAGCCTCTTTTTCCAATCCAATTCTTTCTTTTTATTTAGATCTTCCTTTCCATAACAACATCAATGATCACACTGTTACTACTATTAATTCCAAAAATCAACATTAGAAAAAATAGTTAACTAAGCTACTTGTAATTTTTTTAAAAGTAATGCCTTTTATCATGTTCATCTTCAAACTATAGACATTTGATCCAACAACCTAAATGACTTACCAAATAATATGCAGTCAAGGCTTCTGTTGGCAAGAAACTCATAGACAAGGAAGCTGTTGGTATCTGTAAAGCAACAACCGAGGAAACGAACCAAGTTTTTGTGTTCTGCTCTGCTGATTATATCCAATTCATTACAGACTTCCTCATTCCGATCCTTTCCGCTTAAAAATAAACGTTTGATGGCAAGTTCTCTGCCATCAGCTAAGTTTCCCTGCTCAATTAAACATGAGTTAGAGAATTAGCCCTTCGATTTTCATACGACTAAGTTATTTATACGATGTCACTTTAATTACTACTATATAAAAATGTGTAACATCCGAAAAGGATTAAAAACAAAACTTTATTCGTAAACAAAGAAAATTAAAGGAGAAAAAAAAAATATAATAATATATACCTTAAATACTTCACCATAACCACCTTGACCAAGCTTATGTGATTCATCAAAGTAATTGGTTGCTTTCTCCAGTGTTGAGTATTTGAACTGTAAGAAGTGCATGTTCCTCCTCAATACTGATAAGTCTCTGGGGATTTCTCTACCTATATAGATCACATACAAGGAAGACCAAGCATTGGTGTCATTATTTTTTGTTATTACCATAGATTTTAATTAATTTGTATTAATTTTGAAAAGAAAAGAAGAAAATAAATTCAAACATAATTACCATGCGATTTGTGTCGGCCGTTTTTACGTTTGTAAATAGCTCTAATCACACAGAACACAATTATAGAAATCCCACCGATCATAATAAAACCACCAACCATACAAAATGCATACAATATCATAGTTTCTGCAAATGTATTCAAAGTAAAATATATTTTTTTTTTCTTGTCATCAAACTCAAAAGTAGTAGGTATATATATATATATATATAAGTAAAGGTGATCTAATTGAATTAATATATAAATAAATAAAAGTGACCTTTGGCAATTTCAGCATTGTTCTGGTTACAAAAATCATAGTCAGAGTAACGTAAAAGGCAACCAGAGTTGAGGGCAAGGGCTTCAACAGAGGGTAGACAAGAAGATATGATTGAAGATGCATTGACGAGGCACTCAGAACACTTATCAGGGTTCATAGTCTTCCAACAATTAGCCATTGCATATACTGATATATCATCTGAGATCTGTGATGTCACTGCATATCCACCACCATTATATGGTGTTTTTCTTATCAGTTCATTTGTCGCTGTCCTTACTTTATCACTGAATTCTTTCCTGTTATCAACACTGTCACTGCATTTCTACAACACATTTATATATATATATATATTCTCATTAATTAATATCCTAAAATCAAAATCAACCCTAATAAAAAGACGTTCATTAAAACACACTAACACCAAATTAAAAGCAGAGGTAAAAACAAAGGGTTTTGTGAAAATGTTACATAAAAATCAAAACAAAATAAAAAATCACATATAAAGCGTAGTGGACCCATAACCTAGAGGTCGCATGAGAAAGAAGGGAAAAAAATTCATATTGTTTTCATTGACCATACTTATTTGTAAAAATTACATTTATGTTATATAATTATTTTTTATTATTATTAAAAAATAAACAATAAAGTTAGTTTTTTAAGATTAACATGAAATAAATTATAATTGAAGAAAATGATAATAAAAAATAATAATTTATACTTTTAATAATAATAAGATTAAATTGTCACAAAAAAAAATAAAAGATTTAAATGTCATTTTTAAGATAAGTATTAAACTTGCGTAATTAGATCCTCTCTCTAATAAATAATATGAAAACTGGTTTAATTGCATAAATTTTTTATCGATGAAGTTTTATTTTTAACTTCGATGCGTATATTTTTTGAAGGTAAAAAAAAATTATAGATTTTTTACATTAAAAATATGAGGTGTATATGTGTTTTACTGTATAAAAAGAATTAATTGAATAATTTAATCATATATATATAAATATTCTCAAGGTTAGTAACAATTTTTTAAAAAAAAATAATAATAAAAATTTAAAAGAAGTAATTACCTTAAAATCATTAGGACCAGTAGTATGTTGGAAAAAGTTATAATTCTCAGATCTCATATAGCAGCCATCAAAAAGTAAACGACCACCATAATGGCATCCAGCCATAACATCCCTAATGTGATAAAAGCAAGTCCTACATTCTCGGCCTGTGAGATCTCCCATGCACTGAGCATATATGTAACGCTTATTTGGTGGCTCACCCTCTTCTTTTACAGCAAACATATGATATTCCATATCAGTTTCCATTTCTACCATTGTACTTGTGTCATTTACATATTCTGTGTTGTTCATTACATCAATATGGGTAGAGTTGTCATTATTATTATTATCATTGCACGACCTCGCTACCAGTTCAATTCCTGCTCCTTCTCCTTCTTCTTCTTCTTCTTCTTCTTCTCCTTCTCCACGCGTTAATTCCATTGCTAGTGAAACAACAAGAAAGAAGATTATAATAATCAATGACAAATAAACAGATCTTTTAGCCATATATAAAATTATAAATTTTTTTCTTCTAAAATATCCGATCTCTTTTTTCAATCCATGGCTTGTATATATTGTTGTATTAATTAATTAAAAACAATTGTGATATGTTAATGCGCTTTTGGAAAGTGGTCTCTAAACGATCGAATACATGTATCATGTACTAAACAGATATGATAACAATGTCGATGTTTCTTTGAGAGGCCGTATACGCGGATATAAGTTATATATAACTAGATCATGATTAAGAGAACTAATTAAACAATATTTTTTCACATTAATATGGTTGGCTTCTCCTCTTCTCTCCTCTTCTCTTCTGTTAGAATACCCTTCGTTTAACAAATTAAGAACCACGTAGAAACGAATTCGCGTACGTGAGTACCCAATTTTGGAGATATTAATTTATTTATTGGAATTAAAATTTAGTTAGTTATTAGTACAAATCTAAATTAAATGTAAGTCTATTTTTGGCACCCACATTTCAAAACTCTAGCCGAACTTGGGAAGTTTCTGGCGGTCAGTTTTGTATCAAGAGAAATTTAATGGCTCAGTTTCGTAGGTAATTTAGGTACAATGATTATGTCATTTTTATATAAAAGAAAATGTTAAACTACATTAATAATCTTTATATATATTTTTTCTAATTCTATGCTATCTTCTCCTTATTACTTTTTAATAATTTATTACTTTATTATTTAATTCTTACAAATTTAATCCCAAAATTATGTGATATTTTAATCAAGATGATGTAAGTGAGATTTAATACAAACGAGAAGTATTATATTCATTACACCTGTAATGTAATAAATGACGTTATATTTCCTAGTTTTTTAACAATAAAATTGGATTTTTTTAATTAAATATTAGGCATTTTTGTTTTTTATCGATGTAGAGTCTAACATCATCCCTTATTTTAAAAATAATGACAATTTTCTCACATATTACAAGTATTCATAGGTAGAAACCACATTGGTGGATGTGATAGTCAAGATTTAATCACTTTAATCACGAAAACTAACTTTATATGATATTATTGGGACATCAAATCATATAAGTGGATAATGATTAGATTTTATTAAAATTCAAAGATTCCTTACATTTGTAACATATAGTTAATATTAAGTAATCTAATAATATTGTAAAGTGTTTTCCGACCATAAATGCACATCTAATTGGTTCAAGAGTCATGTATCTTAGCATAACTAAGATTGAGATATAATATGTGTGCAGAAGAAATGCTAAGGTGATTGAAGTCATGAACTGGGCGAGTCATTAGTAAATGATGTTATAAAGCTACTTAATTTAAGGAGCAAATTAAGGAGTGGAGTAAAATATGGAGCAATTCATGGAGTAAAACATGTAGCAATTCATGGAGTAAAACAAGAAGCTTAATTCAAGAAGCAATTTAAGGAGTAATTCAAGAAGTGAATTTTCCTATAAATAGATATGTAATTGTAATGAATTAATCATCCAAAGTGTTCATTCCAATTGAGAGAAAAGCTTAGAGAGAAAAGCTTTTGTGAGAGAAAATTGAGAGTAATTTTCTTAGATGTAATTGGGTTGTGAGTTGTGAGTGTTGTAAACACCTTGTCTAATTTCTCCCATTTCAGTAAAAAGATCTGCAGTAGGTCCGGAGACGTAAGTAAGATTGACCGAACTCCGTTATCAAATTCGTGTGTTATTTTTCTATTCTTGCTTTCTCATAAATCTGGCTTATCGGGAATTTGCGTAATTTCCCAACAACTGGTATCAGAGCTATTGGTGGTGATTTCTGTCAATTTTCTACAAGGTTACTATTTACGTAAATAGTGAATTACGTGAATAGTGAAATTTTGTTGACGATATTTGTTCGTTGACGGAGGTGTTCTAATACACGGTGATTTACAGAAATAGTCAGAAACGATCCAGAGGAAGTCAGATTTTAGTGGGAGCAATGGCCGCAGATGAAGGAAGGGTGAAACTCGAGAAATTTGATGGCACAGATTTTGGGTTTTGGAAAATGCAGATAGAGGATTATCTGTATCAAAGAAATCTATATCAACCTCTCTCAGGAAAGAAACCAGAAGCTATGAAGGAAGAAGATTGGAATCTTACAGGCAGAATGACCGGAGTTATTCGATTGGTGCTATCCCGTAATGTTGCCTTCAACATAGCAAAGGAAAAGACCATAGCGGGTCTTATGGAAGCTCTCTCCAATATGTATGAGAAGCCATCAGCCTCAAACAAAGTGCACTTGATAAGGCGTTTCTTCAATTTGCGGATGAATGAAGGCGCATCGGTAGCTCAACATCTCAATGAACTCAACACAGTCACAACCCAGTTGAGTTCAGTGGAAATTAAATTCGATGAAGAAGTACGAGCATTAATACTTTTATCTTCTTTACCAGAAAGTTGGAATGTTATTGTCACGGCTGTGAGTAGCTCGTCAGGAAGCAATAAGTTGAAATTTGATGATGTTCATGATCTGGTTCTCAGTGAAGAGATCCGACGTAGAGAGTCAGGTGAATCGTCAACTTCTTCAGTTTTACATACAGAGTCAAGAGGAAGAAATTCAACCAAAGAGAATGGACGTAGCAGAACAGACTACCGAGGTAGATCAAAGGACATGAGGTCCAAATCTAGGAATCCTAATAATTCCCATAGCTCAAAGACTATCGAGTGTTGGAATTGTGGAAGAGCCGGGCACTACAAAAATCAGTGCAAGAGTGCACCGAAAGACAAACAAGTAAAGGCAGAGGCAAATGTTACTTCCACCTCAGGAGGAGACAATGCATTGATATGCTCTTTGGAGAGCAAAGAAGAATCTTGGGTGTTAGACTCTGGAGCATCGTTCCATGCTACTTCACAAAAATAATTCTTCGAGAAATATGTCCCCGGAAACCTTGGAAAGGTATATCTTAGTGATGATCAACCATGTGCTATTATTGGCAAAGGTGTAGTGAAGATTAAGTTGAACGGATCTGTTTGGGAGCTGAAGGATGTCATGCATATTCTCGACCTCAGAAGGAACTTAATCTCAATAGGGTAGTTGGCCAGTGAAGGCTACACTACGATCTTCCATGGTGATGATTGGAAGATTTCAAAGGGTGCAATGAAAGTTGCTCGAGGCAAGAAAAGTTTCACTCTTTACATGACAGCAGAGACACGTTGTTCAATCACTATTGTAGCTGGCAATGAAACACCAAATCTGTGGCACCAGAGACTAGGCCACATGAGTGAGAAGGGGATGAAAATTATACACTCAAAAGGAAAACTTCTAGGTCTACAGTCTGTAGAGATGGACATGTGCGAAGATTGCATACTTGGAAAGCAAAAGAGAGTCAGCTTTTAGACAAGTAGCAGAACCCTAAAGAAGGAAAGGCTAGAGCTTATTCACTCTGATGTTTAGGGAGCAACGACCGTCTTATCTATTGGTGGGAAACACTACTTCGTGACTTTCATCGATGATCATTCTCAGAAGGTATGGGTTTACTTTCTAAAGCATAAGTCTGAAGTATTTGAGGCTTTCAAAAGATGGAAAGCTATGGTGGAAAATGAGACGGGTTTAAAGATCAAAAAGCTCAGAACCGATAATGGTGGTAAATATGAAGATAACAGATTCAAAAATTCCTGCTATGAGCACGGGATCAGAATGGAAAGAACTGTGCCAGGAACGCCTCAACACAATGGTGTAGCTGAGCGTATGAACCGAATGTTGACAAAAAGAGCCAGAAGCATTCGTATACAGTCGGGTCTACCGAATCAGTTCTGGGCAGAAGTAGTCAACACGGTAGCTTAATTGATCAACTGAGGCCCATCTGTTCCATTGGAGCATAGAATACCAGAGGAGGTATGGAGTGGAAAAGAGGTGAAACTATCACATCTAAAAGTTTTCGCCTATGTAGCATTTATGCATATCAGTGATCAAGGCAGGAATAAGCTTGATCCCAAATCCAAGAAATGCACATTCATTGGCTATGGTGAGGATGAGTTTGGCTACCGCATTTGGGATGACGAAAAGACGAAAGTTATCCGTAGGAGAGATGTGATTTTCAACGAAAGGGTGATGTATAAGGGCATGCATAAAATAGACGCCAATGACTCAGAGCAGAATGAGTCAGTATTTGCAGATACAGATGATGTCCCAGATAGTTCCGCAACAGAACCAATTGTAACAAGTCCTCAGCCAGAGCAACTTGTTGGACAGAGGAGTACACAGCATTCCGACACACCACAACCTCTTACTCCAGCTCCTGTATTGAGCAGGTCTTCTCGACCTCATGTGCCTAACAGGAGATACATGAACTATATGTTCTTGGCGATGGAGGAGCACGAATGCTATGATGAAGCTTGTCGGACTCGAGATTCCAACAAGTGTGAGCTTGTATGAAAGAAGAAATGAAATCTCTCATCTCCAACGGACATGGGAACTAGCCGAGTTACCTATGGGAAAGAAGGCACTTCACAACAAATGGGTGTCAGGGTGAAAGAGGGCGTGATGGTTCCAAGAGATACAAAGCCCGCCTAGTTTTCAAAGGGTTTCAACGAAGGAAGGAGTTGATCAGACCGACATTTTCGCTCCCGTTGTGAAGCTCAATACTATCAGATCAGTATTGAGTATTGTAGCCATTGAAGATCTTCATCTTGAACAGTTGGATGTGAAAACTGCATTCCTTCATGGAGATTTAGATGAAGAGATATACATGTACCAGCTAGAAGGTTTCTCAGAAAGAGGGAAGAAGAACATGTTGTGCAGACTTAAGAAGAGTTTGTATGGCCTAGAACAAGCCGCGAGACAATGGTTCAGAAAGTTTGACAGCTTCATGCACAAGGAAGGTTTCCAGAAGTGCAATGCTGACCATTGTTACTATTTCAAGAGATATAGGTCCAGTTATATCATTTTACTACTTTATGTTGATGATATGTTAGTAGTAGGTTCAGATAGAAATAAGAAAAAAGGATCCTTGGAGTTATCTCAGGCAGAGTACATCAATCGTGTTTTGCAGAGATTCAACACGTAGGCGATGCTGCCGCTAGCACACCCGCAGCGGTCATTTTCGCCTATCCAAGGATCAGTCTCCTTAGACAGAGGAAAAGAGAGAATTCATGGCTAAGGTTCCTTATGCCTCATCCATTGGAAGTTTGATGTATGCAATGATCTGTACGAGACCAGACATTGGCCATACAGTATGAATTGTTAGCAGATTTATGTCAAATCTAGGGAAAACTCATTGGGAAGCAGTCAAGTGGATTTTGAGGTATCTGCGAGGCACCACAGAAAAGTGCTTGTACTTTAGTAAAGGAGAGTTAAAAGTACAAGTGGTACATGTAGCCTTGAACTTTGGAGGTGAAGTTGATCACCGAAGCACCACCAGTTATATATTCTTGTTGGAACTACAAATTTGTTAGTTGGATGTCACAAATACGAGAAAATTGTCACTCTACATGCACTTCTGGTGAGTATGTAGAAGTAATTGAAGCTAGTAAAGAGATGATATGGCTTGAGGTTTGTTAATTGGTGGGATTCAAACAAGAGAAGAATGTTCTGCATAGTGATAGTCAAAGTGCAATACACTTGGCGAAGAATTCAGCATTTCATTCTAGAACAAAGCATATTGGACTTCCTTATCACTTCATCAGATCTCTATTGGAAGATGATGTGTTAATACTGAAGAAGATTCAAGGAAGCAAAAATCCAGCAGATATGTTAACAAATGTGGTGACTATTGACAAACTGAAGTTGCGCTCAACTTCAGTTAATCTTAAATAACAAAGACTAGAAAAGCTGCTGCATTGATCAAGGTGTGAAGACAGATTGAAATCAGTCTTCAAGTGGGAGATTGTTGGAGATTGTTATAAAGCTCCTTAATTTAAGGAGCAAATTAAGGAGCAAAACATGGAGCTTAATTCAAGGAGCAATTCAAGGAACCATTAATTTAAGGAGTAATTCAAGGAGTGAATTTTCCTATAAATAGATGTGTAATTGTAATGAATTAATCATTCAAAGTGTTCATTCCAATTGAGAGAAAAGCTTAGAGAGAAAAGCTTTTGTGAGAGAAAATTGAGAGTAATTTTCTTAGGTGTAATTTGGTTGTGAGTTGTGAGTGTTGTAAACAACTTGTGTAATTTCTCCCCTTTCAATAAAAAAATCTGCAGTAGGTCCGAAGACGTAAGTAAGATTGGTCAAACTCCGTTATCAAATTTATGTGTTATTTTTCTATTCTTACTTTCTCATAAATCTATCTTATCGAAAATTTGTGTAATTTCCCAAAAACAAAATTCTCTTGAAATCACTTGTTAGCACATATTTAAAGGTTCTTTTCATGTGTGCATAGACACTCTTTGCGTTCAACAATGGAGTGGAACCGTAACATCGTCAAACAATAATGGTTTTTCCTCTATGTTACTCCAAAGTCAATCCACATAAGGAAAATTGTGAAGCATAAGGGATAATAGGCATGGAAACATTTTTAACACTTTCAAATTTACACCGGGGGTTCTTTCAAAATATGGTATAACTTGAAAGCATGAATTATAATACAACGACCTGTCAAAAAGATGAAGAATAGTGATTCTTAAAAGAAGCATGAGATAATAATAACAGTATTCTATCCCACTTGCTACTATAGTATCAGCCACTTTCTCGCCGCCCCTGTACTTCCCGGCTTCCCGCTCATAACAGTCTGAGCATGCACTTTTACTGAAGAAAACCTAGATATCTAAAGTGTAATTCCTGGGACCAAAGCATTCTCTGACTACGAACTTGAAACAATAAGAAGCTACTTACAATTTGATATAACCCAAAATTCATTTTCGTTTAACTCAAAGTATACAACATCATCCTTAACATTGACATGAGGAAGGAAACCATTTAGACAGCAAGAGATGCTTCAGTTTCACAATTAAAGAAAATATAACATAGCATGGTATATGCAGTAACGCAATCAACAAGTACCTGCAGTTCAGGTCCAAAAGCGCATAAGATACCTTGGTAAAATAAAATGTCTAATGGTCCCAGATAATGAGATCCTATAGTTACCAAATTGGAGCATGTGGTGATGACAAATCAAGAAATGGATAAGGCCACCTGTAGAAAGGAAAGCTCTCATCATCGATCGATAAAAGTGCATCATCTTCTCAAAATAAGATAATTAAGGCCTGCAACACTTACCAATTAATTGAGACCAAGGCATGAATAGTCCATTGAAAAATGACAAAAATACCTGTCCATAAAACAAAGAAAGTAATCCGGACAAAGGGCACCTGCTGAAGAATGAGTTTGAAAAATTCAGTAAGAAAGAGGGCGAAATTGATATAATGTGGGAAAATAATGTACCCAAATTCAAAATACCAAGCAATTTAAGACTGTATCCCCAATAAGCAAAACGGCATTAAGGGTGTGCAGGTTCACTGTCATCTGCATAAATGAAGAGAGGAATTATTTAGCTACAGTATAAAACCTGAGGAAAAATTGAAAAGTGTTGGAAATTTTTTTATAGAGAATTTCAAAAACCAACAAAGATGGCCTCTGGGGACGTCAGAAGTTTATTTTGTTGTCAGGTCCAATACTTCTTAGAAGCATGATTTCCGATTACCCATTTATAAGATAAAGGTAATCGGAAATCATGACTGGAATCTAACATATCCTTAAATATAATCTGAGACAAGCAAACCGAACGCAAAACAAAATAGGGGGAACTTACAAAATTTAGATTGTAATCTTTGATGGTGAGGAAGGGAAATATGATTAACCAATATACACAATCAGTCAGCACCACTGCCCCAGCACAAATCTGCTTTTTCACAGGGTAAAACAAGCAATAGCATGAATGAGTAATTAAAAAACTAAGCATCTATATTTCACAGTAAAATACAACAAATTTTATTGGGAAAATACTACCTGAAATATAACTTCAAATGCACAAGTACAAATCCTCGGAAGTTTGAATGTGTCATAATCCTTTTGAGGACTCGAACCTTCTTCATTGGAAAGAGGCATGTATGAACCTTGCTCTGTGTCCGTCTCAGCATGATAAGCACTTAACCTCCTGCCACTAAGTTTTCCATACTGGTAACATCCATAAATCGAGAGCAAAGATCCATACTGCAAGAGAAAGGTAAAGAAAACAAACAAAGACATTGGAGTAAAGAGATCCATGGATTAATACTGTTGGAAAATTACTAGTGTGTTAGAGTTTCTAGAGAGATGTTAGAAAGATCCCGAAATTGACTCCTCTCTTCTTGATACCGAGGGGTATATATAGATATATAAGAAGGTAAGAATCACTATTACAAAGCTGGATGCTCTTTTAATCTTTTTGAGATGTGGTATAGTATACCCTATATGATAAGATTACAAAATAATTGGTAGGTCATTATTATCAAGACGTTCCTACTTAGGTCATGTTTTGTTCATTAGGTCTTGGTTATCAGATTTTGATCATCAAGTCTTAGTCATTAAGTTTTCTAATAAGAACTGAATCGATTTTTCCTAAAGATCAAGTCGTTATATACGGGATACTAAATGTCAACGTTACATTCATCATATGAACGAGGTACCTCAAATCATTAAGATCGCATATCTACTATCTAGATAATACCGAACAAATACATCCAACAAAATTCGAGGGTTCTAAAGGAGACTAATGCCTTGATTGGATCTCAACATTGCATTTCTTGATAAATATAAAATAGTGCAGTTAATATGTTGCAAGCAGTAAGATTTAGCAAGATATAAGAGCATACCCCAAAGTAAATGGTAAGCAAGGCAAAAGTCCACCTGTCCAGCATCCAAAATTGAATATAATTAGCCATGAATCTTTGAAAAATTATAAGCAAAGTTTAAATTCCCAAGTACTAGGAGAGTACACAAGTAGGAGAAAGCTCACTGAGTATAATAGAAGAACATGCCAACTCCGCTTCTAACAAGTTTGGCAATTAGCGTTGCCATCATTAGAGAGAACGCCAACAGCCGAAAAGCCAGCAACCAAATAGGATGGATATTTCGGAGATATGGTCTCCATACTTCATGACCATAAAAATTATGATTCACGTCCTGTTGAATTTCCCCTGTATCAGATTTCAAAGGGTCTCGAGCTTCATATCTCCATATCATAAATAATGCTATAACCATAGGTGTCAACACCCAAATGGCACATATTAATACTCTCCAGTTCAACCAATAACTCAAGGTTGTTGAGTCGGAGACACCCTGTAGCTGCATCCTGCTAGAGAAGTCATGATGTCATTCTTAAACACTTCCAGATTTTTTTATTTGACTAAATAACTCTTCCAGGTTGATGCGTCAACTATTTATGCCTTTTAGCCTTATTTGCATATACAAACTAAAGCAGTACATGTTACAGTGTTGGTGTTGCTAATAAGGCCAAGAAAGTGAAATATAGATGCTTCATAATCTTCTTGAGCATAGAAATTCTAAATGAAGGTTGGGGCGAAAAAGATAGTGTACTCTGTGTAGAACTTAAATGTTGAAAAATGTACAAAGCTAAAATTATCATTGCATGCAATCCAAAGCATAAAGTTGATTGTATAGTGAAGGGGAAAAAAACAAAAGACACAAAAAGGAGATAATCAAATAATTCTTTGGTTCACCATAGAAAATAAATTCAGGACAGACTCAAAACCGAATTCTCATAACATCAAGCGTTGAAGTTGTAGAAACATTATAATAGCATAACACATCCTTATACCAATATTAATTGAACAAATAAAAGAAAAATTCTTCAAAGCCATTAGGAAAGCTCAATTTTTTTCCTTTCCAATTCGCAGCAACCAAATGAAAAATACCCTTTATTAGAAATCAAATTAAGTATATATTTTTGAATAATTGGTCAATTTTACTCACCCAGACTACAATGTTTTTCTTTTTCTTCTTTTTAGGTAGAGGAGAAATGTGACGCAGAGACGGTTCTTAGCTTTTTAGCCTTTTTCTATTCTGTGCTTGAATTCTTCTGTTTAGTGGATCATGAAGACGGTGTTTTTTCCCCTTCTCTTTGGATTTTTTTTCCTGTATCTTTCTTTGTTTAATCCATTGAAATGAGTGCGAAAATTAAGTTTCTTTATCCAGTAAGCGGTTTCTTAAGACTCACTCACCGTTTGTCCCTTTAGATTTTTGCCACCTGTCTGATACTTCTCTTGAAAGGAACCGTCGTTAGATGCTGTAGGATCTTGATTATTATTGAGTATCCCATTTTATATATTGTTTCTCACTCGATCGTCGTTTAGTTTAGTTTGCATTTTCTTCCTCTTGTTATTTTGAGTCCGGCTATTATCACAAATATAGGAGCTATATATACCAAAATGAAGATGAATGTCAGATCTAAATCTTAACATACGAATCAACATAATCTTTATATAAATCGACACAAGTTAGACAATAACGAGAAATCTTTGTTGATTTATTATTTCACAAACATTCTCGACATATATTTTATGATAATATCAATTACGTTTGTTTTATATTCTTGTTAAACTTGCCAAACTTTGTCTACAATAGATGAGGAGGAAGAAACTTGAAGGACTGGAGGTTTAGGAGAGTTCACATTCTGATTATTATGTCATAATAATTCAAATGCAGTAAGTGTAACTTGAAATTATTGTAATTAACGATGGGACTTGTTAATGAATTGGTTCTCGCGGAAGCGAATATCAGGTCCAATTTTAGTTGCATAAATTAATAATAATGGTTAACAGCAAAAGTAATAAGCAAAAGATATTTTCATTAATTATTAGAATTTACATTAAATATGATACGACAACAAAAACATTTTTTTTCTTTAAAAATAACTATCCATTGTTTTTTAAAAATTAGTGATGGACTAATTTATAATTTCTCATGAATATCTTCTAGCGACAAAGCCCATTTTACAGTTAGGGCAACAAAATTATAGGTAATGGGATGTTGTTAGACTCCATTTTCTTCTTCTTTTCCGCATATTTTGAAATATGATTTCATTCAAAACTCTATTTTTTGGGGTCTTCTTTTTATTATTTATTTCTTAAAACTCTTTATGATTTTTCTTTTTGCTGAGAATATTTATGATTCCTGTTCATATTTAGGTGACAAGAAAACAATGTTTAGCTCAATCAGGAAATTAACCTTAAAGTAGCATAATAAATTTTGTAATACTTTTATTTTTAAAAACTTAAATCATTAAATTATAAATTAAAATATTTAATTATTCTGAAATTAATGATTTTTCTTTAGAATTATCAATTAAAAAAAAACTGCAATCACAAGAATATTATTATAACAATTTTTTTTTCTCCTGGGAAATGATAAAATCACGGTGAATAGGGAGAATCTTCCATGTAATGGGTATGAAATTAACTATATTACCATGAGAAAATTTGGTGATATAAGCTTTGAGTTTGACATTTGGGGATACTTTGACATTTGGTGATTCAAGAAGCCGAATTGTCCAAAAGGTTAATGATTGATTAAATGGGAATTGTTAATGAAAAGTCTACTTCACTCACGACGACACACCGAGAAAAAATCCACTAATAATCAAAATGGAGATACAAACACCAATTTCCAGAGCTTCACAAATTATACTAAATTCCAAAATCGACCCACAAAATATCCCCTCTAATTTACAGGTAATATATATAGCAAGATAAATTAACAAACTTGCTATTAAATCAAATATTACCGTCTGAATGAAGAAACACTACAAATAATGGTGAAATGGAGTTTGTTCTTGGGCTAATTTTTCTCTCTGCTCTCTTAGTTGGTTATTGCTCGCTTTCTTCTTCCTTACTTCTTTCTTTTCTTTCTGGTGGCTGCTTTGTTTTTTATGCAGAAACAAACATATATACATATATATATATATAAAGGCGGTGAGGTTTAAGAGTATATTGGGTTTTAGGCCTAATATTGTTTTCGCCATTATTAACAAATCTCCACCTCGCTCAAAACAGAAAACAAATTCTTCAAATGAAATTCCTCGGATTACCAAAAAATAACCGTCGTTCAAAGCCCGAAGGTGATCATCTTTTGTAAATACCAATCAAGTCAATGATGCTTGAACTTATTAAATGGAACTGGTTTGGTTAACATATCACCGGATTTTCTGTAGTGGCTATCTTATTAACAACAATAAGACTGGAGACAATGTCACGAACGAAATGATATCTCGACATCAATGTGTTTGGTTCTTTCATGATACATAGTATTCTTAGTCAAGTGTATCGCACTCGACTATCACAAAATACAAATGTAAGTATCCTGGTTGTAAACCTAAATCACAAACCAAACCTCTAAGCCAAATGGCTTCTTTCATCGCTTCAGCTATCGCCATATATTCCTCACATGTATTAAAGCAATGGTAGAGAAAGTAGCCTTCCAACTAATGGCACAACGAGAAAGAGTGAAGACATAACCTGTCAGAGATCTTCTTCTATCCAGATCACCAAAGATAATCTAATCCACATAACCAATAACACTGCAACCAAGATTAGAACTTCCATCATATACCAAACCAAAATTAGATGTACCTCTCAAATACCGAAGTATCCATTTCATCTGCTACAATGACCGCTACCAGGATTACCCATATATCTGCCGACAACACTAACTGCATGTGAAATGTCCTGACGAGTACAAACCATAGCGTACATCAAACTCCCAACGGCATTAGCATATGGAACTTGAGACATGTACCGCTCCTCTTCTTCTGACTGTGGTGACAAATCCAAAGAAAGCCTGAAATGCGCAGCTAACGGCGTACTCACAAGTTTAGAATCTTTCATGCCAAAACGTTCAAGAACTTTTTCAATATAACTTTTCTCAGTCAAATAAAGCTTGCCTGCTTGTCTATCCCTGTAAATTTCCATGCCCAAAATTTTCTTCGCTGCACCCAAATCTTTCATTTCAAACTCACCATTAAGCTGCGACTTTAATTTCTGTATCTCGAACTTATTCTTAGAAGCAATAAGCATGTCATCAACATAAAGCAACAAATAAAGTGATGAACCATCATTGAATCTTTTATGATAAACACAACTATCATAATCACTCCTAGAGTAACCATGATCAATCATAAAAGAATCAAACCGCTTATACCACTGTCTTGGAGATTGCTTCAGCCCATATAAAGACTTTTTCAATAAACAAACATGATCTTCCTTACCTGGAACAACAAACCCCTCTGGTTGATGCATATATATTTGTTCTTCAAGCTCACCATGTAAGAAGGCTGTCTTGACATCAAGCTGTTCTAATTCCATGTCAAACAATGCAACCATAGCAAGCAACACACGAATAGAGCTATGTTTCACAACAGGAGAAAATACTTCATTGAAGTCAATACCTTTCTTCTGACAATAGCCCTTTGCAACAACACGTGCCTTGAACCTAGCTGCTTCAACCTCAGGTATACCTTCCTTTTTCTTGAAGACCCATTTGTTTCCAACAATCTTCTGGCCCTTAGGCGGTTTCACCAATTCCCATGTATGATTCTTATGAAGTGATTCAATCTCTTCATTCATAGCAACCAACCACTGAACAGACTCATCACAAGTGACAGCTTCATGATAACTAGAAGGTTCATGCACCTCAATAGACTCTGCCACAGACAATGCAAAAGAAACTAAGTCTGCATCTGCGTACCTCTGAGGGCGTCTAATCTCTCTTATTCCTTTACCCTTTGCGATACTGTATGGTTGCTCATGCTGCTCTTCTGCTACATCATGAGCAGAATCGTCTATCTCATCCACAGATGGTTGATCTGAAGTGCCCTCTTGTACTTGACTAGGAGCTCCACTCTCAAGCTCCACCTGCTCACTAACACCGTGGTCTTTATCTGCAACAATAGACTCTTTTTTCTTTTGCAACATAGAAGACTCATCAAACTTAACATCTCTGCTAATCAAAAATTTAGGTGACTTGGGTTCAACACACCATAATCTATAACCTTTCACCCCAGAAGGATACCCCAAAAATATGCATTTCAATGCCCTAGGCTCAAGTTTACCATCACTAACATGAGCATAAGCAGGACAACCAAAAACTTTCAAATCAAAATAATTAGCAGGAGTACCAAAGAATACCTCAAACGGAGTCTTCAACTCAATTGCAGTTGATGGAGACCGATTCACCAAATAACAGGCATGGTTACAAGCTTCAGCCCAAAAAGATTTATCCAAGTCAGCTTGAAAGAGCATACAACGAGCTCTTTCTAAGAGAGTCCTATTCATACGTTCTGCTACTCCATTTTGCTGTGGTGTATGACGCACAGTGCGGTGTCTCACTATGCCATTCCTTTCACAGAACTCATTAAACTGACTATCACAAAATTCCAAACCATTATCAGTTCTCAAATGCTTGATTTTCTTGCTTGTTTGATTTTCTATACAAGCCTTGAATTTCACAAATTTTGAGAATGCGTCATTCTTGTTCTTTAGAAAATACACCCATACATGACGAGAGAAGTCATCAATAAAAGTCAACATATACCGGGCACCACCCTTAGACACAACACGAGAAGGACCCCAAAGATCTGAATGAATATAATCAACAGTACCTTTCGTTTTATGGATGGCTGTACTGAACTTGACCCTACGATGCTTTCCATAGACACAATGCTCACAGAAATCAAGCTTCCCAGTTTTCTGACCACAAAGCAAATCTCGTTTGCTCAAAATAGACATCCCTGCCTCACTCATATGCCCAAGCCGCATATGCCATAATCGAGTAGTGTCTGAATCTTGATCTGACGAGGATGAAACTGATACACTACCAATAACAGTGCTACCCTGAAGCATATAGAGACCACGCGACAATTGCCCTTTAATAACAACGAGAGCACCCTTACTAACTTTTAAAACTCCACCTTCAGCTACATACTTATAGCCTTGTGAATCAAGAGTACCCAAAGATATCAAATTCTTTTTCAAATCTGGAACATGGCGAACATCTTTCAAAGTCCTAACAATACCATCATGCATCTTAATTCGGACAGTACCAATACCAATAACCTTGCAGGACATATTGTTTCCCATCAAGATAACACCCCCATCCATAGACTGATAAGAAGCAAACCAATCTCTACTGGGGCACATATGGTAAGTGCAACCCGAATCAAGAATCCAAACATCTCCAGAAGAACCAATAGATACTGATAGAACATTTTCACCATCGGAACCAGAACTATCTGCAACACCAGCGACATCATTAGTACCAGAAGACGTTGTGGCAGATTTTCCTTTACCTTTGAGTTTCGGACAATTTACTTTCCAGTGCCCTTCCTGACGGCAATAATTGCATTTATCTTTTCTTTTTCTAGATTTGGATCTAGACTTGCCTCTATTACTGCTTGTGCCTTTTTCTTGATTTATACATCTAACAAATAAACCACTGCTATTATCATTGTTACTTGTAGACACCTTTTTCTTCAACTCTCTGGAATTCAAAGCTGCTTTGACATCTTCCAAAGAAATAGTGTCTCGCCCATATAGCATAGTATCAACAAAATGCTCAAATGAATGAGGTAAAGAACATAATAGAACTAAGGCCTGATCCTCATCATCAATCTTAACACCACCATTTTTTAAATCACGAATAATTTTAGTAAATTCATCAAGATGATCATGCAAAGGTGTACCTTCTGACATTCTGAATGTATACAAACGCTGCTTCAAATATAACCGACTGGTCAAAGACTTGGTCATATACAAATTCTCCAATTTAAGCCATAACCCAGCAGGAGATTCCTCATCACCAACCTCGCGTAATACCTCATCAGACAAGGATAACTGAATTGAACTCAAAGCATTTTCCATCAATGCATCTTTTTCTTCATCAGTCAATTTTTCTGGCAATTTATCCTTGCCTTCAAGTGTCTTAACGAGCCCTTCTTTAACTAATACGGCTCGCATCTTCATACGCCATAAACTGAAATCATTTCTACCATTAAATTTCTCAATTTCATATTTCACGCCATTACGTAAAACCCAATATTAAATAAACAAGATACAACCGGAAAATATGAAACCAATCAGATAACCAGAAGCTCAAAATAAATCCAAAAGAGCAAACTTGATCAGTTCCAATAAATACCAGAATAACCCAATAGCTCTGATACCAATTTGTCAAGGAATTGGCTCTTGCGAAAGCGAATATCAGGTCCAATTTTGGTTGCACAAATTAATAATAATGGGTTACAACAAAAGTAATAAGTAGTAAGAAATTAAATGGCACACAATGATTTAAGTGGTTCAACTTTTCAATATGAAAAGTCTACTCCACTGACGACGGCACACCGAGAAAAAATCCACTAATAATCAAAATGGAGATACAAACACCAATTTCCAGAGCTTCACAAATTATACCAAATTCCAAAATCGACCCACAAAATATCCCCTCTAATTTACAGGTAATATATATAGCAAGATAAATTAACAAACTTGCTATTAAATCAAATATTACCGTACAAATGAGAGAAACACTACAAATGACAGCTGAAATGGACAGTTTTGTCCTTGGGCTGATTTTTTCTCTGCTCTCTTAGTTGGTTATTGCTCGCTTTCTTCTTCCTTGGCTGCTGCTGCTTTTCTTTCTCTGGTGGCTGCTGTTTTTCTTATGCAGAAACAAACATATATACATATATATATATATATATATATATATATATATATATATATATATATATATATATATATATATATATATATATATATATATATATATAAGGCAGCTGAGGGTTTAAGAGTATATTGGGTTTTGGGCCTAATATTGTTTTGAGCCATTATTAACAGGACTAATAATTATTCAATATTAGTTTTAAACGTATATTAGATAATACAAATTTGTGTTAAATTACGAATTTAATATTTTTTAAATTAAGTTATAATTTAATCACGTGTTTAATTTAATTTTAATAAATAAAAACGAAATTCATCCAAACTGATAATTATCTAATTGAGTTAAACAAATTATATTTGATTAATTTTTAATTTATTTAAATATATTTAAATTTTTAAATAATTATTTAATTATAAACTATTCAACTGTATAAATATTTAGTTAAAATTTATCAATTAATTAATAAAAGTTATGATAATTTTATAAAAAATAAAATAAAATTGTTATATAAAATTGTTGATTAATATTTATATTACACAAATATTTATAAAGAAATTAATAGCATATTTTATGAAAAGTTTTGTTACTCCTTAGTACTCCTTGCTCCTTAGTATGTCTTTGGATTATAATGCATTTTCTTCCTCTACATGCTAACGGCATAATATCGAGAGTTTCTTATTTGTACACAATATTAATTATATAATTTTTATTATTATAAAGAATTGTGTTTATAATTTTGATATAAATATGATAATAAGTAAAATATATCACATCTTATATCTTATTATAAAAGATAACTATAAGTATCAATATATTAAATATATTGATAATTTAATCTAATTATTTTTATATTAAATATGTCATAAATTTTAATATTTTTAATTAAAATTAGAATTTTAAAACATTTATTCATTATTCTATAATATTTTTTATAAAATTAAAAAAATTATAAATTACGTATAATTATTTTTACCATATTTTTTAATTAAAATTATTATTTTTTAAATAATAAAAAATAGGTAATTAAAAATTAATAACTAAAATCCTAAGCTAAAAAATTTCAATTTATATTATTTAACCACCTATTTATATATTTCTTTTAATTTAAAAACAAAATACCCAATCAAAAAGACTAGATCTTTGATAATAAATAAATAAATAAGTCCTGATCAAATTAAAAATAATAACTTACCCTAATTTTTGTCCATCTCTTTCCCACACCAACGCCGCCGGTCGAGAACTTAACTATTGTCGTCCTCTAAGATCCTTTGGCGCCATTGACTTTAGCCCATAATCTCCACATTCCACACTCCCGCTGTACTCCATCAGTCCATCTCCATCTCCCTCTTCTCCTGTAATATGTAAGATATCTCTCACTTTGTGATTCTTAAATTTGGGTTATTAGCTGCTTTTATGATTATTGCACTTCAAAGAAAACATCTCTCAGTTTCATTTAAGATTAAGATTACATTTGGGACATTGGTTTGTTGTTTTCGGTACTCTGCTTGGTTGGCTTGTAATCATAGGTAATGTATGTAATTGGGCTTTTAGTAATGGGTTACCTTTTCATATTTTTGGTCAGAAATGCAATAACAATTACAATTTATAATTATGTATCTATTATTTTAATTTAAGAGAATTGAAGATTATATTTTATGATATGAATGTTTAAATTTTGAACACAAATAATTTCAGTTATATAAAGGGATGTTTTCTACTGATTCTACCAAGAAGTTATCTTTCACTCGCTGCATTCATGATGGAGACTTGGTTATTGTTTATGAGAGACATGACAACATGAAAGCAGTAAAAATATGTGAGGATGCGGCATTCCAGAATCGATATGGCATGTTTAAACATTCAGACTGGATTGGTAAACCCTTTGGTACCAAGGTGTTTAGCAACAAGAATGGATTTGTTTACTTGTTAGCTCCAACTCCTGAACTTTGGACTCTGGTTCTAAGCCACAGAACTCAGATTCTCTATATTGCGGATATTAGCTTCCTGATCACATATTTGGAAATAGTGCCTGGATGTGTGGTTCTTGAGTCTGGAACTGGAAGTGGATCTTTGACTACAGCACTTGCAAGGGCCATAGCTCCCAAAGGACATGTTTATACATTTGATTTCCATGACCAAAGGGCAGCCTCAGCTAGGTAAGAGTGAAGCTCACTACTTGATGGTTACCTACTTTCTATAAAAGTTATGTTATTGTGTTTTATATTATGGTTTATATTGTGTGAATTAAAGCTATTTTTCATAAGTATATACTTCAAGATCAGTATGGAAATTGTGGTATATAAATAATTTATTCATTATAATATTATTTTAATGGTTTCAAGATTTATGTCACCAAATTTGAAACAGTTCATTTACTTAGTAGTTTGTGTTAGCTTATGTAAATTTTAAAACTCTACAAATAATAGAATTGAGGAGGAGAGAATTAATTTCCTAAACATTTTGTAAGATTGACTTAAACCCTTTTTTTGGTCAAGGACCAACATGCTCTATTGTAATTGTATAAAACTTGAGAAAAGTGTACCCAATCTAAGTAATGTCTTTTAAAGTATATGCCAATGCTGACATGACATTCTATCTCTATAGGGACGATTTTGAGAAAACAGGATTGAGCAACTTGATCACCGTGGGAGTTAGAGATATTCAGGGTGAAGGATTTCCAGATGAGTTCTCTGGGATGGTTGATTCTGTCTTCCTCGACCTACCTCAACCATGGTTGGCCATTCCTTCAGCTGGTAAAATGTTGAAACCTGATGGGATCTTGTGCTCCTTTTCTCCATGTATTGAGCAGGTTCAAAGAGCATGTGAAGCTCTCAGGTTAAATTTTACAGGTTGGTTTTCTTGCAGTGAACTCCTTAGTCCTTAATGCCTTTTGTTCTGCAAGCACTTTTTGGTTGTTATATTTGTATATATCCCTTCAAATCTTTATACGAAATTTGAGATTGTGCAATTAAGTGCTTATTTGCAAATGTCAAGTCTTTGCATCTTATGATTCTAATAGATATAAGGACATTTGAAGTGCTTCTCCGCACATACGAAATTCAAGAAGGGAAAATAGACTGCAGCGAAGGTGATGAACGTGTGCCCCTTGGGTTTCGTCCGTGCAAGAGACGGCAGCGATCTAGTGAAGCAAGCAACATTCAAGAATCTCCAAGTTCTCCTGTAGTCATGGCTAGACCATGCAGTGAAGCTAAAGGTCACACTGGTTATTTGACGTTTGGAAGACTAAAATGCCTTTAGTAAACAAATGCAGGTCCATTTTTATAGCCAGGAGAGTAACCAAGAACCCTATTCATTCAAAAAATGTGTATGTCTTGATGGCTATTTATTGAGCTCCGAATTTTAGAAATTGTTTGTCCGCACTTTAGTGTACAGACTGTAGAATGTGAGAGAATTATGCTGGCCTAATTTGCCAATTATATGGGAAACATAATCAACTTGTACTTGTTCCTCTCTTTGCTCACCCCTAAACTTTCGATGTGGGTGCTGCTAATCATGATTCTAAACATTAAAAGTAAATAGCTCGGGACGTGAATACTATAGGTGAGGTTTTGAGTCACCAGTGTGGATATTCCAATGTAAAATGACGTTTTTATTTTATTTTATAAGGATTGCAAGCATTCACGGAATGTGATATGTGCAGGAAACGAGTATACTGTCCAAATGGTGTGATTTCAATGTCATGAGCTTGCTGCAAACCTGTTTCTTTCTTCCTTTTTCCTCTTTAAAATTGATTTTTTCCCTCTGTGGAATGTTTACTTTAGTTGCACTTTTATGCATTGGATGAAAAAATTTCTTCAATGTAGTTTTATTACGGAGATCATTTGCGAAAATAGGAACTCCTACAAGTATGATTTATATATGAATTTGCTTTTAAGTGCCTATGGAATAAAGAAATAAGAAATTAATTGTATAGTATGCCAAGGAGCCAGGAAACTCTACTGTACTTATTTTTATAAAAACAAGTTCATTCCCCCTTTTTAATAAAAAAAGCACCAAGTCTCTTTTCTTATTAAACAATAAAAATATTACACTGTCAAAATTCGAACATAGATCCACCATATTAGAGGTGAAAAACCATTCTAATTGGACCATAAATTAATCCTAAACAATTCTATTTCCTTCTTAGGGTTAGGGTTTATATAAATTAGTATTTGTAAGAGCACTAGTAATTTTGCTGTGTTTTGCTCATTTTGAGTAGTACGCAATACATTAGAATGAATATACACACACGTATATTTTAAAAAAAAATGTAATTTGACAACACATTTAAACCATCTTGCTCTGCCATTTGGGAGAGATCTAACCACCGGGCCACTCCAGAGGTTCAACGAGCACATTAGATAATAAAATCCAATCGTAAATAAGTTTCTTTGTCATTTATCATAAATAAGCTTACAAATTACAATTCCTATAATTTTAAATTCACAAAATGCTAATACTTGTTAAGTGGGTCTTCATATAAGCCCTATCCTTCCTACCCAAAAAAAAAAAACATCGAAGTACACCAAAAATGCATTACACCACCATCAAACTGCAAGACCCTTTGCTTTGCAGTTTGCATAAGCAACCTTCGTTTTGGTTACAACAAGTATAAAAACGATCAAAAAGCAACAGAAACAGGTATCCAAACATTTTAAGGGGAACTATATGGACCCTTCACTCCTGCCTCTTACATGCCGTGTTAGTCTTGTATCATTCCTTCCTCAGCTTCTTCACCAAAGCTAGAAGACTACGGTCCATCATTGCCTCCAGCTACAGAACTTTTGTTACGAGGTGGTGATAACCGACCTCGTTCCATCATTAACTGGTGGAAACTTCTGCTGCCATCATCCAAACCAGAACCTCTCTCAGGGCTTCGGCTGCGCCTGCGGCCCCTGTTATTCATCCCGCAAGAATCCATATCAAACTTGAGTAACTCCCCCGATCAGCTCTGTACCACAACCCCACAAAATAAGATTGTTACAATCACTTTATAGTGTATTAGTGCCCAAGATAGCATTAAAAAAAAACTACATAGCAGACAGCAGCAGATTTTTTTCAAAGAAATCCAGATAATCATATCCCAAGATGGAAAGTGAAAAAATTTCAAATTTATGTCTGAGCATAAAAGATGAGAACCATAAGTATATTTGAACAGGAAGCAGAGTTTATCAAAATAAACAAATAAGCAGAGAAACCAACCAAGAGAAATAGGCAAGTTTAAGCTTCACTAAAAAAAAGCTACATGAGGTACTAATAAGAAAGATGATGTGTGTAAGCACAAGACTTGTACCTAGCACGTGTCCCTGAATCATAGCTACCTCCAGTTATTTCTGGTCTGCTTGAATAGGAAGAACTTCCACCATAACTTGACTCGTAGCGTCCACCACGTCCCCCATCAGGACCACCAGCACCAGAGCCCCAACGTCTGAACCTACTCATTCCACCACCATGAGAGGCCATATCACGAATTTCTGGGGGCACTTTCTGGTTAGCCTCTTCTAAAACTTTGATGAGATCAAATGCATACTTTGCATCCCGATCTCCAAAGAATGTGTGAGCTACTCCAGTGGCACTTGCCCTTCCAGTCCTCCCAATCCTATGTACATAATCTTCCACTCCTGTGGGGAAGTCATAGTTGATAACCACTCTGTAAGATAAAAATTACAGCTGTAGTTAATGCAACAATTTCATATCAAATATTCTTAAAAAAACAAAAAAAAAATTGTAGGAATCAAACCAACAGTTAATGGAGGACGGGAAGGAGAAATGGGATTCACACATATAAAGTCACTAAAATGGGAATTACACATAAAGTCACTATCAAATATTAGTATGCAGAAGAAACCTCACTACAACTATTGTGGCCAATTAAGAACTGAAGCGGCTCAATTAGGTAAGATAAGGTCGCCTAAGAATAGGGAGCTTATGACAGCTATCTCATTTAAATAAGAGGCTATCTGAATTTCAAGATTAACTCTATAAAAACTGGGGGTTTGTAATTTTAGACTATACTTATTTATTCTTGTTTTGGCAACCCTTTTCAATCCTTATTCACAATTAGAACACATCAAATACCTCTGTTTAGATTACTAATGCACATTTTATTCAATTTCAACAATAACTAGTACCTATAAGCTATCCCAATTCATTGAGATTATCTTTATATTTAGACAAAAAAATGTACCAATAATATAAATAGTAGTATTTCATGTGTCACATTGGAAAATAAGGGTCAAAAGGGTATCAAAACTAGAATAAAGTTAGTCTAAAGGTACCAATTCCTAAAAAATCATAGGTAAACCACACAAGATATCCTAGATGACATTCCAAACTTCAATGCTTCATCTTGTAACTGAGTAGCCAATTCCCTTGTTGGTGACAATACCAAAATACTTGGACCCAACTGCGGGTCATTGCGGCAACGCTTGAGACGAATAAATCCTGGCATTAAGTAATCCAAAGTTTTACCCGAACCAGTTTTAGCAATGGCTACTATGTCTCTATTTTGAAGAGCAACAGGCCAAGATTGTGCCTGAATTGGTGTTGGTGAAGAAAACTGTTATATATTGCTCCTTAGTGAGAAAATTAGAAAAGTTCCACATTGGTTAGGGATGAAGATGGGTGTTGGATTTGGGGCTATAAATAAAACCCTCCTTCACCATTTGTAAACATCCCAAAGTTTGTAAATCTTCCTCTCTTTTGTAGGGGTAATTAATTAGCTCAATTTTTCCCAATTAATTGTAATTTTGGAGTTCATCCATTTGGAGATAGTAGAAGTGGTCAACGACGCCCGAGGACCTAGGTAACATTTATACCGAACCTCGTTAAATTTCTGGTGTTATTATTTTTCTGCTTTAATATTTCTGTTTCAATATCGGTTTTAGTTTATTTTAATATTATATTTCCAATAGCATTATTTTTTCGGGTTAGTTTGAGTTCTATTCATTTAAATCATAAGTGAATAGTAACTACTTAGAATAGGAAAAATATACCCGATTTTTCCAACAATTGGTATCAGAGCCGAAGGTTTTCTACCTAGGCATTTTTTTGTATTCTGTTTGTTTGCTATTGGAATATAGTTGCTAGTTATTGTAATTTGAAGAAATGGCGGAAGAAAAATTTCTTTCAAACAAAGGCCAGTCATCCACGTCAAGCAGAACTATGGTGATGAATGCAAGGTTCGAGGTGGAGAAGTTTGATGGAACCGGTCATTTCGGCATGTGGCAAGGCAAAATTTTAGACGCTCTGTTTCAATAAGGTCTAGACATCGCCATTGAAGAAGAGAAACCAGATGGAGTAGATGGAGTAGAGTGGAAAAATATCAACCGATTGGCATGTGGTACAATCTGTTCGTGTCTCTCAAGAGAACAAAAGTACACGTTCATGAAGGAGACACCCGCAAGTAAGTTGTGGAAGGCGTTGGAAAACAAGTTCATGAAGAAGAGTGGACAAAATCGGCTCTATTTGAAGAAGAAGTTGTTCCGGTTTGAATACCTTCCAGGTACTACAATAAACGACCACATTACTGCTTTTAATCAATTAGTAGCAGATTTGTTAAATATGTATGAAACTTTTAAAGATGAAGATTTAGCCTTGATGTTGTTAGCCTCCCTTCCTTATGAGTTTGATCATCTTATTACGAGCTTACTCATGTGTAGCTGAAAGCAATTCAGATTCAGATTTTGCATTGGTTGGTTCGTCAACGTCATCTCATCTTGGTGATTGGATTTTTGATTCAGCATGTACTTTCCATATGTCTCCTAACAAGGAGTGGTTCTTTAACTTTGAAGAACTAGACGGTGGAGTTGTTTTCATGAGTAATGATTATCCAAGCAAAGTTTTGGGAATCAGTACAATTTGTTTGAAGAATCAAGATGGTTCAACCAGGGTCTTGACAGATGTTCATTATGTTCCAGATATGAAGAAGAATCTCATTGCTGTGGGAGTTTTAGAATCAAAAGGCTTCACTGTGACCATACAAAATGGGGCATTGAAGGTTACTTCTGGAGCACTTGTGGCGATGAAAGGTGTTCGGAAGAATAACCTGTACTACTACCTTGGTAGTACGGTTATTGGGACAACATCAGTATCAATTTCAGATGAAGAAAGAGATTTAGAAACTACCAAGTTGTGGCATATGCGTTTGGGACATGTTGGTGAAAAATCTTTACAGATTCTAGTAAAGCAAGGCCTGTTAAAAGGTGCGAGAACCGGCAAGTTGGAATTTTGTGAGCATTGTGTATTGGGGAAGCAGAAAAGAGTAAGCTTTGGCACTGCTCTTCATAATACAAAGGGTATTTTGGATTACATCCATACTGATGTATGGGGGCCAACAAGAACTCCATCCATGAGTGGCAAACATTATTATGTCACTTTCGTTGATGACTTCTCCAGAAGAGTTTGGGTGTATCTCATGAAGAAAAAGGATGAAGTGTTAGGTATTTTTCTCAAGTGGAAGAAGATGATCGAGACTCAGACTGGTAAAAAGATCAAGCGTCTGAGGTCTGATAATGACACTGAGTACACAAATGATCCATTTATGAAAGTTTGTGAAGAAGAAGGGATAGTGTGACACTTCACTATTCGAAAAACACCACAACAAAACGGAGTTGCAGAACGTATGAACCGGACTTTACTGGAAAAGGTTCGATGTATGTTGTCAAATTCTGGTTTAGGCAAGCAGTATTAGGCTGAGGCTGTGACATATGCATGTCATCTCGTCAACCGTCTACCATCGTCTGCTCTTGAAGGCAAAACGCCTATGGAGGTATGGTCTGGAAAACCTGCTAGAGATTACGATTTCTTACATGTGTTTGGTTCAATTGCATACTACCGTATATGAGAATCAAAGTTGGACCCAAGAGCCAAGAAAGCCATTTTTTTGGGGATCCCTTCTGGTTCTAAGGGATATCGACTATGGTGCCTTGAAACGAAAAAGATAATCTTTAGCAGAGATGTTACTTTTGATGAATCTGCATTGTTGAGAAAGGTAACTAAGAAGATTGATGGCACTTTAGAGCAGGTAGAGCAAACTCCGAAACAAGTGGAGTTTGAAAGCAAAATTGTTAATCCAATTAGTGAAGATAAGACAGAAGTTGATCCTCCGTTGACAGAAGATGAATCAGATGAAGAGGTTTTAACCCAAGAACCTCTACAGCAACAAGAAGAAACTGCAGTTGATAGGCCACGATGACAAAATGTCAAGGTACCTGCTCGATACAAGGATTTTGAAGACCTACCTGCTCAGTTTAAGAATACGGTGGCCTGTGCACTTTCAATTGTGCACGATGATGTTCCTTCCATATATAAAGAAGCAATCAGAAGCCCTGAAGTTGAAAGATGGAAGGAAGCCATGGATGAAGAACTTTTGTCCCTTCAGAAGAATAAAACATGGAAGTTGACACAACTACCTAAAGGCAAGAAGGCAATTGGATGCAAATGGGTGTATGCAAAGAAAGATGAATTTCCTAACAAAGATGGTATTATTCTGAGGCAAGGTTAGTGGCTAAGGGCTACGCTCAGAAGGAGGGAATCGATTATAATGACGTATTTTCTCCAGTTGTAAAACATTCTTCCATTAGAATTTTGTTGGCCTTGGTAGCACAATTTGATTTGGAACTAGTTCAACTTGATGTGAAAACTGCGTTTCTACACGGTGACTTAGAAGAGGAAATCTATATGTCTCAGCCAGAAGGGTTTATTGTTGCTGGTAAAGAGAATTAGGTTTGTAAGCTGAACAAATCATTGTATGGATTGAAGCAATCTCCAAGGCAGTGGTACAAACGATTTGATCAGTTTATGTTGCAACAAAAGTATACCAGAAGCACACACGATCATTGTGTGTATTTTCAAGCTTCTGAAAATGAAGTCTTTCGTCTATCTCCTATCAGACGTCGATGATATGTTGATTGCATTGAAGAGTCAAATAGAAATTGAGAAGTTGAAGGCTCAACTAAGTCGAGTTCGAGATGAAAGATTTGGGAGAAGCGAAGATTCTTGGTATGGAGATAAGTAGAGACGGGAAGAAGGGAAGCTTAGTTTGACCCGAGCCAATATTTGAAGCGGATACTACAACGTTTTGGTATGAATGAACAGACAAAACACCGTAAGTACTCCGCTAGTTCCTCAATTCAAGCTTAGTGCTCAATTATCTCCTCGAGAATGATGCGGAAACGAGAATATATGGCAAAAGTACCATATGCAAATGCGGTTGGTAGCTTGATGTATGCAATGGTGTGTCTGAGACCGACATTTCACATGCGGTTGGTCTTTGTAGCAGTACGTACGTGATCCTGGTAAAGGACATTGGTTGGCTGTGAAATGGATTCTACGGTATATTATAAATACTGTAAATGTTTGTTTAGTATTTCAGCAGGATAATACCATTGATCAATGTGCAGTCGGATATTGTGATTCTGACTATGCAGGAGATTTAGATAAGCGTCGGTCAACTATCGGTTATGTGTTTACTCTTGCTAGAGCACCAGTCAGTTGGAAGTCTACCTTACAGTCCACAGTTGTTTTGTCTACTACAGAGGCAGAGTATATGGCAGTTACAGAGGCTGTGAAGGAAGCTATTTGGTTACGAGGTTTGCTTGAAGACTTGGGAGTTGGTCAAAAACATATTAAGGTGTTTTGTGATAGTCAGAGTGCTATTCATTTAGCAAAGAACCAAGTCTACTATGCACGTACAAAGCACATTGACGTTCGTTATCATTTCGTGCAAAAGATTATTGAAGAAGGTGGAGTACTAGTTCAGAAGATTAGTACGACAGAAAATCCCGCAGATATGATGACCAAGGTGGTAACAGCAATCAAGTTCAAACATTGTCTGGACTTGATTAACATCCTACAAATCTGAATTGGCGCTGGCGTCGTTGATCTAGCAATTGAAGAAATCATTTAAAACCACTAAGTCGCTAAGGTGGAGATTTGTTATATATTGCTCCTTAGTGAGAAAATTAGAAAAATCCCACATTGGTTAGGAATGAAGATGGGTGTTGGATTTGGGCTATAAATAAAGCCCTCTTTTACCATTTGTAAACATCACAAAGTTTGTAAATCTTCCTCTCTTTTGTAAAGGTAATTGATTAGCTCAATTTTGCCCAATTAGTTGTAATTTTGGAGTTCATCCATTTGGAGATAGTGTAAGTTGTCAACGACGCCCGAGGAACTAGGTAACATTTATACCGAATCTCGTTAAATTTCTGGTGTTATTATTTTTCTGCTTTAACATTTCTGTTTCAATATCTGTTTTAGTTTATTTTAGCATTATATTTCCAATAGCATTATTTTGTCGGGTTAGTTTGAGTTCTATTCATTTAAATCATAAGTGAATAGTAACTACTTAAAATAGGAAAAATATAACCGATTTTCTCAACAAAAACCCTACATTATATACCTGGAAAAGCAAAATTCCAGCAGCACTATAAGCAGCAGAACTGACTGCAAGATTTGTGTTCTCTTTTGGGATTGGACTTCTAGAAGATGAGTAATGCCAGAAGGAGCATCATCTCCCCCGTTGCAGGTGATCAATGCTTGCATATGCAAGCTGCAGCAGGAGGAGGCCTCTTCTTTCATTCAGAACGTGTGGCACCAGATTCTGAATGTGAAAAAAATGGTGAGAAGCCAGCTACAAATGGAATGGAGGAAAACTGTTAAAATGACTACTCAAACCCCTAATTAAAACATCACGTGCAAATCACATTTTTTTAATATTAAAATAATAAGTTACAGTAAAAAATTGGACCTATGTGTTTTTCATTTTAACATTTTAGGTACTGAAAGTTGAAAGATTTGAAAGTTGTGTTACTACATCCATTCTTCCGTATACCCTTTTTCAAATCAATAATTTTGAAAAGATTACACAAATAATCATAACATAATTCTAAACAACAAAAATTATATTGTTTTCATGAACTCTAGGGGTAAGGGATACGAGCAGTTCTTTTTGTTATTATCAGTGTTCAATCATTAGGAATGAGTACCCAATAATCCCCGAGTCTTCCTCCCTAGGTAGTATCCCTTACAAACGCTTTCACCTCAGAACCTAATGAATATAGCTTACATTGTTACTCAGCACGCGTAGAAACCAGAGGCCCTGCTTTGCTTGATCCCTAAAAACAGAATTATTGACATGGTAACTCTAAGTCCCTTTACCCCTGGGCATCTTTACGGATTGGGCATAAGTAATAGAATTCAAGAACAAAATAGGAAAGAGGCGGCACTGATAATTTTCCTGTTAACAGAATAGCAAGTACTTCAAAAAATAAAGCTTACCATAACCCAAGTATTATTATTATGATTTATGACAAGAACAATGCGAAAACTAGTGGTTAGAAAAAGTTTAAGGCCATATTGTAAAGTTAGAAAAGCTCTTTTTATAAAGTTAAAAAAACATTATCGGCTCGATAATATAAAAAGAGGACAACAAACCCAATATTCTCTATACATGTCCAACCAATATGCATGGGACTATCCAATTATATAATATAAAGATCTTTCCATATGCATTATATAGATGCTAACTGGTATTTAGAGCTTTTTACTATGTCATCATGTGTGTTATTTTTATTGGGTTCTATTTATGTACACAAGCTTCTTATTGGATGCCACGATTGCTTTAATAGTTTTGCCATTTTCCAAGTCATGCTTTTCGTAGAAAAAAGCTCATGTACGAACCTCTAGCTGAGTATATGAAAAGATGGACCTAACTCTTACTCTTACTCTTTTACTCTTACTCTTACTCTTACCTACCTTTTTAATACATATAGGAAGGATAAAAAATAAAAAAAAATAATTTTAAGATGCATTGTTAATCAAAAATTTAACTTGATTTCTATATAAAAGTGATATCATAATAATAATTAAAATAATACGAAAAAAAGAGGATTTTTAAAAATAAAAAGATTAAATTATTAAAAGAAAAATTAAACTACTATTCCCTCCACTTCTGTTACCTTACACGAAATCCAAAAAGCTAATCTTAGAGTGCAGTACTGGGCCATGTTTTGAGAAGCAAAAGGGAATCAATCACTTTGGAAAAAAGAAAGGGAGATTTTTCCAGCCTAGAACGACAACCATAATATCAATACCAATATCAGTGAACTTAACAACTAAGTATATGACAAATTCTTTTTATTAAACTAAGTATATGATAATTACGAAAGTAATCATCATGTATTAATAATCATTCTCTACTTAAATGGGAAAAAAGTTAAGATCATTCTCTACTTAAATGGGAAAAAAGTTAAGATCATTCTCTACTTAAAAGAAATCCATAACAAGTATAGTGGGCTTAAATCATCCATGTATTATTAATAATAGAATAGCTATAAAATTACTTAAAAGTGACCAATGAATAAAGTTTCATCAATCAATCAGAGTATCATAAAAATGGTCAAGAAAATACCGTATCATAAGCTGTCCTCTCAACTCTCAATATATATATATCCTATTGATTCATGGACTCAAAGCCATTTGGGTTGAAGAAATAACACAAAAATTATCAACTCCAACAGACAATTAAACACCAATATTTGCAGCATTTAAGTGCAAATCTTTCTTTTTAAAATAAAATAAGATAAAATCAGGTGCTTTAAACGTAAATATAACACACAAATATACATGCATAATTAATGATGCATTTCGGGTCGTGCTATTCACAGAAACTCTTACATTTTACTCGATGGATTTATATCTAATCGTTTTTATCCAATTATTTGAGGTCAAAATGAGCATAGTTCCCCAAATTTTAGTTAGCATTGTAAATAATTTTATAACAATCTTAAATCTTAATAATATATAAGTGTCGGTTTTTAATTGAATATATACTTATTATATTTATTAATAATATTGTATTAGATTTTTTTTTTCTTTTAAAATAATTAATAACTACAACTCACACGTTAACTTGAGAGGAATTATTTAATTAGTATTTTGATAGATTTTTGAGAGAGTTATGAATTTAAATTTTTTAATCTACTTTTAAGAATCTTGTTAGATTTTGATAAAATTTCGTACTTTGTTGAGGAAATAAGGGTAAAATATTATGTATTTAAATTGATAATAGTTAAAACAAATAATAAAGAGTTAAAGATTGTGATGGAGAAAAGAGATAAAAGTAAAAATAATTGAAAATCATTCTATATGTTTAGGGTACAACAAAGAATGAGTATACATTTTTTTAAAAAACTTAGTTTTAACTAAAAAAATCTTAAAAAATTGTGAGTTTTTTAAATACACGTATATTTTTAAAAGTTTCTATAAATTTATAATTGAATATCCCTAAACTTTATAGACTGTTAATTTTTTTTTTATAAAAACCTAATTAAATACACTTTTAAATTTTTAAAGAATATTCAAAAATCATACTTGAAAACACTTGAATATTAAAACTTTATACAAATCATTAAAATTCTTAATTGAGTATAATTATATGAGATTCCAACCAAACCTTCGGTCCCAGCTCAATATCGAAGTATGTATATTCTTTACGAGTGTTCCCAATCTTTCAAAAGTAATATTAAAGATGATATTTTGATTTTAACATAACTAAAAAATAACTATTAATTAATACATTTTTCTAATATGTTTAAAATCAAATGTATGTTTTATTTTAATATAACCTTTTAATTTTTCATATATTTAAATATTAAATTATTTATAATATTAAACTGATAAAATAAATAAATATAAAAAATTTATATTCTTATTTTATTATATATATCAGAAAATTAGAAAAATAAATAATGCACATAAATACTTTTAAAAAATATGCACATACTTATTAGTTAATAAAATAAAATTAAAATACATATAATAAATGAAATTTTTAATTTTTAATTTACTCCAAATAACACGGACTAAAATGATTCCTTTTATTTTTTTTAATTATATATAAATAGTTAGAGTTTAATTTTACTTAAATTTAATGGTATATAACACCATATGTAATTATAAAAATAGATAAATATTTTCAGCTTTAACATTTATAGTAAATTAATATAACACTTGAAATAATTTGTAAAAACATAAATAATTGGGAAATAATTTATACAAAAACATAATAGATTAATTAACCTAGTTTAAATTATGATAAACTCAATTTAGATAAACTATTCAATTAACATAAACACATAAAAAACCAATTTTTTTTAATTTTTATAAAACATAGTAAAAAATTTAATTTAAAATATTTTATATAGATCTAATTAATAAATATCAATAATGAAAAATTTAAAAAATCAATATATATATATATATATATAAATATATTTTAAAAAAAATAATAGTAAGAGAGGGACAAAAAGATAGGATGAATGAAATAAGTCAAGAATATTGAATTAATTTTTTAAAATTATTTTTATTTAAATAAGTTTTTATAATTTATGTATTTTTTAGTGTAGATTTTTATTGTTTTAATTATAATAAATATAGTAAATAAATAAATATATTTTTTATTTTCTTATTATTTATAAAGAATATTTTAGAAATTTAACAAAAGACAAAAATATGCCAGAGATGATGAAAGGAAAAATTAAAGTTGTTATTGATACTATTCATTTGTGATAATTTGTCTAAGACATTTGAAAAGAAAAGATAAATAAATAGATTTTTTTTATTTGATTTGCCACAACGAGAATACTAACATCAATTAATTTTTTACATATTTTTTACTTATAAATCATAATTTTTATATCATATCACAACTTTTTTGAAAAATAAAAAAATAATTTAATTTTTTAAATAATATTAATGCATAATAAAATCTAAACAATTTAGATATAAAAATAGTTGCAAATTTATTTCATTCCTTCCGCCCTAACAAGTGGTCAAACATGTCCGTCACTTTAAAAAGTTGCGTAAATACCTGAACAAAAGCCAAAAGTGCATAGCAAATGCAAATGAAACCCAACAAATATTACCTGTATTTTTTCCCATTGAGCTAGTTATCCCAAAGCAAAGGAATTCGAATCTCAGCGTCAAGTCTGTCACCAACCTAAAACCAAGTAGTCTCCAAAAATCAAAATATCTTCATTTAAAGTTAAAATCACAACGGAAAACACAATGCCTCAGCAAACTCAACTTCTTAGTCTCCAATATTTCAGCAACTTACTCAGTTTCCACCTATCATATCCGTCTATCCAATTTTTAGTTATCAATAAAGACATGAGCTTTCATCAGTATCTCTCCAAATCTTTGGTCAATAAGTCTGTATGATATAGACTGGTTTTGGTTAAGGCCCCAAAAAAAAAACAAAAAAAAAACGATAATGGAGTTCCAAGAGGGTTTGATGAAAATAACAATCAAAAAACACATTGAGGGGCAGCTAGAATTCTTGAAAAGAAAAGAAACAGTGGTTGTTTCTCCAAAGCTTAAATGGGGATTCTTTCGCAGGTCTTCGTCAACAGTTTCTTCAAAAAACAGGGATGACCAAACTCCAAAAGAGCTTCTCTGTCCCATTTCTGGGTCTTTAATGGCGGACCCAGTTATTGTCTCCTCAGGCCACACCTTTGAACGGGCCTGCGTTCAAGTTTGTAAAGCTTTAAACTTTACACCAACTCTTTTGGATTCCTCAAAACCAGATTTTTCTTCTATAATCCCCAACATGGCTTTGAAAACCACCATTCTTAGCTGGTGCCGTAGTGCATCCAAAGAACCTCCAAAACCCCTCGATTTGAAATCCGCAGAGAAGCTGGTCCGTACATTCATGGCATCGCAAGAAACAAATACAATCTTCCATAATCAAAGTGAAGCTCAGAAAGCCGTAGTGCCAGAGAATGAGCTGATACAAAGAGTTCAAGAAAAACCAATACTGAATTTTAATCACGCAGCAACTGAGCTGACTCGGCGTTCAATTCACATCTACTCGAGCTCGGATGAATCTGTTGGGAGATGCGAGTCAACTCTGCCTCTGCAACTCGCAACTCGACCAAGCTGCTACTCTTCATCTTCCTCCTCAGATATCGAAACCATAAATCCTAGTTCTTGCAACAAAGAAGAGGAATTTCTGAAAAAGCTCAAAAGCCCACAAATTTTCGAAGTCGAAGAGGCTGTGGTGTCATTGAGAAAGATCACACGGACCACTGAGGAACTCAGGTCCCACCTTTGTAGTCATCGTCTATTGTCAGCCCTACGATCTCTAATCACCTCTCGGTACACTGCTGTTCAGGTGAACTCAGTCGCAGCTTTAGTCAATCTATCATTAGATAAAGGAAATAAGATAAAGATTGTACGGTCAGGTATTGTTCCACCTCTGGTTCTCGTTCTGAAGTCAGGATCACCTGAGGGGCAGGAACACGCTTCCGGTGCACTCTTCAGCTTAGCACTCGAAGATCACAATAAAACTGCCATTGGGGTATTGGGCGCTTTGCCACCATTGCTTCACTGTCTACGATCCGAAAGTGAGCGGACTCGGCACGACTCGGCTCTCGCTTTATACCACCTCACACTCGTTCAGAGTAACCGGTCCAAGTTGGTTAAACTGGGTTCGATTCCCACTCTATTAGCTATGGCGAAGTCAGGACATATGACGGGTAGAGTAATGCTCATATTGTGCAACTTGGGTTCAAGTATGGACGGGCGGGTCGCAATGTTGGATGCGGGTGCGATTGAGTGTTTGATGGGTATGTTGAAGAGTGATGAATTGGACTCGGCTTCGACTCGGGAGAGTTGTGTGGCCGCCTTGTATTCACTGAGTCATGGAGGTTTGAGGTTTAAAGGGTTGGCAATGGCAGCAGGGGCGATGGATATTTTGAGGAAAGTGGAGAGAGAAGGGAGCGAAAGGGCAAAGGAGAAAGCTAAGAAGATGTTGGAGATGATGAAAGTGAGGGTGGAAGAGGAAGAAGAGGAGGTGGATTGGGAGGCATTGCTTGACTCGGGGATAGAGAGTCGGTCTCATTCTCGGTGTAGACACGGTGGTGGTGGGTTGGGCAATTCAAGAGCTAACTCGTCCGAGTTTTGAGTACAGCAAATTTATTGTTATTTTGTTCTGATTTTGTGTTTTCTATTAACCGCCTTGGTTTGGGTTGTAATTACTGAAAATAACTTGCAAAGTAAGTGGGTTTGGTGCTTTGGCTCTCCGTTAGTCTAATGAGGCTAAGTATAAATAAATTTGGAGATACATTTCATTTAAATTAATTATTAAATATCAAGTGGTAAAATAACTTTAATGATGAAATTATTCCCTCTTTTTTCAAAGAAATTATGTCACGTGATACATAGTAAATAATGTATGTGCAATTACGTGTGCAAATTCATTTGTATTTAATATTTCTCACAGTATCTATCTTTCACCATAAATTTAAGTTAAAAACGGTGGAAGTGCTAATATGGTGACTTTTACAGGAAGGTAACACGCACGCAAAGCAGTGGTGAGTAATCTTCATTAATTAAGGAACAGTTATTTGTCTGAATCATCAATTTTTGGTGTTGGTTTGTGCATTAGTTTTTTTTTTTCCTTCTCATTTATGACCCGTTATGAGATGATATTTGGGTCCTGTTGGCATCTATCTGATGGTTGTAGTATTTGGCGCTAGTAAATTTCTATGATCTAATATAAAATTGACTTGAAATTTCGTGGCTTGCTTTGTGCTACCATTGAGTATCAATAATGATACTCGTGGTTCCAATCGGGACAGGATTTTCTAAAAACACAGTATGCTAGCATTAGGTTATGTCATGATCAAAACTATCTGTGTGCACCTTCTCTTTCAAAGTGGCGATGGTTTTTTTCTACTATGAGACTCTGTCCTTGGTTTTGGAGTTTGTAAGAACTAATATAGTTTTTGTATTTGTGATTTAGTGGGATTGATGTATAGTACAACTTTCCCCATGGAGACATACTTCAAGGTATATAATTGCAGGAACTCTGATTTTCAGTATGAAAGATGAGATTCACGTCTTTGGATGTGGGGACGAGTTATACATTGAAAAATTAACATGAGTTAATTCTCATGTTAATATTTTGAATTGGAATTCTATACCCAATAATTAGTATCAAAACTACTTGTTACAGCTGAAATTCTAATGTAAAAGTGAATCTATTTGGTTGAATATATCATTTAATTCCTAACGGAGGTTGAGTACATCATTGGATCGTAACGAAAATTTTACAATATTATTTTAGGTTCATTGGATTCATGAGGTGTGATTAAAATGTTGTGAATTTTTTGATTATTTTTTACCATATTAATCTATATTCGATCGAGTAAAAATATCTTATTAAAAACGATAAGATTAAACGGTTGGTTTTATATAAAAACATAGTTCAAGTCAAATAAAACTTTATAGATTTAGTCTAAAAGCATAATTCAAGTGGAATAAAGTTTTATGTATTTAATATAAGAGCATAATTAAGTCAAATAAAGTTTTATGTATTTGGTATAAGAGCATAATTCAAGTAAAATAAAGTTTTATGTATTTGGTATATGAGCATAATTCAAGTCAAATAAAGCTTTATGTATTTTTATCAAAGTTAAGATTATTAAATGTATGAATGAATCTTATATTAAAAAAATGATAAAAGAAAAAATTGAGTTAATAGTTAGAAATTAAAATTTCTAAGATGTTAATCTTTTAAATAGGAACCCAAGTCAAACAAGTTTAAACAATCATCCTTGCATACCTTGCCAACATGGGCTTTCTAGCTTCGTAGACAGCAAAATCCCACGTAAGTTTAAAGATTGGGGAATGCACAAAAGCCATCCAACCATAAGATTTCATTGTAATTTTTTTTAGTAATGGTTGTGGTGGATTTGATCATTTATTAACTTATTTTAAAAGTTTATATTATCTTAATGGTTTTGAAAAAATCTTAAGATAATTATAAATATTCAAAAATTAAGCTTTACATTGGTCTTATATATCTGTTTAAGGATAATTTGTTTAATAATTTTTTATCTATAATTTTTGTCAAAAAAAAATTTACCAAAAGTGTAACTTATAATTAAGAAAAAAATTTAACATGATATATATTGTTTGTATTTTGTTATTTAAAATATTTAAGTTTGTTAGAAGTTAAAGTTGTTTAATAAACACTTTAAAATATACATTATATTTTAAATCAATATAAAATAAAAAATACAAAAAAGGTTGTCAAAATTATTAAAATTTAAAAACAAATAAGAAATAAAACTTAGTTATACTTATTAAAATATATTTATCTCTCCCTCTTGAAAAGGAAAAAGGAAAATATTTATTTTGTAAGCATGTGATTCGTTTTAGATATTAAAATTTATAAAAAATGATAATTATATTAATTAATAAATATAAATATTATATATATAATAGAATTAAAATTTCTTAATAATAGAAGTATGTTGGTTCTATTACGTTAGTTTATAAAATAACAAACTTATAACTAATGCGATTATGACGTTTTTCTGAAATTTAGAACCTATCTTAAAGATTAATTAACTTATAAAAGAATGTAAACTCATTTTAATTATGTAATTTATATATTTTGATTCTGTATTTTTTTTAGATTTTATTAGTAGTATAATTTAAAAGTATAATCAATTAAGTTAAAAAGTTTAAATTGAGATTTTTCAAATAATAAAATAAAAATTATATATTTTATTAATAAAAATACATTTTAGAAAAAACACTGTTATTACTTTTTCTCCTCTCTTTTTCTATGCTTGCCTTTCTCCCTCTTTTTCTATTCTATCTCTTTTCCTTTTTACTCTTTTTCCCTCTCTCCATTTTATTGTTATTATTTTAATAATAAAAAATAAAATTAAGAGAGAAAAAAATAAGCAACAGAGGAGTAGATAGGGAGACAGAAAGAGAGAGACAAAGGAGAGAGATTGTGTTTTTATTTTTTATTTTTAATGTTTTTATTAATAAAATATATAATTATTATTTTATTTTTATAAAAATTAAACTTAATTAATTATGTTTTTAAATTAATTAATTTAAAAAAAATGATAGATTTAAAATAAACAAAACTATAATTAGAAAGATTTACCTTAGAAACTATAGTGAAATAAGCAACTGTCATAGAAAAATTTTCAAAGGTGGGGTAAGTTTACGAATAAGATGTGTAATATTAAATCTAAAAATTGAGTCAGTAAAAGCACATTCTAATCCAAAAGAATTGATCTAGACACAAATTACGTAACTAATGTACTAATAGACGAGGATTTTAATTAAAATGAATAGGGGTAAAGTTTGATTTGATAAATTGAGAATCCACCAATATATCTGTTTAAATATTGATATTAAAGTTATTTCTAATTTTTGAAATAAACACCATTTTTTTAAAGTAATTCTAGTTCAGAAAAGACATTTTCAAATAAAACAATCTATAAACTTAGCTAAAACATTTAGAAAATAATGATATTGAACATACTTCCCTGAAAAGATTTGTCCAAAGCTTTTAGGAGTGTTTTAAAATAACCTAAGTAGTTTTTGCAAGTATTATTCCGTTAAATTCTCAAATTTCTTAAATCTCAATCCATGATAATCTTTAGGTAAGTAAATTTTGTTTCAATAAACAAAAGCTAAAATGTTCTTCTATTTAAATTTTTTATCCATTAAAATTTTCTTACAATAAAAATAAATGCTAATTAATAAACCTAAGTTACTCGTGTAACATATAAAAATATTTTAGAGTACAAATTTGAGGATAGTTGTTCGATTTGTATAGGATATAAGTTTTTTTTTTCTTTCAATCATCTAAACAAGCTTTTAATCTGTATAAAAGTCTATAAAAAATGTTTCTTTTTCCGACCAATGGGTAGATGATGATCCAAATAAGTTATTAGAGTATATTTTTCAAATATGAGGATAGTAGTGCAAATACGTTGTTTAAAAGAATTTGAAACATTATTAGAAAAAAACAAAGTAAATTTTTAAAAATGTATAGGTTGTTCAGACCAAAGATAATAATGATATAGAATTTGCTAAACGTTTATTGCTTCTAAAATATTTTTCTTTTAAAAAATCACAATATCACCTGCATAGAGAAAAATGAGAAATTGGTGGAATATTTCTTGTAATTTTAAGGCATAATGGTATTAATTATAGAATATTTTATTATTATTTTAAACTCGTTATTTTATAAAATAAAAAAAGTAAATCTTTAAATATAAAAATTTTATTTACTTTTATAATAACTAAAAAATTAATGTTAAAATTTTGTATAAATTGTTTCGTAAAAATAATCTTAAAATATATATTTAATTAATTTTTTAATTTAATGATAAATAAATATATAATATTAACTATTTTATAAGTAATAGAATATAAATACAATATAAACACGATTGACTTAATAAGATATTGATAATAGACATAAATTTATTGAATTTAATAAGCATTATTTACTTAAAAGTAAATTATATTAATTGGTTATTATTTTATAATTAATATAAAATATGATATAATCTTAGCATAAAAATTATTACTTCAAAAAATTATATTTTTTTAAGGAAATCGATCAAATAATTAATACTTGAATAATATTAACTATGCATTATATAAAATAAGTATTCGTAAAAATATATTTATTATATAGACATTAAACGAAAATATGATATGATTACAACTGAGTTGATAAAATACTCATTAAATGAGTAATTATTAACGGTATGAATTATTATCATAAAAATAATTATATTATATAAAGTAACTATTCATAAAATTTATTTATTATATGAACATTTTAGTATTTATTAATGTAAAAACTAACAAAAAAATAATATATTAATGATATGAATATTTTGATTTATCTATTTAAAAAATATAAAAAAACAATGTAGCATATATAGAGACTTTTATACATAGAATGTATAAATTATATAATTATAATATTTTAATATTTATTAATGTACAAGATAAAAAAATAAAATCATAAAAAAATTATTCATAAAAAATATATTTATTATATGAATATTTTAATATTTATTGGTGTAAAAATAATAATAAAATTTATATTTATTATACAAATATTTTGATATATATTGGTATAAAAAATTAACAAAACTAAAGAAAAAAACATTGTGGTCGATAACAATTGTATATATATATATATATATATATAAGTCGAAGTATTCGTTAATTATATTATTTTTAATATAAATTTATTTTAAATTTATATCTTTTAAATAAAATATATATATTTATTATATTTAAAAAAATGAAATAAATCTATTTTATAAAAATAATATATTTATATAGTTATAATAATTAATTTATGATATTTTTTTAAATTTGTAATATGACATCTAATAAAGATATTAAGATATATTTTCGTCATATATATATAAAATTAAAAATATATTTTTAATTTTCCATTTATCCAAACTTATACAAGAAAAGTTAACTATATAAATTATATTATTTAAATTTTAATAAGTGTTAATATTATTTAAAAAAATTAATATTTTTATAATTTTTAAAATAATTATAATATATAATATGATATAAAAATTATGAATAAAAAATTTGTCATCTCATTTTTATATTGGGCCCGTTTATATTGTGTTAAAATCTAACCACTTGCAGAGTGGAAGCCTTTTCAGCTTTTACTGTCGGTACTATGTACTAGTATCTCATGGCTAGCTGTATCCTTCTGTTCGATTAAAACACTTTATCTAACGAAAAATTATTGATCTGCCGTAGAACTTGTTCAGCCATTAATCTTTTTGAGAAAGAAAAAAAAACTAAATATATATATATATATGTATGTATGTATGTGTGTGTTGTATTAAGTCATTGGAAGGCTACTAATGATGTCTATGGAGAGTAGCTTTCCTTAAAATACAAGAATCAATGATCTCGCTCGTATGATGAAATGAGTCCATTACATTTACTCATAAAATTGGAAACAAGGAAATAATAATAATAATAATAACTTTGTAATAAACTAAATGGGAAATTGGGGACACATTTACTGATAAGAGATGGGAAAGATTAATTTGAGTAGACAGAGTTCTTGGGACATGTGGATTGAAACTAGTGTATAAATTTTTGACAGCAAACAAAATTATTTAAGTATCTGATTGGTATTATTGATCTGGAAAGAAGCTGGCAAGCACAATATTTTAACTTAAACCAAGTTGCAATTTAATTCTAGTTTTTAATGACTCTGTCCTCCTCCTTTCTTCACTATTTATACTAAGTCATACAACCTCTCATACCTACTTAACTCTCTTTACTTCTTCAAGCTTATGCTATACAACCATGGCTTCCAAAGCTATGTTCCTCCTCCTTCTATTCACTATTTTCTCACTTACTTCAAGGGTATGAACCACTCGCTCTCTTATCACATGGGCATTTTCCACTTTATTTTATGTTTTTTGGTTAAATAATATAGTTTGCTAACTTGTACTTAAATCTTTTTTTTTTGTAGGTGTTATCTCAAGATGAAGAACTGAAAGCAAAGGTAAACACATATTTGACCGTCAAACAACTATGAGAAGCTAACTCATAGTATAGATTTTGGTTATTTTTTTATTTTTATAACTGGTATAGATTTTGTTTGGTTCATGATACGCCATTTTTTATTTTAGTTGTAATATTAGTTCATTTCCATTAATTCTATTTAATTGGCCTGCAAATGGAGGAGCCTTGGGGCTAACTTTAAGGTTTTACTATGAAAACAGGTTGCTTATGCCAAAGTTGCAGTACCAGCAGCTGCCCCATCACCACCTGTCAAGCCACCAACACTAGCTCCTCCGGTCAAGCCACCAACACTAGCTCCTCCGGTCAAGCCACCAACCCCAGCTCCTCCTGTCAAGCCGCCAACACCAGCTCCTCCTGTCAAGCCACCAACACTAGCTCCTCCGGTCAAGCCACCACCTCTGGCACCACCTACTACCACACCAATGCCTCCTGTGAGATCCAAAGAAGGTAAATCAACTGTGATTATAAGCAGAAAATAACAAAAATGTGTCTTACATGGGTTTGTCCGTATAATTGTATTTTCCCAAGTTTGGTTTCTGATTTTAAGTGTTGTTTTTGTGTGTGTGTTAGATTGTATTCCCTTGTGCCAAAAGAGGTGTCAAAATCATTCAAGATTGAATCTATGCATGAGAGCATGCACCACTTGTTGTGACAGATGCAAATGTGTTCCACCAGGAACTTACGGAAACAGGGAAAAATGTGGCAAGTGTTATACTGAGATGAGAACCCATGGCAACAAACCCAAGTGCCCTTAATTTTAATTTGCCTTTTAATTTTTTGTTAATTACTTTCTTTCTCTAGATGTTTATCTTGATTATTAGGGTTTAGGGTCTTATATTTAAGAGAGAAAGGAAAGGAAATAAATGAATTTCCATTTGACTTTTGGACCACTTGCAGCTGATACTCTTTAATGGAACAATTAATGTATGGTTAAGTCTATTTTAAGAATGTATTTTTTTGGCCTTTGTCGGTATGAGAGCCTGCCTCTGTTTAAAATTTACACTTCTCAAAACAGAACAAGCCATTTTGATAGCTATGAAGCCAGCGGTATCTTTTGGCCTTTGTCGGTACGATTTAAAAGGATTTATAGGTTCGAGTCTTACAGTCATATGATTTTATGCATTTTCACACTAACGGAATGGGCACCGAATCAAAAAGGTCTACTACTTATACTTTGTACGATGTTTTTTGTTTTTTTGTTTTTTTATAAGGAGCTATGATATCTGTTACGAGCAACAAAACTCTAAAATTATTATATTATGGCATTATCCTCTCATTTTTCAAAAGTTTTCTCGTTTGTCACCTTCCATAATGATGGAGTAAATGTCAACTTTAGGGATATTAGCAGGATTTTATACATGAAAAAATAATTAATTAAGTGATAATTTTTTATTAGATAAAATTATATTTTTTCTTATAAAATAGAGGGAGAGTTGCTAGTAAAATTAGATGACATAATTAATTATATGTTATATTTTTGAAATGTAAAAATATATAATTTGTGTTACAGGAGAGTTAAAAATAAAATTTTATTTATGAATTAAATTATGTAGCCATATTAAGTAATTCATTGAAGCTGAAAAAGACTACTACTGTATGTATGCGTTCGGATGGTTCTCAAAAGCTTACTTTTTAACAAACAGTGTTAGTCATATTATTGGAAGTAAAGTTATTAAAGAAATTAAGGATTTATTTTTTTTTATTATTATTGATGCCCTGAAACATAGTTGAAATTCTACTTCTATTCTTCCTTTAATTCTAAAACTTTAAAATTATATTGAGGTAATTCAATTTTCTATCTGTTAGTCTCTATAATCTTCTGGATACGAGTACTTTTATGATTTTAGTTAAAACGCTTACGATGGATTTTGAGCCCTTATATTTTTATATTTTAAACAACGTTTATTCTGGGGCACTGGATCTTTGTAAATACTTTCCTTTTTTTAGAAAATTGATTCTACTATTTCCAAAGAAAAAAAAAAGTAAATTTGATATACAAAAATGTTTATGATAAAAGTATAATGAAAATTCTTAATCCACGTTGTAAGATATGAGTTTTTTTTTTATTATTAATAGTTTCTTTCACTTATTTAGTGATATATATCCATGGGGAGTTTTTCTATTCTACTTCTTACCCTCAATCTGATCATCATCAACAAGGTGATCCTCTCTCCATATTTATTCTTAATTATAACAAAATGTTTATCTATAATGATTTTGAGGGTTGAAAATTTGAATTTAAACACTTTATATTTCAAAAATTAGTAAAAAAATATTATATCAAAATTAAATAATCATTAATAAAAAACATAACTTTCTCTAAAAACAACTCTAAATATTTAAAACTTAAAATTTTCTAATAATATATAAAATGATATATAAAAGTTCATGAATTAGTACAATTTATATTTTAAAAATAAGTAAGAAATTGTTGTTTTGAATTTAAACAATTATTAACAAAATATGCATAATTTTTTATATAAAACTTGAAATAACAAAATATAAAATTTCTTAAAAATTAAACTTTTAAATATTTTTATTGATATATGAAATGAATTATAGTATTTTGTAAATTAATAAAAGCTAAATAATATTCAATAAACTCAAAATTTTAAAACAAAAAAAATTCTTATAAAATAGAATATTTAATGTTTTCAATAATATATAGATTTAATTATAAATTAATACAACTTAAGTATCAAAAGTCAATGATCATTTTTTTCGTCAACATGTTGTGTATATTTTCTAAGTCATTATGTATCTTGAAATTCTATATTTATTGAAACATTTTAATATAAATTTTATTTTATTTTATTTTAAAAATTAGTTGTTATTTTTTTATTTATTAATTTGACTAATATTAACATTTTTGTAAACTTTGTAATAATAATTAATAATTATAAATTTTTTATTCTTTCGAATTTATTAGTTTTTTAATTTAATATGTATTTGTTAAATGAGACACTGAATTATTCATGAACTCACGGGAGTTACTTATTTAAATTTATAACTTAATTGAGTTGTATTTTTTCAACCCATGAACTAAATAGACTAACTTTAAAGATTTGAGTTGGATTGAAAAGTTTATTTGATATCTTTAATTATACTCATCGAGTAAATATTGTTATTATTATCATGTTTTTCTCGTCCAATGTCTAATCGAGAAGAATTAAAGTGAATCGTAAAGAGAACCTAATAAGTTATAATCTTTATTAAAATACAATGTTTTCAATCATACAATTCTTAGGAAAAATATATTATACATATCGTCCAAAAATATGAGATTTTGTATTATATTTTAAGTTATATCTGAACCTATATTCAAAGATATATATTAGGTTATATTTTATCAATAATAACGTGAGTAATTCAAATAGTTCCATGTGTTGTTTAATGTAATGGTGAATATATGAATATAATATCAAGTGTGATAGTATATATAGATATTATATCTGAAATATAATTATTTAAATTTTAATTATTTTTTTAAAATTTAATTGAAAAATGTAATAACGATCATAAAAACTAATTTATAAATACATATTTTGTTCACCTTAATGTTCTATCTTGCAATTAGCAATGAGCACAGGTATAAACAGAGACGTTTATTGATATAACTTTTTTTGAATTAGATTATAAAATTTGTATTTGAAATTTCTCAAAAATCATTATGATTTTAGGACGATTTTTTACCTACGTGTAATGGTTTGAGACAGTTATTAAAAACTACTCGAAAAAAACCTTTTTTCCAATTTTTTTTATAAACCATAATTATTAATTAATATAATTAATTTTTGATACGAACGGATACAATTATTAATATAACCGTACTCATTATTTCATGTTCGGTTTTTACCCAAAATCGTATCAATCTCTGAAATTTATAGGATAAAAATCAAACTGATAGTGCGGATAACCGAATCCAGAGTTTTTTTTTCATTTTTACTTGGAATACTCATCCCCACATGATGTATGCCATGCTCATAGGTCAAGTTTACGGATTTGGATATATTATTTAGTCATAAACATCTATTGAGCTTTTATGTTAGTTTTGATTTTTCTTAAATATTATCATAATGTAATACTAATAAAAGCTAGATATAACTTATAAGCATTTGTTACAACTTAAAAAAAAAAGAGAAGAGTACTTGGAGACATGGTTATAATATGGGTGGTAATTTGTATCGTAACTTGATTGATCGAATCAAATTCAAATCATAATATTCGAATAAAAAACAAATTGAATTAAACTCAGGAAAGCTTAAATAACCCAAAAAAAAATAGAGTTGGGTTTGAATGGGTTCAAACCAACTCGTTAGCTTGAAATATTTTAAAAAGAAAATTATAAACATTACAACTTACACGTTTGATTAAAAACTTAAAATTAGAGATACATATTTTCTTAATTCACAACCGACTCAATCACACTCCATCAATTCTTTGCTTCTCTAGCAACAACCTTACGTATAATATTATTTTACTCTTCTCTAGGAGTAGTCCCACGTCCATTAAAACTGGTTAAAATATTTTATGTATCACCCTAAAAATATAGTTTTTATTTGTATGATCATTGTATAGTCTTTTTTAATGCACTGAGAGAGTTTATATATATGTGATCAATTTTGAAAAAAATTATTTTGTTTCATCTTACTCATGTATTTATTTGTTTAGCGATTGAGAAAAATTCTATTGAAATTTAGAGTTTTTTATCCAAGCTATGCGTTTACATGATGGCACGAAGTCCTCTTATATTTGTATGAAAGGGGTTTGATGACGTTTACATTTCACAAATTTATTCAAAAATCGAATTCTTGCTTTAAAAATTAGTTTTATTTAGCTTATATTTGTTAGTATTTTTATTTTGTAATTAATTAGTTATTTTAATGTAATAAATGTATATGAGTAGTTGTATTATTTTTGTAGATTTTATTGTGTACGTGAGTTATTTACTTAAGGTTAATTTATTATTTGTTTCAAAAATTAATTATTGTAATATTTATTTTTTAATTTTTAGTATTTCATGATTGTTTGAATCAATAAATTTTAATCATTAAATATATATTTTTAGTTATAATTTATTTTAATTAATAAATTAAATTAAATTAATTTTAACTATTTCATTTATGTTTGATTTAAATTCAAATTTATCTTTATTGATTTAAATTAATTTATAATCACATCGTGTTATCATCAAACTCGTACGGATTTATACCCTATTACGTATCCCAAAACGCACATTACTTGTTCCCGGGCATTTCGGAGAGCATTCAAGCAAACCGTGTCTCTCGAGTCTAATGTGTCAAGCAGAAGCATATCATCCCTGCCTATGGACTTTGTAGAAGGTATCAAATGTTTTTAATTCTTTCCAATACAATTTACGCGCCTGAAAAACGTTTTCATTTTTCAGAAACGTGTTAGGTATGTTCGTGTCCCACGTACATATATATATATATTTTAAATTAGTTATAAAAGTTATAACATATAGCTTCATAATTATTAAAATATAATACTTAATATCTTATAATTATTTAAAAAATACATTCTTAGTTCCGTCGAGGGCAGTAATGTAACTAAGATTTGGATCAGATGTAACTTCAATTTAGATTAAGCTTTACCAAATGCCTTATTTAACTTTTATTTAAAAATTAAAATATCTCCTTCATATAAATTAATGCATATGACAATATGACTTATGACTTTTAACAAAGCTAATGTGATTGTTGTCATGAAAGTGCAGAAATATCAATATTCTATTTTTATATAAAATTAAACGTGAAAGATATATTAATTATTCAAACAGTTTATATATATTATATTATTAAATATAATAATAATTGTATCACTTACCTGCTAAATAATTTTTGGATATATGTTATTAAAATTTATAATATATTTAAATACTTATGTATATGAAATATATCAACTATAATCTTATAGGTCAAAAATAAAGTATATATATATATATATTTTGGTCTTGTTATGAATCGGAGATATTGATCCTCATAAAAGTTGGTAAAAAAAAAAGTCATGCAGTCTACTATATCTACTTATCTAGTTGATGTGGTTAGGTGTGCTTCCCTCGTAATAATCAAGCAGGCTTTAAATCCCTTCATCCAGTCCCCAGTTAAAAAAGAGAACTAGATATCACAAATAAAGCAACAGGATATAATTGTCCAGTAACTTAAAAACCCAGATGAGTTTATGTTTTGACTGATAAAAAAATTTACACTTCATGCGTAATAAAAATTTGCGATAAATATTATTTTCCTCGTCAAAATGAAGCAGGTTCTCATGGGGTAGGGTAAACAGTGTCTCTCAAGCAGTACAGTACGCATGTGCACGAGGGGCCGGGTCAGTCTCAGACAGGCCCATTTATTATGACAAAATCTCATATCCAAACGCAGAAGCAGCCGATAAAGATTTTTCCTCTTCAGAAAAGATGATGACTGCCATGATAAACCTAATTCGTTCGTTCTATCTACTAAAAACATACATAATATTCTTTATAAAAAATTAATATATATATATATATATATACATAAATCTATGTTCATATAATATTACCCATTCCTATCTATTAAAATTAGTGAATGATATATCATCAGCAAATATACAATATTATTCTTGCCAATATTAATTATAATATTTCTCAATTGAAAACAGAAGTTACAAAACTTACCATTTTTCTTTTTTTAAAAAAGGAAAAAAACAATTAATAATAAACTATCAATTATTTGGTCGTTTAGTTATGAAATATCGATTGCTCTGCCTTTGAAATTAAATAAAACTTCAAATTACTGCAAAAGAAAGATTCCTGGATTTTTCAGAAAATCAGAGGTTTCCTTCTTCTTCAGTATTATGTACCTATTTGAAATCTTCTGGTTGTGATGTCACATGTAATTAACAATTTCAGGGAAGGTCATATATTATTAACCCAATCCTACTAGACAAGTATCACATACCTGTAGATTGACCATAAATTAGTTAGTCTGTCTGCTTCTCTTCAATGGTGGCAGGAAAAAGTTACTTATTGCGCCTCAACTTTGAATTTTCTTTATAAATGTTATTAATATTTGAAAAAAAAAATAAATTAAAATATATTATAACAAATAATTTTTCTTACATTATCTCTTACATATTTTTTATTTTTATTATTTTTTAAATCACTCAAATATCTTTTAAAAATAATTAAAAAAATAAAAAATAAATATTAACTTATTTACTATATTTTTCATATTTAAAAAATAAAAAATACATAAAAATATAAAAACTTATTTAAAATTAAATTAAAATATAATCCTAAAAAATTAATTTAAATTTCTTCATTTCTTTAACCACTCATATCTCCTCCCCTTTCTCACTATTAATTTTTTAAAAATATTTATATTTTTTAAAAATTTTAAAGTTAATATTTATTGATGAAAAAAATTAATTAATCAATTTGTTAAATTAAAAAATATTTTACAATGTATTATACAAAATTAAAATTTATTTTTTAATATATTAACATAATTAAAAAATTATTTACCACATTCAATATATATATATATATTAATGAGTTAATTATAATTTAATTCAATTTAATATTCCATAAATATTAATTTTTTAAAATTTAATTTCAATTTTTATATTTCATAAATTAATTTAATTTGTTAATTTCTTTATTAATTTTACTTTAAATATTAAAATTAAAATTATTATATTATTTTTTATCATAGCATATTATGTAATATTTTATTAAATTTAATTAGAATTAGGCCAAACCATTTACAAAAAAATTAATCACTTTACTGTAAGTTATTTAAAATAAATAAACAATTCTTTCATTATATATAATTCAATTTATTTTCTTAATTAATAAAACACATTTATATATTTTTAAATTTTATGTACATTTATAGATTTTCCTGAGTGTTATGCTTTGTAATATATGAGTAAAATAAAAATGTAAAAATTTTATTTTTATTTCAATAATTTAATATTATTAATTATTTGATATTTTAACTTAAAATCAAATATATCCTTTTATTTTAAAAATATTATAAAAATATCATTGAATAAACATTATCTTTAATTTAAAGTGGAAGATTATCTTTGATATTTTTGAAAAGTAAAAGAAATTCGTATAAAAAAACTTAAGAATATTATTAATATTTTTTATTAGTATATTTTTCTTTTGCTAAACACCATTAGTTGCCCATAACAAAGAAAAGAATTGTATGAATGTTTTCAAACATAATTCACAAAATATGCTAAGAATTGCATGAATGTTTTCAAACATAATTAACAAAATATTTATAAATATACTTAAAATTTTATGTGATTTAATAAAAGAATAGTTAATTTTGTCGACACAATATTAATTGAATTACACAAAATTGTTCCTCTATGATCTCCATATGTACATTCTTTCATAAACTCTCCAAACACAGGAAAAAGAAACTTCAAATCACTAAACCAAAGACAAATCAGGATCAATAGGCTCCGATGTGCAATAAATGTGATAAATTAGCCACACAATTATACCAGAGGCAGACTTCTGAGGACAAAAAAACCACCCTCTCCCCCAAATCCAATGTTCTATCAGAAGTTGATGTCCTCAAGTCGACGGTGCACTATCAAGATCTTTGTTGCAGGCACCGTCTTCAGTAATCTGGCAAGGTCATAAGACCTGAAATCTTTGCCATAACACAGGCTCAAAATCCAGGGCTGCTTTCCCTTCCTGAAAACAATCAAACATCTTCACGTCACTTTAACTGAACCCAGTAAGTAGATAATAATCCCCACTCCTGTATTCTTTTTTTCATTAGAAGTTATAACCAGGAGAGTTCATTCTTATTATTTTATTTCATTAACCTTCGAGCAATTAGAATTCTCACATGAATGATTAAAATTCTTATCAGTTAACCATGCATGACAGTTGAAGAGAATAATCTGAATTAAAGAAGACAATATCAGTCTTCAGTGAACACCAATTCCCTCACAACATTCTCTCTCTAAGTTAAAAAGTTCTCATTTCTGAACATATCAGAGCAGTCATTGCCTCCCATTCCTTTATCATGGTCTAATTTACAAGAAATATATCTTAAAAAAATCCTCAAACAGATTTGTCAAGTTCAACTAATAGCCTACTTGATCGTTAATCAGGTATAAGTCATTCATGCAGATCAAACGATTGACATAACAAAGGTAATGAAATGCACGATTCAGTGAAAATACCTTGTTTCTTCTATTCATATCTGCACCATTGAGTAACAACAGTTTCACTATATCTCTATTTCTGCTTTGAACAGCAACATGTAATGGAATCTAGCCCTCCTAAAATATAACATTATAAGATTGCAATTAGAAAACCAGACCGGCTACATAAATATTGAAAAAACTTGGAACAATACTGACATTATCCGCAACATTTACATCAACTTTGTACTTGATCAATAACTTCACTGTTGCATGGCACCAACTTGAACTGCATAATGAAGTGGTGTTGCACAACCCAGCTATGGGGACAAATTTATGAGGCAGATCTTACCCCAAAAATTAAAAAGTAGAAAAGTAAGAGGTGAAACTTGTCAAATGAACTTTAAACTCACCACGTCATTGACTCGAGGACTTGCTTCTTTTCTTAAGAGGTGACTAATAACAGGTTCCTTTTTGCCTATGATTGCCATGTGAAGAGCAGTGAGACCATCCTGTCATCAGAACAGAGACAAGTTTCAGTTTTTGTCAAAGACAGTACCAGATAGGATATTTCGGAATTGAAATACATATAAAACTCACTTTATCAAAAGAATCAATATCCAACCCTTCTGCAAGTAGTTTATCCATGAAAGTAATCTGCCCTGATAGGGCAAGAGTATGAAGTGGATTCCATTTTTCCTGATTAATGAACCCACAAAAAAATCATTAAGAAAAATCAAAGGGAAGAATTGGTCTCTTAGGAGTCAAGAAACCACACATTTGACTGTCGCCACAATCTTCATGCTTAAGTTATCAGGGAAAAATATGGGAAAGCTTGCCTTCCTTGGCAAAAGACATAATCTACAAACATCGGAAGAGTTAGTAAAATATCAGAGAAACAAAAACATTCCCTACCATATGTAAACTCACCTCAATAATATGGTCAACCATAAGCGCTCCCTGTTGGATCCACCCTCCACTTTCTGGGCTTCTCTGACCCTTGATCTCTTAGCATCACTACTAAAGTGATGATAAAGATCCCTTTTCACATCAGGTCGCCCAAAGACGCCTTCATCAAAGTTTGTGATTGGGGTATCCAACACTACAACATCCTTTGACACGATTTCGTCAAACTCAAAATCATCTAAGTGTTGGGCACAGCGGGTAAAGATAAAATGAATTCAACAGAGTAGAATAATGACACCGGAAATTTAACGTGGTTCACCCTTTAATTTGGGCTAAGTCCACGGGGCAAACTCCGAAAAGTATTTCTTCCACTAATAAGATTAATGGAGTGCAAAGTGGGGCTTGATACAATAATTGAGATAAACCGAAAATAGTGTCACTTGCAGAGTGTTTCCCAAACTCCTTTATTTTGTCATCTCACTTTTAGAAAAATATCCCAATATTTTTCTAAGATAATTCTCTCCTTTTCTTACACTGACAACCTTATATTTCTTCAAAGGAAATTGTTCCTTTGGCTTTGCTTTCTTCAACAGTTTGGTGTGTTGATGTTTCTCTAAAGGCGACATTGCCTATGTTATAGGCAAGTGCATATCAATGTTAGATCACCTACCATTGTGGTTGTACCTAGAATTTGTAGTTGCCCTACCATTTGTGAATGCACTTACCATTGGTGGTACCTACAATTGGTGGTTACCCTACCATTGGTGGTTACCTGCTTTTGACTTGTGTTTTCTTCCTCTTAAATGTAGGAGGGACTCACAAATCTCCCTTACGTGAGGAGCTCGCTTAATCCGGCTGACTAAGCGGCGGTATTCAAAATTTTGTCTCGGGAGAATTTTTGTTAACGTATGTCCCGATCCATTTTCTTGTATGGATCTTCTCAAGTTGTAATAACCTTCTCCATTACATCCACCAATCCGGTGATATCTCGCGTCAATATGTTTTGATCTCGAATGAAAAGGAGGCATTCTTTCAAGATGGATATGCCCTACGACTATCACAAAATAGCTCATAATGTCTTGTTGTAACTGGCTTCTTTCGAGAACTTTTCATCCATAACAACTCTTTACATGCTTAGTTCTTTGCTATGAATTAGCTTCGGTGGTGGACAATGCAACACATTTTTGTAACTTTGATTGCCGTAATGACTCCCTCTGACAAATGTGTCGAAGTAACCTGAAGTGAATTTTGGAATCACGTATCGACCATATGCGCATCTGTGTATCCAACTAACACGGGTTTATCATTTCCAAAACATAGACATATTTTGGAAGAACCTCGAAAGATACACGAAAATCCATTTCATCATGATATTCCTTTCCAGGATTTGAAAGGAATCTTTCACAATTCCAATTGCTGAGTGATATCTGGCCGTGTGTAGCAATGGCGTACATTAGAACTTCCAAGCTGAAGCGTATGGAACCTCTTCCGTCTCTTCCTTATCTTTATGCGTAGAAGGGCTGCAGCAGAACTTGGCTTAAAGTGATTAGCAAAGGACAACTAATCGCTTTAGCCTTATTCGTATGAAATCTCGAAGTACTTTCTCGATGTACTTCTCGCGATAACCGTAATTTCTTGGCGCCTACTGTCTGCAATAATAGTCGTACCAAGAATCTGTTTTCTTCAGTCCTAAGTCTTTCATGGAAAAGGACTTACTCAAGCTGCGTTTTCAAGTTGTTGATTGGAAATATTTAGAGCTGACAATCAATATCATCCACGTAGAGCAAAGAATAATAAAATCATCATTAGAGAATTTACGCACAAAAACACAATGATGCGAAGTAGTCTTTTTGTAGCCTTGCTCCCCAATGGACTCGAACTTCTTGTACCATTGTCTTGGTACTGTTTTAAGCCGTAGAGACTTTTCTTCAATTTGCCGGACATAATCTTCTTTTCCGCACCCAGTGAAAACCCTCGGGCTGCTCCATGTATATCTCTTCTTCAGTCGCCATGTAGGAAGGCATTTTTTGACATCCGTTTGCTCAACCTCCGAGTTAAGACATGATGCTAACCCTAGCACGGTACGAATGGATGTCGTTTTCACTAGCGGAGAGAAAATCTCATCAAAGTCAACACCTTTTCTTTGGTGAATCCTTTGGCAATGACCAATCTGGCTTTGTATCGTGGTGGAACTATGTCATACGTACTTCATACGAACACCCATTTATTTTTCAAGGCATAGCACCACTTTGGGCAATTTCGTCGGCTTCCAAGGTTTTGTTCTCATGCGAGACTTCATCTCTCTTCGTGGCTTGATCCATTTTTGTTTGGATTAAGCCATCCATAGCCTCTTCATAATTCTCGGGTTCTCCCCCGTCGATGAAAGTTACATACTGCATCACGGAGGATATGAGATAGAGGGTCGTCTCATTCATCACTTCTTCTCGATTGGAACGGGAGAAGCCGCGGTGTTAGTGCTGGATAATGAACATCATTATTTTCCTCGTCTTGACCAGCCACATGAGGGCATCATCTTACTCCAGGTGGATAAACTGGTCTTCATCTACAACTTGTCTTGTAGCGATGTTGGAGGAATTAATTCGAGATCGATGAGTCACCATTGGAATTAGGAACATCTTTCTTCATTTTTTTAATATCTTGATAGTCTCATCTTCGACAAATCTGACATCTGACCCGGCTCTGCGACAAGTCTCTTTTACAATTGGATCATAAAATCTATAGCCAAATTGATCTTGACCATAGCCTTGATAAAAATACTGCTTGTCTTGTTTTGGCATCAAGTTTGGATCTCGTCGCAGGGATATGAACAAATGCTTTATGACCAAACACTTTCGCGAGATGATCATAGGAAACATCCTTTCACTGACCACACTTTATTTGGGAACATCCATCTTGAGAGAAGTACAAGGTGAAAGATTCAACCACATGTCTGGCCATGAGTATGGTTTCACCCCGAAAAATTTTAGGCAACTTGCATGTGAGAGTAGACATCTAACTCTCTCCATCAAAGTTCTATTCATCTACTCGGCTAAGCCATTCAAGCTGCGGTGTCTTTGGAGGTGTCATCGATGCCGAATACCATGCTTTTTGCAATAAGCATGGAAAGGTCTGATGTATTCTCCACGTATGCGTGGGATGCAACTTTAGCTTAACTTTCCGATCTGTCTCTCCGAGGCATGAAATTCTTTGAAGACATCTAGCGCGATCCTTTGTCTTTAGAAGATATACCACGTCTTCCTTGAATGATCATCAATGAAAGTCACAAGTATTGAGCACCGCTGATGACTTTGGCATTGGTCCACGTAAATCTGAATGAATCGGATCTAAAATATTATTCGTGCGGAAGGAGGAAAGCTCTTGAAAGCAACCCTATTTTGCTTTCACCTTTAAATGATGAACACATTTCTCCAAATGTACTTCATCCATTCCGAGCAATATCTTCTTTTTGGCTAGACTTGTCAAACCTTTTTCACCCATGTGGTAGTCTCTTATGCCATAGCTTCGGTGCCTTATCTTTCTCTATGGCATTCTTGTGTCGGTGAGAGTTTCGCTTGTATTATATACAAAGTTGTATGCTTCTCACCTCAGCCCTTTACTAAGGAGCCTTTTGTAAGTTTCCATTTGTCATAAATGAAGGAGCTGATATCCTTCATTTGCAAGTCGGCCTTGAGAGAGATCAAATTCGGTAGCGTATACGGAATATGCACGACATCCTTGAGAAATAGTACGGTTCCGTTCTACTGTTTCCAAGCAGCGTCTCGTTTACCTACTACCTTTGGCAGGACCTTCGTTTCCCATTCTAACAACACCAAAACTTCCGGTGTGTATGATGAGAAAAATTCTCTACGCGATGTAAGCGTGAAGCGTGTATGCACCACCCATTGGTCTGTGTGATCTGGTGTTGACAAATCTTCATCATAAACGATATTGAACTAAATCGTCTATGGTATTTGTTTGCTCATCATCCGTGTCATCCTTTTTGTTACTTTACTGTGTTCGTTTCTTGTTCCTTCTTGAACACCGACAAAATTTCTTAATATGGCCCGCTTCCTCTTATAGTGATGGCATTCAACATTGGCAAATTTGTTTGATTTGCTCTGCTCTTACTTCGGTTTTTGTTCTTTGTACGGTCTCCTTCCTCTCAGACTCTGTGATAAGGGCTTGTGCTGAATCTCTTTCTTGTTTTGTTTCTCGTATGAGAACAAAACCTACAACAACTTCAGCTCCATCTTGTCTTTTGCATAAGTCGAGTTGTTGTGATATGATTATATGATGAGGTAGTGATGCGATAACATCACGGCTTTCTCTTCATCGCCAAAACTCACATTAAATCTTGCTAAGTGAGAAAGCTTATTTGTTGAAATTGCTAACATACACTGCATCATTACTCGCATTATCTTCCTTCCTCATCGATATAGCTCCTTCCACAAATAAAATTTATTGGCAAGGTTAACGACATGTACACGTTATCTAGAGTGCTCCCATTGTTTCTTTAACGTCTTGCAATTTTTTGATTCAATGTTTTGCAGACAACATCTGAAGATTTAGGCAATTATTGCTAGTGCAATCTCATCTATTTCCTCCCATTGTTCCTCGGTGGCGGTTGCTACCTTCTTTTCTTTTCCAATGACGCCTTATGGACCTTCTGTTGAATGAGAATATCTTTCATCCTCTTTGCCATAAAGAGAAATTATTATTGCCATTAAATTTCTCAATATCTACCTTTTGGCTTGACATTTTTTTTTTATTTGTGTTTCTTTTTTACGTAAATAAATACGCCCTGGACTAATAAAATCTTTTCGATGTGGAAGATCGGTCTATCTTTTGACCACGAGCATATTAAGAATTTTACTAGACCGGCTACGATACCGATTGTTGGGCACGGCGGGTAAAGATAAAATGAATTCAACGAGTAGAATAATGACTTAGGAAATTTAACGTGGTTCACCCTTTAATTTGGGCTAAGTCCACGGGGCAAACTCCGAAAAGTATTTCTTCCACTAATAAGATTAATGGAGTACAAAGTGGGAGGCAATACAACAAATTGAGATAAACCCTAATAGTGTCTCACAAGTGTTTCCCAAACTCACTATTTTGTCATCTTTCCCTTTTAGAAAAATATCCCATATTTTTTCTAAGATATTCTCTCCCTCTTTCTTACCCACAACACTATATTTCTTCAAAGGAAATTGTTCCTTTGGCTTTTCTTTGCTTCACTTCTTGTTTGGTGTGTTGATGTTTCTCTAAGGCAAAGACATTGCCTATTTATAGGCAAAATTGCATATCAATGTTATATACACCTACCATTGTGGTTGTACCTACCATGTGTAGTTGCACCTACCATTTGTGATTGCACTACCATTGGTGGTTGCACCTACGATTGGTGGTTCTTACCTAATTTGGTGGTTGCACTACCATTGGTGGTTGCACTACCTGGTGGTGGTTGCCTACCATTGAGTGGTTCTTCTCATGGTGGTTGCACCTACCACTTGTGTTTTCTTCCTCTTAAATGTAGGAGGGACTCACACTAAGTCCATAGCTTCCATACCAGGAGTATATTCCTCTACGATTTTCCTCTTTTTTACTACCTCGGATCGAGGAGGTAGAGAAGACGAAGTTAGCTTGTAAGACACTGTAGGAGGGGGAGCGACCTCAATGGGCTCCTCTTGGAGGGGTAGAGTCCTCAGTTAAAGATGACGACATAAAGATAAACTGTGGGTAAGTGGGGGCCAGGCCTTGGACACCAGAAATATCTATCAAGTCTTCGAGATCGATATGCGAGTAATTCATACCTGCAAAAAATCAAAGTAAAAAATATCAGTAAAACAGTCCAAGTTATGACTAATATTTATCTCATAACAAAATGAGGACCTGAATGTTGGTATGAATAGTCCCTCCCTAGATTTTTTCATATAAGCTACGGTCAATTGTTTTCGGTATTTCTCATTCGTGGTATTCTACAACTCAACTCGATCCTCCTAACATTTTTTTTATTATCTCGACCCAACTTGTTTATCAACTCATTTACATGGGATTGAGATGTACTAAAGTGATAATTCCAAATATATTTAATTCGTAAGTCGATCCCATTGCCCCAAACATCCCAATAATATAGAAATAATTATATTTCCAACCCAAGGTGCTATTGGGGAGTTTCACATGCAGTTCGTGCCCAACAATACATGATACGTAAGTTCTTCCTTTGTTCAGGCCGTTTTTTTTAAGTAGTACATGCTTCAAATTTCATCATTTGTCAATTCCATTCTATGTTCATCAACAATAATGGGGAGACACAAAAAAGTCCTCCATCCATTAGGATTTATTTGGGTAAGGTTGATATCAAAAGTATGAAGGACAAGAGCTATCATTATGGAGAATGGGTACCATAATCCAATTTTGAAGAGTGCTAAATGTATCACCCACCACCCCGTTGAAGGATCATCGGCATCACATAAGTGACCAGGCAAAAGACCTACATAGGATGGGATGTCATATTTATGCCAAACCTCAATCAATTCATCGGCGTAAAGAACATTGGGTAAATTTTCTATTTGATGTTTATCTTTGGTTCTACAAGTACCTTCACACGAGTTCTCACACTTCTTCTTAGGACGGGGTACCTTCGCAGTTATGGATACAAGGATCCTAATAATAGGCATTGGATCTCTTAAAGATAAGGAGAAAGCAATACGAGATCCAATTGAATCGGGGAGAGGATGATGCTCTCCTTGGTAGGTGTCTCGCCTATACTAGGCCTTCTTTCACGACCTCTAGAAGTTTTAGCAGGTTGTTTAGCCTGTGACAAGCTCATTACTAAACGACCTGAGTCCTAAAATCTTTCTCAGGGAAGATCCATCCTTAAAGGGACACTTTTGATGCGACTTAGAGGGGTTTTTTTATAAGGAGAAAAAACCATATCTTTTCCTTTAAGAAACATAGTTAATGAGAAATAAGATGAAGAAATTATCTAATATTTGTATGTCACAGGTTCGAGGAAGAACAATCTGGTGAATAGAAGACAGGATGGTTTTCAATAGAATTTGCTAGTCAAGATGATCTAAAATCTATACCAAGTATTTTTTAAACGGGTTGGTGAAGGAAAAGGATAGTATAAAAAAACTTTCGGGTTGAGGTCCTCTGAAAACAATTTTTCTAAGTTACTTGGATCGGGTAAAAAGTGAATCTTGGAAGTTGAAGGATTTACCCATTAAAACCTAGATTAATTATAAAAATATACTCTTAACGACCTAATAACCTAACAAATAGGGGAATTTTTGTCAAACATAACACTCATGATGAGGTCGTTATCTATTAAAGAGTTCGTTGAATTAAACTTCATGTTTATAATGTCTTAATTATATAAGGATAAGATAATAAAGTATTATTTATTTAACTTTTCAAAATCAAGAAAATAAGAGAGTTAATGCTTAGTATTATCTAGGTAATAGATGCTCGACCCTAGCGACCCGAGGTACCTCATTTTTATAGTAAAGGTAGCACTCATTTAGCGGCTCGTATATAGTGACCTAAAGATCAGAAATTAGCTTAAGTGAATAGCTTGGTGCATATAAGACCTCATATAACACGTATATAACGATTTGATTTTATGTAAAACTAATTTGTATGACAACTCAAATAATAGCTTCAACCTATGTAACTTCAATACCTATTTAATAGGTGTTATATATACCCCATAGTAGAAAGAATAAAAGATTTGCTCATTATTATCATTTCATAATTCTCTCTAGAATCATTAAAATCTCTAAAATATAAAATTTTCTCTAACCAATATCTAGAAGCAAAAGTTAGAGGAAAATATAGTTATAAATTTCCCTAATATCTTTAACTACCTTAAGAACAATTTAAAAGGATTGAGCCTTCAAATTTTGGATATTTTTACTGGGATTCAGGCTCTTTGTTCAATTGCTTAAATAACGCTCAATGTTCACTAGGAATATTAAATGATAGTTTTATTGGGAGTCAGACTCTTTATTCACTCGTCACTCATGTTCAAGGGTAGTAAACGACATGTCGTTAGATTGGATGGCTTAATCAAACCAAATAGGTCATTCGTCAATGTCCAATGCCCATGCTTCATGAAGATTGAATGATGCTTTAAAAGATTTTACATCTGTTTGTCATTTTTATTGCATGTTGTCTGCATAAACATTGTGGGGCTCAAAAATACGACTATTCTTGGCTTGTCTTAGGGTAATATACGTCACGGTGTTTTTTTTATTCTTTTCTAAATTACGCATGATTAGTGTTAGAAATTAACCATAACACCCGATATGTTATTATCAAAGAATTAGTCTCTTTCAATGTGTAACACATCTTTCATATTTTAACAAGTGATCAAATTAATTTAGAAAAAACATTTTGTAGCTCACATGTTCCAATTTTAAGAAGTAAAGTAATGTTAATATCAAATTATATTTCTTAATTAAGTCAACTTAATATTGTTTTCTCATTAAAATTGAATTGAATTCTCATTAAAATTGAATTGAAACATATGTATGATTTTTTTCCCAATTTTTTCTCAATGGTCTTATATAGAATTGACATGATTCACTTTGAATAAAAATTGATTAAGGTGTTTCACTGTAAAAATAAGTTACTAAAATGTTTCATTAGGTTATAAGTAAGAGAAGAATGAAACCATATTTACCCATAAAAATAATGATTCATATTCTCATATCACAAATCATAAAAATAATTTTTTTTACATGATAACTTAATACTCAAATATTTTTAAAATAAAAACTTTATTGTGATAAAAGTAAATATTGTTATGATAATAGGAATATCCAAAAAAAAAAATCTTAGTTATTAAGGGGAGAAAATAATCCAAAATTAGAATTTAAGACTACTATTTAAGAAGAAAATGCTATTTAATCGTCTTAACTAAGTCAACTATATTTTAAAAAATTTTACTTGCAGTAGCTTTTTTTTTCAATTAGAACACTTTTTTTTACCCCCTTATTTTGAAGTGATCACTTAATAACTGAGATACTTTCATTCTATTTGATTATATTTAAAATATTTTATTCACGTAATCTTTATTTTTTTCTAACCTTTTTGTCAACATATAAGGGCCATTCTAATTAGTTTGGAATTGGTTCCATATTTCCATCCAAATTCCTCCTAAATAAAAAAAATTCAAAATGTCCCAAATGATTAAACTAAAATACTAATTTAATTCAAATTAATATGATTACACTAATAAGAATAAGATAATAAAGTAATTGGACTGTATAGTCTTATGTTTCAAAAAATTCTATTTATTATACATAATGTGTTATAATATGTTAACAAATATTAAATATGCATAATTATATCTAATAAAAACTTAGATAAATCAAAAAGACAGACTTGGTATCCATTCATGTGCCTTGCAAAGTACATGTCTTTCGTTTCTGCATACATGTGCTGTTGTTACCAAGCATTGTCTTAAATTTTAGCACTCCATTAATGTCACCATCATAATGCCGAAATCTATAAATATCCAATCTCTATTTTTCTTCTTATTGCTCGTTGACAAACCACGTGTTCTGATCCTTACAAAACTCCAAGACAATACAATGCCTATTTGCATTGAAACGAAGAAAAAACATCTTTTTGGACATAGACCGACGAAAAAATTAAATAGACAAAAATATTGAAAATGAAACAATGAAAGAATAACTAGTTTTGTAGCGGCATCTCTGTTATTTCATACACTGGTGACGTGTAACACTATATAAACTTAAAAGTTGTCTCTCTTACAAATACAATTTCAACCTGTAATCAAATTGAATTCCAGCTAGTGCTTATGCACTAACAAGGTGGAAATATGTTCATAAGTTTATAAAATAAAAAACATCACTCTTTAATTTTAACTTACTTGCTCACCGATTAAGTCCAACCCTACAATAAGAAATGACACTCCTTGGAAAAGCAAGAAATAGAAATGCAATCCATGTGCTGACAATAGGCTTCTGGTAGCAGCAGTGAGTAGAAGACAAGCAAGTGCAAGCTCCTTCTTGTAAAGCTTGTTAGCCTTCTTCTTCTTGGGAGAGGCTTGTTGTTGTACTTTGAGTTTACTTAAGAGTTCTAAACCAGACTCTGAGTGCCTCCTTGAGATCTTCTCTTCATTTGAAGACTTTAATTCCCTCTCTGCAAGGGCTACCAAATCTGATTCAGATGATCTACCAGTCTTCTTTGTCACTACCCACTCATAGGTACTTCCTAGTTGAAATAGCCCAGAGACCATTGCATTGAATTTTGTAACTGACATTGTGTTCTCAAAAAGTAGGTATGGAACCAAGAATGGGAAAGATTTAGGAGATGGAAGAATGTTTAAAAAGGACATGAATATGGGTACATAGCAAATTACCCAAAGAGGAAGTTCAGCTTCAGGAATGAACATTGTCAAAGGAAGTATGATACAGAACAATGTAAATGAGTAAAAGGGAAGTATCAACTTCCTCAAAAGGAAGAATAGAAATATAAGGTTGGCTTTTTTCCACTTTGATATCTGCACAAACATAATTCAACATTTTAGATACAATTTTGAACAAAAAAAATTCAATAATTTAGAAAATGGAAAGGCAATTAGAAACACCTTTGCAGTTAAAATGGCAGGAAGGCATAACCTAAAGAGCTGCATAGGACCAGAGTGCCAACGATGTTGTTGCTTCTTATAAGTTTCATAAGACTCTGGTACCTCACAAAGAACTTTAACATCATTAAGGAAGATGAATTTCCATCCATTTAAATGAGCTCGAACCGCAATGTCCATGTCCTCAACTGTTGTTCTTTCAAGCCAACCCCCTGATTCTTCTAAAGCCTTGATTCTCCAAACACCTGCAGTTCCATTGAACCCAAAGAAATTGAGAAAGACACTGTTAACTTGTTGTTCCACTTCAAAATGAAAGCAGAGATTGATGTTCTGCAGCCTAGTAAGTAAGTTCTCATCCTTGTTCACAAAAGACCAGCGAGCCTGAACAAGTCCCAAGTCTGGTTTTCCCTGTGAAAAACACTCTTTGTTAGGTTTGCTAATATCATTAATCATCAACATCATCATTTTTTCCCCTCCAATTAGTGGGTGGATACTATAAATCACCTGGAAATGAGGAACAGTCAATTTAAGGAAATCAGGATTGGGTTGAAAGTCTGCATCAAAGATCGCAACAAACTCATAGTCTTTAATATAGTCACATGACATTGCTGAATTAAGATTGCCAGCTTTATACCCAGTTCTAATCAATCTATGTCTGTAGACTATGTTAATTCCTTTCTGTCTCCATTCAGATACTTCTTCTTTTATGAGAAGCTGTACATCTGAATCGCTTGAGTCATCTAAGATTTGAATAAGAATCCTGTCTTTTGGCCAATCTAGCTGACAAGCAGCTCCAATTGATTGATCATATACCTATATATAAACAATTCAATACAAACCAGTACAAGACTATAAGAGAGTGGTAATAAACGAAATGGGTTTTCAGAAAAATTGAAAATTTAACCAGATCAACACCCAGAATCTACCTAAAGATAAATAATGAGGTAATTCAGTTATTTACCTCTCTTTCATTGCACATAGGAATCTGAACAAGGACCATAGGGAAGCTTGAATGATCCTCCAAGTCAATAGCATCCTCTTCAATTGTGGGCTTCAACTTCTTGTACTTGATCCAGAAACATCCAAGACATAAAACAAGTCGATCGAGTGATTGAATCAAGAAAAGCACAGTGCAAAATTTAGAGAGCATAATCAACATAGGAGCAATATAATCAATCCTGACAGACAGCCAAGCCATATAGCACCACTGAACAAGGCCTTGAACCTCCCATGGATGAATCAGATCCAAATTCCACTTTTTAACATGGGCAACAACTTCTATGACCAAAGCTAAAATTGATAGAATAAGAAAAGCTTTGATAAATATGTACAGCCTTCCTCTGTTTTTGGACTCTTCTTCACTAAAGTCCGACAAGGCAATGCGTTTCTTAACTGAAACAGACATGGATTTCAATGCCATGGACAACCATGACAGGCAAGCAAAAGTTTTATGAACTTTAAGAAGAAGAACCCATGTGAATTGTTTGGTGCTCACAGCCTTTTCTTTCTCGAGAAACGTGGTTGAATCTTCACCATTGACCTCTTGCGAAGAGTTTTCGGGCTTCTCAATTGTGAGGACAACTGAGTTGGGAGCCATTTGTCTCACAGGCAAATTTTCAAACACTACCCAAGCAACAGAGGAAACAAACCAACACCAAGATCAAAATCTAGTACTGCAGATCAGAGGGGAAATGGGTTGTCGAGATTTATACACCATAATAGATTAAAATCGAATGACTACAAATAAATCAACTTTACAAAGTTTCCTATAAAATCTGGATTTTTCTTTGCAATCAAAATAGAAACTGAATCCAGAAACTCATCAAGTAGTGCACGAATGTGGACGACAAAGGTTTGAAGTCAAAATTTTAATGTTTTGGGGGTAGAGAGAGAGAGAGAACTGAAGGATACTACCAATGTAGACTATGTAGTCCCCTTCCACTACAAATAAAGGAGAAAAGACTGAACTTTTTCGAGCTAGTTGGTAAGAACGAGGAGGTAAAGTTTAAATATTTTTGTAATTTTGAGTTTAACCAATCCAATGATATGGTCAGAGGGAAAACTAGGCCAGAGCCGAGTTGCAGATAACCCTAAAAAAATGTTCTTCTTGTCTGCTAATCTTGCACCATATATATTCTGACATGATTGATAGAAAAGAGTAAAAATGAAATTAATTTTATATATTTATATATATAATTGTGTTATATTAGTAATATAATAAAATTTATTATTAAAAATAAAAAAGTAATAAAGTAATCATTCTTTAACTTTCATACTCATTCTTTATTTTTATTTTATCTTTAATTTTAAAGACATATAAATTATATTGAGAAAAATAATTAATAATATTATTTTAACAATATATTTTATTTTAATGATAATTTACAAAAATAAATAATTTTAAATAAAATTAAATAAAAAATTTATGTAATAATAATTTAAAAAAATAAATAATATTAAACAATATTTTTAAGTAATAATTATTCAAAAAATAATAATTTTAATAATATATTTTATTGTAATAATAATTTTAATAATTGTTTATAAAAAATAATATTTTTAATAAATAATTATTTAAAAAATAATAATTTTGATAATATATTTTACTTTAATAATAATTTTAAAAAATAAGTAATATTAAATAATATTTTAAAATATCAATTATTTAAAAAATAATAATTTTAATAATATATTTTATATTTAATAATTAATAATTTAAAAAATAAATAATATTTTTAAGTAATATAATAATTTTAATAATATATTTTGTTATAATAATAATTTTAAAAAATATAATAATTAAAATAATATATTTTTGGTTGTATTCTAAATATAAATCAACAAAATCTAATATTTATTACTTTTTTAATTCTATTAATTAAATCAAACAATATAATAATAATATTATTTCATTTATTTGATTTATCATTTAGATTTTTATTCATTTTAGATCACGTGATTCAAATATTCTTTAAATTATATACAAAATTTAATGTAAAGTTATTTTAATATTATATTAAATTTTATATTAAATTTAGTACGAGAAATAATATATGTGATATTATTTATTATTTATTATTATAAATACAGTTAAAGTTGTAATATTTTTTTATTATATATAAAAAGTTAAAATTAAATATATTATATAAAATATTTAAGACGTAATTATATCTTATTTAAAATATTTAAATTTGTTGAAATTTCAAGACTCTTACCAGTAGACAGTTTTAGTTTAGTTTAGTTTTTTTTTTTTCTCGCTATTAACAGGTTACAGCAGAGGGTGTATGGATACTTTATCACGGAACTTATTCTTAAATTATCTAATCATGGAATAAAATCAGTATTAAAATTTATATAAATGACTAGTATATATGTGTGTGATTTACTGTAGTTTTTTTTTTCTCCCCTAATTTCTAAGGCGTTGACTTAATTATATGATGGAAGTTCATTAAATTTTTTTGAGTCAGATTATATAGCTGTTAAATCTTATGCAATAGAAGTTGAGACGAGTAACTAAGCTTTTGGAGTTTAATTTTTAATTTTTTTTTTCAAATGATATTTTTATTTTTTTTTCATATTTTTTTTAAAAGTCAAATATAAATCCCAATATGATTCTTATGTTGAAGAATTAAACCAGATTTTTTAATCAATAATATTGATAAATAATTATCATTATTATTATTATCAAAGATAGCATAAACTTTTCACATATATATATATATATATAGTTACTTTGAATTTTTTAACTGAAATGTATAGTTACGTGGGTATTAATAATTAACCGTAAATATCTGGATCCGTATAGTTATGCTTCTATCAGAGTATATACAAGGGTCATGAGACTAATCTAAATATAATTTGTGTACGATTAATTTAGAAAATTAACAAAAGAGATCTTCCCTAAATATATTTATTTTTAAGTTTTTCTTATATTTTAATGTTTGGCTGTTTACATAATATCTACGATTCCAAACCAAATTATCAAATAAGAATATAAAATAGCCATTAATAACTATTTTGAACATCACTCTGGATCTTAGATTCATACTTGCAATATCTGCAACAAGTTGGTTAGTTTCTCAAAAGTATAAAAAAAAACGAATATAGAATAATATCCGATTCCTACGATATAACATAAATTCATTAATGAAAATAAGTTTACTACTACTTGCATATATAAACAAAACAAAAAACGAGAAAAAATAAGTTTCGCGTATTAAAAATAATGTTTTATATTAATACAATGTTTATAAATATTATGAGATTTTTTTTTAATTCGAGGTTAAATTTTTAAGAATGTATAATTCTTGCTTATATATTATATAAAATTTAATTCGATTAATGGGTAAATAAAAAAATAACAAACCTCTCACACAACAACAAAAAAAAAGATATTTTTTTGGTGTGCAAAGAAAGATACAAAAATAACTCAAATATAATAAAAATATAAAAAAAAAATTTACTATATTCCCATGTGAATTTCGGTTACAAATTATACAAAATTTAATACAGGCTTATATAGTAAGTAGTTTGTGAATTTCACATAAGCGGACAATCTAGGAACAAATGGGGCTTAGTTGAGTACGTGAGTGTATCCTAGCAACCAAGCAAACAGCAATGAAGCCTTATCTAGCAAAGCCCACTAGTAGCCTCAAGAGATGGCACATTATTAGTATTGGATTTTGCCTTGATCCTCCCGTAGAGCAAGCACATGTGTTGTGAATATTACCTTACTATATTCCCATGTGATGTGATCAGCTAACCTGGTTATGGCTGTACCCCATTTATTTAAGTATACTATCAATATTTTTTTTTATTTAATTAATTAAGCTGATTTTGATTGCTCAAATTAATATTATTATATTCTGATCACTCTCTATTATTTACAGTATATGTTACACTCTAGCTTCTTCTTCTTCTTCTTTTTTATTTCCTCGAAATTAAATTGCTTTTTTTTTTTTTTTGAACTATCAAACATTGTAATCATTGACCATAAGCAACAAAGTTCCAGCAAATTCAAAGCAAAGAACTCTGCTTCCTCAAAGTTTGTTTCATTTCATTGAAAATTGAAAGCTTCAATTAATATAAGGATGTTTTCTGATAAACTTGCACAAGTGACAGAACAGCAGGAATATGAAATGAGGAACTATATCAGCCCAAAACTTCCAAGTGAACCAAATAAAATATGACAAGCACTCATAACCATGTTACAATATTTAATTGTTAAATTGAATAAGTGAATGCAACGTACGTATAGAGGTGAACTGTTACTTTCGTTGATTGAGTTTATTACTATTTAAGCATAAAATACAATGTGTTATCCAGTGTTATATATTTATTATCTGTATCACAGTTTCTATATTGATATCTATGTAGTTACGATCTTAAGCTCGAATCAATCCTTTTTTTATTATTTTTTTTTCACTAATTTAACTTTTTGACATGTGATGAATATAATTAATGAATGTCTCGAAACATACATAGTTGATAGCAGTTACTATATTTTATTTATTTTTATATCTAAAATTAGATATCCCACGACTTTAGAGAGAGAGAGAAACAATCACTTCTCAAAATAGAGACAACAGATCGAATCCTACTAATATTCTCCCTTAGCTACCGGTCAATATATTTTGACCCAAAAGAAAAAAAAAATTGTGACATTCATTTATTTACATGCATTTTGCTACAACATAAACTAACTATAGCATATAGCTCATATTCTGCAATTTGTGAAAAATCGAGTTATGAAAGACCAGAAAGCTCCATTTAGTCCGATATTTTACACGAATATATCAGCTTTTATGAAAGTTATATATCTCTTACATCATTGTCTTGATTAACGTGAAGGTATCATTAGTAATTCAAAAAATATTGATTTCATTATATTGGATAAAAATTGATCATTTTTGAACAAATCGTGATACATGTAACGTATAAACGTAGTTCTAACTCTAAACCCAAAAACCAGCTTGTGAATTAGAGGATTGTTCAGACTTATAAGGAGCATTGTTGACTTACTTTCAGCCAATGTGGGACTTAACATCTCCACTCTACATCTCTGTAGTTCTGGATTTACGGACGAATGAATGAGAGAAACCAAGAGACTACCGATAACATCTTAAACACTTAACTCTAAACTCAAAAACCAGCTTTTGAGTTAGAAGATTGTACATACTTATAAGGAACATTGTTGCCTTACTCTCAGTTAATGTGGGACTTAACAATGTACAAGATCAACGTATCGAATCAAATTATGAAAGATCGTGATGGATTAATTCGTAGATAAAAACAATACACGTATCGATATAATCTAAATCTTTTTAAAATTAAACAAATCACACATTTTAATATACTTTTTTAATTTTTACAATTATTAATTTAAAAAAATTTACATTATAAATAATTATTTTTAAAATGTTTTACTCTTACATTTTAATAATTCTAACTTTATATCTCTTAAAATTTTCATAAATCAATCTATTATTTTTTAAAATTTGTTAAATAAAAATTCAAATATCATCGTATTCATAACTATTTATTTCTTCTTATATTTATTATAAATAATATATTTTTTTAATTTATCATAATTTGTTTAAAATATGTAAAAAAAATTAAAAAATATATAAGAAATGATTTTCCTATCGTATATAATATTCTATTATTGGTTTTTTTTTTTTGTCAAACTAAAATATGTAATTTTCCTCCGTTTCACATTTTGGTTTTTCTTTCACATTAATTATTCTTTTCTTTGATTTTTTTTTCTTTCCTTTTTTGACAAATCTTTGATGTTCTATTTGACTGTGAGTTTATAGTTCTTCAGGTTATCTGCTTAATTGATTTTATAATAGGCAAAAATTAGATTTGATTCATTTCCCCTATATTTGTATAAAATATAATAATAACATTAAAGTTAATTAGATTATATATCACTTGCAATTGAGGTGTACAACTTTAATTACAAATACTTTAATGGTCTAACTCCACCTACTTTTCCTGTTTTGCATATGCATTTAAGTAAAGTGTCTGAGATACCTGTAAATTAAGTACAATATGTTTTTTTTTATGGCAGACCATAGGGAACTATTTTAGATATAAAAAAAGTAGTTGAAATAATTTAAATCTATGACTTATAATTGGTGAGTGATACGTTATACTACTATCACATTAAATAAAATATAATTAAGTATGATGTATCAATATCTATAATTGTTTTAAAGCTTTGGTATATATTATTCATCAGAATTCTTGAATTGTACCTATTTAATAACATAATTCTCAAAAAGGTAACTTTCACTGTATAAAAAAATAATTTTTTTAAAAGAAAATCGTAAGTTTTGTTAAATGATATCGAAGTTATTTTCACGATTTTATATAAAAGCTTACTCCATATTATTAATGGTACGATTATAGGTGTAAATAGATTTTGATATAATTATTTTCGAATTGAATTATAAAATCTATACTTAAAATTGTCCAAAAATCATTACAATTCAGAGATAATTTTTATCCTTTAATGACGATTTGGAATAATTATTAAAAAATACTTAAAAAAACCACTTTTTTAAACATATTAATTTAAACACTAATTAATTCTAAACATATTAATTTAACAAATATATAATTGAAATTAATAGATATATAAATTAAATAAATAAATATAATTAATTTTAAGTACGAACGAGTACAATTATCAATATAATTGTATCTTGTATATATTGTTTTATGTTTTGTTGATACCTAAAAATGTATTTATTCTTAAAATTTATTACATAAAAATCGAACTTACTACGGAGATAATGACAAATGATTAAACCCATAATCTTTTATTTTTTTGCCATTCCTACTCATGTTGATTGATTATGAAAGATACATCAAGCATTATTTGAGTTTGGTACCACAATTTTCTCTCTCTCTTTGTTTTCTTTTTAGAGGGTGATAATTAAAATGGTCATTTCCTAGCAGGGTAAATTTTAATTCTCCCTTTCCCTTTTTTTCATATTTTATTAATCTTATAGTAGAATTTTTTTATGTTTTAAAATTTATTTGAATAAAGTTATTGGCTCAAAGGAAAAAAAAATAACCTTCTCTCCTTCCATTTTTTTGTCTCATTAAATACCACAGATTTGTTTTTAAAGCAAAGATATTAGTGTCATTTTTATGCATGTAAAATACACTTACAGATATTCAATATTATTTATTTAAAAAAAAAAGACCAGGTAACGTGAGCAGATCTTCAGATCTGTGGGCTTTTCAACAAACACTTAACATTACAACATGTCTTCCGTGGGCTTTCAGTAAAGCCCATGAAGTAGAAATAATATAAGTGGTTAGATTTATCTAAAAGAATCTAAGGATTTAAATGGATTTTATGTAAAGGTAAGTAAAATGAGTATTTGTTTTTAAGGCGTTAAAAGTGTTGGAAAACATCAGTTATGTTTTTTTTTATTAACCATAATTTTTTATTTATTTTTAAAATTTTAAAGATTTTTTATCGAACTACATCGAATATAAAAAATGATACGATTTAATTCAAAAAACTATCATATCGTATTATAATTTACTTAGAATCTTTTTTTAATAAATAATTTTTTTTTTAAAAAACCCCACCTATGATGAGTCTTAAGTGATGTTTACAATCACTTTTGATCATTTGAAGACAAAATCTGATAGTAGTGGAGAATAAGTAAGAAGCATCCTTAACCAAATTGGAAACGAGGAGGAGTTGTTTGATTAATGGGGAAGAGTAGCTCACAAAATCTGATAAGTTTGGGAAGGAAATAAATAAATAAATAAATAAATACAAAACAACTTAGTGCCGTGTCTACCACCATCATCACTTGATGTCAAATCTCTCGTTTTCAATCCCCCTTCTAATTCTTTACCTTACTATACTTCAAACACGCACCTTCCCTTCTTTATCAACTCAAACATGAAATTGCTGAAACATGAAACGTGTTGTGATTTGTGAAGTTGTTGATTTTGATCCACGACTGCTCCACTCCAACCATTAAAAAAGTAAACATAATTATTATATCAAATGCGTTATTTCATTTAATTTGGCTTCTTCTTAATTTTTTTTTTTAAATTAGGAAACATTGATTATTAAAAAAATAATAATGTTATTTTAGCTATTAAATCATCGGGCAAAAGATTGCCCAGTTGGATAAATTGTTTGACTTTAGCCTTTCTTATACTTTTTTGACACTTATTCCTATATAAGAAAATTGCATTTTCCTTTTTCCTTACAATGATCGATGTATATATATATATATATTTCTACTATATTATTAATTTATTTTTAAAATTAATTGACGTTGATATTTTCTGTTCAATCTTTAAATTAATGTATCTGAATTTATTTTATCTTGTTTTAATGGAACAACAAAAAAAATATACAATCGACGTCTTGATTCATGGATCCTTTGCTGAGTCAACCTCATAATCATGATATATAAAAATAGCATTATTAATATATACAACATGTTGAACACAACAGAACCAATGATGTGATTATTAATTCTTTAATTAGACATTTTTAAATTATTAATTATGCGAATTTAATTTTGTTATATAGGGCTTTATCTTATAATTGGACAATGGACAATGGTGTTACCGAAACATACAAGATCTATTCATGCCGACCTTTCAATGCTCTCTAGCGAAGACATACTCACCTTAATTAATTTCCTTAATATATAATAATAAGGTATTTGAATACGTGTATAAAGAAAATCACCAAATTGTATGTCAAAATTATGTTTAGTCTTCTTATAAACATGCGTGGATATGTTGATTGGTTTCCTCAATATTTAATTAATAACTATTGCATAGCTTCATTTAGATATTACTATTTTTATTCATATGCTAATTAAGCTTTTTCATTTAGAGATTACAAATTTATAATAAATATTTTTTTTTTCAATTATCTCCTTCTTACTTTTGTTATATATAATAAGTTATTATATAAGTTAATTCAAATAAAGAATTATTTTATGTATTAAATTTTCATAACTTTTAACTAATATCCCATTTATTTTCATCCAATCATTTTTTTCAACTTTAATTAGACATTATATATTGAAATCTATAATATTACGTATAAAAATTAAATAATATTTTATAAATTTTTAGATAAAATTATATATATATTTTAGAATAATAATTACTAATAACCTTAATTTTTTAATTATTGTATAATTTATTTATTTTTTATTTTTTTATTAATTAAACAATAAATTATTATTATTAAAAATATTAGCAATTATCTTAAATGGATGTAACAATAAAAAATTTATACTTATTTTAAAAATAATATTTAAATCTTGTACACTATTTTTTATAATAATTATTTTATAAAAAAATTGAATTAACCATGATAAATAATTATCTTTTATTTTTTTAATTTATTCAATTATAATTTATATAAATTATAATGGTCTCTATCTAATATAATTAAAAATTAAATAAATTTATTTTTATTTTTATGTATTTATTTTTTTATAAAAATAAATATATAATTTAAGTATTATTTTTATAATAAGTGAAAGATTAAAAATTATTTAAAATAATTATTATATTTAAATTTTATAAGCAATAATATACTATTATAATTTTAATTAAACTTTTAATACTTTAATAAATTACCAATAACGCATTAGTCTGAGTAAATACATAAAATAAATATTTTTTAATTATTTTGATTTTTATATTCTTTCTCCAACGTCGCTTTCAAATTGCCTTTTGGTAACTTTTTTACAAGTACAGCAAAATCTGTCACTTTCGAGCTATCAGCATCAAAGACTTGTGGGATTTGGATGGTTTGTATAATTGGAGGTTTTGAAAAGCTAGCTTTTTAATAGAAAGTAGAAACTCTAATCTACGTCATCGTCGATCTGAAAGGGAGAAAAGGACAACCCATATGAAGGGGCTCACTAATGTGCGGGGAGTTCCTTCTCAAGTTCCTTGAGGGCGACCAATTAGTTAAAAGAATCTCAAAACAAATATATGTTTATGTCATTGTGATTGTTATTTCTTTACCAAATCCTTCTACATTTCATCGAAACAAGGATCAGTGTCACTGTGATTGTTCCATGAGAAAATTCTAAGCCAAAAAATTATGTGTAGATGTATGCTTATCTCTAACATTTTTTTTTAATTTTTTTTAAGTTGGTATAATTTATATCTTCTTGTGTGTAAATTGGTTGTTATCCTATTTAATCTTTTCGGCAAGTCATAAATGTAAATAAATAATAAAAAAAAATTGAAATTAATTTTTGTACGAATTAATTATATAGATTTTATACATTTAAATTCTTATAAAAAAATGTGTATTAAACCAATTTTTTTTTAAATTATACCAAAAACACTATATACATTACATAAAAATGATTAAAAATAAAAATTTATTTTAAATAAGACACTAAAATTTGATTTTTAATATGATTGAGTAACCATTCTTTTATAACTAAATAGTCAAATATGTTTAATTTATATAAATTCAAGGATGAGTAAACTCTTTAAAAAGTCAATTTATTTATAATTTTGTAATTTATTTAATAATTTAATGATAATTTTTACATATTTTGAATAAAAAATTTAAATTATATTAAAGTTATATTTAAATTTTAAAAAAATATGGTCACATTTACGTATAATTAATATTATTAACGGATTTTGAATTCATATAACCAATGAATAAGTATTATTATATTATAAAATAATCAAAATTATATGTCATTAAAACATATTAATTCAAAATTATATCACAATTTTAAAAAGGATTACATAAAAAGCATATGTCTTATGGTTTTTTTTAAGAAGTATCTGTAATATATGTGTTTTTTGGGTTTTACAACCATCTATTTTGCTACGTTAAATTATTGTTTATAGTACTATTTTATAAGACATACTATATTTTATATATTTTTATATTTCTAATCGATATTGATATTTTAAATTTTCAATAATACATTATGGTACATTAATAACTTATTAAAAAATATTCATTTAACTTATAATATTACTACGATTAGTATAATAGTTAATTATAGATTAAAAAAATTAACTCAAGTTATTTTAATTAATAATTATATATCATATTAATTATAATTATATTATAATTTATGTCAAGAGTATATGTATTCACATGTTAGTAGGGGCACTTATCTCGCTTTACTTTTCAAAAAATAAATTTTTAATTTTAATATTTATAAAAAAGAATAAGTAAAACTAAGATAAAAACAGAGGAATGTTACGAAAAACATTGAGATTTTACTATTTTGAATAATAAGGAGATCTTATAAAAAAGAAGAAAATCAAAATTCTATCAAAAAACAATTCTCAAGTCATCTATCAATCCATTTGTGTTCTTAGTGTCTCATTCTCTCTAAATGCCCAAACAAATCTCTCATCAAATTAAAAAGTTTATAAGGTTGTAATTAAAACAAATTTAATAAGTCTAAATAATCAAGATAGTTAAATGTATAGTAACAACAATTATAAAGTAATAGTATTTAAATAATAATTCATATGTGATATAAAAATTAAGGATATGTAAATTATAAGTTATCGTTACAAAAAATATGATACATTAATAACAAATGTGAAATTTATTTATAGAAGTTATTTTAGATAATGAAAATTTTAGTTTATAGAGATTTCGTATTTAATATTACTAACTATTTTTTTAAATAATGATAAATATCTAATATTTATCTTAAAAATGATACTTAGATTATGTACTTATTTTTTATATCAGTTTAGTTATATTTTTATGAAAAAGTGACTGCATAAGTACAAATAATAATTTTTTTTATGTTTTTATTTATTTTTTAATTTTTTAAGTTGTAGTTTATTTAAATTATAATATTTTATATATAATGTAATTGAAAATTTAAAAATTATCATTTTTCTTATATATTTAATTTTTTTTATAATAATAAAACTAAATTTGTACAAAAAAAATTTAAAATCTAAATATAATTTTTAACATAGTAAATAACCCTGATGAATTTTTTTAAAATAAAAATATATTCTTTACGATATTAAAAACTTTAAGAAACTTTAACTCTTACTTAAAAGCTTTATAAACTAGTTAGATATGTCAATGTTTAACTTAAATAGAAATAAATTTTGAAAAATAGTAAAAACAATATATTTATCTTATAATTATTCAATGTATATAAAAAATTCTTTGGTATGTTATGGTCCATGCAATATTTTTTTTCACTTAACCAAAAAAAAAACAAATTTTTGAATTGATATTCTAATAACAAATATAAAATAAGAGGACTTGTAAGGGCGATTGCAAAGAGATTATGAATTATAATCATTAAAAATGTTTACGTAGGAGTCAAATCTTACATTATCTAGAATATTTATTATTTGATTTGTTGTATCAATATTTATTATTTAGATACGATTTATTTTGTAAATATAATATATTATTTATATATGATTTGATACATCAATATAATATGTTATTTAGATATGATTTGTTATATCAATATAAGATATTATATATATATAAAGTTAAAAAATTAGTTGTATAAATAAGTGTAATTACTCATCAATCATATCAATGAAAAATATATTTCTTTCACATTTCAAGAATTCAATATGGTATCAGAACATATGCTCTTAAAAACCTAAAAAAATAATGGGATTTTTTAGCAAGATGAAGGCATCAATTGGCAAGACCATTGACAACCACTAACTATTAGAGATGTTAAATACAACGTAGTCATACTATACCAATCTTGTTGGTAATGTTCCTAATTTTGAAGATATATTAGGTAAAGCATTTGCTCTCATATAACACAATCAAAATATGATTTGGATAGTAGAGTTAGTGACCATATTGTATATGATCATGTCCATCTTACATCATATCGACCTGTTTATAATCGTATAGTCAAACTACTTGATGCTACCATGTTGCAAGTCTTTCGTATTGGGATTATAGTTTTTTTCTTACATTTTATGTTGCATAATGTCGTGTGTCCCATTATTATACTTGAACCTCATATTTATTAGCAAGTTTGTGTTTGATTTCTTTTATGTCATTGTATTCGTCAAACAAGTTTGCTTTATACAGAACCTTCAATCGGGAGGATGATTGGGACATGAATTGAATAAAGGGACTATACTACCTCAATATGCCCAAGAAAGAAACTTGCAATATGATACACGTTAAAACTCAAGACTTATGGCATCAACGGATCGACCATGCCTCTAGTAAGGTTATTTCTTTGTTCCTTTTTATGAAAAATAAAACTTGTGATCTTAATCATTGTTACATTTGTCCTCTAGCTAAATAAACTAAACATTCCTTTTCTTTAAGTTTTTCAACCAATACTCTTTGTTTTGATTTAATTCATATGGATAGTGACTATCATGTTCCATCTCTCTCTAGAGCTCAGTATTTCGTAACAATTGTTCATGACTATTCTAGAAGTACTTGGGTTTTTCTCATACATCATAAGTCTGAAGTAAGAAATTTGCTCACTTATTTTATTAAGTTCGTCGAATTGCATTATTCTAAGTGTATTTTACAACAAATGAGTTGCATTAATACGCATCAACAAAATGGCATCACTAAGCGTAAACACAAACACTTGTTCAACGTTGCTTGTGTACTTCTTTTTCAGTCACACTTGCCTAAACATTTTTGTGGGATGCCACATTGACGATTACTTACCTAATAAATAGAACAACAACACTATTCTTACAAGGGAAAACACCATTTTGAGATGTTGTTTTACAAACCACCGACTTCTTCCCAACTTTGTGTCTTTGGTTTTCACCCATCCCCTACGACCTAGTAAATTTGACCCTCGTTCTACCAAATGTATCTTTCTGGGTTATCCTTGTGGTCAAAAGTGTTATAAGGTTTATAACTTAAAGGACAAGAAAACATTAGTGTCTTGCGATGTGATTTGTTTTAACTGAATTTCCTTTCCAGGCTAGGACTACCACATCTTTGATTTATGATAACTCCCAGCCATTACCATTAAGTCACCTCTTTCCTTCCTCATTTACTTCGTCCCAAATAGATCACCACCTCTCACCAAATATTTTCGAATTTGAGTCTAATTCCATTCCTAACTCTCCAAATCTTCCAAGATCATAATCTGATTCCAATCTTAGCTCACCAAATCTTTTAGGATCACAATCACATTTCAATCATAACTCTACCACCTCAATTGTATCACTTGAAATTGAAACTCGTTTTCCAATCATCTTAGACTCATCCATTTCCCCAGTAGTATCTCCCTTATCACGATGCTCCACAAGACCTACCAGAACACCGACCGTATTTCCAGACTTTTATATTAAGGCAGTCCTTCCTTCTCGCTATACACTATCATCCTTTATGAGCGAAGTTCAACCTTCAGGTACTTCTCATTCCATTGCTCATATATTATCTTATGACAAACTTTCTTCCACACACATACAACAACTTTTACTGTCAATCTTAGCCTTGAAAAGGCATCGTAATATTTTTCTCAGGCCACCCTTGAACCAAAGTGGGGGACAACCATAAATAAAATAAATTCATACCCTACAAGCAAATAAGACATATAGTATGGTACCTCTTCCTCCTAACAAGAAAGTAATTGATTGTAAGTTGGTTTTTAAGATTAAACGTAATCTTGATGACATCATCGAATGTTACAAGGCTCATTTAGTTGCCAAAGGTTACAATCAAATTGTCGGAATTGATTATTGATAAACTTTTGCTCTTTTAGCCAAGTTCACTGTAGTTTGTATTCTTATCACTTTAGTAGCTTTGTAGGGTTGACACCTACATCAATTAGATGTTAACAATATCTTTCTCAATGTGAGGAGATTTTCATGAAGATATCTCTTGGTTTTGGACGAAAGAAGGAGCATAGAGTTTGTCAACTTCATAAATCACTATATGGATTGAAGCAAGCACCACGACAATGCTTTTTGAAACTTTTTTACTGCTCTTAAGGATTATGATTTTAGCCAATCCTGGTCATATTATTCACTTTTGTCTGAAATTATCAAGGAAGATTTACAGCCTTGTTAGTATATGTTGATGATGTTATAGTGATAGGAAATTATTTGGAAGACATCTTGAGAACAAAACAATTTCTTACAAGTAAGTTCAAGCTCAAAGACATGGGACCGTTAAAATATTTTCTTGGCATTGCGATAGTATAATCTAAATAATGATTTGTTTTAAGTCAGCGTAAGTATGCACTTGAAGTTCTTGAAGATGCTTGTTTCCTAGGAGCTAAACCATCACAATTTTCCATTGATCAAATTAAACTTGGTAATATGGCAAGGTGATAGAATATTGTTGAAAGATATGTCTCAATATTGATGATTGGTTGGAAGACTCATTTATCTTACAATCACCATACCAAGCCTTATGTATTTAATGCACATTTTGAGTCAATTCATGTACAAGCATCACCAACTTCACTTGAATGCAGCTTACAAGATGTTGAAATATTTGAAATAGACCCCAGAGAAACGACAACATTCCACTAGATAATTAGAAATAAAAGCTTACTATGATGCTGATTAGGCGCGTTGCAAAGACACTCGAAGATCTACAACTGGGTACTGTATTTTCTTAAACAATGCACCATTTTATGGAAGAATAGGAAGCAAATAATTGTATCTTGTTATATTGAAGAGATAAAGTACAAGTCTAATGGACTTGAATGTTAACTATACAGGTGTAGTCAGATTATTTTGTGACAATTAGGTTACAATTCATATAGCATCAAATCCAGTCTTTCATAAGTGGATGAAACACATTAAAATCGATTAACATGTTGTTCGGAGAAAGGTGTAATAAGGATTGGTTCAGACCGTTCATATCAAAATACAAGAAAAATAAACTGATTTGTTCACCAAGCCGTTTAGCACTAAACAATTCACTATTCTCTTGAGCAAAATAGGAATAATCAACATACATTGTATCTTTGGTGAGTACTGAGAAATCAAATCCTACATGATCTAGAATAGTTATTATTTAGATATGATTTGATGTATTAATATAAGATATTATTTAAATATGATTTGTTGTATTAATATAATATCTTATTTAGATATGATTTATTACATTAATAAGATATTATTTATATATATTGATATCATAAGAAGTTAAAAAATTATTAATATAAATAAGTGTAATTACTCATTAATCATAAAAATATATACTTTTTTTACATTTGAATAATTCAATATGTTAACAAAGTATACCAAATTTCATATCTTATTTGCTCACGGAGCATGCATATTTTGATGAATTGCTACCCTTCACTTTGGTTCAAGATAGTTATAGGTCAAGATATTTACGTGTAAAAGAAAGTTTGTGTGTAAAATAATTTATAGGATACAAATTTTGTTTTCAGCCCCTAACGAAGAAAAAAAGTTTTTTGGGTTAATTGTTGCAATAATTTTAAGTTAATTTAATCATATAATGTAAAAAAATAGTTTATTAATATTTTTAAGGGTAAAATAAAAAATTAATTAAAAGAACTTTTGTGTTTCTACTCTCCTATTTTTTAAGGTTAAATACGTTTTATATATTATAAAAGAATTTAAAACTTTTTTTTATTACAATAATAACGACTGCGTTATACTTGTTCACATGAACCATTTGTTTGACAAATTAGGCAATTTCATGGCCCCAAAACATTGTTCTGTCTCTGTTGTTCGTCCATTCGCCGTTTTGCGTAGTAGCACATCTTGTTTTTCTCCGTAATCCGAGCTCGTTCCTCGCCAAAATTCTCTGGATTTTGCTGAATCAAATTGGTCTTTGATCTCAATCGCTCTCTCTCTCTCTCTCTCATAACTTGTAGAAAAATCCATACTCAAAATCGTTTGCCACCTAAGCCCTAGACCCACGACTTCGCACTCATTCCAACCGTGGATTTGCCTCCTACCATTTAATCGAAGATCTGTTGTCTGATCTAGGGTTTTATTTAGCTCGAATTTTGCGAATCTAGGGGTTTTCTGGTGAAAATTTGACTCTAAATTGATGTGTCTTTTCAAGGACGAAGTTGGGATCGATTCAGAAAACAAACGAGATGGAGGGACATGCATGGGTCGGCAGTTCAGACTTGTAAACGGAGTCGGCACATGTGGCCGGTCCCTGATTTGCCCGCCGCGACTGTAGCTTACAACAGTTCTCACGCCCCCAATTTCTTCTCCAAAGTATATTATATTCGCCTATATCCTTTTCGGGCCTTTCATTTTGCCTATATCTTCCTTTTACTGTAAAGAGTTCATGTTAGATTTTTTGATTGGTGGTGGTGATTCTTATTTCTATTTAATATTGTTTGCGAACCTTTTCCCTGTGGAACTCACCCCTTGATTATATGCATATGGCTGCTTTCAAAATCAGAATTCACACGCCATTTTGAATCACCTGATCTTAGTTAAGACGATTATAATTGCGCTGTTTCTTCGTGGGTTCTCTTTCTCGTGCTTACTAGAGCTTCAATTGGTTGTTACTGGTTTTGATGTCTTCTTTCTCGATTGCTATTATATTTCTCTGTTTGGTTTTGATACATATCTGTCACAATTTATAGGCTACTATTGACACGTCACTGAGTTTATCGTTTTAATAATTTCCTTTTGAGAATTGTTTTAGTAAGTACCAAACATTTGCTGGTTTAATGGATTTTATGAACAACTTCCTTTTGATTCTTTCATTCACGTCACATGATTCTATGAATACTTTCCTTTTTCTTTTTTCTTTCAAACAAAATAATTTGAATGATAGATGCGACTCCTTTCTTTGTTTGTCTCTCTTTGGTCTGGTACTCTTTAGCGCTAAGTCCATAATTAAATTGCTTCTTATTCCCTTTTACTTGTTGAGGAACTTGGTCCAGTGGTGAGGGATTCATTTATTTAGTGAATGCAGGTCTTCCATATTAAGCAGTTATATTTTACTCCTTTGTTGCTTTTAAAGCTTTCTCTTTGTGTTCTTTTTTATATACATGACGATCTTCTCTGCTTTATTATATTGTCTGTGTCTTGGATTCATTTTCTGCATAATGGTTTATTCATTTAGTGAGATTTTTGCTTTTCAATAGGATGGACGCAAGATTCGAGTTGGTGACTGTGCACTTTTCAAGCCTCCTCAAGATTCTCCTCCTTTTGTTGGAATAATTCGTAGGTTCTCGTTAGAGAAAGAGAATAACATAAGTTTAGGTGTGAATTGGCTCTATCGACCTACTGATATAAAGCTTGCAAAAGCAACTTTGCTGGAAGCTGCTCCAAACGAAGTATTTTATTCATTTCACAAGGATGAGATATCTGCTGCATCGTTACTCCATCCGTGTAAAGTCACATTTCTTCGTAAAGGTGTTGAACTTCCTACAGGGGTATCCTCATTTGTGTGCAGACGGGTGTATGATATTGAGAACAAGTGTTTATGGTGGTTAACTGACAAGGACTACATTAATGTTAGTATGAACCTTTTTGTCTACTTTATTTGCATGTTTTACGGTAGCTGATTAAATAGATTTGTAATCATTATCTTTTAGTAATACAGGAACGACAGGAAGAAGTAGATAAGTTATTAGACAATACAAAGCTAGAAATGCCAGGAGGGCGTTCTCCTAGACCATTGAATGGTGCATCATCGGCACAGTTAAAGTCAGGTTCTGATAGTATACAAAATAGTACGTCCTCTTCTTCACAGGCTAAGGGAAAGAAGAGGGAAAGAGGTGATCAAGGCTCTGATTCTTTTAAACGTGAACGTCTTTCCAAAACGGAGGATGGACAGTCTGGTCAATTTGGTACAGAAAGCATGTTGAGGTTTGAGATAAAAATGGCAGAGAAAGGAGGGCTTGTAGACTTTGAGGGGGTTGAAAGGCTACTCCAGCTCATGCAGCCTGACAGTGCTGATAAGAAAATAGATTTGGCTGGTAGAATAATGCTTGTTGGCATGATAGCAGTAACTGATAGGTATGATTGTCTGGGGTACTATGTTCAGCTTGGAGGATTGCGTGTACTGGACGAATGGCTTCAAGAAGTCCACACAGGGAAAATTGGCGATAGCAGTAGTGCCAAAGAAAGTGATAAATCTGTTGAAGAATATCTCTTGGCCTTACTCCGTGCCCTGGATAAGCTGCCTGTAAATCTTTCTGGTCTCCAGACTTGTAATGTTGGCAAGTCTGTGAATCATTTACGTTCACATAAAAATTCTGAAATTCAGAAGAAAGTTAGGAGTTTAGTTGAAAAATGGAAGAAGCGTGTCGAAGCTGAGATGAATATGGATGATGCTAAGGCTGGGTCAAGTCGCGCTGTTTCTTGGGCTAACAAGCCTGCTTCCTCTGAAGTTTCTCATGTTGGTAGTAAGAAAATTGTAAGTTCAGCAGAGGTAGGGTCAAGGAATTTGGCCCAGTATGCTGTTTCTAAAACTCCTGCCAGGACATCTCCATCTCCTGGAGCAACCAAGTCATTACCCACACCGGCTGGTATTGTCTCAAAGGATCGAAATTCCAGAACATTAGTGGGTGCTGGGAGCTCAGATCTTCCATTAGCTTCAATCAAGGAGGATAGGAGCAGCAGTTCCAGTCAATCTCAGAACAACAGCCAATCCAGTGATCATGCCAAAACTGCGGGTTCTTCATGCAGGGAAGATGCGAAGAGCTCTACTGCTGGTTCTGTGAGTGTTAATAAAATTTTCAGTAGTGCTTCCCGCCACCAAAAATCAGGCAATGGTCATCATGGGTGTGATATTTCTGGAGTTCAGAAGGAAGCTGTGTCAGGAAGAATCAGTAATCCTGGTAAAATTCATTCTGAAAAGTCATCAACTGCCGGGGTATCCCTCGATAAGCGCAATGAAGGTCCCCTTATAGACCATGGAAATAATCGTTTAATTGTCAGGTTGCCAAACACTGGTCGGAGCCCTGCTAGATCTGGCAGCTCTTTTGAAGATCAAGGTATTACGTATGGTCCTCTTCAGGAAAAGTATAATAGCCATGAAAGAAAACACAAGGGCAGAAGTGAGGGTCTATGGCCGGTGGTGTCGACAGATGTGAATTCAAATTCATGTCAGGGAAAGGAAGGGGTTGCTCATTTTGAAGGCAATGTGCCACCTCTGTGTGAAGAGCCGCAAAAAGCTGTTGAAAATAGTGAGAGGACCATTGAAGTGTCTAAAGCAGCTGGATCATTGCCAAAAATAGCATCCTTGTCAGTGAAATCTTATGAGGCCTCATTGAGCTCCATGAATGCTTTAATTGAAAGCTGTGTTAAGTTCTCTGAAGCTAGTATTACTGCTGTTTCTGCTTCACCTGGGGATGATGTTGGTATGAATCTGCTTGCTAGTGTTGCTGCTGGAGAAATATCTAAATCTGAAAATGCATCTCCATCTGGTTCTCCATGTATAAATTCACCTGCACCTGAGACATCATCTTGCTCAGGGGAGTATGGTAAGTTGCAGCAACTGGTTGAAGAAGTTGTTCAATCTCGATCTCAATCACATGTTGGCGGTATTAGTTCCTGTGCAACTTTTAAGCAGCGTAATGCAGGTGATTTTATTCAGAGCAACACTGAATCAAGAGATCCTGTCAGTCATTCATCACCTGTTAATTTTGTTGATACTAAGGACACTCCAACTTCCTTTGAGAAAAGAGCAGTGGAGTACAGAACGCATTTGAATGGTTTATCTGATTCACAACATAATGTAGATGCTATGTCCTTAGTTTCTGATGTGAAACATGGTGAGGCATGTAATGCTTCTGTAGCCATCCATTGTTCTGGTAAAGAGAGCTGTTCAGAAGCGGAGGGAGCGAATCAGGTTGATGAGCAAAGAAGATCAGTCACTAGCAGGAAGAGTAACAGTGTTTCTGACTTTGAGCTCAAAACTGAAACTCCTTTCCCTGAAGATGAAAAGGTAGATGCTGCAGATGTGATAACTATGGAGGACAATATGCCGGGTGTAAGGGAAACAGCTGCTGGGAGTGCAAAGGTTGATGTGGATGATGAAAAACCAACTTGCTCATCTTCAGATATGGGTGTTAAAAACCAGATTCCTGAGAAAGAGTCTTGCAATGATGCACTGAAAGAAGGGAATTCATATCTTATTTGTGATGGTGATGCGTTCATAGAGAGGAAAAACAAGGATGGTATGCTTCCTTCCGGTTCTGAAAATGCTTTGGACACAGAGTCAAAGGGAGAAATGGCAAATGATTCTAAGGCTGAAGCCCATACCGAGCGGATCAATGAACAGACAGGGGATGTTTGCTCAGCTTCAGATCGTAATGTTGAACTTCATTTGGAAAGAGAAGAAAAAGACTCTCTTGTTTGTTCAGTGCCTCTATCCCATGTTGTTTCACCCTCAATTTGTTTGGCAGGAAAAGATAAGCATGATGATTCCAGCCAGCAAAAGATAATAGGGGAAATAGTGGAAGAGCAAGGGTCCTCCAGTGCGAGTGCTTCTGCTCCAGATTCATTTGCAAAGCTGGATTTTGATTTAAATGAAGGTTTTCCTATTGACGATGGGAGTAATGGGGAGCTTCCAAAGGTCAAAGATCCTGGAACATCATCTACTATTCATTTGCCTTACATATTACCTTTTCAGATTTCATCTGTATCTGGTAGCTTTCCAACTTCAATTACCATAGCTGCACCTGCAAAAGGACCATTTGTTCCTCCTGAAAATCCCTTGCGGAGTAAGGGTGAACTTGGGTGGAAGGGTTCAGCGGCAACAAGTGCATTCCGGCCTGCTGAACCCAGAAAGAACTTGGAAATGCCTCCCAATACAAGTGAACCAATTGCTGATACCTCTACTAGCAAGACCTGCCAAGCTCCTTTGGACTTTGATCTGAATGTGCCCGACGTGACGGTAGACGAGGATGTTGCTTCCCATAGTGCCCCTCAGGGGTTCTCTTCCATGTCTCGTTCTCATGATCGTGATGCTGGAGGACTTGATCTTGATTTGAATAGAATTGATGAAAGTCCTGATGCTGGGCCATTTACTGGTAGCAACAATTCCAGAATGGATATCCCTCATTTGCCTGGTAGATCATTATTATCCAGTGGGTTGCCTTATGGTGGGGTTCATGCCTCAAGAGACTTTGATTTAAATGATGGACCGGGCCTTGATGATGTAACCACTGAAACAGTTCCCCGCACCCAGCCTATTAAGAGCAGCTTGCCTTTGCTACCACCTGTATCTGGTGTAAGAGTGAGCAGTGCTGAATTTGGAAACTTTTCGTCGTGGTTCCCCCCGAGTAACTCTTACTCTGCCATCCCTGTTCCATCAATATTCCCAAGTCGGACAGACCAAACTTTTGTTGCTTCTGCTGGGTCACAGAGGGTCCTGTGTCCTAGTAGCACCTCATATGGTCCTGAAATGTACCGGGGGCCTGTTCTGTCTTCTACCCCTGCAGTGCCATTTCCACCTACTCCACCATTCCAATATCCTGGATTTCCTTTTGAGACCAGCTTTCCTTTGTCAACAAACTCTTTTTCAGGCGGTTCAACAGCTTACATGGATTCTTCTGGAGCACTTTGCTTCCCTACAACCCAGCTGGTAGGACCTGGTGGTTTAGTCTCATCACCTTTCCCTCGACCCTATCTGATGAGCTTTCCAGGTGGTTCTAGTAATGGTGGTCCCGATGGTAGGAAATGGACTGGTCAGGGTTTAGACCTTAATGCAGGTCCTGGGAATACAGACACTCAACGGAGAGATGAAAGGCCACCTTCTGGGTTTAGACAGCTTTCTATTCCAACTTCGCAGGCCCTAGCAGAGGAGCAGCTCAAGATGTTTCAAGTAGGCAGTGTATTGAAGAGAAAGGAACCTGATAGTGGGATGGATCCAATGGATAGAATTAGCTACAAGCAACCATCATGGCAATAAATTACAGTGGAATGATGCAAGTCTGTTCTGGGCTGGTGAGCCTTTCTGAGTTTCTTCCCTTTAAGCTGTATCTTTTTTTTAATACTAAATATTTTCACTTTAGGAAACTGTGGTATTGGAATCTAGTTGTCATCCAAAGTGTGGTAACATTTTTTCATGAGAACTAATTTCTGCTTAGTTTTCCATTTATCTGAACCTGATTCAATAGTTTGTTTAAGTTTCTTTTTAAATTAGTATAATTTGCAAGCTGAGCAAACATGTTTCTTATAAGAAAGTGAAATTGGCTTATTGTGCATGATTTATGGGACTTAGTATTATTGTCCTTTTCAATGTCCAGTGGAGCTTGTATTTGTACGTTGCACCATGGGTTCGCACTATAATTGCATTTTTTTTACATCTACTAATTATTTGATTTCTGATAGTTTGCAGCTCTTCTGGATCCAGGAATGATCATTTGAGCAGCTTGGTGTTGAAGGCCAGGAGCGAGAGATAATTACCCCTGAACATAATGGCTTACCACCTCTAAACTTTGGAGGACCATTAGGGTCTGTAGAGGCAAGTTGTGGATTAAATCTGTTCTTACGGATTGGCCTTCTGCAGTTAAGTTTCCTGTGTAGATATCTTAACTCCCAAAAAAATATTTGATGTGCTCCCCAGAAACTAGATGTATGGATCATGCTCATTCCATTCAGATACAATGCAACCTCAATCCTTGGTCCGTTTTAATGGTGAGGATTGGAGGCATGAACTTATTCCAGGCTGAGGCCGGCTTGGATATTCTGTCATAACACCCCCCCATCCAGTTATATACATAGAAATTACTGTCATGGTGATCGAATTTTGTTACTTAAAATCAATTAAGTTATTGGTCCTTTGCGCAGGCTGTTGTGTATTATATTTGCTTTGTACTGTAAGTGATATCAGAATCCGTACCGGGTTAGAACTCACAGGAATTGTGGAACAGGACTTCAGAGAACTTGATATTTAGAGGTTCCAGTAATGCCGAGTGGGTTTAATTTTTTAACGAGTTGAAGGAATATTTGACTTGAGGTGCAATTTTGCGAAGTTCATGCTGGGGCTCTGCTGTCAGGATCAGTGTGGTGTCCTTGTCTAACATTATGCTATTTGTAAAATGACTAATTATCTTGTCAAAAAAAAAAAAAAATTCCGAACAGAGCCAGTGAAAGAGCTTGGGTTGATCTGAAAAATAGCAATGTGATCGAGAAAACAGAATAAGTTACCTTATCTTGCCCGAATTTAAAATGAAATTGTGAAGTAACTCATTGTAAGCTACAATGTTTCAAAAGATAACTCTGAAACTTTTGGTTTGGTACCATAGCAATATGATCACCCATTTGTTATGCATGGTTCCATAAACCTTTTCCGTTGATCTTGAGGCGGCTTTTGTGACGCAGTGAAGTTAATTGAGGGGTCCAATTTTAAGGTCAGAAGCAAAGTTCCATTAAAAATAGGCAGTCATGATTTGATTATTGAATGTGTTTTACCAGAATGGCCTATTCATTTAAAAAGCTGTTTTGCATGGATATCCATCTCCTAAGACCAGAATCTTGATGTGTGTACTATGACCAATGCACCTTGAGTTGTACTCGAGTGATAAAAGCTTACTACTCCTAGCAGTAGTTCACTTGCATATCTACTCCAAAATTGCTTCCATTTTTGTCGTTTTTTCTTCTTTGTTTTTTATTTTTTATTTTTCTTATATAAATTCGTATTATTATGGAATTTCCAAGTCAGAGGTCACTGACAAACACATGAATATGATTACACATCAACTCTGCAGAATCTCATACAGGAAAAAATAATATTAAGGGCAAGTTAATATCGTTAGTGACGCATTTGGCTCAATGTGCTGCACTGTCAATCAAAGGGATTCTCTTATGCAAGAATTATAGAGGATTAGTCAGATGCTGTCCTTTTCTTATATTTTGACATAAAAATGAATGAACAAACCTTTGGAGAAAGAGTGGCCTAAAATCTGCCGAATCTTTCTGTAACTTTAATTATGTTAGTCTGGTATTCTCTTATGCAATTTGAAAAAGATTTCATCGTCTCCTTCATTCATTTCACTGTAAAATCCTAAGAATACACGTTGACATGATCTTTGTTTTTTTGCACACTCTACACAAACCTCTACTTAATAAAGTCACACTGCCGCATAATAACTTAGCAGGCTCATTCTATCATTTATAGCTTTTTTATTATTACATAAAAGTTTACAAGAAATTATTTCAATAATCCTAAAATTTATATTAAAAAAATAACTTATAATATTAAATGAGATCTAATTTTCGAGAGTTAAGCATAATCTAACTATCAAAATTTAACATCAATGATATGATTGGATTGAGCCTTTTTATTGTAGTAAAAATATATAAGTAAGGGCAGTTTTCCAAATTTATTTTAAGAAAAAAAAATATTAATTTAAATAATTATCAAGAATATATTATAATTAGTAGGATATAAATACATCTTATGCGACTTAAAACTTTCATTATTTTACAGATCCTGACAATGCTCCTCCTTTGAAGCAGTGATTTTCGATGAAAATTCTTGTGTGGAATTTTTTAAATCATGGAATATAAAAAAAGGTTGGTGTATTAAATCCGGACAATAACTATATGATTCTCACGCAAATAACTGATAATAGAAAAGTAATAATAATAATAATAATAATAATATTTAAACTTGAAATCACCAAAATAATTAGTATATTTCTACTAAAAGAAAAAATTCAATTTAATCCATCTAGTTAAACCATTAAATATTCAACTTTAGATAATTAAATATCTATGAATATTATTAAAGTGTTATTTTTTCCTTATAAGTTTTAAAAGTATTATTTCATGTAATTTTTCTAATTAATTCTATATTTTATACTTTTATATTTTTCAAATAAGAGAATATGCATACATGTATTTTATCCTTTGATTCCTTGTAAGCAAGGATTTAAAAAAAAAATCATCAACATAACACTCTCTCCATTATAGTGACAAATTTCTAGATTTTGATCATTTTGAGCTCAATATATAGTATTCATCTTGTTTGGCAAAATATTCGGGATGTTATGTCATTGTCAAGAAAATTATAGTTTTTTTTTTGTTTAAATAAAAACAACCAATATTATTGTGACATTGTCCTTAAAATATTATCAAATATTTTTTTCATGTTAAGTTTATTTATTATTTTTCTTCTAAATAATTCATTTTTAAGTTTATATATTTATAATATTTCTAAAACAAAAGATTGTTTCTTTGAATTTCAAAAAATATTTTGTATTTGCTTTTCAGATTTTATTTTTACCTCGTTATCACATTTATTTTTTATTTAAATTTAAGTAAAGTATTTTATAATTTAAAACATACTATTTACTTTTTGTTGTATTTAGAACTCGTATTTGTATCCATTCAAAAATTAGGAGGAAAGGAAGAGGAGAGAAAATAGGAGGGAAGTAGTAAAATAATGCAATGAATTATTTTTTAGTTATTTAGTGATTACTGTATAAAAAATATTTCTTAAAACTTTTGTTATTTTAAATTTTTTTTTCTCACAAATTTTCTCTCTTTTGAATTTCAGTTTCAAACAGAGCCTTAATGTGCTAATAATATACTAATAATTATCTATCATAAATTAATAAAGAAGATTGTATAAGTTATTGTTTGAAAACTATTTTGATTTACGATTAAATAATTAATTTTATGATTTATAATTTTTTGTAAAATTATTGACAAATATGTTTGATAATATTTTTACTTAATGGTTTTAAAGAAAAAATTAAAAAATACTTGAAGTTATTTGATAATATTTTATGTTTTTTTTTCGAAAACCTAAAAAATAAAGAATTTTTTTGTCATTATTTATAAATTTTTTATTTTTAATTATTTTCTTCAAATACTTATAAATATAAATATAAAAGTAATAAGACTTGATTTATTATTTTTTTAAAAAATGAAAAAAAAAACATTAATTAGAAGTTAAATTCAAAAATCATATTTTTAAAGATTTAAGAATCATTTTATATTTTAGTAACGATTCCTTAAAGAAATAAAAATAAAAATCTAAAATCATTACCAAACATACATGGTTAAAAAATCACTTTAAAAAAATCAAAATTTTAAAATCAAAATCATTACCAAACAAGTCATAAGTTAGTGTTTTTTCTGAATTTTTATAATTTTGGTAAAGTTTTTATAATTTTATGTCAAAAATAAAAATATGATATTTGTATAAATATTTGATTTAGATCGATGTTTTTCAACAGAAATTATGAAATCATATTCTTTTGCATTTTAATTTTTGCTTAGAAGTTAGAATATCAGATTGTTAGTTATTCTATCTTACATAACATATAAGATACATATTTTATTTTTGAAACATTAGATCTATCCACAATTATATTTAAAACAAAAAAATTAATAAAAATATATATTTTGATAGCTATCGAGGATATTACACAATATGTAATACATTTGATTTTATTTTTTATTTTTCAAATATTTCCCCAAGAAAAGAAAAGAAAAGAAATATTATCTCCAAATATTTCATCGGCTGCAATTTAATTTTCACATGGTTAACCCAAGTAGCCGTTTAATAATTGGTCACACTTAGAGGAAGGTGTTACTGTTTTACAGCATTTCTAACCCATTGCACCATTTTGATACATAAATTGCATTATGTTTTTTTTCTCATCCCCAACCATAACCCCAAATATCACATTAAAAATATATTTATTTATAAAATAAAATATTTTTTTTCATTTTTATTTTTTAATTACTTTTTTTTATCAATTATTATATTAAATAAATAGATAAGTTATATATTATTACTAACTAATTAATAATAAAAAATTTAAAAATTATATTGTTAATAAAAAATTAAAAAAATTTACTGAATAAAATAGTATATTTATTAATTGAAATAAAAATTATATTTAACTGAAAAAGGATATATTGATGCTCTCAATGTCAAGAGAAATGATCTCAAAATAGTTCCCATATTTTGATCAATATTTTAATAATTTTGAAAGATTCTTAAATAATTTACTCGGTTAATAAATTATTAGTTTAATTTATATTATATTTAATATTTTTTAATTTTAATTTATTATATGCAATAAAAATTAAATAATATAATTAAAAAAATATAATTGTAATAAGTTTTAGTTAAAGATATATATATATATATATATAATTAGAATAAAAATAAAAATAAAAATAAATTTCATTTTTATCTTTCATTAAAAAAATAACAAGTGAATGATGACAAAGAGTTTTGCCATGGATTAGTGAGAATGTAAAAATTGCAGAAACCATTAAAAAAATAAAAACTATAAGTTCAAAACACTTTTAAACTAAAATAAAATTTAAAAAAAAGGGATAATATATAATTATTATAATAATAATTATTATTATTAATCCGAATTGATTGTGCCGAGAAACAGGGCTGATCACTAGCAAGTCATGGAAACTCTCATTCATCATTCCCTAATCACTTATATTACTAAAAGATTTCGGTTGCTACGCTCTCAATCACACGTCTTATGTTTCTTTCAAATAAAGCCATTCTCATTTACTTTTTGTATTTTTGTTTTTACTGATAAAAAAAAATTAAAAGTTGAAAAGGAAAATAACGAGAGAGATATTCCAGGGTCAATGATTATAATCATAGTACTTGAGTAAGCTTATTATTCGTAATTAATTTTTAAACAAATAGTTATTTTTATTCTTCCTTTTTTTTTTGTATATTTTAAAAAAAAATATGATTCATCAATTATTTACGATAAAACTTATTATGTCAAATGTAGTTAAAAATAATATAGGTATTAATTGCAATATTTCTTCATATATTATTATTATTATTATATTAAAAAATAAATGAATTAAAATATAATCTATTTAAATATGTACAAATTTAGATTAGTGTCCCGTATAATTATTTCAAAAAATATAAGTATTCAGGAAATTGAAAAAAAGGGACAAAAACTAAAAAAAGAAAACAATTAAGGGCCAGAATGCTTTCTACGAGGAAATCACTCATGTTCTAATTCCTTTAATGATGGAAGTTACAATCTCTTAGAAGGTTTAGAATTATAAGAACCTCATCATTTTTCTCATTCTCTCTCTCTATCTCTCCCTAATATTGACCAAAAACAAAAAAAGATGATGAAGACTTCTTCTACGAGTGTTTTCTCAGAAAAAAATTATAACTATGGCCAAAGGGAGAGACATGTTAACAAGAGGAAGACGATTCCTCTGTTGTTTGCTTCTCTAGGCATAGCTACCCTTTTCAGTTTTTTCTGTCTATCTCCTCCAATCCCTTTCAAATTCACGCCCAAACAAAGCCTTGATTCTGTTCAAACTAATTTAGATCTTCATGCTGTTCAAGAAGAACCAAGTGTTGATCATCATATAATTGATCTCCTTCCTAAACTCCCCAAAAGAAGTAATTTTGAAGCCAACCCAATTCCTGTTTTTATATATGGACTTCTTCTCTATTCTTGCTCTTTCTTATTCATTTTGTTTTTTTTCTGAAACGTGTTGTGTTTTCTTCTTTAGAGAAGAAGAAGAAGGAGGAGGAGGAGGAGGAGGAGGAGGAATGTGACTTGTTTAAGGGGCGTTGGGTCCCAGAATTGAGAGGGACTCTATATACCAATTCAAGCTGTGCTACGATTCCTGATTCAAAGAATTGTTTCAAACATGGAAGGATGGATAAGGATTTTCTTAATTGGAGATGGAAACCTGAGAAATGTGAGCTCCCAAGGTTTGATCCCAAGGCTTTTCTGGAGATGGTTCGTGGCAAGAAAATGGCTTTTATTGGTGACTCTGTTGCTAGAAACCACATGGAATCCCTCCTCTGCCTCTTGTCTTCGGTTAGTTTTTGTTTTCCTCCTTAAAATCTTAATATTAAGAACCAAATGAAATTTACATTATTCTATTTGTACCACAGTCCAAATTCATATTATATTGTTACTAACAGATAATTTTATTTAATATTAATGATATTAAAATGTAATTAATATTAATAATAAAATTAACATTTTAAGCTTTTTTATTGTGATAATATTTTAATAATTACAATTTAGTCACGATGGTTTTTTGGATTTACGTGGTGTTAATTGAGGTTCAGTTTCAATTATCACTTTTTTTTCTTCAGAATTAATTCAAGAAAAACTAATGATATTAATATAGTAGCAAGTAAACCATTATATCTAGCCATCAAACGACAAATGTACTTGTAGTAGTAATTGGGTAGAAGTGTCCATCTCAGATTCCTGCTTTAAATTCATCCCACAGTTTAAATCATGCCTTCATCATTATCTAGCCTTAATGCCTCTCATTGCAAAGTCTTTTCATCTCCATTGTACTTTAAAGGTGAGACGTTAATATCGGAAATGTTCATTATAGATTACTATACTGGTTAAGATATAGATAATTTTATTAGTATGCTTGGATTTTTTCCACCTTAAAACTAGTTTTATGATAAGTGATCTGAAATAAAATGGTTTGATTAAAAGTTATTTAAAGATAAACAGTAAGGTGTTTTACATAAAATTACTATAAGTGATTTGAAGTTTCATTTTAATAATTAATTTAATAGAATGGTATGCATGTCAAACTACTCTTCTCAAAAGTTGGAATTATTTTTTCAAAAAGTACAAATAATACTTTTTAAAATTTTAAAACTGCTTCTCTTAAAGAATGCCTAATATTTTTGAAAGTGCTTCAAATTATTTGAAACCACTCTCAACCAAACAAAAAATACAAGGATTGGAAACATACCTTTAGTGAATTAAGAACCATGCATAAGAACATGACACAGTTAAATTGCAGGAGGAAATTCCTCAAGACATCTACAAAGACGCTGAAGACAGGTTCAGAACATGGTACTTTCCACGTCATGATTTTACACTAGTGAAATTATGGAGCAAATTTCTTATAGCTGAAGAGGAGAGAATGGTAAATGGCACAGGTTCTAGCATTTTTGATTTGTATCTAGACAAGGTTGAAAATACATGGGCTCAACGCCTCCCAGAGATAGACTATGCCATTGTCTCTGATGGACATTGGTTCTTTCGAGTTTTGTATTTACACCAACATAACACGTTATTTGGATGTGTTTACTGTAACAAACCAAATGTAACACAATACAACATTAGCTTTGCAGTTCGAATGGCATTTCGAACTGTGCTCAAGTACATAAATAGTTGCGAGAATTGCAATACTGGGTTGGTAACATTGGTAAGAACATTTGCACCTGCTCATTTTGAGAATGGAGCTTGGAACACAGGAGGGTATTGTAATAGAACTAGTCCATCGAATGAAGAAGAAATTAATTGGAAAAGCTTTGATTGGGAAATGAGGAACATTCAGCTGGAAGAGATTGAAAGAGCTAGAAAAGAAGGGGGTAAGAAAGGGAGGAGGTTTGGATTATTAGATGTAACTAGAGCAATGTTGATGAGACCTGATGGTCATCCTGGAAATCATTGGGATAATCAATGGATGAAGGATTATAATGACTGTGTTCATTGGTGTATGCCTGGTCCTGTTGATGACTGGAATGATTTTTTGAAGGAGGTAATGAGGAGTTTGATTTAGGTTCTTGTTTTCTGTACCCGGGTTTAGGGCTACTTAGTTGGATTCATTATACCAGTATATAATAATGCCCTCATTTTTTTTATGTATTTTTTTTCTTTCACATATCATACAATGATTTTTACGATCATGTGTGAAACATCACATTACAGACCTTGTGGAAAACATGACTCCAAAAAGAGTAAAAAATTATAGGTCAATTAGAGTAGTATTAACAATGAAAAAAATAGAACATCAAAGAACCGATAGAGAGGATTCTCTACTAATCTTTTTTTCTATTGTTTTTTATTGAGCTTTAAATCTCATTCTTTAAATAGTTCACATCATTCCTTGATAAAAAAAGAAAGATTAATAGAGGATCCACCCCTATGGGATTAAATTTGTATGATCAATTTTCAAATAACCTGCACTTACAATTCAATTAAACAAACAAATTCTCAGGATTATATGAAGAAAAAAACACTTTCATGCGATGAACAAAGAAGCTTATTGTTGGTACTTGTACAGTCAACATAACTGATAAGAGAAAGAATAGTCATACATCAATCATTTTACAGTGGCCCAAATCACATTGAAAAACATTCATTAAAGTGATCTAGAACAAAAACATAATTCCAACTCATGAAACGAGATATTCAAGGTACAAGCAGTCAAGGAGTAAGGATGAGTATGATCTTCAAGAAGAATAACTGACCTTATCAATAACAACTGAAGGCATCAATCTACAAACAAATCAGAGGGTCTCAGTAAGAAGCACGAAAAGCAAATTTCTTTGGCAATGCTATAAATAGAAGCACCACGAGTAATTACATCAACAACAAGTACATTAAAGTTGAATGTCAGATTAGCGCATAGCAATAATTCAAGACTCTATAGTGTCACCGAGCACAAAAGAGAAGAGCTCACGAACTGGTGAAAACTCGACCAGCCCAATATCCATGGCATAACCAAAAACTGGCAATTTCAAGTCACGCAGAACAGAGAAAGCCTCGGACATCCGAATCTTTGGCACCTCTTGAGCAACTGAACAGTGAGGAATCCAAGAATCAGGGCGATATTCTTCCCTAATTTCAACTTCTTCTTTCTTCATGGCTTCATACAACTGACAATGGAGCTGAAGCAGAGACATTGTAGGTGTCGGAGCCAGAAATAGGACATTGTTATCATTTGGGAAGCTTCCAATTGACGTGAACGATAACGATATAGGCTCTTGCTTTGACACAAAGCTTTTGACAACAGCTTCCAGCTTTGTGGGCTCAAGAAAGGGGCTGGAAAATAGAGTGATATGAGGGCGAGATTCAATTTCGATGAGCTGGGTACTAATTTGACGCCGAGCGAGCACGTTCCAAGCCCTCAAGACTTGATTTTCAAGGGCGGGATCGAAGTAAAGTTCGATAGCATAACCTTGTGACATTGCTTGAGAACCCAAATTCGGAGTGCCAAATAGCAAATTGGCTCAAAATCACACCAGCCCAATAGCTCACACCAAGATCCAAGAACGCCCAGAAAGAAACGACGAAAGAACTGACAAAATCGACAGTGACCCAGAATCCAAAAATCACAAAACCCTAGAAAAACAGAAAAAAGAAGCAAAGCCCATACCAGATTGAAGGCACATAAAGAAACTCAGCACATGAAAATGGAATTGAGATGAGAAATGGGCAACAAAAGTAGGCGAAGAGTGAAAGATAAAATAATTTAGAAGGGTATTGGGATGGGAATAAAAATGAGAGATAAACGCATGTGAAACGGTGGTTTCGAGTTTCAATCATAGAGAAAGAAGAATAAAGGTCAAAAGTAAGATCCCTATCAAAATCAAAGAAAAGAAGAAATGCAATTGCAACGGCAGCTAGGTACCCAAGCCTAGTGGATTTGGTCTGGCTTGGCAAATTGGCAAATATCAATTCCCAACAAGAAAGAGGCGTAGCACCACTACGTGCGAGGACCAAGGAGTAATAATATATGCATAAAATTTACAATCTTTCTTTTAATTTTATTACGTGAATATCAAATAGCATATTTAATATATCATAATTAAGTAGTTTATCGATAATATGACATTAAGTTTTATTCACCTCTATTTTAAATTATATATTTAAATTATATTAAATATTATTTTATTTAAAAATAAATGAAATTAAATAATCACTTTATATATGTGTTTTGTGTTGTTGAATTTATTTAAAAATAAATAGAATTAAGTGACTCAATGATCTTTTTATTATATATGTGTTTTTGTGTTGTTAATCACCTGTCTTGGATTTCAATCATTTTATTTGCTTAAAAAAGCAAAGGAATAACATTTTAACTATTTAGGATAATATTTTAATATTAAAAAATTTGACTATTCTGAATGGCATGTGTGGTTAGGAATATGATAGTGGACGTACGGGATCATTATAAACACTGATACTAATTTGGGTTATATTTAAATAATAACAGTTAATTATAAATATATAATAATTTTTTCATGATTTAATTATATTTTTTATTTTTAATATTTATTAAAAATAAATTTAATTTAATTTAAAAATATTAAATATTAATATAATTATTATTTTATTATATTATTTAAAATATTGATGTCCGTCTGTTTTAATCGATTATATTTATTTTTTTAAAAAAATTATTAAATTTTTATAAATAATTATAATTATAATTATACATAATTAAAATATTCGTAATTATATACTTTCATCAAACTCTTTTTTTTTTACTCCTTAAAAATCCACTTCTTTTTTATGCGAATTTTGTGAATGTGGTTTACTAAAACCACACACTTATAAATGTTTGCATACACAAGTTTCACTATATTCTCAAAGGTTCTCTTAAATAGATATAAATGAAAATGTAAAAAAAATTACAAGAAAAAACAGATATATTGGTTATACAACCTATCAAAGAATCAATAATATTAACAAATAAGAGCAACACAAAATAGTAATTTGTATTTCATTTAAAGGGTATCATGTTTACATCCTTTACGCTTATGTTATACCTTTGTGCTTTACAAAAGTATATATGGGGTGGGGTTACTTTCCCACACCTAAATCCAAAATAAACCCTATCATGCCCCATTTTGGTGTATTATAAATATTCTAAACACCAAAGAGAAAAAAAAAAGAAAGAATAGCAAACCTAATTTAAAATTCAAAAAAGTTTGATAAAATGTTGTTTTTATCCCTCACCACTATCCACACAATAAAATAAAAGTGATGATCCAATGTCTTTCTTAACCTTATTTTTATAAATAAAATGATAAAAAAAAAATACATTTTACAACCAACTAATAAGACTAAATAATATTTTTATGCAAAATAAAGAGAACTTTATGATATTTTTTTAATATATATATATATATATATATATATATATATATATATATATATATATATATAGTTACATTGTAATTAAAACTAGTGCAATTTGCTTACAACAATCACCGTACCATCTAACATTTTAACTCTAAAGTACACCCGATAAATAGTAAATAATATTGTTTGTTTTTTATTTATCATAATCTTTAATTTAATAACAATAGTAATAATAATTAATAATTAATAATAAATAGTTAATATAATTATAAATGTATTTTTTATTTAATGAAAAATATATAACATGTATCTTATTTAACTATAAATATATTTAAATTATTAAATTTATATCTTAAAAATTAAAATTTAAATGAATATATAATTTATCAATAATAATTATAATTAAAATTTAGGGAGATAGTGCCCACGCGGCCAAACAAATACGTCTTGACAAGTTCTTAATTTAAAATGATATTAAAGATCCATTTGTAACTATTGGTTGAAAGTGATTATTAATTTCACAATGCACTAACTAACGTGTATTGCAATATTAAGATAAATATTTCTATAATTTTAATAATAATTATTAATATTTTTACTTGAATTAAGTATGTTAACTTCTTAAATATATCAAAAATACTTATAATATTGTTATCTCAAATATCTAAATACATATCTTAAAATTAATACATTTTAAATCATTTATCTTGAAACCATTAAAAGATTCACACTTTCTCAAAATATCCTATCGATAAAAAACCTAGTAATTACCATGTAAATATTAACTTTGTTTTGGATTAACTAAACTTAAGATTCATAAATTTTATCAGATTTAATATTTTATTTTCTTAATGTTAACTGCACTATCTTTTTTAGTTTAACAATTTTAGTTAAGATTTAAAAATAATGAATTAATTAAGATGTTGACATAAAAGTTAATAGATTAAATAATGTAAATTTTTTTTAACACATTAATCATGCTTGATACAGTGCAATTAATTTAATTTTTTAAATTTAGAGCAAGTTAGTGTGTTAAATTTAAAAAGATAATATATGTAATATTATAAAAAAAATATATTAAGATATTAAATGTAATAAAGCTTTGACAGTAATAATATAATTCAATCAGTTTTTTTTTTTTTTACATAACTGTCATGGTAGATTATGAACATTTGGAGGAGAGGAAATTTACTAACAGAAAATTAACCAGTAATTAAATTTAACGAGTTAATTCAATTATTTTATATATATAACTTGTAATTTTTGGGCTATAATATCCGTGGATGGTATTGACCCATATTCAAATCCTTTCTTTGTGTATGTTTCCTCGTTATAATTTATGGTAAAGAACCTGTCTGATTCTAACCTCCTAGGAGCCTGCATATGCAAGAATTTATTAAAAGCAGTCTAATTTCTGGCAAAAGACAGGTAAAAGAAGTAATATTCAGAATTAAAAATTTCAAATAGTATCATTTTTAACTTCTTTAAAAAGATATTACGTAGAGGGAGTTAGAATGAAATTCATTTATAAGAATTATGATATGTAATTAAATTTTTTTAAAAAAATTATACATTTTTAATATTTATTACATAAATATATTTTATAAATAAATCCATTAAAAAAAATTCCTATTATAAAATAAATTTTGAAAAATCTCCGATAAATATATATTTAAAATATTACAAAATTATATATGTATTTAAAATATTTATAAATATAAGTTGAAAGTATCATAGACATGATTAAAAATATAATTAAGATTATCTTATCTAATTAAATCAGACATTTATTGTATATTATTTTCAAGGATATTTATGTGTGTCATATAAAATTTTATTTAGTGTGGTGGTCTTAACTTAAAAATAGCATTACTCTATTTTCGACTGATTTGAGTCATGAAGCCTCTTACCCAGTTTTGGCCCAATATACAAAGCCCAACGTCCTCCTCATCTTCTCCACCTTTTCTCCACTACTGCCATTCCCGAAACAGAGCCCTAATTGAATGGTTCATACCTCCAGAACTCAACAATCCCCAAAAAAGATATTTCTTTCCGTTCGAGAAAAATGGGTGAAAATAAGAGAAAGCGAGGTCGAAAACCCAAAAAACCATCTAATGATACCAATACCATGGAGTTCGAATACACTAATCCCACCGCCACCATCTCAAACGACATCGTCTCAGTCCCTGCTGTCGGAACCTCTGAGCTCAATAGTACACAACCATCTCGCCGTGGCCGAGGCCGGCCCAGAAAGGAAGAAAAACAAATAGAAATAGACATACCCATACCCATACATAACGTGACCGCTTCACCTGAGCGCAGAAGCACAAGACACGCCGAGAAAAACGGCGATTGTGGGCACACCATGGCTGTGGTTTCTGAGTCTCCACTGATGGCCCCGAGGTGGGAGAGCGTTGTGAAGGTGGTTCCTTCCATGGACGCAGTGGTAAAGGTCTTTTGTGTGCACACAGAGCCCAATTTCTCGTTGCCATGGCAGAGGAAGAGGCAGTACAGCTCGAGTAGTAGTGGGTTTATCATCGGGGGTAGGAGGATTTTGACTAATGCGCATTCTGTGGAGCATCACACTCAAGTTAAGCTTAAGAAACGTGGGTCTGATACTAAATACTTGGCCACTGTGCTGGCTATTGGGACCGAGTGCGATATTGGTATGGAAATTTTGAACTTGTTTCTTTCGTTCTTAGTTAATTTTTCTCATTTGTCTGCTCTATCAATTACTTACGATCGTGTGCTCTCTTTGCTAACACGGAAGAATCGCATTGTTTAACACTTAAGGAAATAATCTCCAGGAAAGTTGTTGATACGATTATGGGATTTTTCCCGCTTTCTATGATTTTAAGAACAATTTAGCTGAAGTTTTTAGTTGTAATTTTTAATCTCTCGTATTGCACAATGTAGTTTCGTTTTGTGAATTATAAGAATCTGCCTCTATTTATGGCGGCAATCGTGATAGTCAGCTGTGTCGTGTATGTCTCAGTCCAAGTGTGTAATAGAAATCTCCGAACCTACATCTAAGTTACATGTACTCTTCAGTTCATGTTGAAGTATTGGTATTGCGTTGATATGATCATATGAAATGGTTAAGGCTGTGGCTATTGGATGTTCCACATACTTCAAATTTTTTTTTTTTGAGAAAACATAGGACCATGTGAGCCATGTTTGTATGCGTGCTCAAAATAGACGCTCTAAATGATTCATGGAACATAGGAAGTTAATTGCTTTTGATTCATCTTGCACTCTATTTTTCACCTAGTCTAATGAGTCCAAGTACCTTCTCTTGACAATTTTGCTTCCGCCTATATTTAAAGAAAAACAAAACTGACTGATTATTATCTATTATGCCAAGGTAGTATTTCATAAGGTTTATCAGTTCTATGGATATCTCTTCTAGTTCAACTGAATTGATGTAAAATTTGATGGGTTATGTTAATGTTTAATTGAGTATGTGACATGAGTATGGCCATCTTGACATTCTGATTTCCCATTGTTGAACATCAGCATTTCTTTTATGGAAAGACAAACCTGTTTTTCTTTCTTTGCTATCCATTCTAAAATTACTTAAGGAGGATTCTTTCCCCTTGTACCTTTGTTAACCTTTGAGAATTTTATTTGATGTATGAAATTAGCATTTAAAAGGCAGCAATACTCAAGGGTTATTTTTCATTTTCATGATGCTCCAGCAATGCTGACAGTGAGTGATGAAGAATTCTGGAAAGGAGTTTCCCCAGTGGAGTTTGGAGATTTACCTGCACTTCAAGATGCTGTCACGGTTGTCGGCTACCCTATTGGGGGTGACACAATCTCTGTGACAAGTGGTGTTGTGTCACGCATGGAAATTCTATCTTATGCTCATGGCTCAACTGAACTTCTAGGGTTGCAGGTGGATGTTTTCTTGATTTTGCCTTCTTGTCAGACTGCTTAGACCAAATTTGACTTATTATCTCTCTTTAATATGCTTCAACAGATAGATGCTGCAATTAACTCTGGAAATTCTGGTGGTCCTGCATTCAGCGATAAAGGGCAATGCGTTGGTATTGCATTTCAGTCTCTTAAGCACGAAGATGTGGAGAATATAGGCTATGTTATACCAACACCAGTCATTAAGCACTTCATTCAAGATTATGAGAAGAATGAGATGTATACAGGTATGTGAGGTTTCACAGGAGAGATCTCCTCCCCTCCCCAAATTAGATGCAGAGAAAAGAGCTGTATAAGGAAGTAACACTTGTATAAATAATGTTTGTCCTGGTATATATGTAGGCTTCCCGATTCTTGGAGTGGAGTGGCAGAAAATGGAAAATCCTGATCTGCGCTTGTCAATGGGAATGGGACCTGATGTCAAGGGTGTCCGCATTAGAAGAATTGAACCTACAGCTCTAGAATCTCATCTCCTGAGGCCATCAGATGTTATCCTTAGCTTTGATGGGGTTAACATTGCTAATGATGGAACCGGTGGGTATTTTTTTTATTGTTCTGATAGTCTAATGGTAAAAACATGGTTTTCATCTAATATTAGTATTGCCATAATTTGTATCTAGCCTGGGAACTAGCAAATTTAAGATGCTTTTCTTGTATATGATGAAAGACTATGTTACAATGATTTCTGTAGAAATTGTGTACAAATCAGTTAGTTGCGGGGAAAATCTAAAATTGTCGTGGCATCTAATATTGAAAACATCTATTTGCAAAAAAAATTGTGGAGACTCTAATGACTTTGGGGTTTTAACTTGTAACAGTTGTTAATTCTATCCATTGCTAAAAATTTAAAACCAAGGAATAACTCTATTAAGAGGTCAACTGGGAGGGACTAGAAAATCTGAGAAAGAAATTAACCGAGAAAGGATTGTGGATTTAAAGCAACTGCAAGATGAAGACATTCAATGCTATCAGTAGAAAATAAGGCATGTTGGCATTTATTTTTTTGTATTGTAACATTCTAGCACTGCTTTGTGCGGTCATTTGTTAAGAAATTCTAATAAGGACATGATTACTACTTTTGCTTGATTGTGAGATGGAATTTATATTGCATGCTTCCTATTCTAAGGATTCTGCCTGGCACCATGATGCAAGCTTCCTGGAGATTTTCAAGAAAATAATGGTTTCTGGTTTTATATTTATTAAGCCACATAAAATTGTTGCTTCCCCTAAGAGGGTCTTATTTTGTTTTAGCATATTATTGTATGCTTCTTCAATATGACATTAACTTCCTTTTGCAATCAATTTCAGTTCCTTTCAGGCACGGGGAGCGCATAGGTTTCAGTTATCTGGTCTCTCAGAAGTATACTGGGGATAGTGCTCTGGTAAAAGTACTTCGTAGCAAGGAGATTCTTGAATACAATATAAAGCTTTCCACTCACAAGCGACTGATTCCAGCACACATCAAAGGCAGACCACCTTCTTATTATATCATTGCTGGCTTTGTTTTTACTGCTGTGACTGTTCCATATCTGCGTTCTGAGGTGCGTTATTTACCTATGGTACTCCCACCCACTTTTACGATTCCATTGCAAGTTTGCTGGGGTGGTTAGGAGCCTGTTTTCTTCCTGTTTCTATTTTGTTTCAGCCACCTGCCATCTATTTTCCTCATAGTTATTCCTGAGGAAGAGGACTTACAAAATCTAATTATGTGGTTCTTTATGCATGTTCTCTGACTTCCAACTACATATTATCTCTAACTTCCATTCTGCTAGGTACGAGCTTTTATCAAACGATATCGAGATATGGGTACATCTAATTGCTAACCTTTGTATGTACGAGGATGTGAAGTCTCTACCAGTTTGTTTTCCTTGCAAAATTTGACAATACTGGTTTTTCCACGAGTGATTGCTTTCACATGAAATATGGATCTTAAGATTGATTCTATGAGTGATATCTCTGTATGGTACTGTCATCTTGACCTCTATGATTTCTCTCATTTTCAGTATGGAAAGGACTATGAGTTTGATGCTCCTGTCAAGCTGTTGGACAAGCATCTACATGCTATGGCACAATGTGTAGATGAACAGCTTCTTGTTGTTTCTCAGGTTTGTAACTCACTTATCTTGTACTTCTAACGTTGAGTTAAAATGTTGAGACTTTGCTCATTCTTCCTTATTGTTCTGTGTCAAAAATTGTAACAGGTTCTTGTAGCTGATATTAATATTGGATATGAAGACATTGTAAATACCCAGGTATGGAAATGAGTCTTGCAACCTTGGGATTTTTCTTCCTTTTGGCTTTAACAAAAATATAAGTATCCTAGTTCACCTGTTAAAGACGGTTCTGTTTGTGTAGGTTCTTGCTTTCAATGGTAAACCAGTGAAAAATCTGAAGAACTTGGCCAACATGGTTGAGGGCTGCGTGGAGGAATATTTAAAGTTTGATCTAGAATATGAACAGGTTCTCTCTCTCTTTCTCTCTCTTCCGCACACCCATACACACAAGCAAAACCTTGAATTTCTGCAGTGGTGAATTTTATTCTTAAATTTTGAGGTTTCAATTTCTTTTATGCAGATAGTTGTCCTGCAGACAAAGAGTGCTAGAGCGGCAACTTCAGATATTCTTGCAACTCATTGCATACCTTCAGCCATGTCTGATGATCTTAAGACATAAGATATGATCTGTAAGGAAGGTACAAAATATTTATTCATCAGTTGCCTGAACAACCAATTTTAGCATGCGCTGCTCTGTGATTGAAGTCCGATATTTTCCCCAGAGAATGGCGGCTGGATGTTCATAAATTGATTTTTATAGTCTGCATTTTAACGTATCTGCACAAATGTATTCTGTAATCGGATTTGCACTTTTCCTAGTAACCATGCATCTTCAGCCATTAACAAAGGTGGGGGTGGGGGGGGGGGGGGGGAAGGTTAAAAGAAAGATAATTCCATCTCATTGGGGTAAAGACTAAATAATTTTTATTATATTTTCATGTCCTATTTATTGAGTGAAAGAAAGTGGGGAGGACATAAAAGTTATTTTTCTTTAAATTTTCTATAAATGGCTTGTTACTTCTATCAATTACATTCTCAGGCTGCAAGAAACACAATGTTACTATTGATGAATTCGTTATAGAAGAAATACAATAGAATTTGAGCTGTTTGCCGAATATGATGCTCATTTTTAGATGTTTTCCTCAGCTTAAAAACAGTTGTCAATTGTTCGCTTTTAGTAGCATCTTTTTTAGTTGGTAATTTTGATCTACTAGAAGTAGGGCCATGATTTGTGCGCCTGGTTGGTAACATGACAATGTTGTTTTGGTTAGAGTTTTAAAAGGCATGTAGGGTTATTAGTTAGATAAATTATTGATTGTTTTTAAAATATGGGATGATTTGATGATTAAGTTAATGAAATTCAATATTTGTAAAAAAAGAAAACAAATATCCAATTGGAGGTATAAGGAGAAAGCAATTTACTTTAGGAGTATATTTTAGTTGCAATGAATATGACACGTTAATTCTTGTGACATGCATGACATAGTGGAGTGTGCAACATTCAATTGAATCTAGATAACCTTTTTCTCGGAAAGATCACCCTCAAGGGGTGCAAAAAACCACCAAATCAAGGCCCATTATTAAAATACTCCGTTTATATTGTATAATTAGTGTTTAGAATTATTTCACAAGAAACAGCAAATTCTTAGGCGCCAGTATCAATTCTAGCTCTATAGCCCGATTGATATTTTGAGATCGTTAAGCAAACAAGTCCGTCTGTCTTGTGTGAGATAGATGTAGTTTCGATTATTTTTCTTCAAAGTTTTCCATCTCTTTCAAGGGGCAGTAGGTGCTTGCCTAACGATATGACATATACATCTTGACCCATAGCAAGTATTTGCAATTTGATGCAATTCATCAACAACTGCATACACAATCATATAATTCTAATATACAAGCTTAATGCTTATGCACTTTTTACTTCTACACTCCTCCATTCTTGTAGTTTTGTAATAAAGGAGCTTTGTGGGTGGTTTGTGATTCCAGCTTTTCTTCTTCACATACTTCAACCATCTCCTCTTTTGCTTTTCCCCACATCACTGTGTAAAACCCAATTGATATTATTGTCGCTCCGACTAAACTGCATGATACAACAGAGATTTCCATTTGAGTTGAAGACAAGAACAAGCAAACAATTAAAAATTTCTTGGATTCTACTCAATTCTTTCTGTTTAGAAAATCTAAAGTCAAAATCTCTCTTAAGAAGCACGCTAAGCATGATCAAATGAATAGCTCTACACCTTCCTAGATGGAGGGTATCACCAAGACACATGACTCCCATAGCTACAGCAATTGCAATGGACAAGGGTTTGAACATTGCAACAAAAACTGGTCCCTTTATGCGTAATGCCCATGTATGAATGGTATTGTTCAAGAATGACCCTAAAAGTCCCTGCGTTTAGACAATAGAAGTTCCATCAAGCCAAGAGATACATCTAACTTAATAAAAGATGTTCACATTATTCTAAAAAGCTGTTTTTTTCCTTACTGAGCACAAAACAGAGAGCAATGCTATATCTGGCCTCAGCTTCCAAGCATTTGGGTTATCTTTTTCAGCAATCAAACCCACAATCGCAGCAACTATGCTCACGGTTAAGTTGTAGAAGAAGATGACAGTTAATTCATTCGGGTACTCTTTCATTATCTGTGCCTGTAAACAAAAGCAACTTTGGATTGAAAAGCATATCATTATGTAAATGGGTTAAGTTAGGTTTATTACTAGGAGAGGAGTTATACCTGAACAATGTACCAAAGTGGAACCAGAATATATTCAGCAGTCAGTAAAAGGCCACCGATGACCCAATTTGATTTTCCGGCGCTTACAGAAAGTAGTTGATTTTGTGAAGCTGAAGCTAGAACAATTGGCGGGCCTTGATAGAGAGTCACAACAAATGCACCCATTATTGAAACCACTGTACCCAATATTTTAGCTTGACTGCTTGTGCTTCTTGCTGCTACTTTTTCCATCCTTTGCAGAAAAAAAAAATTGTTTTTTTAAATAACTTATAAAATGCATGTAATCGAGCACTTATTTACCTCAAAAGATATTAAAATCACAATCGGAAACAATTTCGTGGCTTAAACATTCTCAATTTTGTTATATATTTGAAATGTCATAAAATTATTATATTTTGACTTTTTCGAAGTGTGTTTATTCATGATATCATAGAAATATGGGTGGATTGTATTTGGAAAGTGGTCCAAAAGACATAAACTGATACAATTAGAGAAATATTGTATACAAATAATGGTTTTACTCTTGAATAGCCAAAATATATATATATATATATATATATATATATATATATAAATAATAAATTACTTTACTCTAAGAAATAAGAATACAGACAAGTTAAATGTAAAATTCTTCATTGAATCTGATGTGAATATCGAATATTCATCTTCATCGAGCTATTAAAAATTAAAGTCAAACGAGAAAAATAATTATTATTATCATACGTAAAATTTCATATATTTTAAATTTTAAATAATGAATCATAATAATTTATTAATAAATTAATATAAATAAATTATAATTATGATATATATTAATACTGGGCAAACCACTATGTCCATTCCTCTCGGTGGGAGCACAATAGGCTTAGCTTTAGATATTCCACTTGAAAATTTTATCATGGTTACAGTTTTCAATTATTTAAATAATCGCTTGGTATCACTTTCAACTGCACAATGACAGATTATTAATATTAAAAAATTATGATTAGTGTTATATGTATTAATAATATATTAATTCTATTGAATTTCAAGTTATAGACGTGTGTGATGATGATGCTATAATGGTAATAACAATATATCTATAAGAGTCAATTAAATTATTTAATGTTGATTATTGTATCAAGTTTTGATTAAAAAAAATTTAATAAACTTAATTTATACGGCTAGCTAGACACGGAAGAATACATAAAAAAAATTATATAGTTTTTTTTTTCCTTAGTCATTTACTTCTCCAAATATTATCTTAAGCTTTTATTCGTTCTTGCAACATAAAAGTTCACCTGGACACATCAGTTTTTTTTTATTTTTATTTTTTTTTATTTTGACTCCCAAGCTTGTTTAGGAATGGTTAAAAACACGTGTCCGCTTGTACTCGTGCTCATTGCTCATTGTTATGCTTGTTGGTATGTTTATTATAGAGAGAAAATGGTAATAAAAAAAACTTAGTAAAAAAATAATGTATTTTATGATTAATTTATATATTTTTATTTAAAAAAATATGATATATTAAATTTAAGTTAATAAAATTATTTAAATTCATTCTATATTAAATATTATTAAATTAAGTTTGTTTTAAGGTTGTTTGTTATTTTTAGTGATATATTATTTTTATAAATTTTTTTTTAAAAAAAAGAGAAGAAAAAAAAATACTATAACCATGGAAAATGATTAACGCCGGAAAATGAAAACGAAGTAACTGAAATAGGAAACTAACGAGTTGACACATGCATGCTCAGCCCTGAGGCTACTCTGCTTTATAAGAGAGCAAGCTTGTTATTCACTTATATTAGAAGGGTATGTATCTATTTATATTTGCAATTAAGACAATTAGTTAGATTTTTAATCAATGAGAGGGTTACTTTAGTCCACTTGATTGATTGATTGATAGAGAGAGAAAAAAAAAATACCTGAAAACGACGGCTAGCATGAAAGTGAAAGCTGGCACAAGATTGCTGATGGCTGAAGCAAGTGTGGGAGAGCTATAATTGATTCCTGTATACCCCATGATCTGAGATGAACTTCTGCTCTTGATCATCATCATCCACAATAATTTTTTAAATCAATTACAAAATGGAGAAAAGTTAGAATAAATGGATCTAAAGAATCAATGGAGTTTTGTTGTTTGACTGTACCCTATCAGCCCAAGAAGTCCAATTTTACAAAATATGGAAAAATTGAGTGGAGGAAGCCCTCTTGATCTGCAAAAAAGAGGAAAAAAAGCTCAAATTAGTACTGTATGAAAGAAAATGAGGCATGGAAGACAAGAAATGGGACAGAGAGATAGAAATTGAGGAGACCTCCGAGAAATAAAAGGAGCAGGAAGGAGGAACAGAGAAGCAACACCATAGGCATAGACAACAAAGACATGGTAACTCATCCCACTTAAAGTAGCTGCTTTGAACAGAGTGTTTAAGCCTACGTTTACACATTCCATTATTACCATCGCCGTAAAAGGCAACACATCCTTGTAACAGTAATATCTTTCAGCTGCCATGATCTCTCTCCAGCTCTCTTTTAAACCAAAACACTTAGAAAAGGGTGTATGAAAGAGAGTAAAGTTTTTATGAAGATATATCTCTTACTATTTAAACCAACACGGATCTTTTTGTAGTGAGTGAAGTCTGTAAATTAAGGCTCGACAATAATGGGAACTATGGAATGATTTTGGGCCTGTGGGTTGCTTTTCTTTGACGGAAAAAAGAATAAATTAAATAAAAAGTTGGCATTGGATGTTTATATCATATTGCTCACCTTGTTATGTATTGGTTAGGAAGAAGTCAAATATTAGGTAGTATAAATTATTTACTGTTATATGAGCATATGTTCTAATTGAAATTTAAGTTCAGTATAAATTTTTTTTTTTAAATTAAATACAAAAAAAAAATCATTTTTTTTATATTATAAACTACTATAAAATTATAATTAATATGATAGATAATTAATGGTTAAATTAATATAATCTATTTTTTTTAACTTATAATTAATTAATATATTAATTTTCATAATACCATAAATTATAATAAGTAGTTTTTTTTAAAAAAAAACAATTTAATCCTATGCTTTAAGAATTTATAGCATTAGTTTACAAAAAAAATATTGAATAATTTAGTCTTTAAATTCTATTAAAACATTCCAAAAATATAAATTTAACAACTCAGTGTGAGTAACATGACCCAAAACAAATATTTCATTAATTTAAATTTACAGATCTCATATATTTCTTAAACAAAATAACATCTCCTGATCATAGTATTTTCTAGTAATAAGATGAAAAATGTTATGTAATATGACTTTTATAATAATGTTAAATGTTATTATTGCATCATAATTTTTGACTTATTTTTTGTTTTCTCTTTTTTTAATTTTAATAGCTTAAATAGAGTAATAATGCAAAAAACCATGACTCTAAAATCAGCATTGCTTTAATAAAAAGAATTATTATCAAGAATTCAAGATATGAGATATAATTATTGGTTTCACCAATTTCGCGTCGGGTTCACTTCAGTGAAATCTTGTGAAAAATGTTATGTAATATGACTTTTATAATAATGTTCAATGTTACGATTGCATCATAATTTTTGACTTATTTTTTGTTTTCTCTTTTTTAATTTTAATAGTTTAAATCGAGTAATAATGCAAAAAACCATGACTCTAAAATCAGCATTACTTTAATAAGAAGAATTATTATCAAGAATTCAAGATATGAGATATAATTATTGGAACATCGTTTTATGTAATTAGTTGCTTTAAAAATAGTGTGAAAAGAATCTACTTCAATTAGTTTATTTATAAATGTTAAATATATTAATGCATTAATTTACAAGAAAACGTTACCGTTTGTCGTTCCGTATACACCAAGACTCAATTATATGAAATGCCTTTTTGTCTTATTACTTTTGAAAGCCACATAGCATATGAGAAAAAAAAAACGGGTTAGAACTTCTTCTGCAACGTCATAGTTGTATTCTTAACGGTGGTTATGTCAACTTTTTATTTTTTTTTATTTTTGCCAAATTATTTTTAGTTTCTATTGATGCTGACCATTGGGGTTCTTCAGATTTCTACTATCCTTATCCAGTTTAACAGTGGTTACGTAAAGGGTTGAAATGTTGATCTAATTTAAGAGGTTAAAGATATAATTTTTATAAAAATATTGAAGATATTGTTATTATCGGTAAATAATTTGAAAAAAATAACCAAAAATAAGATGATTTTATCAAAATATGTAATTTTTTTATAAAATATTAAAGTAATCAATTAATTATATTTTAAATTAATTTTTTATTTAATACATGTATTTTTAAATACTTATAATATTTGTATTAGACATTTAGATTGTCAATTAGTTAAAATAATGTTTAATAAAATATATATTATTTTTTACAAAAATATTGTAAAATAAGTAGTTAAAATGTTTGAAATAATAAAATAGACGTTTCAATTGTTTTAACTGTTATAAATAGATAAATTTCGATCGTATGAAAAAAAAAATTCATTGATATTTTAATAATATTTTAACGATAATATCTACAATATCTAATATATTTTAATAAAAAAAAGATTTATATAATAATTTAACAATAATGATATTTAAGCGATAATTTGTAAACATTTTTAACAATTTTGCGATAGTTTAACCAAAAGATATAGACATTAAATTTTGATACCGAGATGTACAAAATAAAAATATTATCGATGGTATTGTTTATATTTTAGCAAAATTATATTTTGGTGTAGACGATATGAGGTTTTCAGATTTCATCTTCAATCAGGAACTATCCTTACCCAATAAATCTGCTTCATTAATGTTCCATTTGATTTTTTTTCGGTAAAACTCATATACTTTGCCAATATTTAAGTGTTCTTATGTAATTTTCTTTAAGTTTTATGCGACAATCTTTAAGTCTGTTAATAAAATAATGACCTTTATACCGTTAAATTTAATGAGGTATGAAACTGGTTCGTACTTCCAGTAATTCTCCTCAGACAAGAGTATATTATTAACTTTATCCTTCTGTATCAAAAGACGTGTCACATTTAGTTGTATTATTTCTTAATCGAACAATAATATTTCATTAATTTCATCAACATATCAAGAACATAAAACATTATCGTAAACATTCTTTATTATGATCTAACGTGAACTTACCATTTGTCCGAATTTTGGCTACATGTATTGCCTGCAAAGACAAACTTTCTTAATATATTCTAACATGAACTTATTTTACGGTTTTTTTTAATATATAAGACTCGTTAAGAGAAAGATAATAGAGCAATGAGTCCTTTTATTCATGGAGATATATGTAGGACAAAACTAAATTTTTTTTTAATTATAATTTTTTTACTAATGTAAGCTCATACACTCATATATATGTCATATATGTTGCATCGACATAACTACCTTATGAAAACAAGAGTAACTGATACGGAGATGCAAATAATGGAGGAGATAGAGATGAGAATGATGCAGAGATCCATAAAAATAGCAAGATGAATCTCGATTTAGAATTGTTGATTGCGAATTTCTGGCCTAGCCTTCAAAAAAAAAATTCAACACCTAATTAGGTAATTAAGAAGAAATTAGTCTGGCCCATGTGATAATACGTAAAGATAGAGAATACAATTTTAATAATAATAGACATTGGAATGAACTAAAAATACACCAAGTGGGGGAAAAAACAAATATATAATGGAACAACAACACAAAAATGAGGAAGAAGAAATGTACCTGAAAATAACAAATTGACAACTAGTATGAAGATGAATGTTGGCGTAAGGTTTCTGATAGCAGCAGCTATTATGATAGTTGTATCCTTTATAACTCAATTAAAAGAAAAGACCTTCTAACTCAAAAGATTAATAATTACGTTTGACTAATCCAATTGACTACGTAGTTAGGTTTACAGATGTAAAGGTATAAATTTGAACGTTATTTTAAACGTTTGTACGAGATTTATTCCCTGTTTAAAATCAACACCAAAATAATAATTGAAAAGATAAAGAAATAAATGAAATGGTTAAAAGTTGTAGAAATAAATTAATTAGTTGAAGATTGTAGAAATAAATGAAGTAGTTGAATTGTAGAAATAAATGAGGTGGTTGAATTGTAGAAATAAATGAGGTGGTTGAAGGTTGTATAAAAGAGAAGTATGTAGATAAGATTTGTATAGTTAGGATTATTTCTTAGTTTAATATTTGTGTGGTGTAGATTGCATGATGAGAACTATAAACAGCTACCTTCCATTTGGTTTAATCATTCCATCAAAAACAAATAAGTCTTTGTATTCTTAGTTTGAGTGTGAATTGAGAGCTTTCTCTTTGAGTGTTTGTATTTCTCTTCAATTTGTGAGCTGCCTTTGAAAAGTGTTATAGTGAGTATAATACAAGTAGTTTGTTTACTTGTTTGGATCTAATATTAGTAAATTTAGAATTGTTCATTCTAAATTTTACTCAACAATTGGTATCAGAGCGGGACGGTCAGGGATCGTTCTTAGTGGAGTTATCTTGAGTCGTGAGGAGTTTGGTACTCTGCAAGTTTATTAGTCAAGCTTGTTCGATATAGTCGAAGTCTTGCCGACACGATGGGTGATCTTCAAGTAGTTGGAGGAATCAAGAAGCTCAACAACAAAAACTATAACACATGGGCAACATGTATGGAGTTTTATCTACAAGGTCAAGACTTGTGGGAGGTTATTGGCGGTGATGAAGTTACACAACCAATAGTGGAAGATGCAAACGGCATCTTGCGAAAGTGGAAAATTAAAGCAGGCAAAATGATGTTTGCTTTGAAGACCACAATTGAAGAAGAAATGTTGGAGCATATTCGGGATGCAAAAACACCAAAGGAAGCATGGGACACTCTTGTTACACTCTTTTCAAAGAAGAATGATACAAGATTGCAACTTCTGGAGAATGAGTTACTATCGATGGCGCAACGCGACATGACGATTTCCCAATACTTTCACAAGGTAAAATCATTATGCCGCGAAATTTCAGAGTTAGATCCAAAAGCTCCTATTGTGGAAACGAGGATAAAGAGAATAATTATTCATGGTTTGAGACCCGAATATCGAGGGTTTGTTACCGCTATACAAGGATGGCCGACACAACCATCTCTTGTTGAGTTTGAGAATCTGTTAGCCGGTCAAGAAGCTATGGCTAAACAAATGGGAGGAGTCCAACTGAAGGGTGAAGAAGAAGCGCTCTACACTAGCAAAAGTAAAGGCACTTTCAAGCGGTACAATGGAAATGGATATAAAAATGATGGCGATAAAGGAAAAATTCTTCAAGGAAAGGGAGGCTTTCGTCCAGGGGGAGCTTGGAAGAACCGCAATAACAATAGAAAATTTGACGATGAATGTTACAACTGTGGAAAGATGGGTCACATGGCAAAAGATTGTTGGAGTAAGAAAAAGCCTATTGAAAGCAATACAGCTACTTCCAGTTCTAAGGAGCATAGCGAAGATGGTTGGGATGTTGAAGCATTATTCGCTACAGAGGAAGAAGAATTGGCACTTACAGTGACAACATCAAAACAGATTGACTACAAGAATGACTGGATCATAGATTCGGGCTGCTCAAATCATATGACAGGTGATAAACATAAGTTGGAAAGCATGTCTGAGTACAAGGGAGGTCGTGTAGTGGTGACAGCTGACAACTCAAGGTTACCAATAGCCCACATCGGTAAGACGATAGTTACGCCTCGATATAGTACTAACCAAGTACAACTTCAAGATGTTTATCATGTCCCAGGAATGAAGAAAAATTTGCTATATGTGGCTCAATTAACATCATCAGGCCATTATGTCTTGTTTGGTCCCCGAGACGTGAAGGTGTATCGTGATCTCAAAATCTCAGAAACATCGACAATGTAGGGGCAACGATTGGAATCAGTCTACGTGATGTCAGCAGAATCTGCATATGTAGACAAGACAAGAAGAAATGAGACAGCAGATCTATGGCATATGCGATTAGATCACGTTAGCTATTCCAAGCTAAATATGATGGTGAAGAAGTCGATGCTTAAAGGGCTTCCTCAACTAGACGTGCAAACATACACAATCTGTGCGAGATGCCAATATGGTAAAGCTCACCAATTGCCATATGAGCAATCGAAGTTTAAAGCAAAAGAACCATTGGAGTTAGTTCACTCTGATGTATTCGGTCCTGTTAAGCAACCATCAATTGGCGGTATGCGATATATGGTGACATTCATTGACGACTTCTCAAGGTATGTGTGGGTTTTCTTTATGAAAGAAAAATTTGACGTATTATCAAAGTTTAAAGAGTTTAAAGAATCAATTGAAGGAGAAGTTGGAAAGAAGATTTGTTGCTTGCGCACTGACAATGGCGGAGAATATAGCTCAAGCGAGTTCTCTCAATACCTAAGGGAATGTCGTATACGTCATCAATACACTTGTGCCAACACGCCACAACAAAATGGTGTAGCAGAGAGAAAGAATCGACATCTTGCAGAAATTTGTCGGAAGTATGCTACATGAAAAGAATGTACCTGGGAGGTTTTGAAATTTGAAGCGATGAGAGGCAACCTTTGTGATCAATAGACTTCCTCAACCAAGGTTAGAATTTGTTTCACCCTTTGAGAAACTATGGAACATGAAACCTACAGTTAACTATTTTCGAGTATTTGGCTGTGTTATGTATTTGTTCCTGATCATTTACGGAGCAAATTTGACAAGAAAGCTGTTAGATGTATCTTTGTGGGATACGATAGCCAAAGAAAAGGGTGGAAATGTTGTGATCTAACGAGTGGAAGATTCTACACTTCACGAGATGTGGTGTTCGATGAAACATCTTCTTGGTGGTCCTCAGAGAAGGAAGCATTGCCAGACTCAAGAGAATTTGGAGATAAGCTGCAAAAACAGATGGAGGAGCATACTATTCAATTCCAACCAAGTTTAGATGAATCCAGAGATCCAGACGATGATGGTGCCGAACAAAGAGTAGCTCAAAATCCTTGGCAAACTGGCATATATCAACAACTAAATGAAGAAGGTAGGCCTAGTGAAATAGAAGAATCAACTCCACAATCTCAACTCCATAGGTCAATAAGAACACGAAGGCCAAATCCCAAATATGCCAAGGCAGCCATAATTGAAGAAGCAATAGAACCTGAGACGTTTGAAGAAGCATCGCAAAGATCTGAGTGGATGGCAGCTATGAGAGAAGAGATCGATGCACTTCAGCAAAATCAAACTTGGGATCTAGTGCGAAAGCCAAGAGATGTGAAACCCATATCCTGTAAATGGGTTTACAAGAAAAAGCGTAGACCAAATGGGTCAATCGAGAGATACAAGGTATGATTGGTAGCTCGTGGTTTCTCTCAACAGTATGGACTAGACTATGATGAAACGTTTAGTCCAGTGGCGAAACTTACAACTGTTCGAGTCCTACTTGCACTTGTAGCAAACAAAGATTATAAGTTGTGGCAGATGGATGTGAAGAATGCTTTTCTTCATGGAGAGTTGGATAGGGAGATCTACATGATCCAACCAATGGGTTTTCAGTGCCAAGATCATCCTAAATATGTGTGTAAACTGCGGAAAGCACTTTACGGATTAAAACAAGCACCCAGGGCATAGTATGGTAAGATTGCTGAATTTCTAACACAAAGTGGTTATTCAGTAACACCTGCAGATTCCAGCTTATTTGTTAAAACCAATGAAGGAAAGCTAGCTATTGTGCTAGTATATATGGATGACTTAATTATAATTGGTGATAATGAGGCAGAAATTCTTCGAACAAAGGAGAATTTGTCAATCCGTTTTCAGATGAAAGAACTTGGCCAGCTCAAGCACTTCCTTGGTTTAGAGGTTAATCGCACACAAAAAGGAATCTTTCTTTGTCAGCAAAAATATTCTAAAGATTTGATAAAACGGTTTGGAATGCTTGAATGCAAACCAATTTCGACGCCAATGGAGCCAAATGCCAACATGTGTGCACATGAAGGAAAAGATTTGGAAGATGCGACAATGTATCGAAAATTGGTAAGCAGTCTTATCTACTTAACCTTAACTCTACCGACATTTCTTATACAAGCAGTGTAATGAGTCGGTACATGCAAAATCCAAAGAAGCCACATTTGGAAGCAGTTCGACGAATATTAAGATATGTGAAGAGTACAATTGACTATGGTCTTTTGTACAAGAAAGGTGGAGACAATAAGTTAGTTGGTTACTGCGATGCAGACTATTCAGGAGATCATTACACCAGGAAATCAACAACTAGGTATGTGTTTAAGCTGGGTTCTGGAACAATTTCTTGGTGTAGCAAAAGACAACCAACAATATCATTATCAACCACTGAAGCAGAGTATCGAGCAGTGGCAATGGCAGCTCAAGAGTGTACATGGTTGATACAGCTAATGAATAATCTACATCAATCAGTAGATTATGCAGTACCGTTGTATTGTGACAATCAATCAGCAATTCGTTTGGTAAAGAATCCGATCTTTCATGCAAGAACAAAGCATGTTGAAATACACTATCACTTTATCAGAGAAAAGGTTATGTAGGAAGAAATTGAAATGAGGCAAATCAAGACAGATAATCAAGTTGCAGACTTGTTCACAAAAAGCTTAAGCGTTGGTAAGTTCGAAATGTTTCACCATCAGCTTGACACAGTAAAAATAGTGAGAGTTGGTGTTGAGGGAGAGTGTTGAAAATCAATACCAAAATAATAATTGAAGAGATAGAGAAATAAATGAAATGGTTAAAGGTTGTAGAAATAAATGAAGTAGTTGAAGGTTGTAGAAATAAATGAAGTAGTTGAAGGTTGTAGAAATAAATGAAGTAATTGAAGATTATAGAAATAAATGAGGTGGTTGAAGGTTGTAGAAAAGAGAAATGTGTAGATAAGATTTGTATGGCTAGTATTATTTCTTAGTTTAATATTTGTGTGGTGTAAATTGCATAATGAAGACTATAAATAGCCTACCTTGCATTTGGTTTAATCATTACATCAAAAACGAATAAGTCTTTGTATTCTTAGTTTGAGTGTGAATTGAGAGCTTTCTCTTTGAGTGTTTGTATTTCTCTTCAATTTATGAGTTGACTTTGAAAAGTGTTATAGTGAGTATAATACAAGTAGTTTGTTTACTTGTTTGGATCTAATATTAGTAAATTTAGAGTTGTTCATTCTAAATTTTACTCAACATTCCTTACGTGTATGCACTAAATAATATCATATTTGCATGGAGGGGAAGTCTTAGTAGATACATGAAAAATTATACAATATAGTCAATAATATAGAATATTATGGATATATAAGCTACTTACCGAGGTTTCTTTTTAAAAAAAAAAAAAGATTAACAGCTGCAACATACAATTTTTTGCCCTTTTTATATTCTAGAGTTACATAATCAAAATGACAGAAACAATGAGCCCAAGGCCACAAGCTTTGAATGAGAGAAACATCTCTATAACTGCAACACTCCAGGCAAACTATATCTCCGTTTCTGTCCTTTTTTTGCTTGTTAAGGAAATGACTAACTAATAATTTATAGGTTTAATTTCCAACTAAACTATAGGAATAGTTTCAACCTAATTTCTCTTCTTCCACGTCTTGAATTAGGATGACCATAAAGTTAAGAACGAACATTATAGGAAACGAATATTGATAGTTTCCAACATTAAAGCATTAATTAGCATACAAAGTTCAAGATCTCATGAGTCCCAATCAGGCATTTAATAGTGATTTCCGTTAATCACTTTGATCATGTCCAAACGATTTTCTAGTTATCTTCAACTTTATACCTTTGCAACAATGGAGTCTTCCCACTAGAAGAAGAGCCTCTCATACTATCAAAACCACCATCCTCACTGATAATGATATCTTCTTTTGCTATTCCCCAAATTACAGCGTAGTACCCAACGGATAGTACGACTGCTCCAATGAAACTACAGTACCAAGAAAGCAAATGATATAACTCAGACAAAAAGAAACCAACAAGTAATACATTCAACAATAATTAAAAGTAGGGATAAATACAATATGATCATGAGGCTTATATATGCAAAGTTAAGAGCTTTACCATACCTTCCAAGATGAAGAGGTTCACAAAGAAATATGACACCCATTACAGCAGCTATAACAATTGATAATGGCCTGAAGATTGATATATAAATAGGCCCTTTCAAGTTCAACCCCCATGTTTGAATTACAGTTACAAAATTCGAAGCAAAGAATCCCTACAAAAGAGAGACAAATCCAAGTGGGTTTTTTTGTTCCAAAGAAAGAGTTTCATTAATAACTGCAAAAATACAAACAATAACAAACCATTCCAAAACCCCAACATATATTGGATTTAAAGACCTAAAATAACATGTATATTTTACATAATTGAATTGATTCCATAATAACATGTTAATTCCATACACTAGGTATATATATGCTATGTACAAGTAATATGTTATTTTGGAGCCAATTTAATTACGGATTATATAAATCGAAACACTAAAGACATACAACCTGAAATAGGTACAATCTCAAATAGCCATCTACCATATGCTCGGGAAGAAGAAAGTACAGAAAAATCATCTCTCACCTCCATTAAATTAATTGTTAACAACCAACTATTTTAAACTGGAAAAATAAGTAATAAAATCAAAAGTACAGATGCAATGGTAGTACAAAACACTTACCGAGTAAATAGTAGCTACCAATTCTATATTAGGCTTTATTCTCCAGGCATTTAGATTTGGTTCTGCTATTAAACATAATGGTATTGATATAGTTGCTGCACTCAAGTTGTACAAGCAGACTATAACTAGTTCATCTGGATATAGCTTCATCAAATGGGTCTGGACAATACATTCATAACTATTTAGGAACATATAAAAAAAGAAGTAATTAATCATTTCTGATAAGTTTTAATTAGTAAGGTATTGTAATGAAAATTACCTGTCCAATGTACAAAGTTGAGATCATAAGGCATTGTGCAGTAAATAAAAGGCCCCCAATTACCCAATCTACTTGTGATGTACCCAAAGGGTATTGAATTTGACGAGGAAGGGATGACCATGGAGACGAAGTAGATAGAAATTTAGGGCCCTTATAGAGAACTGCTACAGATGCACCTGTTATCAATATTATAGTGCCCAAGATCTTTGCTTGAGTGCTTGTGCTTCGGAAATGTAGCTTTTCCATCCTTTTTGAGCCATACACCAAAAAAAAAAAATGACAGGAAAAATCAAAACCTGCAGGCAAAGTGATCTTAAGAATGTTAAAATAAGCATACTAGACTCTAGTGTATATTCTAGCTATGTATGTTTGTAAGAGCTAGCAAATAAAGTAAAATTCAATTTTCTTTGTTGGAAGTCCTACATCGCCCAGGTAAACCAACAAAGTGTTAGTTATAAGTCTGCGACAACCCCTTCCTCACAAGCGCGTTTTGAGGGAAAACTCATAGCTTCGCAGACTTCAACATGGTATCAGAGCGGGTACCTGGGGTCACGATGTGCCCAACCAGTCAGCCCCCAATCATCCACACGGTCACCCCCAGTAGAGGGTACTCCGGCCGATGTGAGGAGGAGTGTTGGAAGTCCCACATCGCCCAGGTAAACCAGCAAAGTGCTGGTTATAAGTCTACGACAGCCCTTCCTTGACAAGCATGTTTTGAGGGAAAACTCATAGCTGCGTAGACTTTAACATGGTATCAGAGCGGGTACCTGGGGGTCACGATGTGCCCAACCGGTCAGCCCCCAATCATCCACACGGTCACCCCCGATAGAGGGTACTCCGGCCGATGTGAGGGAGAGTGTTGGAAGTCCCAGCAAAGTGTTGGTTATAAGTCTGCGACAACCCCTTCCTGACAAGCACGTTTTGAGGGAAAACTCATGGCTACGCAAACTTCAACATTCTTTATATACTGATTTTTTCCCAATCTTCTATGGTATCAGAGCTTCTATGGATTATGTAAGTCCCGTGGATATGGCATCAAAGGGATCATTTAGAGATCTATTCTCATCTTCTCCCACTACACCAGTTGTTCCTCCCAAAAAATGATGATCATATTGGTGGTAATATCAATGGTAGTTTAATAGAGGTTCAGAGAAGTCTTCTTGATGTTATTTCTCAAAATTCCTTTACACTTCCTAATAACTTTTCTCTTTCAATTAAGCTTGATGATAACAACTATTTGATTTAGAGAGAACAAATCATGAGTTTCATCATAACATACAGATTTGAAGAATGACTCACTATCTCTTCCTAATCCAAAGTTTGATACATGGATTCAGTATGATTCAATGGTAAAAAATTGTATCTATAGTTCTATATCTACTAGTATGAATGTTGTTATTATTGGTAGCACAACTTTAAGATAGCAATGTGTCACGACCTTAAATTTCAAATAAGAATCGTGTGGTACTTAGTACGGTCCGTTGCACTAAGTTTGCCTTTCAACCCGAACGAAATACTCCAAAGAGACTAGAAAGAGACTTAGAGATTGAGAGGATTCAAGAGCAAAGCAAGAACTAGAGAGAGAGTTTGTAAAGAATGTTTTGTATTATTCTAGAGAGAGATTATCTTACAATTTTCCAAGGATTTTCCAAGGATTTCCCAAGATGAATACAAATGAAGACCAATGGGTCTATTTATAGTGTGGTTCCAAGCTTAAGGCTTTCCACAATTTTCTAGATCATTCTAAGTCTAAAATGTACAAGAGTGTTCTAGTTTTATCTACAATATGCCACAAGGTTCTAGGACCTTCTAACCAACTCTAGAGTCTTCTAGGTTTGTCTAGCTCTTTCATACAAGTTCTAGGATATTTCGTAAGCTTCCAACGGCTTCTACATTCTTCATGAACCATCTACCACGTTCTAGAATATTTCAGCCCATTCTAGCACCTTCAAGAACATGCTAGTATACTTTGGAGTATTCTAGAGTCTTCAAGTCTTGAGTTGAGTCCATTCAACTCTAGCCCTTTCTAGACATCTCTAGGCCACTTTAGAACTTCCATAAGTAGAAAAGTCTAGATCATTTAGGCAAGCACCATTTATTTGGATTTTGTGCGACAATTTGAACGGGACGTAACAAATGGCTAGCTTGGGAATAAAGATATTCGAATACCACACAATCAAGAGTAATGGATCTTCGTGATCAATTGCAAGCACCGAGAAAGATGGCTTATCTATGAGTGAATATTTGTTGTCTACAAAAACACGTTCAGATCACTTGGCTATTTCAACTGAGATCATGCTAGAAAAATGATTGGTATTATACATTTTGAATAGTTTTAGACCTAGATACTTGACTTTTATCACTTTGTTTGATATGACCTAAACAAGATCTTTTGTATACATCTTGCATAACCTTCTTAAAAACTATGAAAAAAATGCTTTTTATCTCTGAGAAATCTTATCAAGACTCTGTGTTTCAAGCAAACTTTGCTAGTAGTAATCAAGGATGAAAATATTGACGATATTGTTGACATTGTCATGATAACATTTCTTTTTCACACATCCCAACATCAAAACATGATATCCATATTTTTTTGGCTAAATTGTTATGAAATTGTCAAAAATATTAAAATATTGCTTAAATATTCTTGTTGCTTAAATATCATTTAAATGTTTTTTTTTGACTAAAATATCCTAAATATTATAAATATTGTCGCTAAAACATCAAACAAAATATCAAAAATATCAATTCTTAATTTATTTTTCTCTTTTTTTTCTTCTTTCTGAGCAATGACGTCAATTCAATTTTTCACTTTTATAGAAGATAATATATTCTATTTTTTCTTATTTGTAACATGTTTTCTATACATTTAAGTATTTTTAAAAACAATTAATAAATTAAATTTATTTTCATACTATCGAGATTTATCTATTTAAAATAGTTAATACAAGTAGATAATCTACTAATTATTTCAAACCTTTTAACTACTTATTCTTTAATATTTAACAAAAAAAATATATTTTATTATACAATATTTTAATCAATTAATCAACTTGATTAATATAAATATTTTAAATATTTAAAAATACATGTATTAAATAAAAAATTAATTTAAAATATAAGTAATTAATTGTTTTAATATTTTATAAAGTTTTATAAAAAAAATTCTATATTTTTGAAAGATAGTTTTCGTGATTTTTTTCAAAATTTTTGTTGACAACGACAATATTTTAGACATTTTCATAAAAATCATATCTTAACAACTTTATAGACATCAATATTTCCAACCTTGGTAGTAATAAGCATGCAGAGGTAATAACAATAATTTCTCTAAGCAATTTAATTATAACTCTTAGTCTAGTTCTCATAAGTATATGTCATGGATTTTTCATCAATTTTTGAAAAATTAAACCAGTAATGGTAACACGACTAATTCTCTGAATAAGAACAATTAAACTAGGAATGCTAAATCATTCAAGAAAAGCTACACAGATAGTTTTGTGTGTCAAATATATGATAAACGTAGTCATAGGACTTCTTGAATCTTGCTAAGAGATGTACTAACTGGAAAAGCTTCTCAAACTAATTGATCTCCCTCAGTTATGCATGCATCTAGTTTAGTGTCTAGTGATGGTGTTGTTGGTTCTACTTCTTGGTTGCTAGATTCTAGGGCCAATCATCATTTGACTCTTGATTCAAATCAAGTGCCTTATGCCTCTTCTTACAATGGCTCAGGTAGTGTTCTTGTTAGTGATGACAATAATCTTGATATCTCTATTGGGTCTAGTACATTATTGCATCTGATAATTGTATGTTTTATGTTAATAATTTGTTACACATTCCTCAAAGCTTTACAAATCTTTTATCAATTCAAAGGTTATGTGAAGATAACAAAGTGTTAATCAAATTTATTTTGATTGGTTTTTTGTTAAGGATTTCAATACGAAGGATGTGGTGCTTCAAGGCAAGAGTGAAAATTACAAAGTCCCTAGCATGATGAGTAATGGTTTAGCAAGGATGAAAATGTTGATGTGTATCATGCTACAAGTGTTGATAATTCAAAAGTAGCTAAGATTTACCGCAAATGGTATTGTAAATTGGGTCATCCATCTTTTGATACAAATTTATAGATTCTTAAATTTGTAATTTTTTTTGTAAGGGTCTTAATAAGGAATTAGGATTTTACGACACTTGTCAAATTACAAAGTCTCACAACCTTTCTTTTGTGTCTTCACATGACAAAGCTTCTAAGCCCTTTGATCTTGTGTATTTTGATTTATGGACATATCCTCAACTTACTTATAACAATGAGAAGTATTTATTATCAATTGTTGATGATTTCAATAGATTCATTTGGATTTTTCATTTGTATATAAATGGGCAATGTGCTAATGTATTTTTTTCTTTTACAAAGATGATTGAAAAACAATGCAATGTACCTTTAAAGGCATTCCAAATTGATGTTGGAACTTAGTTCCAGTTTAAGAGCAAGAGGGTGTTATCATAGGTGTACTTTCCCTCACACCTTATAGTAGAATGCGATAGTGAAGAGCAAACACATAAAAATCGTTGAAAGAGGCTTAGCTTTATTGATTAAAGCTCACATACCATTACACTTTTGGAGTTGTGCATTCAAAACAACTATGTATCTATTGAATAGATTACCTCCTAGAGTGCTCGATGGTAAGTCGTCCTATGAATTTCTTTATTATAAATAATTTGAAATGAGTTTTCTTAAAGTCTTTGAAAGTCAATTCTTTCCTTGTCTTAGGACTTGCATTATGACTAAAGCTAGAATGAGGTCAAAAGAGTGCATTTTTATGGAGTATGCCTCTAAGCAATGTGGGTACATATGCTATGATAGAGTTGTTGCCAAATTTTATGTTAACAAGCATGTATTATTTAACGAGTTGTGCTTCCCCTATCAAAGTTCACTTTCCAACTTTCTTGATTCATATAAGTTTGACTTTGAACATATTGTTTCTTTGTTTGTTCCAATGCATCCTTCCCCAAACCATTTGCTTTTATCTTTTGATCATGATATGTCTCATTTATCTAGCACCGTTGCACCTATTTTCTCCTCATCTCCTATACTTAGTTTGTCTCCTTTTCCATCGATATCCATTATGTCTTCTCAACCAACTTTGTATTTTGTTCAAAATATTGGCCCAAATTCTTCTAGTGTCTCTTCTCAGTCCCCTAACTCTTCCTCTAAACATGGTGAGTATAGTCCTAGCATTGTTTCCTCTCTATTGAATTCTTAGTCTAAGCAACCTGTCTCAAGATTTGAACACCAATACTTCTTTTGATGTAGTACCATTTTTGCTTTCTGAGTCTCATGTAATTCCCAATCCATCTAATGACCTCTAGATATTTGTTGAGTTACCTTCTTTACATCAATCTACAAATGCTCATCGTATGACCACAAGGTTTAAGGCTGATATTACTAAACCTAAACTTTGTGATTTCACAATGCATGGTGTTTTTGTGCTATCTAAACCAAAAGTTTTATAAGCAAGCTTTCAACGTTCCTATTTGGAAGCAAGCAATGCAACAAGAATTTGATGCTTTGATAAGAAATGTTACATGTGCATTGATGGTTCTTCCTCAGGGTAAAACAGTTATAGGGTGTAAATGAATCTTTAGAGTTTAACTAAAGGATAATAGAACATTGGACAAGTACAAAGCTTGATTTGTAGGAAAAGGGTTCTTACATATTGAAGTTATTGATTTCATTGAGACCTCTCTAATTGTCAAACCCATAACAATAAGCGTCATGTTCACATCGGCTCTCTTTAAAAGTTGGGACATCAAACAAATTGATGTTAACAATTCATTCTTGAATGGTATTCTTATTGGGGATGTTTACATGGTTCAACCACCAAGCTTTGAGCAAGGGCAAGGGTGAGTTTGCAAGTTTAAGAAGGCTTTTTATGGCCTTAAGCAAGCTCTAAGAGCCTAGTTCGATCAATTAAATTCCAACTTACTTCAACTTGGGTTTGATGCTTGTAAATCAAACACTTCTCTATTTGTGCTTGATTCTTCTTCCTATTCAATGGTTTTAGTTTATGTGGATGACATCCTAATCATAAGGAGTTCCACTCAATCTATTCAATCTATCATTTCCAAGCTTGATACCTTAAATTATTTTTTAGGTATTGAGGTTGTCACCCAGAGGGAGCTCAATCATTTGAATAAAAAAAAATATTCGAGAGTTACTTGACAAATGTAATTTGATTGATTTAAGGGTTTTGACACACCTATGAACAAATAGCATTGTTGAGGCTCTTCAATATTGTACCTTATTTCATCTCGACATTGCTTTTAGTGTTAACAGGCTTTGTCAATTCAAGTCCATGCTTACTAATGTTCATTGGGGTTGAAGAAGACTATTTCAACATAGTCTTACCTTTCTCAAGCCTTCTCATTTTGATTTGGTGGCTTATAGTGATGCTGATCGGGCCTCTTCCCCTGATGGCAAAAAGTCTACTGATGCATATTGTATTTTTATTGGCAATAACTTGGTGTCCTGACACTCATCTAAACAACATGTGGTCTAAAGGTCTAACACTGAATCAAAATATAGATAGTTATAGTTGATACTACTATTGAATTGCTTTGATTTAGATCATTGTTCCTTGAACTTAAGATGTCTATTGTTGCTTATCCTCTTATTCTATGTGACAATTTAAGTGCTCAAAGCTTGTCCTATAATCCTATCCTTCACTCTAGTTTTAAGCATATTAAGTTAGATCAACACCAACAACTTGTCATTCATCATATGTCATCTTAGGATCAATTAGCCAATATTCTTACTAAACCACTTCTATTTCCTCATTTTGCTTCTCTTGGAGTCAAACTCGTGGTTTTAGTAAACTATCAATTTGATGGTGGATACAAAACTATAGTGTATATGCTAGCTGTGTATGTTTATTAGTAGCTATTGACACATGAACATAATGGTTGATATAGGTAGGTAATCATAACTAGTATAAATAGCAACTAATAGTGTATTGATTCATTATCTTTACTATCATTCAGTAAATAAAATACACTTCAGTTTTCTCTCCTATATTGATTCTTTCTCAGTCTTCTAAGCATCACTAATATCAAAATGAATCCCCAAAATTGCCAATGTTGGTGAAAATTGGCTAAAAAATGCCCTTTTTTGCAACGTGAATATTACGTACAAACTGTACTTTAGTCATTTACAAGCTATGGACAAGTTATTTAAAGTCAGGTACAACTTATTTACAAGTTATGCATAGACTACATCTGTAATTTTAGGATATTTCCAAATAAATCTTCAAAAATGCATTATTTAGGGTGTGAACTCGGTGACTTTGAGACTTAGAAGACTTTTACAATATTCTAGTTGGTGATTGGAAAAAAGAAAAAAAGAAAAGTAAGTAAAAAAATCAATGGTCTGGACTCATATGATACACGTTAGGATAGAGTACTTAGTACCCATTGACCATTTTAATGATATGGTGTTGCGGCATATAGAAAAAGAAGAAAGCAAAGTGAGAAAAGAAAATTTAATAGAGAGGAGAATGAGAAAGGGAAAGGGAAAGAAAAACATGGTTAATTCATTTATAAATATCATAAAATACATAGGGTATTTATAGATATGCTACACCGCTAAATTCCTAGTGACTAAAATAAATAAGATAATGATATTTTAATAAGGAAACCCAATATTTTATATTTATTTTTCAAAAAAAAATGAAAGGGTGAGGAAGGAGAGTGTACCTAAAAATGACAGCAAGTATGAAGGTAAATGCTGGGATGAGATTGCAGATAGACGAAGAGAGAACTGGTGAGCTGTATTCTATACCTTTAAACCCACATATATTTGCCAAAAATCTGCACTTCAAAAAAAGAAAGAAAGAAATGGGTGCCTAAAATCACAGAATTGGAACAACATAGTTATCTATCAGTGTATGGGTAATACTGCTTCATACCCAATTAGTCCAAGGGGGAAAATTTTGCAGAGGAGAGACCACTGGAATGGAGGGAGCCCTTTTCTGCATATATATATTGAAATTAAGAAATGGAATATTAAAGAGGTATTTTTATTAAGGAAAATAAATAATAAAGAAAGAGAAGGAAAGAAGACCTGCGAAAGAAGAAGGATAAAGGGATAAGCACAAGACTAGCAATAGCATAAGAGTAAGCGATGAAGACGTAGTAACTCAAACCCTTCAAAGAGGCTGCTTTGAATAAGACGTTTAAGCCTACGTTGGTGCACTCTGCTGCAACCATGGCTGTGAATGGCACAACTTCATTGTAAAAGTAACTCCTCGCCATCTCTTACTCTATTCGTCTCTTACTCTGTTTTGATCTGTTTCTCTCTCAGTGGTAGATTGATAGGGTTTTTTTTCTCCCTAAATAGATTGATAGGTATGGTAAATTCAGCTTTTAGCACTAAGGTATGATATATATATTTAAATTGATGTTTCGATTTTTTTAATATTTATTTTTGTTATTAAATTATTATTTTACCCATTATTTAATTACATTAAAAAAACATTTTACATAAAATTTATAATAATAAAAATAATATTAAATATTATTTTTATTATTATTATAACTTTTTAAGAGCAAGAGGTGTAAGCTAACATCACTTAAATATATATTTAACTATCAATTAAATTTTAAAAAATTAAATATAATTATTAAAAATAATATTAATGAATATATTTTTATAATTAGATGTACGATATCATATAATAAGTATAAATTGTTTATAAAATTTTGATAATTAAATGGTAATAAATAATGGAATTATGATATAAATTATTTTCTAATAGTTAAATAAATGACGTATAAATGATATTATACAGTTTGGTAATGTTTTCAAATATTTTTCATTTTTCAAACGCCCCAATAAGTTCTATATTATTCAGCCGCCGATGGAATAACCATTATGAGTTATGAATTTATGATTATAATATTTTGGACACTGTTTGTTTAACGTGGGGCTCTGGGTGGCACTCTGATATAAAGGCAGCCTACTTTCTCTGTCCATAATCCATAACAACCCCATAAAATATTCAGGAACAAAAATAAAAACATTTAATTAATATTTTCAATTAAATATTTAATTTTATGCATAATTTAATACTTTAATTTTAAAAAAAATATTGTTAATAAAATACACTCTAACAATGAACAAATGATATATTATTTTTAAAAAGTAATAAATTAATTTTTAAATTTTTAAATCAAATATATTATATATTATAATTTATAAAAATTAATTAATTTAATCTTAATTTATTTTATATATTCGTCTAGTTACATATTACTTAATTTATATTGTATAATCTAATTTATATATTAAATGTATGAAATTATCATCATCTTAATTACTTAATACAAACAATCACATATCAATTTTGTTAATTTTAACGTCTATCTAAGCTTAAGATTTATATTTTCTCACCGCATACACAATGTCAATCATCTCAATGTTAGACAATTTTCCAAGCATCTAAATTGATCTCGGCAATGAGAAAGACAAAGAAGCATATGATGGTCACAAAGAAGTCTAGAAGAAGACTATGGTCATTTCCTCTAACAGTGGCTGCCTGAAAACATATGGATTCAGTAGTTAAATAGGTTACCCCAGTATGAATTCAATTCTAAGAATCCTTTTTTTTGGGGGGGGGGGGGGCATTGAATACTATCTCAATTGGTTACCTGATAAATGTTCCATATTGCAGATACAAAGCAGTTGATTGGAAGGAGAATGCCACCAAAGACCCAATTTGAGAGTTGTGACGAAAGGAACTGACGAGGAGAATTGGAAGGGTATCTAAGAGACATTAAAAATGCTGGACCTTTATAAAGTGTTACTACCATTGCCCCTGCTACTGATACAATTGTGCCAACAGACTTGGCTTGACTGCTTGTTCTTCTCAAATCTAGCTTTTCCATCCTGAATTGAAAGGCATTTTTCATGAAAAGATCAAAAGGTCAATAAAATTTGTCAATAGAAAAGTTTGGTGTTATGAGGGAATGAAATTAAGTTTAAGTGAAGATTATGCTAAAAATAATCATGCTAGTTTGGTACTGAACCACCTAAAAACTACAGCCAGCAACAAAATGAAAATAGGAGTAAGATTTCCCCACCAAAAAACAAAACAAAAGCTTTCCAGCACTCCTGCAGAACAAAATATATACTTAACTTGTTGCATGAGCAAGTTTGAGACATGTCTCCTTTCTTATAACCTATTTTACATATTTATATTTTTATAGTGTACTAAATATCGTAAATATTTGGATATATATTCGAGTCTCATTTTTGTCAATTTTATGTAAGTTTCTACCAAATTAGTACCAGTATCTATGTTCATGTCCATGTCGTATCGCTTGAACATAAACACTTCACAAAAAATAAGAATTCAAGTAACATAGCTTATAAATGCCTATTTACTTATTGACCCACTAATAATCCTGATTCTTAAGTAAAATAAATTAATGTGAAAAGAGTATCTAAAACTGAATAAAAGAAAGACTATAGATGATATATGATGTACAAGTTAGCGTATAAGGTTGAGGATGAAGAATCTACAAATAATTGAGAAACTGAGAGGAGCTCGTTTGTGTCTGCAAATTAAACAAATTAAAGTTATTATATAAACCTAATTATATTTTGTTGACATGTGTAGTGGAGTAGGGAAAAGGCAGACAACAATGGGTAGTGGAGCAGTGAAGTATGGATGTGCCAGCCCCTATGTTGGCGCAAGGAAGCATGGGTGTGCTGCAGTACCCATGTGTGCAGGACTGCTAGGCTTAGTTTTGTTTTCTTTTTCTTAGTAGAGATATACGATCACTTGTACAGAAATTAAGAAATAGAAAAAGATGAAATAAACACAATATTTATCATGGTATCAGAGCAAAGTTATTGTTGGCCTAATGAAATGAAATGAAATAAGCTACCTGCTATGCTGATTTTTGTTATTCTCAACATTGGGTTGATCTGGTGTGTTGGTTTGGCCGATCTGGTGTGCTGGTATGGCCGATCTGGTGGTATCAGATCGAGTTTTAGCTACCATTGTGGGCAGTTCTCTGTCCTTAGAGAAACTTGAAACACAGCGATGAACAGCACTGTGCCACAACTCTCTGAAGTAAAAATCCTTTAGGCAAGAGACACTATAAGGTTGTAGGTTTTTTTAATCTGTGTATAAGGTCACAGATTGGTATATTTGTTTATTTATTTGGCTGATGTATGAATGCTTAACAGATTGTTTAATTTGTGGGTAGTTGGCTGAAAAAAAAACAGCATTGATATATCTCATGTCAGAATCTAGAGATTTAACCACCAACTTTATATTGAACGATTTGACTACAAAAATGACTGAGGTTCTAGCTAGAGCTCAGACCGCCTTGCAACCTCTGCTAACTAAAGCGTCGATTGCTCCTATTAATATCAAGTTGGGAGGATTTAACTATGTTTTATGGTCTTAAGTGGTGGAGATGTATATCTTTGGCAAGGACAAACTGGGATATGTTAATGGGGATTTTCCTCAACCTTATGAAACTAACCCCTTATTTAGGAGATGGCGCACTGAAAATGCCATTGTCAAGGGATGGTTGATCAATTCGATGGACCCTTCCTTGATTGCAAATTTTATTCGATTCCCAACTACAAAACAAGTTTGGGATTCTACTACTACAACCTACTTTGATGGGACATACACGTCTCAAGTGTATGATCTTCGTCGTCGAGTTACTCGAATGAAGCAGACATTTGGATCCATTGAAAAATACTACAATGACCTTCAAGGATTGTGGCAAGAAATTGATTTATGTCGCCCTAACCCAATGGAGTGTGCGACTGATATACAAAAATACAACTCCATTGTACAGGAAGATTGAATTTATACCTTCTTCGATGGACTTGATGATAGACTAGATAAGACTCGAAGTGATGTGCTTCAAATCAAACCATTCCCTACGGTGGAACAGGCCTATGGATATGTCTGTAAGGAAGAGGTCAGGTAGACTGTAATGATCACGGGTGCATATACGACTCCCACAACAGTTATGGATTTTAAAGAGATCAAGGGACATCATAATCCAATGCCACCAAAACCAGGAACTCTTGTTTTGGGTAGCAAGAAATCCATGGGAAATCCACCGGCCTATTGATATAAAATGTGGTCATTGCGGAAAATTCAAACACATCCGTGAAAAACTACTTCAAACTACATGGGTATCCAGAGTGGTGAAATGATCTTCAAGCACGGAAGAAACAAAAAAACCACTGGGAAAGCCGCTGTGGCTACCAATAATGCATCACTATCCCTTATTCCTCACGCCGAATCTTCCCAAGATTCAGGTATTTCAAGTAAAGAATTTCACATCTCTACTCGTAGTGATAAGAAGGATTGGATTCTAGACTCTAGAGCTACAGATCATATGACATTTGACCCAAAAGATCTCTCCAAGATAACCCAACCGAGACGGAGCCGTGTTGCCAATGCCAATGGGGTCACTTATCCAGTTACAAGGGCTAGAACAATCACTTTATCTCCTTCATTATTATTATCTAATACATTACTTGTATCCTCTCTTTCAAACAGACTAATGTTTGTAAGTCAAGTCACTTCATATCTTAATTGTATAGTATTGATGTATTCTACCTTTTGTCTTCTATAGGATATTCTCACCAAGGAGATCATTGGGCATGGTACTAAGAGAAGAGGTTTATATTATATGGATGACCTTAGTTCAGGAAGAGCCAATCACATGCAACACATAGTTAGTAACAAGGAGCGACAGATTTGGTTATGTCATCGTCAATTTGGGCATCCATCATTTGGGTATTTAAGGCATTTAATACCTAGTTTATTTCCAAATGTTACACACTCAAATTTCAAATGTGATATTTGTATCTTAGCAAAAAATCACAAGGCATCTTATCCTATGAGCATGCATAAAAGTGTAATTCCTTTTACTTTAGTACATTCTGATGTTTGGGGACCTTCCTCGGTCACTACGTCGTGGGATCATCATTGGTTTGTAATTTTTGTTGATGATTATACATGAATGAAATGGCTTTACCTTCTCAAACATAAAGATGAAGTATTTTCTCCGTTTTACTTGTTTCATACTATGATTTAGACACAATTTTCTAAAAAAATTAAGATCCTTAGGTTTGATAATGGAAGGGAGTATGTTAATCAATAATTTTGAACATACTTGGACAACCATAGTATTCTCCATAAAATCTCATGTTCACAAACCCCACAACATAATGGGACTGCAGAGAGGAAGAATAGGCACAAAATTTGTGCCCATTGTTGTCTGCCCTTTCCCTGCTCCACAACACACACCAACACTCTCCTTCAAGTTGGTGCATATATGTCTCTTATGCCCAACTTGTCAAGTGAGTTGTAAAAGTTCTTTGCAGACACAGATTTTATGAGTATATCAGCAAATTGATCTTCTGATTTAACAAATGGAAGCTAAATAATCTTTTCTTCAAGATTCTGTTTGATGAAGTTTCGATCCACTTCAATGTGCTTCATACGATCATGTTAAACTGGATTGTGGGAGATGGCAATGGCTTCTTTGTTATCACAAAATAAGTTGATTTTAGAGTTAGGAGCAACACCAATCTCAGTTAGAAGTTTTTTCAACCAAAGGAGCTCACATATTCCCTTGACCATTCCTTGAAATTCAACTTCAGCGCTAGATAAGGCAACTACTTTTTGCTTCTTGCTCCTCCATGTAACAAGATTTCCCCCCATAAAATTAAAGTACCCAGTAGTAGATTTCCTATCCTTGATATTACATGCCCAGTTTGAATCTGTATATCCAACGACTTCCAATTAACCATTCTTTGAAAACATAAGTCCTTTCCCAGGAGAGGATTTTAAATAACGAAGTATTCGCATGATGGCATCCATATGGTCTTCACTTTGGCAGTGCATGAAATGACTCACGACACTCACAGCATAAGCAATATCAGGTCGAGTATGAGATAAATATATGAGTTTACCCACTAACCGTTGATATCTCTATTTATCTACTGGTACTTGGTCCACATATTCTCCAAGTTTATGATTTTGGACCATCGAAATATCGATAGGTTTACAATCTAGTAATCATGCCTCTACCAGTAGGTCTAGAGTATATTTCCTTTGGGAAAGACATATACCTTGTTTTGATCTTGTTACCTCAATGCCTAAGAAGTATATTTCCCAAGTTCTTCATTTCAAACTCATTTGACAGTTGTTCTTGAAGACTAGAGATTTCTTCTATATCATCTCCTGTAATAATCATGTCGTCTACATAGACTATAAGAGCTGTTATTTTTCCCAATCAATGTTTTAGGAAAAGAGTGTGGTCAGAGTTGCTTTATTGAAACCCATATTTCCTCATTGTTGAACTTAACCTGCCAAACCATGCTCGAGGTGATTGTTTTAGTCCATACAATGCTTGTTGTAGTCTACATGCAGTTTCTTTTCCTAATGTAACAATATATCCTGGTGGGATATCCACGTAAATCTCCTCTTCAAGGTCACCATGAAGGAATGCATTTTTCACGTCAAGTTGGTGCAATAGCCAATCTAAATTTGATGCAAGAGATAACAAAACTCTAATAGTTTTTAGTTTAGCCACAGGTGAGAAGGTTTCTTGATAGTCTATACCATATTTCTATGTATACCCTTTTGCTACAAGCCTTGCCTTATATCGATCAACTAACCCATCTACTTTATACTTAATGGAGAAGATCCACTTGCATCCTAACATCTTCCTCCCTTGAGGTAGCTCGCTTAACACCCATGTGTTATTCTTCTGCAATGCCTCAAATTCTTCTTTTATAGCTCGAGGCCAGTTTGGATCAGATAGGGTTTCTTCAACGCTACTTGGAATTTGACATGAGGAGAGTGTTTGTGCAAATGCCCTTATAGGTTCTAATAACCCTTGAGTAGATACATAATTGGCTATTGGATACTTAGATTGTCGTTCTTTTCTGTCTGGAGAGTATCGATTCAGAGGTTTTCCTCGATTGTGTCTGAAAGGTAGAACATAACCAACAGGTGTATCTATAGCATTAGTTTGTAAAAGTATGATAGGATAGCTTACCTCAAGAGTATTCTCAATAGGAGGATCATTGGGTACTAGAGAGTTTAGGGGTGCATCAACCACTACATCTTTTGGAGATTCAGTCACTAGTTCAGATTTAGTTCTGAGAAGTTCAAGTTTAGGTCTAGGTACTGGCTCATCCATATTGTTGGTATTATTTAAGTATGTCGGATTGTTACTAATGTCTAATACTTCAACATCAAGCCAATTCGATTCTTCACCATAGCTCTCCCCCTGAATAGGGTAATTGGATACTGATGATGGGAAAACCATTCAGATTCTAGGAATGTGACATCCATGGTAATGTAGAATCTTTTAGTAATATGATCGTAGCATCGATATCCCTTTTTTTGTACGTCATACCCCAAAAATACACATCAGACACCACATAGATCCAACTTAGTTCGTTGATTTTTATGGAGGTGGACAAACACAATACATCCAAAAAATCGGGGTAGAAGCATCAAAATAGTAGGCAAGGGAACATGATCAGATAGCATCTTTAATGGAGTCTGAAATTGTAAGGTTTTTGTGGGCATACGGTTCAATAGATACACAGATGTAGTAACAGCATCACTCTAGTATCTACTAAGCATATGTGCACCGATTAGTAAGGCCCGAGCAGTTTCTAAAATATGCCTATTCTTCCTCTCTGTAGTCCCATTCTATTGTAGGGTTTGTGAACACAAGGTTTCATGGAGAATACCATGGTTGTCCAACCTCCATTATCAGACCTAAGAATCTTAATTTTTTTAGAAAATTGTGTTTGAACCATGGTGTGAAACAAGTGAAACGTAGAAAATACTTCATCTTTATGTTTGAAAAGGTAAAGCCGTGTCATTCGTATATAATCATAAACAAAAATTACAAACCAACGATGACCCGATAACGTAGTGACCGGGAAAGGTCCCCAAAAATCAGATTGTACTAAAGCAAAAATGAGTCATACTTTTATTCATGCTCATAGGATAAGACATCCTATGACGTTTTGCTAAGATACAAGTATCACATTTGAAATTCGAGTGTGTGATATTTGAAAATAAACTAGGGAGTAGGTGCTTTAAATATCCAAATGATGGATGCCCAAATCAAAGATGATATAATTAAATCTGGAATTCCTTGTTACTAATAGTGTGTTGCATGTGATTGGCTATTCAACAGGTTGAGGAAAATCCCATTAATATATCCCAGTTTGTCTTTGCCAGAGATATACATCTCCACCACCTAGGACCACAAGGCATAGTTGGATCCTCCCAACTTGATACTAATGGGAGTAGTCAACGCTTTAGTTAGCGAATGTTGTGATGTGGCCTGAGCTCTAGTTAGGACTTCTATCACTATATATATATATATATATATCAGAATGTAACCCTAATTTTTTTTTTCCAAATTCGCGCAGCTTCTTTTACTACGTTCCATTTTTTTCCTTTCCAGCTTTGCAGGCTCTCTTCTCTAGAGCTTCTTTTTCTCTTCTCTCAGATCAACTGAAATGGTGCAGCCGGAGGTTCAGAACAGAGCAAATGTCCACGTGTCCAAGCCAGTCATCACTTTTAGCTGCTGTGAAGCCACAATTGCTGAAGGCTTGTGATGTTCTACCAAGCTACTTTCGGAGTTGGGAGGTCAGTCGTACTTTATACCCCAAGTGCAAGGCTGATCAGAATAGCGCAGCTTTGTTGGGGCTTTTATTTGGTGGAAGTATTGGATGGGCTATGACTTCAAAACTTGGAAAGTTTGCTGGGGTTTATCTTTCAAGAGGAAGTGATGCCTTTGTTGGGTTTTGGAGCTTGTTAGGAGGGAAGTTGGATACAAAAAGAGTTAGCAAATATAATGGCAGATAAGGTATTCTTTTGATCCTTTGATAGTGATTTTTTTATGACTCAACTTCAGAGCAGCTAGAACGGTACCCCCGATCCTAGCCAAATACTCACAGATTAACACAATCTGTTAAGCGTCTGTACACCAGATCAAACCAGTTTAGAGAGGAACATAAGTCAGCGTAGCACACCAGATCAAACCAGTGTCAAGTAAGAACAAAAATCAGCTTATTTTCGGCGTAGCATGTAGCTATTTTATTCATTAGGACAACATTAACTTTGTTTTGATACCATGACAAATATTGTGTTTCTTTGATAATTATCATATATATTTCATATCATTTATGTTTTGTTTCTGTAGAAGAGCATTCAGCTATGTATACTAAGAAAAACGAAAACAAAACCTAACCCTACTAGCAGTTGTACACATACAACTGCTGCACACCCATATTTTATAGCTCCACTAACATTATTGTCTTTCATTCCTTACTCCACTAAATATCGGTGTCTGACACGACTGCAGCATGCACCACAACAAACACCAACAATAAGTTTAATACTTACCTATAAATATTTGATGATAATACTTAATTCTATCTTAGGATTAAAACCATAATAGGTATTTTCAGACTCGATGTGTTTAAATTTATATAGCTTATCATTTGTTCTGATGAGATTTTCTTGTTGGCAAAAATAAAATTAAAAACAAATCAATTTCGTGCTCTTGAAAAAACATGTATCATTTGTTAAAAAAAGGATCATGTTATTTAAATAGAAGAATCATGTTATTAAAATAATTTGTGTTCATAAAATAATATTTTTTTATGTACAATACATATTTTTACTACAAAAATAAAAATACAATTCAAAATTTTTATATTAAATGTCGTTTAAATTGAATTTTGATAAATTAAATATGAACTCTAATAAATTAAATCCTAATTAATGTTATTATGGTTTTAATTTTGCTATATATTTTTAAAGTATTATTTTTTTTTTCAAAAAACAAAATACTCCTTATTTAAAATAAAGTAACTCAAGTTATTAAAAATTAACTCAAGTTATTAGTAACCAGTGATGTTTTTTTCTAATCGAAGAGTTGTTAGAACAGTGTCTCGTGTTTAAAATCTTAGTTAGATGCATAAGTAACGTCTCTATTAAAAATAAAATAAAAAGCATAACAAAATTATTATTAAGCTTATCTCTTAACTTAAATTTCACCGCATATGAGATTCATATTAAAAAAAAAAAGCTAAGTTTTGTGGACACCGTATTAGTGAATGTAATAACATGAAAATATTACTGTGATAGTTTTAAGTTATAAATTTAGGATATGATTATGTGAACGTTTCTTCAATGATTGTCTTGAATATCAAAATCAAAATCATGTATAATCCTTTTGTCAATAAAAATTACCTATATTCATAATTCTAACATCATTTAATTTAAGAAAATTCAGTTTAATTAAAAAATATGAATAAATGGTTTAATACAGTAAATATTTATCATTTACATTTAATAGTAAAAAGAACAAAAATAACATAGTTAATAATAAAAATATAGAGTTTTAAAAAGATAAAACATATATATAATAAAAACTAAAATAATTTTAAATATAATCGATTTAGTATTTAGTATTTGTGGTCTAGAATTTAAAATTTAGAATTTAAGATTTAAAGTTTGGAATATAGAGTTTATAGTTTATAACTATGGAGTATTATTGGTTAGTTGGAATTTTTTTTATTGTTTATAATCTAACTTCTAATTTTATCGATTTTGTTATTGATTTTAATTTTTTATACGTGGACCTAACAAGTAAAGTTTCCTAGAACTAACCTGGACCGGAAGTTTTGGGCTTGGGTTAACCCAATTTATCTCGTTAATGCTGACTTGGTTAATCGATCTTGAATATGTTTGACAAAGTCCAACTACTGATATGTTTTATCTACTTCATACGTCCTCTCTTTACAGTTTACACATGATATGTAATAGAAATTAAGAATTACAATGGGGGCATCTATTTGCATAAAGGTACAAAAGAGAAGTTGATTCCAATTTCGGCCTCTATCTATCTTCTGTCTTGTACTGTTCTATAAACTAAATTCCTATCTCTCACCGTCACAGGTATAGGTCAGTTTGATATTATATTTTCTTACAAGCTTATCATATTCTAAACCTTCACCTATTTAAGCGGCAGAGAATGTTTAATTTTTGTGTAAACTATATTAATAGCTACATCATACAACTTTAAGAATTATAAAGGATAATAATTTGGAAAAATTACTAATAATTTTTCTAATTCTATCTTTCTCTATATTTATTAATTCAAAATATCCAAACAACCAATAATTTTTAATTGATACTTTGTTTGAAATTAAGGATAATAATTTGTATCGTATCGTATTTGATTTGTATTTTGTGTTATAACTCGAATTGTTGAGCTAATTATTTGAAATTAACGTGTTATTATTTTTTCTTCCCTAGTGTCAATTAATTAACAAGAGGAAATAAAGAATAATAACGGTCAAAATCATTATCGCATAGTAATTTTTCTAATTGTATCTTTCTCTATATTTATTAATTTGAAATATCCAAACAACCAATAATTTTTAATTGATATTTTGTTTGAAATTAAGGATAATAATTTATATCGTATCGTATTTGATTTGTATTTTATGTTATAACTCGAATGGTTGAGCTAATTATTTGAAATTAACGTGTTATTATTTTTTCTTTAACAAGAGGAAATAAAGAATAATAACGGTAAAAATCATTATCGCATACTTTTGCATCAACAATACCCTTAATGAAAAGGATTTGACATCCCATTCCAACTGTTATACAGTTATAGGCTGCCGGCCGGCTCTATAGTTTTTCAAATAGTAATAAAATCCAAAATATGTTAGACCAAAAAAAATTAATAATAATCTCAATTCTCATTGTAGAATCAGCCAGCGAATATTATAACTCCCTTAAGCAATACTAGAGCATTTGAACCTTTGTCCTTGTTCTATAATCTTTAATCTTAACCATTCAGAAACTACCCTTCATTAAATTCTTCAAGTTACAACCAATAGACACCAAAATGCAAAGTTATTCTGCTTCAAAACTCAGATCATCTAAAATGAAGGAAAAAATCACATGGGTTATCTTCATTTCCTTCTTTCTTCTAATTCACACCACAGACTGTGTACAAAATGATATTAAAATCTCGCTTGTCAACTTTCTCTCAAAACTTTCAGAGAAACATTCTAGTTTGGTTTTGAGTTGGAACACAACCTCTGATCCTTGCAAGGACAGTTGGGAAGGAGTAATCTGTAATCCTCAGAATACTTCTGTTCAAAAGTTGCTGCTTAACGGCACCAATCTTAGTGGTTCTCTTGATATTGGTTTGCTTTGCAATGTGAAACCTCTTGCTGGTACTCTTACTATTCTCAACTTTGAGACTAACAACATAAGAGGAGGTATCCAAAAAGAGATTTCATTGTGCAATCAACTTACTCGCTTTTATGTAGGTGGAAACCAGCTTTCTGGTGACCTTCCTGACTCCCTCGCCTCTTTAAATAATCTGATACATTTTGATATTTCTAATAACAATTTTTCTGGTAAATTGCCAAATTTGCCTAGAATTACAGGCCTTCAAGTTTTTCTAGCTCAGAATAACCAACTTAGTGGTGAAATACCACAATTTGAATTCTCCAACATTGAGGACTTTAATGTGTCCTATAATAACTTCACAGGTCAAATTCCAAATACATATGGTCATGTTACAGCAAGTAGTTTTCTTGGTAACCCTGGTTTATGTGGAGAACCATTACCAAATGATTGTGTATCTTCTATTAATGAGGAGGACAATAACAATAAGAAGTCAAAGGGCACATCAAAATATCAATTTCTTATGTTTATAGGATATGCTGTATTGGGTTTGGCTTGTGTTCTAGTAGTTATATTCATTCTGGCAAAAAGAAACAGAGGAAAGGAGAAGGTTAATGCAGGAAATAAAATAGTAGCAGCTGATGATGATAACATAAACGAGCCTAAATCTATATCAAGCGAGTATAAAACAGATATCAACAAATCAGAATTTTCTGTTAATGCTACAGCTGATAACAGTACTTTGCTTTCAACCCCAATGATAGTGATTAATTGTCCAACTGTTAAGGGGTTTAAATTTGAAGACTTGCTCAAAGCTCCCGCTGAGTTGCTGGGAAGAGGCACTTATGGAAGCCTTTACAAAGTTACTTTGGATAATGGAACTAATCTGGTTGTCAAAAGGATTAAAGATTGGGCTATATCTACTAAAGATTTTAAGCAGAGAATGCGGAGATTAGATCAAATTAGGCATCCAAATGTACTGTCATCTCTTGCCTTTTATTCTTCCAACCAAGAGAAGCTTTTGGTCTATGAATATCAACATAATGGAAGTCTATTCAGGTCTCTTCATGGTAAGTCTCTTCAATAAATAAGATATTTCATATTTTCAATTAAGAAGACTAAATGTGTACTGTTATGAAAATAAGAAACTAATTAAGGTGTTCCTTTTGAGCTATGAGCTGATTTTAACTGCCTATATATTTCAGGTACCCATATGAGTGAAGCATTAGATTGGACTAGTAGACTGGGAATTGCAGCAACTGTTGCAGAAGCATTAGTCTTTATGCATAAAGAACTTAGAGAAGATGGGATTGCTCATGGAAACTTAAAGTCTTCAAACATCTTGCTGAATGAGAATATGGAGGCATGTATGAGTGAATATGGTCTAATGACTATGAATAATCAAGAGAGCTCATTGCTTAACAGTTTTAGTGGAATCATTGAATCTGATGCCTTCAAACAAGATGTTTATGGGTTTGGTGTGATCCTTCTTGAGCTACTTACGGGGAAATTGGTGAGGCACAATGGAGTATATTTAACAGATTGGGTTCAATCTGTTGTTAGAGAAGAATGGACAGTTGAAGTGTTTGACAGAACCTTATTTTCAGAAGGTGCTAGTGAAGAGAGGATGCTCAACTTGCTACAAATAGCTATAAAATGTGTCCACCTTTCTCCTGATGCTAGGCCAAACATGAACCAAGTTGCTTCTATGATCAACACCATAAGAGATGAAGATGAGACATCCATGGTTTCTGTTCCATCTTCTGTTTACTAATGTTTTAATTGAGATTACACATGTTCAAAGAACCTTAAATAATCCCTTTTTCCTTCTTATATGGGATGTAATTTTGTGAGTCTAACACCTAAATATTATTTAAAGATGGTATATGATAAAGTTAATTCTAAAATAATATACCACTTATACATTATATGTATATATTTTACATAATATACATTAATTTATGTATATAGTTTATAAACTATATATATTACTATACACTCTATATATAAATTAATATGTTATATTGAGGTAAATTTATTTACTTAGAATATATTATATTGTAGAATATATTTTATTATATTTTAAAAAAAATAAGATATTTAAATCTTTTTTGATTAAATAAAGAAAAAAATATTAAACATGTAAGATTCTAATTTATTTTTAGGCTGATTGGAGTTGAGAAATCATAACATCTGAATTACAATAAACCCTAAATATTAGAGACTTTCTAGTATATCATGTATAACAAGATATATTTGGAGGATATATTCATTTCAAGTGTTCTTTAAATTTAAACCCTCCTTACTATTATTCTTTTCAATTTTATTATTTTTTGAGTTAATATAAAATGATTTTATTTATCTCAATTTAATTAAAATGACATATCAAGTTAAGGTGTAAAATTTAAGTGTACAATAAAAAAAATCCAACAATTTTATCTATTTAAAATTTACCACTTAATTTGATATCTTATTTTAAGTTAAGATGATAAAACTTTTTCTTTATTATAACGGCGAGAGTTCCTACCCGTAATCACAACGACCCAGTTGCAAGAGTAAGTCTTAAATAACGTACAATCATTGTGATTTTTATTTTAAAAAAATGCTAAATGTTTTAATTTGATATCATTTTAATTTAAGAGATAAATATATTTAAAATTTTATATTTATTATAAAAATGGTATTTATTTTTTATAACAGTTTAATCTTATTAAAAAATGATCACATAAGAATAAAGTAATTTTTTATTTTAATTTTTTGATTTTTTGATTTTTTTAAGTGTATTAAATAAATATTGTTTTAACTTCAATAAATTGTTTCTAAAATAATTGAAGAAAAATTAAATAAAATTAATTAAATAAATAAAACCTAAAATATATTTATCTGTTATTCTAGTATCATTTTTTTTATAACAATATGAAATATAAAATTTAAATATTATTTAAAAAAATATAAGATAAGTATAATTATCCTCCCTTAATTTGAATGTTTATATAGCTGTTGGAAAACTTATACCTACAAAATGTTGAATTACATTAATTACTTTTAAAATATAAATTAAAATTTAATGCAATATGAGACATATAACTACTTTAATCAATAGTACGAGGGCTTTAATAGTCCATTTAATTTATTTGAAAAGGGAAGCTTTACTCCGATACTTTTTCCGTTACTATGGTCTTTAATAAGGCAATAAAAAAATGGTTTCTACCTTATAGCACGGTAACACTCACTTTTAAATAAAAAAAAATCATCCTAATCACAATAAATCTTATTTGATAAAAAAAAAGTGATAATGCAGCTAGAAAATGGGTTTGTTACTTTAATAATAATATAATTCAATTTTTAATATCTTTTTACACTTATTATTCATGTATTATCTTAATATTATTCTCATTTAAAAATAAATATTGATGTAATATAATTTTCATATTAAATTAAGGATTTGTCATATTTTTAAATACTAAATTTGTAACTATTTTTAAATAATAGTATCATTAAAATAATACCTAAATAATAAATATAAAAAAATATTAAAAATTAAATTATAATATTACTAAAATACGAATTTCTATTCATTTGTGATTAAAAATATATATTTTTGAAATTTTGATACTAAATTGATACCACTCAAAAATTTAAGAAACAAAAGTTACTAAATATTTAATATGGCTGCTACCAATAATCTACAGTATTTTTTCTTTGTTTTAATAAATTACTGATGTTGTAATAATAAAAATATATAAATTTTTATTTTATCTTTATAATTAATTATATTTTAATATTATTAATAAAAAAATATTTGTTACAATTGCAAATATCACATCTTTATAATTAATTATATTTTAATATTATTAATAAAAAAATATTTGTTACAATTGCAAATATCACATTGTAATAACTAAGTACTAGACAAATTTATAAAATAGGTTAAATTAGTTACATTTTTTTATATTGTACGTATTAAAAATTTTAACTATATAATTTTTATATAGTTATTATTTAATTGTGATCACATTGTAATAACTAAGTATTAGACAAATTTATAAAATAGGATAAAGTAGTTGCATTTTGTTTATTATAAGTATTAAAGATTTTAAGCATATAATTTTTATATAGTTATTATTTAATTATGAAATTATATTGTGTCATACAATATAAAAATAATATATTTATATAAAAATTTAATATGGTAAGAGAATATGAGTTTAAATCATATTAGATATATATTAATATTTTAAAATTTTTAATTATGAATTATGCATAAGGATTCTTTTATATATAAATCCTAAATTAATCTATGCGTGAGACGCTTGTTGAAATATATAATAAGTCAACGGCTTCGCACTTCACTTCAGACCACGCAATTAATGGAAACTAGATATCAGAGTTTTGATGATTTTCATATGACTCCAACATTTTCCAACCAACCCAATATTAATGTTCACACGTGCAGATATTACCAACCCAATATTAATGTTCACACGTGCAGATATTAAGAAGATGAAATATCATCCTTCCTTAAGCAGGTCACCCAAGTTAAAGTGGCAACTATGTGCCAGACAATGTTCACTGTATAATTTAAGTATAGCTAAGTATTTAGTTAAGAAGTGAAACTGTTTAATATATATTAAAAATTATAAGATAATATAAAAATTTAATATCATTAATATGTATAAGTTTAAATCATATTAAATATTTTATTTAATATATTTTAAATTTTAATTTTAAAATTATGGATATTAATTTTTTAGTTTATTTTAAATTAAAATAATTTTTTTAGTTTTAAAATGACGAAAATAAAAAATAAATTTTTTTATAATGAAATTATTTTAATAAATAAAAAAATTACATAAAATAAATTAAATGTTAATTTAAGTATAAATTATTTTTTAAAAAATATTTATTATCTCTTTTAAATTACTAAATTATACTAGTATCACCTAATATTATATACACTAATTATAATGATTAAAATACACAATTGATCCTAAAATTTTAATAAAATTAACATATAAGTCTCCAAACTTTTAAAATCGTTTGATTTTGTTTTCAAATTTTTAAAATGTACAATTTATTTCTCAAACTTTTAATTCATACAGTTTTGTCCCTAAAATATTAAAATTTTACGCATAGATATTAAATATTTTATTTAAAAATATATATTTTAATAATCAAACTAAGATATATGTATAAAATTTTAAAAATTTGAGATCAAATTATATGATTTAAAGTTAAAATACTTATGAATGAATTTTTAAAACTTTAAAAACTAAATCATATATTTTAAATTTTTGAAAACTTATACATAAATATAACTAAAATTTAGAGATCAATGATACATTTTAATACTTTTATAATATAATTCAATATATTTTGGTTTAATATAATTATATTCAATTTATTTAATACAATAAGTTATAATAAATGTGATCTATGAACTTATAATTGGAATAAAATAATTAAAAAAGAGTGATTAATAATCGAGTTAAATAGTTAATTTGAATATATCTAAAATTCAATGTTTAACTAAAGTGTTCGAACAACGGAAGTGTTTTAAATAAAAACCTCATTAGTACTACAAATGTATAAATTGCGGATGGTTTCTTGTTTACCTAACAACCATACTCTTAATTTATTGATTATCTTCCTTAAATGGCCAACTAATCTGTAATTGTCATTCCATCACGACTCCAATTCTCATATTATTATTATTTTTCTCTCTTTTTTATGTGTAAGGGTAAGTTTTATTAATATATATTAAATATGCAGAAAAAATTTAAAAATATAGAATTTATTAAATAAAAATAAATCTCATATCCATATATTTACCAATTACTTATGTCATATAAGATGATACAACAAAATTAAGTCATTCCAAACTGCCACCTAATTTCCTTCAGCCCGAAGACAAAAAAGACTTCACATGTTTGTTTCTTTCGAGTCACAACCAAACAACCTTCGCTAATACAAATAATTTATGTTCTTAACCATTTGGCTTAAGCATATTCAATATCGAAGCAAAAGAAAATTTGGATTTTTGAAACACAAAAATATCATATATACATTGTATATAATTAATTTTTTAAAAAATAATATATTACTTTTTACATATCTAAATATGCATCTATTACGATTATATATAATTTATGTATAAATTAATATGTTATTTTAATTCATTTTAAAATTTAATTAAATATATTTAGAGTTATTATTTATTATTCTTAGAGTATATATCAATTAATTAAATTTGTTTTTATCCGATTCTTATTTGATATTAATTTATTTTTAAAAAATAATACTATTCTTATATTTTGTTCACTTAAAATATTACATTATTATATATTTTTAAAAATAATGGATAATTTATAGATATTTTATCAAATGAAAAGCTCTGTAACAATTCCACCTGGTACTTTCTGATACGCCTTAAACCATTGAAGTACTCCATTAACCAGCCCTCAAATAACCCGGATCCGATTTTTAAAAAATCTTTCCAGGCCCACCAAGTGCCCCATGATTTAGCCAAGTTAGTGCTTCTTTTTTCCTATTTAAATAGGATTTTTATAGGCTTTAATAAATTTTATTTTTTTTAAAATTTAAATGTATTTATTTAATGTTTTTTAACTTATAAAAATTTAACTATATTCAATTATATTTTTTAAAAAAATTATAAAAATATACAAATTTAAAGGTGAAAATTACTATTTTCTAAAAATTGATAAAAATATTAAGGTATTCATAAATAACTTTTTAAAACTTTAATTAATTATATACTTTTAAGTATAAATAAAATATAACATATTATTCCATTAAAATTTTAGAGATTTTTTCTAACTCTTTTAACTTTTTCTTTTTTCTCTTTCTCTTTGGCTTTTCTCTTACTCTTTACTCCTTTTTTTATTTTTTTATAAATAATTATTAATTACTAAATATTTCGTAATAATAATTTAAAATTTATAATAAAAATAATGCGTTTAAAATTTATAAATATAAAAATAAAATTTTTTAAATTTAATTTATTAAAAAAATTAATATATTATTTTATTTTTAATACTATCTAATTGTATAATATTCAAATTAAATTACGATCATTATGTACGTTTAATATTAAAAATAATTTAATATTATTAAAGTATTTATTTCATTGTTACAAGTTTTAAGTTATTAGTTTTAGTAATTTTTTAATAATTACTTTTATATATATCTATTTTCAATTAATCTAAACTTGAATTTGTTTTTATAAAAGTTTTATATTTTTATAATTTAAAGAAGATTATAAATTTTATTAAATTTTAAAAGAGATTATAAATTTTATTAAATTTTAAAAGAGATTATAAATTTTATTAAATTTTAAAGAAGTTTATAAATTTTTATTAAATTTTATAAAATACATAATAATATATTAAATATTATTTATAATTATAAAAAGTTTATTAAAAAATTATAAAATATATATTAACGTATTTAAAAATTTAAAATCTATAAAAACATTTCCTAATCTTAATTAATTTTTTAAAAACTTAATAAAATGTATTTTAAAATCTTTAAAAATATATTAAAACCTATAAAATTTGTAAAATTTAAAATCTTTCAAATTATGTACAAATATTAATTAAATATCAAACCCTTACCTTAGACTGCCATCGCTGCCAACGTTCTGGCTTTCCTGGTTCCACAGGTACCGGTGTGATTAAGTGAAATTAATTTTCGAGGGAGAGAGAGCAAAGAGAAAGGGACCTAATTTCACTTTCCTCTTCGTTATGCTATTAAATTTTATAAAATAAAGTCATAGTGTTTAGGGTTTTCCTTTGCAGGTGCATCATAATATAACCAGTACTTCTATTGGTATCGATCTAAATTGGATTATAAAAGTAAATTTAACCGTTTCAATCAATTAAAATTTAACATTTCATTGAGTTAAGATAAAAATAATTTTCCTAATATAATATGCTAGGTGTATTACAATATTTGTGTTTTGAAGTTGCAGTCTTTTGGCTTGTATTTATCGACGAAGATTTTGTTTTGGAGTCTTTTGAAGTTTGAAACACATCAATGGTGGAGTCTACAGAATAAAGGTCGGTGGATTACAATATTTGTGTTGTTTAGACTCATACGTGTTCTGTCTCATTTTCTTTATTATTATTACTTAAACAGTTAAAGTCAGAGTCAGTGACTTGGCTTTCATGTGAAAAATGAGACTACCCAACAATAAGTAGTGATAGTACTCGTAGCACTGGCCAGCTAATTGTTACTGCCTCATTCGGATCATGTTTTCCTATCCCCAAGACAGGTTGGTTGACTATTTGAAAATCTGGGTAGATTTAGAGCATGGTCTTTGATCTGTGGAATACCAGAAAATACAGAGCCTAGATTGGTTTTGGGGCAAACCCATTTGAAAATGTCGTGGATTCAGCACCAAATCCAGCTAAAAGATGGATTATTGAGTTACTCTCCTCCTTTTTCGCCTCCCTCTTCATCTTCATATACTGGTAACTTTCATAAAGAATCAATGCCTTCGTCACCATCATCTGGAACGAAAATAAGTCCTGCTGTTCTTTTTATTATTGTGATTCTGGCTGTGTTGTTCATCATCTCCGGATTGCTTCACTTGCTCGTTAGGTTTCTTTTAAAGCACCCGTCTTCTTCAGCTTCTTCTCAATCTAATAGATACCCAGAAATTTCTAGTTCCGATGCTCTTCAGAGACAGCTGCAGCAACTCTTTCATCTTCATGACTCTGGTTTGGATCAAGCTTTTATAGATGCTCTTCCTGTTTTTCAGTATAAAGAGATAGTGGGTCTGAAAGAGCCATTTGATTGTCCTGTTTGTCTATGTGAATTTGCTGAAAAGGACACGCTCAGATTGCTTCCAGTGTGTAGTCACGCTTTCCATATCAATTGTATAGACACTTGGCTCTTATCAAATTCATCTTGTCCTCTTTGTAGAGGGACCCTATTTACTCCTGGGTATGAAAACCCAATTTTCAATTTCGATGAATTTAGGGAAGAAGATGGTTGTCCTGGAAATATAGAAAGTAGATTTGCTCCTAGTAAAAAAAGGGGTGAAATTGAAGAAAATGTTTTGGAAAAGGGTGTAATGCCTGTGAGACTTGGTAAGTTCAGAAAGGTGGATGCTGAAGCTGGGGAATGTAGCGAAGGAGAGACTGGTTGCAGTACTTTGGACGCAAGAAGATGTTATTCAATGGGTTCATATCAGTATATATTAGCAAATTCAGAACTCGGAGTTGCCTTAGGCAATGATAGACGAGGATGCGGCATAAAGCTTACCAAAGGGACGACAGAATACCCTAGTACTGATTCAATTCATAGTGATATAGAGGGAAAGAAGATCAGGAGTGTGGGTAAACGCGATAGCCACTCAGTTTCCAAGATCTGGCTTTGGTCTAAGAAGGCCAAGTTTTCAAGTTCTACAGATACAGAGATGGGTATGCCTTCTTCTCTAAAAATGCACCTGCCATGGATGGGAAAACCACAAAGAACATGAGAGGTATGATGATTAAGTGTGGCATTGGCATTGTTCTTGATGTAACATATGTTGTTTGGAAATGAAAACGTAGAATATATTTGCATATTCTCAAATTGGGATCGTGAGGAGTCTTGTTATTGGATGAACTTATTATATCTTCTCTTGTTCACTATAATATTAATACGATTATATAGGTTTCTATCCACATATTGTTTACCTTGAATGCCTAACTTGCTTATCTCTTCATGCAAGTGCTCTAAGTTGTTTAGAGGGATTATTGGGTCAGATCAGGTTTTTAACTTGTATCAATTACCTGCAAATTTAAGGATCACAAAGTATAGAATATGAGGGCCATAATCCCCTCCTCGCAATGATGGGTCATGAAGGACTAGAGTCCCAAACCATGCAAATTAATCTTGTGTAAAGGTGTTTTATAACTAAAGCATAAAATGTCACACTAACTAAAATCGAGATATAAGTGTTTTCAGTGTAATAATACCATATGATTCTTTTCCATTAAATTCAAGCATACACTATCCAAAAGGAGAATGGGAGGGGGGGTCTGGGGTGAAATCCCATTTGTATGTTCACTTCTACGTGTATAATATATTTTTAGTTTAAACAATAAATATTTATTTTAAGTATGTGACATGGAGTCTTGCAATTGAATGTGAACCCCGTTTATGTAATTCTTTTCTTTTTCTTTTTTTCTTTTTCAAAGCAAGATCTCATCCAAAAAAGTTAAGGTTTAATTTGAGCTCTTTTACCTCGCTTAGACACAAAGGTATTTCAAAATTAATACTAGGAAGAGAACCGCCAATGGTTTATATATTAAAATATGATTATTTTTTTTACTATAAAGGGTTATAAAATATGGGTTTTTAATAAAAATAAGAGTAAAATTTAGAATACAGTTATTTTAAAATATTAATAATGATAATCAAATATTTAAATGAATATCAGTGAATTTATTTGTTATATTAATTTTTATTCTATCATTATTAAATAATCATTTTTAATCTCATTTTAATCACTTAAATTTAAAGAATAATAAAAAATCATTAAAATTAAGTTGTTTGTCTCTAATTCGCCTGTGTCTTTAAATATGAGGATTAAAAAATATCTTTTTAAATCTAATTTACCAAATACATTCTAATCTAGTTGAAGATATTCTCTTAATAATACTAATATGTGATATATGGCAAGACAACAATTACTTTTGCTTTTCTTTTTTGCCTTTAAAGACATAGAGCGATTTCATCCCTCTTTCTTTTAAGACAACCCCACTTATGGGATAATTTGGATTGGACATTTGTGAAGAAATTAATGTTTGAAGAAATAATCAGAGGAAGAAATAAACGTTTCATTAATTTAATTTCTTGATTTGTATCGGATATTTACATTGTTTATATAGACAAATACTTAATTCTTATTCATAATGTGATTGAATTGTATGATTCTGACTTGATTGGTATTGTAGTGTATATTGGAAAAAATGTTTGGCGTCGGTCGGTGATTGTTGAATTGTGTTTGCGGTGTTTGTTGAATTGACAACCACTTGAGTTAGTGCGTAGATGTCTTTCGTACTTGACTTATGCACTTCTGTGAATACTCGATATGAAATTGCTTTAGTGAGGATGTCGACCCGATTGATCTTGACTTGATTTTTGGCAATTCAATGAATTTTCTTCTAACTTTTCTTTAATAAAAAAATCATCAAACTTGACGTATTTTGTACGATCGTGTTGAAGCTGGATTATCTGTGATATCACATCTTGCTTTATTGTCGCAAAATAACTTAATTGATTCTTTCGCCAGGATATGTCAAATCTTTTAGAGAGATTGTAACCTGAGGCCTCATGGCGAAGCCAGTGCCATTCCTACGTATTCGGTATACTTGAGCGACACAGGCAGACGCAACGTGTTGTTTCTTATACTCCCGTATTCTGAGATTTCCCTCTGAAAGTGAAGTAGCCTTTGATGTAGATCGTCATCATTTATTGATCCGGCCCAATCGGTATATACTTGTTGATTCTAAGAAAACTACGAGGTTCTTAGTGAAACATACTCGCTTTTCCAGGAGGCGATTTTAAATATCTCAAAATACGAATAAGCTGCGTTAATATGTTGTTACTCCAGGATTATGCATAAATTGGTGACAATACTTAAAGCGTAAGCGATGATCACGGTCTTGTGTGTGCAAATACATCGACCTTGAATGGCTTTGGTATCTTTCTTTGTTTGTTGGAACTTGATCAACCTTGATACATAACTTTAATCCTTCCCTCTCTTGGTGTTTTAGGCTGGTTGACATCTTTGACATCTAGGTTTCTTTTAATAAATCTAAAGGCGTACTTTTCTTTGAGATAAGAAGATTCATACATTTGATCGAGAAACCTCAATCGAGAAAATATTTTAAGGAACGAGGTCTTTCATTTGAATTCTTTGGATAAGTAAGTTTGTAGCGCTTTCCTTTCTTGAAGATCATTTCACATTCTTATCGTATAAATCAACATATACAATAAGTCGGTGATCTTACCATACCACTTTTTAGAAATAAAGTATGGTCTGAATTGCTTTGCTTGTAGCGAAAATGCCTTCGTTGACCTTGTGAACACGCAAACCGTACTCTTTGGGGATTGTTTCAATCCATACTGATTGATTTTTTAATTTGCGCACCTTTTCTCCGTGGATTGTGGATTTCTTGATTCACAGGTGGTAAATCCATGTAGACTTCTTCAATTAAATCTCCGTGTAGAAAGGCATTTTTACATCAATCGATATAATGGCCAATCTAAATTTGCGGCTAGAGATACGAGACGAAACGGTGTTAATTTTGGCCTACGGTGCAAATGTTTTACGTATGGTCGATCCAATATGTTTGAGTGTATCCTTTTGCCACCAATCTTGCTTTATATCGTTCAATCGTACCATACGCGATATTCTTGCGAAAAAATCCATCGACGTCCAACCAATTTTCTTTGTTGGTGGACGATAAACAAAGCTCGAGTTCTATTTATTTCTAAAGATTTTAGTTCTTCGTTAATAGCATCTTTCCATTTTGAGTCGGCTAAAGCTTCGCACTTGTTAGGAATAGATACGAGAGATAATTGATTCCTGAAATGATACGTTTGATTTTGACAAAGCGATGTTTAGACATATAGTTACTGCATGGGATATTTGACATTCTTAGAAATCTCGGGTTCGTACATTGGCTTTAGGAATACCTGCGGTAGGACGTGATGGAAGTATTTTCCTGGTTGGTTCAATAGTTGGAACATCTCGCAGAAACGATTGGTTAGGTATATCGGCGGTTTGTGGAGAAGGAATCTCGTACTCATTTAGTGGTAGTAAGGAACTTCCTTGATGATCTTGAAGTTGATGAGGACTTGATTCCATTTCCTTGAGTCTTGTCTATATTGAGAGTTATTACCATCGAGATTCAAGTTATTTGTATTTTCCTCACATATAATTTGTCTTTCTTCGTAGGAAGCAATTTATATGTAAGGGTCTAATTCGACATGGTTGTACTCACGAAATTCGGTGTAGAGGAGAAATACATTGTATCTTCGTGAAAAATAACATCCGTAGTAGTAATCGTTTGTTTTGTAGGAGGATGGTAACTGCAGAGTACCACTTTTGTTGTATGGCGTATCCCGGCAAAAACACAGCGTATTGCTCGTGGATCCGACTTGCTACGTTGTTGTTTATGTGGGTGTACAAATGCCACACAACCCGAACGAGGAGGTAGATTGGGAACATTTGGTCTGACAACGATTGCTTCGATGATGGCTTGTAGTGGTGTTTGGAAGTTAATGGAATTTGGAAGGTACGATTGATTAAATATGCGAAGTAATTGCTTACTCCCCGATAAGATAATGACATATTAGCGTCGATCAATGAGACGCAGACGACTTAAGCAAGTGTCGATTTTTCCTTTCTGCGCTCCGTTTTTGTTGAGGTGTATCCAGCAGCAGTAGTTTGATGAATAATGCCTTCGATTGAAGATATTCTTGAAGCTCGAACTTTTTATATTCTCTCATAATTTATCAACTTCTTAGAACTTGGATCTGTGTTTTATATTGATGCGAACCATTTTATGAAATTTTCTAAATAAAAGTTTACCTACGCTTTTAGATTTCATTAAACGGACCGAGTCGTTCTACTAAAATCATCAATAAATGTAACAAACCAACGTGATCCTCCCCGGCGTAGAGACTTTGGAAGGACCACATGCATCGAGAATGTATAACCATAAACGGAGATGGACTTTTATTTAAGGTTACGGGAAATGAGAACGATGACTTTTTGCTAGTTCCACGGACATCGCACTTTAAAGTAGAAAGATCTAGCTTCGAAAAATAAACTTGGAAATAATTTTTTCAAATATCCAAAGAAAGCGTGATTGATCTCACATGCCATAGCCGTATATTTGATTCATCCTTGTTAGATCCGGTTCTTTACCGATGCATGTTTTGTTGAATCCAAGTCCAAATAATACGAGGTTTCTTGCCTAACACCACGACCCGATCGTTTGCTTCGTTTGAATGTCATTGAACACGAAAGTCGGGCCAAAAAATAACAAAACAAGATAAAGCGGTGGTTATTTGAAAATAGATATAAGGTTATACTCACAAGAGAGCAACTGACTAATCGAGTCTAAATTCAAAGTACTAGTGAGAGCAGATCTTTCCCGATATTTGGGGTTGTGTTACCATTAGCGGTGCAAACGGTTTGTGTGAAGATGGTTTTGAGATTTGTCAGAATCGAGATGTCATATGATCGGTTACGAATCAATTATCCATGTATTATTAAAAACGGGAGAAAAAACTTTAAGCATCTTACCAACGTGTCTTTGAGGAGGTTGCGAAACGTGATCCTTTGTTGTTTCGGCAATGGTGACGGTAGACATGTATCGTAGTGGATTTTTCTTAGGAAGTCACGGTTGTGATCCCACGGTCAAGGATATCCAGCGATTCAAAACATCGTTCTTTTGTATGACCACCCGGATGACAATGGGTACATTTAAATGATGATTTATCGATCGTCACCTTTCGTTCTTCTTGATTGGAAAAAACGATTTTTAGATATCGTAATGGCGGAACATCTCTGAATTTTTCCTTGATGAGATTCGGACGTGCTACTCGTCGAATCAAGGAATATGACAACCTTAAATGCGGGATAGTTTCTTTTCGCAAAATTTGCATACGAACACTGCTTTCGAACTCGTCATCTAATCAGCCAAGGAAAATATGTATCCTTAGTCTTTCAACGGACTCTTGATATGATATTAGATCATGGTGCTTTCGTGACCACGCTTATCGCGATGAATTACAGCTGTTCTTGGAAAATTTGAGTTAACTCTCTGTTAATACTCTGAAAGTGATTTTCCATTTTGTCTAGAAAGTAAAGGCTTTTGGTTTAAGATAAATACACCGTAATTCATCACTTCCATCGTAGAATGCTTTATAAACACCCCAATTTCAAGAAGCGATGGGTATGCGTAAATATCGCTTAATGATTTACGGACTCGTTGGCATAAGTAGCCGTCTCTTGACTTTTTGATTTTAACGTACCACTTGTTATAATTGTTTGATGTTTTTTCGGGTTGCAAATTTTTGTCATGAATATAAGAGAGTTTTTCTCTCTACGCGATATGCATTTACTATTATTTGAGACCAAACATCATAATTAGTCTCATTAAGAACAATTCGACATTAAACACAGCCGGTGAGCAGTTACAACAAGCTGGATTTGATTACTCCATAGGTAATGAAATTATACCCTCTGTCATGATATTATGGTAACCAAACTAGAAAATGGTGTAATAATTTTACGGCTAAAGAATATATATATATATATATATATATATATATATATATATATATATATATATATATATATATTTTGTGTTTTTTAATATATATTTATACTAATGGGATAAAAACCATAAAAGCCAAATCAAATTTGGTTTAAAAAACTTGAAATATTGAGCAGGACGGTGTTAGAAATCCCGAGGAGGGAAAAAAACTAGGGTTTGGACCTTTAAAATAGGCAGAGCCGTCGAAAAATATGAAGCTGTGAACAGCAAAGCTTAGGGTTCAACCAGAAGCCGTGGCCAGGACGACACAGCCGAGCAGGGTGAGCCCAGGCCAGGAGCGCGGACCGGCTGCGCCCGCAATGGCGGGACAAAACATATTGCCTGGCAGAGCAAGCCAGGCAGAACGACAGAAACGAGGAGCGGCAGAAACCAGAGCCAGGATGACACGTCGTCATCTTCCCGACCTCAGGAGCAATGCGCGTGGGGCGCGTGGGGCGCGTGTAAAACTCACTCTCCCGGCAAGGCGGCGCGTGAGGGGGCGCGTGGAGGGTTTTCTGCTGTCTGTTTTTACCAAAATGTTCGAAATTGTGTTTAGAGTAATACGGTAAAATTAGGTGGGAGAAATACGCTTAAAAATTGATGTTTGTAATTAATATTTGTAAGGGTGTTTGAATGAAAATTTTTTCGGTAGAAAAAAAATATTTTCGAGATAAAGAAATCTACATTTTAGAGAACAAGGGTTTCAAATTTGTATAAAAGCAACGACTTGGCTACGTCTGTGAAGAAATTAATGTTTGAAGAAATAATCGAGAGGAAGAAATAAACGTTTCATTAATTTAATTTCTTGATTTGTATCGGATATTTACATTGTTTATATAGGCAAATACTAATTCTTATTTCTGTCCTTGTGATTGAATTGTATGATTCTGACTTGATTGGTAGGGGTCGGGTATATTGGAAAAAATGTTTGGCGTCGGTGCAGTGATTGTTGAATTGTGTTTGCAGTGTTTGTTGAATTCAACAATTTGTGCAGAGTTGGTGGGATCCATGAAAAGCTATGTGATATAATATTTTCCTCTGTGATATGAGACCTTTGATTCAAAAACTGGCTTTAAAGGTGGGTGATGCTGGGGTCTGTTCATTCCCTTTCCCATGTGTGATCTGTACTCTGTTCTATACAGGAAGCAATTTCTTTTTGTTTAAAGGCTTGTAGATTTTGATTCAGTTGTTGCAAAACTTAAAGATGGCCATCTCACAATATGTTACCAAGATAATAATCAATAGAAATCACTCAATTCAAGCTCCTTTCTTACATTATTTTGATTTTTTTCAAAGGAAAAGACTGAAATTCTTCAATATCATGTTATCTATAAAAAAAGGTGTTAATATGGTAACATATATAAAATTTAACTCAATATGTGTAAATTGAGATGAAATATTAATGAGATTCATGATATAATCTATTAATTTTTAAAATATATCTCATATTTTTTTACTTAATTTTTAATAAGATAGATGATAATGAGAAAGTACTAATTAATATATTTCAAATGTTTCTAATAGACCTAAATAAAATAAAAATATAAAAAATAATATAAAATATGAAACATTATTATTTATAATATGAATTTAATAAGAAAAATAATATAATATATGTTTAAAGTTAGTTTTATTATCGTTACAATTTAAATGAGATAGATGAAATGAGTTAAAATATATTTAAATTAGATGAAATAATATTATATCATGAACATGTTAAAAGTAATAAAAGAAATATGAAATAAGATAAGATAACTAAATTTCATCTTTAACCTCAATTATATATTGATTTGAAGGATGGTTCTATCATAATTTGTTTTATTTACATTAATTATGTGTTCATACGATGATTTAACAAACTATGCAAGAATTACATGTTATTTTGTGGATCAACAAGCCAAGCTTGTCAATTTGCAGTGCTTAGATTATTTTGTTGATATTGGAAAGAAAGGTGATGAATATGCCACCTTTACATGCATGTGTAGTGCATATGACATTGATGATCCTGCAGAAAAGAAAAGCGTGATTCTGTTAACAATCAATGACTGAATGCAAGGGATACAAATTGCCATAGTGCCATGAGTAAAAATACTGATAATTTATAAGAAAAAGAAGCTAGGCATAAATAAAATTTGACACGATCATCATTTCTTAAAGAATGTTCTCTCCTCCTCATTTAAAATTTAGATAATTTTTTTTCAAGATTTTTCTTTTTAAAATTTAAAATATGTTATCAAAATTCAAACCCACCAAGGAAGTGCCAAAACAGAGTCTCGTAGAAATGATGGACTTATTAGTTTCACCATGTCTAAGGGAATCATATTAGTAATAAATAATATAAATTTATTTATTTAAAAAATTATGATTGGTTGCAGAATATTTTTTTTGTTTAACAACAAAGGCTCAATAATACATAATTTTTAAAATATATAATTTAATGAGATTCCCTTTGCTACCTCCATATTGATGTTGCTTAAGTACAATTATCAAAGGTTCCTGAAGCGATATATAAAAAAGATCATCTGAACTACGTAGATTGTGTCGTCAACTGCCATCAACGACAGCGTAAGCTTCTGTCGTTGTTGTACGCTGTTAATTATCTAGGCCCGACCTATTTTTCCTTTCACTAATTTTGGGCGACATCTTGGCATAGTGGGCCTACTTAGCAGGTTAAGGCCCAATGCACAATAAGTGAAAAAAAAAATCTTATAAGGTCGTCTCAATACTCTTTTGACTGATCATAATAAAGTCACAGGAGATCATCAATATTCAGTAACTATTTGAATAACCCATGTAATTATATCGAGATCGAATGTTATGAAAGGTGTAAGGAGGATCTCCATAATCCACAGCCTTTATAACCATTGCTTCTCGCTGACCATCCTGTTCTTGAACTGCTCCAAAGACAATCTCTTTTGTCTCACAACTCTGTTCATAATAAGTTTTTGGGTTTGATGAATATTGCATATGATGATGTTGCTGTTGTTGTTGTGGATGATGCAATTGTTGCCTTTTTTGTTGATGATACTCTCCATTCCACTCACGACTATAATAAGCCTGATTTTGCTTCAAATGGGAGTTTTTCTCTAGGTCCTTGGGCATTAGAGGGTAGGTACTTTTTCTGGGTGTTGTATTTCTACTTTCAATAGATGGTGGCTCATCTTCATCAGGGATTACAAAGCTTTCCTGCATTGGCCATCCATTCGAATGCTTGTTTACTGGATTATAGCACTGTTGTTGGAACTGATAATGCTTAGGTTTTCTTCTAAACCCAGAAAATATTCCCCCAAAAATTCGAGCCACAAATGACCATATGTTGAGGAAAAGTTTCCCAATTGAACCAAAGAGACCCTCTTCTGGCCTCTTAAATTCATCTTCATTTGGAATTAAAGGTGGCCTGACAGATTTAGGAGGTCTCTGATATGGTGCCATTGATGGACCTCTCTGTATGGGAGTTCTTTGATCCTGCAAAAGCAAAATGAACGTTCAAACTATGAATACAGACAATCTCTGACTGTATTTTCTCACTGTGAAAGTGTGAATAGTTAAAACCCCTCCCGGGGATCTGGATTACGTTATGCTTTATATTGCCAAACATTGTATGGTTCACATGGTGGTCTTACAAATAAGATTCTTGTCTGTCACTTCAACATTCCAACCACACGAAGAACCTTAACAAGTACATCATGATCTTAAAAATTTGTCAAACAGCTCAAAATAATTTGGCATATTGTCATACTTCCAAAATGCATGACTTAGCAATGATAGTAGATTTAGCTTCCTTCTTAAGAATTCACAGAAGTATGCTATACGATGAAATGGATCTACGTCTTCAAACACTAAAACACAATGTGGCAGAAAAAATATGAAAATAAAACGAGACACAAAGTTAACTTACATCCCGGGAAGAAAACATTGCCTGCACCCTGCGCTGAAGCAATGCCAGCATGTAGCCAAAGAAACCTGCTGCAACCAGCACAGCTATTCCTACAATGTGAGGATACATACTTCATAGATATTTATGAGCATGAAACACATTTAGAGAACTAAATTTTTTGATTTGTTAGTAATACGTACCTAAGTGGAAACTACCATCATCATGGTCATCACAGTCATCATGGTTGAGTTGGATTTCTCGAATCGCCTGGTTTCCTCTATCTATAACCATCAGAGAGCAGCTAGTTTTAATGTAAATGACATCAAAGTCATCTGAGAACCTTGCATCTTCACTTGGACCATCAACATGACCACCTCCTCGGCCCCTTTTCCCACCAGCAATAGTTGTAACTCCTGCAGAAATATGTCTAAAACATTTTAACATTTTTCCTTTAACCCAAGTACTCATTGCTAAATAAGTTGACTTTGACTGGTGATATGTTCCAAGTACTGCAAAAATTCTTATTAAAAAAAATGTGAAATGACAACAGGGAGCTTCTTTTTGCCACTGGTATTCTTTATGAACATAATGATGGTATTCATTTGTTACCAGCATCATTTATCTTCCTGATAGCCATGTTCATTGTGTCTGCAACGTAAACATTTCCTCTGTCATCCACAGTTATCCCTTTTGGATGGTTCATTCTTGCCTCTCTTAGCCTACCGTCTACGTGTCCGGTGATCCCTTCAGGAGATCCAGCCACTATCTTAGACCGGCTATCTGCAAATTCATTGATTCATCTCAGCATGTAAAAAAAAAATCTTACCAAAATAATTTCAAAGAAGTTTAACCTATTAAGATGAGAAACTTTATTAAAAGAAACTCTGAAGGATAGTGAAAAGTTGGTCCTTTCGCATAGCCAATGTTTTTAAATTAAAGAAAAACTTAAACAAGAATATTGTTTGAGAAAAGAACTGGCATTAGGTAGGAAATAGTGAGCGCTTGTTAACTTGAAGAAGCTTCAAGGTATCCGTATCACCTCAAGAGCAAATAAAATAATGAATATTAAAGCACTCAGAAACCAAAAATAGGATTAAAAGAAGAGAGTATCGTAATAATAATATTAACAAAGAATTCCAAAAGTAGCATAAGAAGAGTAAACCTAAAGCCTAACGAAAAAATCTTACTTTTGAAATACAAATGGAACTTGAATGCTGAATAAATGGATGTAATTAGGAGGGAATAACCAAAAGCGTCTAAAAAAATCGAATCTTTAACAACAAAAAGCATATAAGCTACAAAAAGCATAATAATATTCTAGATGTATAAAATTGGAATGTAACAAGAGCCATGAGGTCAAGAAAGGAATCAAAAAATGAAGTCTTCGAGGGCAAAGCTAATGTCTTAAGAGTAATGCTTATACTGAAAGCAGTTTTTTTTTTCATCAAGTCAATTGAAGTGAGTCTTGGAACCACACATAAGATATGGCATACAAGATCACAGATGGAACAGGCTATGAAAATTAGGGTAAACTAACGATGTTAGTTTTCATATATAAAAAACTTTTAGTGTTACTAGAATATGAAATCTAACATAATATCAGAACCATTAAGAATTAAAAGAAAATTACATCGAGACATTGGCATTGAGATCTTGTAGATGTTACTATTCTCAGAATCTAAAACCAGAAGATCCCCATCTGAAGATACTTGAACCGAGTATGGTTCTATTCCCAGCTTGCTTCCATCCAACACCGTCTCCACTGTATATCCACTCTCAAATTTCATCATTGATCGGCTAACCACCGCTGAAAAATTCCGACCAATTCTTAGATTACTCAAATTTCAACTTAAACAAAACAAAAAAACATGAAATACTCAAGCCAATTAAGGAAATGTACCAGTTTTGGGCGTGGATTTCAGAGACCACAGCCATTTAACTAGAGCAGAGACCACATTGGTTACAACCCCACTTACAATTTCTGCACATGATATAATATTGAAATAGCAGAGTTGAAAAAGTGATTAATATGAAACTGTATACTAAACAAAAATGCATAAATTTTAGTAAATTATAAGCTTTCCATAAACACCTGAGGGTTTGACCAAAACAAAAGTACTCACTTGCGGGTGGTGTGGCTGAAGCTGAAGGAAACCCAACAGACAGGACCACGAGAATGAGAAGTAGAGCAATCAACCAATTCCTCACCATATTCGCTCTCCAAAGTAGAACATCAAGTACAAAGTTGCTGGACGAGAAGTCTCAAAGCTCTGAATTTAAAGGAAACTCATCTATAAGTAGGAGACCCTACAGACAACATAATGTCACTTTTTCTATATGTTAAATTAGCACAAACGTCTTTTTGACGAGAGATAAAAAAGTGAAATTAGATGAGACAAACAAGATAGACGGATAATCAAAGATTTAGTTTAGGGAACAAAAGAAAGCTCTGTTCTGAGTTCAAAGTATAGGAAATCTACATGTTCTGCTTCTTTTTACTATATGCCCATTTATATTTATTTTTTAAACCTCAAAGTGCCCATTTAATATTCCATTAATTTTTTGATATATATATATATATATATATGATTTAAAGTTACTAGTTAAAAAAATAAAAAAAATTAACTTTTAAATTAAAAATTTATGATTCAAATTTAATAATAATAATAAAAAAAATAGATGATACTATTTCAATAAGTAAGGGAGAGGTGTAAAGCCAGGAAGAGATAATGTTATATTTTTATCCTAAGTTTTGTGCTAATCAAGAATGCTTTACGCAATGCTCCCTTGTGAACTCTATCTTTTATTTTCTTTTCTTTTTCTGCAACATTGTGGTCCTATGAGCTTATGTAAGTAGAAAAGATGTAACACTTTTAGTTTGTTTACAAGAATCAAGGAAAGCAAGTGAGACCTAGTCTTTTAATAAATTCCCAAAACTTTGGTTAATAATTGTCTGTTTAGTGATTTGTTTTACGTTCTCATTTTGTTTGCTGCTTCTCTTCTTACTTTGATGTTCTCCAGCGGGAATAAAAAGAGTGAAGATGCATATGGAGACTGGATTACCATATTTTTCGAAAGTTGATACCAACCAATATCTCCTGGTAATTTCTTTTTCCATGTTCATTGGTTCCTTTTCTTTTTCTATGAGCAGCTACCCTGTTATTGATACCTAATGTCTCATATTTTCAAAATGTTATATTTTATTTATATCTTTTTTACCCTTTTTAAATGGTAATTAATTTCATTTTCTTTTCAAAATACACTTTTAATCCTTTAAGAATTTTTTTAAATTAACATTGAAAGAAAATTATTACTTTTTAAATTTTTTTTATATTAAATGTATGTATAAACATGGTTAATTCGTTATTTGTTTATATCCGGTTAGTTTTTGATATATTTTTTTTATCTAAATATTAAGTTTATATATTTTATACTTAGTGATTCTTATACAATATATATATAAAATGAAAAAAATTAATTCTTAAAAATTATAATATTTATGTTACTTCTTAATTTATTTATCTAAATTATTCATAAAAAATATTTCGATCATGTCTCGATAAAATTGTAAAAATGTTAAGATTTTTTATAACTTATTTACCTTATTTGTTTTTTAAAGGTAATAAAATTAATAATTTTTTTTTAACTTTTAGTATGAATGATCAAATCTAACCTCTATTAAAAAAATGATTTTTCAATTATAATTAATTTTTAAAAACAAGCTTCATTAAAATGCCAAAATGATATTTTAAACAAAAAAAATTTAACTCTAATTTAAAAATGATAAAAAAATGTATCTAAATTTGAATTGAGATATTAAAATGAAATCTTTTAATAATATATGATATCATTTTATATCACGGTAATCTCTAAAAAGTACTGTTCGTTCTTTGATGTAACATGTATTTGGCCAATAAAAATCTTTATACATCAACTTTGTTAAAAATAATTAATACACAGTTTAATTATTGGTTTAAAAAAATAATATATTTATTCGAGTGAATAACTACTTAACACGTCAATTATTATACAATTACAAAATTGATGCGTAAAGAAGATCCAAATAAATTTTGGCTGCAACTCGTAATGCATATTAGATTTAGTAGTACTAAAAAGGCAAGGGTCAAAAATCGTGTAGATTAAGCTACCTCACAAGTCTTAAACAGAATCTGATTCTCACCAAAGAGATTAAAAGTAACATTACGACTTTAAAATGTATCATATTAGTTAGTTTTTTAAATTTTGTATATTTTAATTATTTATATTTTTAAATAATTTAATCATACTTTATTAATTTTAATTTTTAAATATTTTTTAAAAAAAAAATTAAAATTAAAATTAAATTGAATTAAACCTTGTTAACAGGAATTGATAGATATTTAAAAAAAATGTATAAAAAAGTTAAAAAAGATGTAAAAATAAAGTGATTAAAATTATCAATATTATTTAAAATAATTAAAATATCTATAAATATAACAATAAAATAACTTAAATATATGTTTAAAAAATAATAAATATATTTAATTTATAAAAATAAAATCATTAATAAATACACTTTTTCAATGTTAAATGTGTTCTCTCTTATCCATATATTAAATATTAACTACCAATTTTTTTTTTAATAAATCTTATAAACTTACAGGATTTTACATTAAATGCACGATAACATTAGAGAAAGTGAGTTTCATAATTTTATTTTATTTAAAATAATTATTGAATTTATTTGGATAATTTTATTTGTGATAATGATTTTCGTTGGCTTTCAAATAATCTCTCTACATACAATATTTGGTTTTATATGGGTTTAATTACATGGTATAGTTTTTTTATGGATAGAATTTTATTTTTAATTTTTAAGTAAAATAAAATATATGTTTATTTTTTACTACGTAAATAAACATATTTTTATTAATATTATATGAAAATAAATATATATATTTTTATTTGAAATTAAAAATAAAATTATATTATATAACTAAATCATTTATAAAGAAGAAATGTTTACATGAATAAATATTTAGTTTGTGTTTGAATGTAACAATCTTCACGTAACTTTGTGATAGAGGGTGGATACCACAACTGAAGCCATTATTTTTTAATTTTTTCTAATTTATTTTATTTTTATTTTAAGGTACAGGAGGTTAATGTTATTTTTGATATACACTTTTGGATAATTATGAGTGAAGCAAATAATAAATTAAGAATTTCCCTCAAAAATGATTTTCTATTATATAAACTTTGTTTAAATAAGAGATAACATAATCTTTTAGTACCATTACACCTTAGAGAGTGTTAGTGAAGTTACACAAAATCTCAATATATGTTTTTATATAATTTTAATATTTAGGTGATGTTTGGTAAGTGAGAATTTATTTTTAATTTTATTGTATCGTAAATTAAGAATAAATTAATAAAAATAATTTATAAAAGAAATTGAACTGTTATTTCAATGAAATCGTTATTCCATTCTCATACCAATGGTGTAAAAAGAAGAAAATTATTTCAATTTTATTCATAAATCATAAATCTTAAATTTTAAAATCTTAAACGCTAAATTCAAAAGTCTAAAAACCAAAAACTTAAAACCTTAAAATCTTAAAACTCTAAATCTAAAATTTAAAATTCTAAACCCTAAACCTAAATCTATAAATCTAAAACTCAAACTCAAAATCCTAAAATCTTAAACTTTTTTTTTCATTTTTGATTACGTTATATTCAATATTGTTAAAGTTGATCATCAATAACACTTTAATATTATATATTAATATTTGGGTATTATTTTACAAATAATATGAAAGAAAAAATTATCAAAAATATTTTTTTATTTTAAATTTTTTAAAGATTAAATAATATTTTTAAATAATAATTATTTAAAAATAATAATTTTTAATAATATATTATATTTGATAACTGAAAAAATAATAATTAAATAATATTATTTAAAATTCATTGAACATACGAGTATTAAGATAATATATATTATTTTTCATTTCATTTAAATTGTAATTCAAATACTATAATATTTGATTACTTATTTGATTCTAATAATCAAATAAAGTATTATAATAAAAATAATATTTTATTTACATTCAATTTCATTACTAGTTCTCGTTACTTTTTATTATGAAAACAAAACGTAACACACGAAATCTTGAAAGGTAGGTGACTCATATAATTTTTTTTTAAATTAATATATAATAATAATCTTTTGTATTAAATACATATCTTTTTATTTAATGTGCTCTTAAAAAATAAACTCTAACACGTATCTAAATGAATAAAAACTTTATTATAATATTTATAAAATACGCTCAAAATATATCTTGTTTTTTCTCAAATTTATTAAATTAAAGTTTGAAAAATTTATTAATAAATTCAAGTAATTTTAGTTATTTTTATCACAAAAAAAATAATATTTTTGGTTTCATTAATTTATTTTATACATTTTTTAGGGACTTTGATATTTGATGTTTTCTTTGATTAGGTATAATATTTTATTAATTAATTTTTTTAATCATAATATTAAATTTTGTCAAATATATATATACACACCAATCCACCAATCCATCAATTTTCTAGGTCCTCATCGATGTCTTTGATATAATGTTGTAACTCATAAATGTTATAGAAATTTACCCATAAAAGTAAAATGATATAGCTTAAATATTAAAAAAATTATGTTAAATAAGAGGGATTAAAAATGAAATTTAATATATAAATAATAATACTTAATTCTTTTTATCCTGTGCATCACTTTTTTATTTTTTAAAATAACTAATAATTCTGCTACATGGCATCTTATAAGTTATATATGTTTAAAAATATGTATATATTTGTGTTTGATTAGCATTTTTCATATTATAATTGATTTTTATAATGTTAATGCTTGATGTTATAATATTTTTAACAAAATAATTTATACTTAAAATATATTTAATTTATTTATGTTTATTACATATCAAAAAACAACATTACGGAAATATCATTAAAATTATTGTTTAATTTATTTTTTTATATTGAAAAACAAAATAAAAATAATTTTTAATTTGAGATTAAAAGAGTACAATTATATAATTTTAAAATAAAAAATTCAAACCGAATAATTTTATGTGTACGATGTGATTAGGCTCATACTCTTAGAAAGATAAATTTTCCATTTATACTTACAATTTTTTATTTCAGTGTTTATAATAACTCTTACATCATTATATATAAACTATATAGAAAATGGACGTGTCCTTGCAATGTGACCTCCTTAACTACCAAATTGGGTCCGTGTGGCATCTCAACCCAGTCCTAAAGAAAACACACAAATATGGTTGATATGTTTATCATGGCCTCAAGTGAAGTTTTTCCTCTATTTTAACCCCTTTTAACACAAATACCCTTCTTTTTTTTCTCGGGATCCTATGATCATCTAGAGTTAAATTCAATGCTTCCAGGACTTGCCATTCTCTTGTAAACTCTACATACTATCAAATTGCAACACAAAATTGCCGTTCAAGTTTCATCTTTCATATACAATATGATTTAAACACTAAAAGAAAAACGTCTTGTAGAAACCTTTATAAACTCAAACATGATAGACCATTGCAACTTCTAAAGTAGAAGCATGAGGAATAGTCAAAGCATAAGATGGTCCTCTAAAGTTTCTCCTCAAGAAGTCATATCCAAAATTGATTACAACTCTCTTGATCAAACTTGATCCTCTCTTTGTCTTCACATAAGAGTGGCCTAATATAAATGACATTCCTGCCTCCCTTGCGTCCATCAATTCCTGCAACTCCTCCTCAGTTTCCCTATCAAATTTAGGATTTGTTGGTAGTACGAATCTCACTCTCTTCGTTAACTTTTGTGGAGATTTTATCTCCCTTAACTCTGAAGTGCCCATAACCTCAGAAGAATTACCATCTTCTGACAATCTGATTCCCATTAAGTTTGATGATGAGGTCCCAACAACTGTCATCTTTTCATCTTCTAAATCTTCTTGACTCAGATCATCACTTGTTGGTCTCTCCGAATGAATAAACTCGACAATACTACAAATAAGATCTTTTTCAAACTCTATGTCATCCATGTGAATATCGCGATAGCCATAGCGTGCAATGCATCTATACAACCGATACTCCTTTGGACCAACTCTCCCAACTAAGAACCTTTCATTAGGTCTAACATGAGGGACTGGGACAGATTTTACGCAGAGGAATACCACAACCTGGTGAAAAGCTGGAAGATTTGTCACAAAATGAGAAAATATAGCTGGTATGCCGGAAACTAGGTCGGTATGTATAAGGCCAATTCCACGAACACGAACAATTTCGAGAGTAGGACCTAAACCAAGGAGCCAATTGATGGAGACCTTATTCTGAACATCAAACTCATACTTCTTAAGAGTGCCAAAGTGCCAAACATACATAATAATTAGGAAGATGAATGAGAGCACAACGGGCACCCAAGCCCCCTCACGAAACTTGATGAGAGATGCAGAAAAGTAGAGTGCTTCAATTGAACCAAAGAAGAAGATAAAACAAAGGGCCATGATTACAGTTTTGTGCCAGCAAACCATTATTACCAGAGACATGAGACAAGTAGTTACCAACATGACAGTAATAACTGCGAAACCTGTGAGAAACGGAAAAAAAAATCAAAATTTTCAAAAATTAAACCTAAAAATATTATTATTGATAAGTTTTTAGTCACTCTCTACATCAGTTTTGATGATGTTACCGTGAAATATGCAGTATTGAATATCCAATACGGTAAAATATAGTCTATGTAAACTGTGTGAAGAGGGCTAAAGGCACTATAGCTCACATAAGTAGTACATATAAGTCTTATAGCTTTTAAGTGGACATAAGTCATGTTGCTTTCATAAAATTAATATTAAAGTCTTATTTTGACCGTTGATCGAGAAATTTGGTCAGATTTTGTTATTTCTTAGTCATGTTATCAAATTTTTGAAGATATTTTTAAAATAATAATTTTATCGAGGTTATTCAGTGAAATAGTAAATGACTAGAAATAAACTTAAAAATTTGTTTAAATGATCAACACATACAAAATCTGACCCAATTTTTTAACTAATGATTAAAATAGAACTTTAGTGTTAATTTTATGAAAACAGTAGAATCTGTGTGTTCTATTAGAAAGTATGAGACTTGTGCGCTCTACTTATATAAGCTAAACTTAAAAATTTGTTTAAATGACCAACACATGCAAAATCTGACCCAATTTCTTAATTAATGATCAAAATAGAGTTTGTGTTAATTTTATAAAAACAGTAGAATCTGTGTGGTCTATTAAAAAGCTCCGAGACTTGTACTCTCTACTTTATAAGCTACAATTTCTCTGACTCCCTTCACCCATGTAAATTTGCAATCTAATGCATGACACAATACCATCCATATCACAAATGGTACAATTTATAAAAAATGATACACAACCAAACTTCAAATTATGAAGTTTAGTCAAGGATCTGTTTCCCAAGACCCTGTAAAATACTACTGGTGCCAAAAAAAAATTCTCATCCAAACAGGAAAAAATTGGATAGAAGAGGACTCATAAACTAATTTTTTGTTCTTTCTCCAAAAAGTAGTTTTTGCCGAAACCCTTTTTGACTTAAACCACTTAGATCCTAAATATAGATGTAAACAGTACCTGATGCATTGCCCATTCGTTTTGTGTCCCTAAAGCCAATAGTAACAGCTAAGCATAACAACATCAAAGTCCAATTAATCTCAGGAATGTAGATTTGACCATGTACTTTTGAAGAGGTGTGGACAATTTTGACCCTGGGAAAGCAACCCAATGCAGAACACTGTTTTATTATCGAGAATGTCCCAGTAATAATGGCTTGACTTCCCACAACTGCTGCAAGGATTGCTATTGCCAGAACAGGCCATCTAATTTTCTCTGAGAAAAGAAAAGAACATTGAATTAACTGAAATCCCAATCACAAAAGAGAAATTGTCCATAAGGATCAAATTACACCTACCAGGTACAGATACATAAAATCCAATCCTGTAGTTACTTTCAACCGAATGATGCTTAGATAGATAAGCAGCTTGTCCCATGTATGCTAGGATTAAGGATGGGTAAACCACAAAGGTGAAAGCAATCTGCAGGAAGTGGTTTCCAGTTACAGGTACAATTATTTGTGCACTATCTACGCATAGAAACCATGAATCACAGGCCAATATGAATCATAATTGGAGTCATATTAATGAACGCAAACTTGTAATCAAATCAAGATAGCACATGTTGTTCGCTTAATAAGCTTATACTGACTTTTAAGTATTTGATATCAGCGATTACTATCTTGTAGAGTTATTTTTCGGCTAAACTACTATCTTGTAGCGTTATTAACGAATTAAAACATTTAAAGAAGGCTTCTGTGACTAAAAAAAATATATAGTCTGTGACCATGGTGTATCCTATATCTAGCAAACAAATATACCATTGCTTATTTTAGTGAGAATCTTGAGGTAGGATGGTAGCTATTGATATAAATGTGCAAGTATATGATTGTTTAAACAAGTTATTGAAACTTCTTTTTCTATTTCCCTCTTCTTCTTCTTCTTCTTCTTCTTCTTTTTTCCTTTTTTTATGAGTAGATGTTGATAAAACTTAGTAAGGAATGGACACAAGATTTAAATTTCTTATTTATGTACCTGGATCGAAAGCTGTGAAAAGTGCCCAAGGTCAGCATACATAGCTTCTGAGCCTGAAGATAAAGAAAATGATGATTAGAGAGACAGAGAGAGAATAAAAACAGCAGATACAATATGCATTTTTATATAATCTTGTACCTGTTATGCATAGTAATATTCCACCCAATGACATCCAACCTCCTCTTTGTGTCTTCTTCAAAAATTTGTACATGTAGTATGGAGATAGTGCTTGGTAGACATGAGGATTCCAATGGAAAATATTATACACACCAATTGCACTGATGCATAAAAGCCATGCAATCACAACAGGTGCAAACAAGAACCCTACTCGGTGGGTTCCATAATGTTGCAGGGCAAACAAGAATACAAGTATAATACATGCAACTGGGAGTTCAATATCTGCAGAATTAGAAAATGATATCTATAAGAGGATAGAACATTAAATCCATGTGACATAAATGAGTCCGAGATCAAAACGGTACAATGCCAGGGGAAGTGGTTCAAGGCTTAGTTGAAAGCAGCCATGATTATATATGTCTCTTGGCAATTCCAATCGTAGCTAACTCAGTTTGATTCGTTTAATGATAAATTTTATAGTGACACAAGGACATAAAAACGGATGAATAGGATGTCAGCACTAGACCATTCTATATATCATATCTAATGTTCAGAGCCTTATCCAAACTAAAGTGTTTTTTTTTTTGGTGGAGGCATGCCTTGCAATAACATGATCTTAACATTCTAAAAAAGCACAACAACCTCATACTATGAATTATTTAAATCGTGATTTTATGCTAATATTATGGTCCACATGGTTGCATCTCCTCTTTTTTTCAACAAGAATGAATCATTCCTTCAAATTATCAAACAAAAACTATTTTAGACTCTTCATGGTGATTGGAGTTTGATTAAGCAAATAAGGAGATTGGCTTAATTATTTATGCAGGGACCCACAGTAATGCACTCATTTATTAAAATTTCAACATTTCCCTTCTTATCCAACAACATACTTGTCTGTGCTGGGAAAGGGAATAAGAAAAGTTATTGATATTGTAAACAAGTTGAAGTTCTCAATATGGAAAAAGTAAAGCAAGATTAGATGCATAACTATAATGTTACAGAATATGCAAGCAGCCACCACATTTTGACCAAAAAAAAACTGCAGCCACCACATTTTGACCAAAAAAAAACTGCAGCCACCACATTTTGACCAAAAAAAACTGCAGCCACCGCTTAGTAACTGAATCCTATATACTGTATTGAGAGTCAATTATCTTGACTACCTACTTAGCCCAATTCTTCAACTTTTCACTCTATCTCTTTCAAGTTCAAGCACACTAAGTATCGTTTATTCTAAACAACTAAAAACCCAAAATAAGATAGTGCAGAGTGGTTTAGGCTTGTAATTTTTTAGAATATCCGATTTGATTGACATGCCCCTAATTATTATTTGGTTAAAAAAACCTGACAACCTAAAATGGAAATTTCAAAAGTTAGTTCCTTTATATAGATTGGTGGATGCAAAAATAATAGATTCAATGAAGGACCTACCAGATTGAGAAAATTAGCCTAATTTAACAAATTAAATAATTTTTAATATCATTGATCAGAGGAATGAAGAGAAAACTTGACACTGTATATTAAACCAATGGATAAGAGATTTACATCGATGGTGCTCTTTTGACATGGAAAGCTCGAGCCCAGACACAGCGGAAAATACTGCAAACGGATGGAAGGGAAAAAAAACTTAAAAAAGTTGTTTGGTTTACAATTTTGTAGTTTCAAAACTCAAATTCATAAAAGTTTCTACTAATATTACCAGAAATTGCAGGCGTTAGAACCCCATCCCCAATAACCATACAAGTTCCAATCAAAGCCAGAACAAGCAGCACAGTCTGCAAGACTTTATACTTCTCTAATGTCGATTTCAATCTTGACCCAGCAATAATCTTACTTGTAGATTCAATCCCATCTTTCTTATACTCAGAGAGCTCCTCATCTGCTAGTTGACAATTGGGCAAGGAGCTCACTCGGGCATGTCGGCAAAGCAATGAATACAAAGCAAAAGTCCCACCTTCACCATTATCGTCTGCTCTAAGCACAATAAACACATATTTGATCAATGGTACTAGAGTTAGCGTCCAAAATACAAAAGAAAGCACCCCATAAATCTCCTCATTTGTCTCTGAATGTTGAATGTCCTCTGCAAAAGTGCTCTTGTACACATACAAAGGGGAAGTACTTAAATCTCCATAAACGACCCCCAAGCTCTGATATGCCAAAATTAATACCGTCCTCCATGAATCCTTCTACAATATTAACAAAGACGAACAAGAAGAAGAAAAATGTGGTCAGAAAATTGAGAATTTGAGGAACGAGTGTACTATGCTCACACTGATACAGAGGGCACTTTTACCTTGGCAGAATGATTACGGATGGCTCTCTCTAGATCCATGACCAGCTAAGTAATAATCATGTCAAAACCAATTTTCTCGAGAAAATTTAAATATGATCCAGATAAATTAACACCGTTCCCTAATTCGAGAAAGTGGAAGAGAAAGCAATTAGTTTTCACCAAAAATAAAAATTTAGAAAAAAATGAAATAAAAATTTAGTCTTTATAAGAGACTCTTCAATGCATACAAAGTAGGAACATACACGGAACACCACAAAACAAATACAGAGAATAATATCAGAACGAGGATGAGATGGTTGGAAGTAGAGCTATTGAATAGATTATTATGAGGAGAAGTAAGAGAGAGGAAGAATGAGTAAAAGGAGAAGGGTAAGGACTTAGGATTATTTGCGAGTGTGAATGATGGTGGGTTTTGGTTTTCTCTTTTATGGTTTTGTCTCAAATTGGTTAAAGTAGAGATTCTAAATAGAATATTGATGTCGGGGTTGGGGTTGGGGATATCAAAATTCTTCACCACTTGGTTCCATCTGAAATAAGAAGTAAATAGGGAGTGGAATAGTGGCATATTAACAAGCATGCACTAACTGAAAATTCCTTTTAAATCTTAGCACTGACATCCGGACGAAACCTCTCCTCTGTTTGTTTTTATTTCTTGGCTGTTAAACACCAAAAATACTCATTAGTTTCTTTTTTTTTTCTTTCACAATGTTGTTTCGATAGTAATTAATAGATGATACAGTGATCCATATAACTCAGATGCTGATATATCAAATTTTACGAATCTTATACTTGTTCGCCAGATCTATGAAAATTAGCTCATAAGATGCAAGATAGTGACATCCTTTCCATATCTAGCGGATACCACTTTCACGCATTCTTTTCGTTTTTTCTGCATATATCTTAAATTCCGCTCGTGTTTGGTAACGAACCTCAGAAGTGGAAAGTTTGGTAAATTTTGTTTTTAGAATAAAATAAATCATTGACTCAATTTTATTTAAATTTATTATTTTAAAATTTTTAAAATTTACTATTCTAATTTTTTAAAACTTCACACGTAAATTCTTAAACTTTTAACTTATATGATTTAATTATTAAATTTTCAAAACTTTATACATTAATCTTAAATTTTTAATTCATAAATATGTATTTTAATAATAAAATTAGAATTTATATATAAAATTTTAAAAGTTTATAGACTAAATCATAGAATCTAAAAATTTAGAGACTTATTTATGAAGTTTAATTTTTTTAATACAAGTCATGTTTTTATAAAAATTAATTGCATGCATTTTAATATATAATGGTGTGATTCTTGTGATACTATTTTATTTTTTATTTACCACCTTATTTAATCTAAATTTTAAAAATTTATAAAAATATATTTTTATATCAATTAAATTATTTTTCAATTTTTATATAAAATAAGTTATGAAATTAATAAAAAATAATGTTACAGTAATTATATCTTTTAATATATATATATACATATGAAATACCTTTCGGTAACTACTTAATATCCCAAAACTACTCCTACAAAGTACCCAAATTAAAAACATAATACTTTACTTCCCCCAAATTATTATACTTTAACAAATAAGTTTTACATTAAAACTTTAGAGATTATAGTGAGAATAATATATCACACTTAAATCTCAAAATTTATTAAATTTAAAGAATCAAGTCTCATAAAAAATAACAAATCTAGAAGCATAAATGGATGAGTGTGATAAAAATAAGTTAAGTATAAAACTCAAAAAGTTTAGGATCAAAATATTAGTTTTTTTTTAGTTTGAAGACTTTTATGCGAAGGAGTCAAAAATTTGAGAAACCCTGTTTAACCAAAAAAAAAAATTTTGAAATGATTATTTTTGAAATAATACTTGTTTAACTTAAAATTATAATGTTTCACCTAATACAAATTGTCCTTTAATATCGTGAATGATGTTAATGATATATATTTTTATTTTTATTAATTATGATGTGTTATGTATTAAAATAATTTTAAAAATAATAAAATTATTTATAAAAGAATATAAAATTCTACTATTAATATGATATTGTTACTGTCTAAATTGTTATGATATAAATTATTTTATTAATTATAATTTTATTTAATATTAATAATATTAAATTATAATTAATAAATATTTTATAATAATAATTATTACCTTATTATTATCTTAAATTTACGTAGATTTAACATTTCTATTATCAACCCTTTGACCTGACTGTGGCATACGGCTTTTCAACATTGACCAAGGAACATGAAAATATATTTTAACCTTTCATATCTCCGTATAAAGCCAAAGTCGCGTTATACGTTTTCTGAAACTTCATGTAAAAAGAAAAATTCAAATAACAAAAAAACTTTAATTCATGACATATATTTATGAATATGTGTCATTTTAAAAAAAAACATATAACTTTTACTAATTTATATATTTACAATATTTGAAAAAAAAATTTATCTTTATATTTATCGTTAAAAGAAAATGCAGTAATTAAAAAAATTACTCTTAATATATTAAACCTCCACATATATGTTATAAAATTTTCATTTTATTTCAAATTGTTCCATGCTAACATTATGTTATTAAATATAATTCTATGAAAAAACACATTTTTTTTAAACCTTTAAGTAAAAGTGATAAATGTAAAATACTAAATAATTAACAAGCAAATGAAGGGAGAATGAGAGGAAGAGAAAGTGAATATATTCTTTTTTTTTCTTTCATTTATTGATACAATACAATGAATTTATTACATTATACTACTCGTAACAAACTTTTATCATAATAAAATATGACTTTTACCCTTTTAAAAAATAATACAAACTGATTTTACATTGAATGAAACATCATAATTAAAAATACTAATTTTAGTAAGTACTTTATTTAACACGGATAAAGAGACATGTTCCAAACAACAATGACTTACATAAACTAATTTATTCATAGTTATTATAGCATGAGAAGTACAAAGTTAAACATAAGAAGAAACACTACCATAAAACTTATGAAGTTTGAGGTTAAACACATAGAGGCCTTGTTTCACTTTACTTTCATGTAAAACCTCATTCTTGTCAAATTCTTCAAATAACACAAAAAGGGGTGAAACGTAAAGAATGAAGAATTATCTTGAGCAAATTTTAATACACTTAATAGATTTTTTTTATATCATGTGATACATACTTGGGATAGGTTTGATGTAACATGGTGGCTTGCACTAGAATCTCACTCTAGTTTTAATGACGTAGACATATTCCATAATAAAGGAGGCACATTAAATTGTCTAAATGGTGGTGCAGGAGAATATTTTGCATAATATGTTGGTTGAGAACTAAAAACAAAATCATTGTTGTTGTTATCAAACTGACCAAAAATGGGAAAATTAGTATTATATACTTGTTGATATGAAGCCACAAAGTGAGGATGAAAAAGAGTCACTTGTAGAGCACTATAACATTTTGTAACATTGGTCGTAGGTGAAGACAAATTATTAACATAAAATCATTGACCTTATAGGCATCTTGAATTTTGTCTAGGATCATTGTTTTTATTCATATGATATGGTTGAGGTGGAACATTAGAGGAAAAAAATTCTTGTCCTTATGATAGTGCAAAATTCTTATCAAAACGATGCTAACATGTTACTATCAAGTGCACCTTTTACAATTATGCTCACACTAGGTAAAGATAAGATCTTCAAAATTTTCCTTCTTTCTACTCTACTTTAATGACTTAGTAAGAGTGCCTTTGTATCATTCACTACCACCTTTTCACTTAGCATATTCTCGATAATTGTTGAAAATACATTATTATAATCTTATCTAAGCTTTTCCAACATATATATCAACTTATCTTCTTCAAAGATTAGACAACTATCACTCAAAAGATCATGAACCAAAACTTTTATCTTTAAGACATACTCTGAAATAGAAAGACCTACTTTCTTTAAGTTTCACAACTCTTTCTTTTATCAGGATAATCCTTTCTCTTAACCTTGATGCAAAGTTTTTCTCAAAAATCACCCATGCTTTTTTTGATGTATCAAAATTTTCAACTTGATTCAGTATCTCATCGATCACGCAAGCCATAAACCTACAACTTAAAATGTTATCTTCTCTCTTCCATAACCTAAACTGTGTATTAAAAAAATCATCTCTGTTTATTTTTTGTGATGAATCTTGTAACACATAATCTTTTAATTCTAAAATTTGAAGAATCTTCAAGATCTGATGACTCCAAATCATATAATTCTGATTATCAAGTTTTATAATCATTAATACATTCTGAAAAGATTGCATGCCTAATACATTATACTACCTATATTTATAACAAACCTCCCTTATAACACTCGTTATACACATTTTAATTTAACCACCTATAAACATTTTCACCAAGCATATATGTTATTGAAATAAATGAATGCCATATCAACTACTAGCAATGCACTCCACTTCATCAAGACTATCACATGTTTGATCATCATCATTTTGCACTTGTATATTAAAAATTAATCGACTCAAAATGAAGTAATTTAAAATTTTTAAATTGGTTTTAAGTTGAAACGACTTAAAATTTTTAAGTTGGTATTACTTGTCAACTTATTTTGACTTTTAATTTGTTTTTATGTATCAATCGATTTTTTTTCTTCGGATTTTGCTTTGGTTGATACATTGAATTGACATGAAAAACCACCTTGATCCTATTTGGGACCAACGATAAGCCAAATAAATTATTTTTTTTAATATTTTTAATTTTAATTTTATTTGAAGTTGATTTTTTTCTTATAATTGATTTTAATCTTTTTTTTCTTAAAATTTATTGTAAGTCAAGTTATATTTATAATCGACTTTAAATACTAACTTAAACGTCCATTGTTATAGAATTATAAGGAATCATCGATCCCAATTAGCCTAAAACATTGGCCTTGTTCGTTCTTTAATTTTTTGGATTAAAAAAAAAACTCCCTTGCTTGCTTGCAAGAGTGGTGAAATGAAAAGATTAGGGACCCAAGAAATGTAATTTTCTTATATTTTGCGGGGAGTCAGTGACTAACCCACTCCCATGACACAAGTCATCCTTAGCTGGATGATAAAATGACAAGTTAACACCTCCCGAGCCCTAACAATACCATGACAACTTTGGAGTTCACATCTGATATTATAAGACATAATCACCTAAATTTTTTATAATAAGACTAACCGAATGTTATATAAGGTGATCTGCTTACGGCACTTGTGCTTTGCACGTATAAAAGTTATCAAGATAAAAAGTACTAAATTTGAGGAAAAACACACTTATCACTTCATTTGAATGTGGAAAAGATTAACACGAGTGTGCATATAAGAAGCCAAAATAACCTGTACAATCCCTTATTTGTCATATTACTTTCTCGAGTGTGTACATATAGCTATCACTATTACTTTCCTTTTTCTTATTTTAATTTGTCTCTGTTTTAGATTTTCGAATATTACAACTCTAGTAGCATCCTATATCCTCCGTAGCTTTTTTAATAACAAAAAATGATATTTTTAAAAATTTATTATCATAAAAATAACACATTTTATAATCTATTCATATATTTTCGTTATTAAGAAAAAATCTGATATATTATTTTATATAAAATATAGTTCAAATTAAACTACGGTCATATAAATCCGTTGAATATTAAACGCACGTTATTTTTATTTCTCTAAGTTTTAGAGGTATATTTTTAAAATTTTCATTATTTTTTTAAAAAACTGAGAATAATATATGCTAGAGTGCAGTTGATTTTTTCATATTTTTTATTTTTTAAAAAGAAAGTAAAATCATACTAAAAACTTGTCTGTTCGCCTTGGATCAGAATAAGGGATCTAAAAAGGAATAAAAGAACTAAGGAAGAAATTTTAAAAGAAACAAAATAAAGTAGGTAAACTGCATCACTCGTCTAGATAGAGAGTGGTTTGGCATATGAAATAATTAATAGTCGACATAAAACAGATGCACAAAGAAAAGTATCCCTAATTGGATCTTTAATGCTGCAAAAAGGAAGCGCAATTATCCGAGTACAGTATTTTTATTTTTTGAGATTTTTTTTGGTTAAAGAAGCTATTCTAAAATTTAATTTAATAATAAAGAAGCAATTCTAAAATTTAATTTAATAATAATAATAATAATGGGATATCCTTAAATATTTAACAAGTTTAAATGACTATAGTTTAATTTAAACTATCTTTAAAATAAAATAACAAGATATACATTTTTTTTAAGAAAAAAAAATGACATATATTTTTTTAATAATAAAAATTGTATAAAGTCAACATAAATATTATTATTTTTGTGTTTATAAGTTTTAAAGATGATATTTTTATTATACTTTTTTTTATTATATAAAAATTTATAGTATAGTTAAATATAAAAATGAAAAGAGATAAATTCAAAATTTTTTGGATGAAAAATTTACGATAATAATATAATTCAAATTTTTAATGTTATAAATTAATATTTTAATAATAATTAATTAATTATGGGAGTGTAGTAGATAATTATGCATTTTTTTATTATTATTATAATAACAATAATAATAATAATATAATGTAATTATAGTGTTGTTTTTTCTAATATATATGTTGGAATATATTTCAAAGTTAAGTTAGTACAAATTGTTTGAAGGATTAAAATATTGTTTAATATAAAAAAATGCTGTGAAAATTACATATTAATCACTCAAAAATTAAAACAATAAAAATTACACAATATTTTTAAATTAAAAAGAATATAAATTAATATGAGACATGTTATATTTGTTGTTATTAAGAGTTTTAGGATATTGATTTCATGGTTTTTCGGGTAAGTAAAAAACCTTCTAAAAAACCCCTATCAAGATCAAGCTACTGGTTGTAGGATACGCGAGATAGTATCTCGCATCTCGTCTTATATGTCGTCCTATATGCATGCATCAGTAATTAAGACCTTTCGCTTTGATTAGGTATTCGTATTAGCTCCTAATGGGTTGTTTTAGATGGGAGAAAGAAAAAAAAAATCAAGCCAATACTCAGAATCCGGGATTTATTCTTTCCTCTATCTTAAAGCCAGATGATTGTACACTTTTAATATATATATATCATTTTCAATGGAGAAAAGACAATCATATAAGATAGGAGGTAGGGATGTTATTTGAACACTTGCACTCCCTGTCATTTTGTGATCTCTCTTCTTCCTTACGTCTCATTTTATCTTTTGAAAGGAATCCCATCTCTGATATAAAGTTGAATCCGTAGAAGAATTGAATTACTGAACTCTTTTTTTTTTCAAATTAAACACTATACTTTATGACTTTATGTATGTCACGTACGTTGTAGCAATCCTGGTATATGTTTGAAAAATCATGAATTATTGTCAATTATAAGTGGAATATTAGTTAGTTATTAATTAAAATAATTTAAGTGTAACTTTTCTTATTTTCTGATGAAATGATCAGAAGTATACTCATTATTCTTTTTTATTAACAAGTGTATATCTATACCGAGTTGGTGTGGTTATTAATGAAAATTAAATATTTGTAAAACATTTCTTTTAACTGATCAATGAAAAACACTAGGTAGAGATTATCCAAGCAAAATCAACCTTTTTCATGTATGGTATCTTACATTTGTTATTCTGAAACAAATAGTTCTTCAATGTACTGAGACATCAAGTTTTGGATCCAACTTTTAGGGGTTAAATACTTGAATCTTGTTTATTCTAACAAAGTTTTATGTGTTAACTGTGTTTGTGTCATGTTTCAATTTTAATTATGTCACGTATAAATTTTTTTACTCTAGTATGATGTATTTATTGTAGAAAAATAATAATATTTTTTTAAAAAATAAAAAATTATTGAATAATTATAATTAAAAAAATTATTTATATTATATTATATTAGATATTATCACCCTTAAATTTTAGTCCATATAAAAGTCGTTTCTTTTTTAATTCGAACCATAATTGATCTATTACTTCAATTATGTGCCGATGAAACTTTCTTTTAAGCTAAAAAATCAGTCGGAAAAAAAGCGATGTAATCATGCTAAAATTTATAACCCAAACAAAAAACATATATATTACATTGTTATAAATTTTAAGTATTATATAAAATAATTTTTTAAATCAAATCATATAAAGCAACTTGAATTATCCCATGAAAATCTGTATAACTTAAAGAGATTTTAGTTACGCATCTAATTAAATTAAAATAAATAAATTATTAATTAATTGAAATATATCAAATTAAAAATTTACAAATAATTAGACATGTAATCGTGTGTAAATAAAATAATACAAAAATAAATAAAGATTTGACATATGATATTTCATGTAAAAATAAACTAGGCAACAATAATGATATAACAAGAAAACAATCAATCTATTGAATCACTTAACTATCCATTATGAAAATAAAATCAAATTAAAATGTCATGACTTAAACTACCCTATAAGATAATACGACTCCAAATAATCTATTTATAGTAAAAAAAAGTGTTCAGATTCAGACCAAAATTTCGATAACTTAAGTCATACAAGTAATAAAACCTCTTCAACCCGTACCTGAAATGTTAGCACAATACACAAGTGTAAAATATGTTCTAGAATAGTTTCAATAATTTTAAATTAACTAGTAACCCTAGAACAAACAAATTAAGTATAGATTTAATAAAGATAGTTTCTTTAAAGTTAAATAAAAATTAAATAATTTTGATATGGTATACACAATTATTTGATCCAATCATTCAAGAATATAATAAAGAATAAGCTATATATGAACATATAATCAAAATATCATAAATTAAATATGGTTATTAATAAATCAAATACAACTATTAATATTTGATAAATTAATTAAAAAAAAATCATATACAAAAATGATTTTGTTTTTGCAAAACGTTTTGAGAGAGAGCACAAAAACAATTAAAAATTTATAAAGAACGTCGTTGAAAAAAAAAGAAAAGGCATTAGGTTATTTAAATAGTAAATATTGAAGCCCTAACGCTTGGTCAAAGTCCAATTATAAATCTTTTCATTAAACAATTCATAAAGCAGTAAATAATAGAGATAATACGTTAATTAGAAAGTTTGGTTTGAGTAAATAATTACCTTTTGAAGCTCTTGCCACTTGATCGATTTATACCAAACTTGATTGATCGAATCAATAAAGTCAATTGATCGAAACCCTTTTCCAATTGATCATAGAACGATTAATAAACATTGATTGATCTAAATCATTTTCGATCGATCCAGGTTAGAATAAATAAAAATCATAAACTAAGTAGATCAAATATGATTGATTCTCAATCGATCCATTCCCTCGATCGATCGAACCCAATGTCGATCAATCTATCTTAATTTTAAATTAAACCCGAGAAGACATAGCTTTTACACCATCGATATTAGATCGATCTATCTCTTTGATCGATTCAGACATTACTTGATCGATTTAATCAATCAAGCAGCTTATATACTTAATATTATTATGTGTCTAATATGAAATATAAAATGTTTAAAAACAAAAATAAACCTAAAACATGTTTACTTAAATTTCAAAAATTTCCTCAATTTCAATAGTGATCTTTAAAATGTACATACAAATTAAATTTCATTTAAACGTTTTATTTATGTATATTATAGGCACTCACGTATACCTTACTTAGAAAACAAAGACAAGGAAAAAAAATATATTAATATTTCTTATTAGGACCAAAAACTCAGCTCCGCAGTTGAGCACACTTACCATTTGCAACCGTTCACCTTTACTACACCGCGAGCCGTCTTAATGGACCGCATTTTCACTTTGTCGTTTATTATTTTTGTTATTGGCTTGAAAGTGTAGTGCTGTTAGTGAGTAACTTTGCACTAATTGGAAACTTGGACTAAAAGCATTAAGCTAGCTCGAGTTTGATTCTTGTTCTTGACTGTTAGTGTTGAATAATTACCTGGTAGATGATGTTGAGTAAAATTTAGAATGAACAACTCTAAATTTACTAATATTAGATCCAAACAAGTAAACAAACTACTTGTATTATACTCACTATAACACCTTTCAAAGGCAACTCACAAATTGAAGAGAAATACAAACACTCAAAGAGAAAGCTCTCAACTCATACTCAAACTAAGAATACAAAGACTTATTTATTTTTGATGGAATGATTAAACCAAATGCAAGGTAGGCTATTTATAGTCCTCACCATGCAATCTACACCACACAAATATAAAACTAAGAAATAATCCTAGTCATACAAATCTTATCTACACACTTCTCTTTTCTACAACCTTCAACCATTTCATTTATTTCTCTACCTCTTCAATTATTATTTTGGTGTTGATTTTCAACACTCCCCCTCAACACCAACTCTCACTATTTTTACTGTGTCAAGTTGATGGCAAAACATTTCAAACTTGCCAACGCTTAAGCTTTTTGTGAACAAGTCTACAACTTGATTATCTGTCTTGATTTGCCTCATTTCAATTTCTTCTTGCAGAACCTTTTCTCTAATAAAGTGATAGTGTATTTCAACATGCTTAGTTCTTGCATGAAATACCGGATTCTCTGCCAAACGAATTGCTAATTGATTGTCACAATACAACGATACTGCATAATCTACTGATTGATGTAGATTATTCATTAGCTGTATCAACCATGTACACTCAACCATGTACACTCTTGAGCTACCATTGCCGCTGCTCGATACTCAGCTTCAGTGGTTGATAATGATACTGTTGGTTGTCTTTTTCTATACTAAGAAATTGTTCTAGAACCTAGCTTAAACACATACCCAGTTGTTGATCTATTGGTGTCATGATCTCCTGAATAGTCTGCATCGCAGTAACCAACTAACTTGTTGTCTCCACCTTTCTTGTACAAAAGACCATAGTCAATTGTACTCTTCACATATCTCAATATTCGTTGAACTGCTTCCAAATGTGGCTTCTTTGGATTTTCAATGTATCGACTCATTACACTAACTGCATAAGAAATGTCAGGCCGAGTTAAGGTTAAGTAGATCAGACTGCCTACCAATTTTTGATACATTGTCGCATCTTCCAAATCTTTTCCTTCATATGCACACATGTTGGCATTTGGCTCCATCGGCGTCGAAATTGGTTTGCATCCAAGCATTCCGAACCGTTTTATCAAATCTTTAGAATTTTTTGCTGACAACGAAATATTCCTTCTTGTGTGCGATCAACCTCTAAACCAAGGAAGTGCTTGAGCTGGCCAAGTTCTTTCATCTGGAAACGGACTGACAAATTTTCCTTTGTCCGAAGAATTTTTGCCTCATTATCACCAGTTATGATTAAGTCATCCACATACACTAGCACAATAGCTAGCTTTCCTTCATTGGCTTTAACAAACAAGCTGGAATCTGTAGGTGTTACTGAATAACCACTTTGTGTTAGAAATTCAACAATCTTACCATATCATGCCCTGGGTGCTTGTTTTAATCCGTAAAGTGCTTTCCGCAGCTTACACACATATTCATGATGATCTTGGCTCTAAAAACCCATTGGTTGGATCAAGTAGATCTCTCGATCCAACTCTCCATGAAGAAAAGCATTCTTCACATCCATCTACCACAGCTTCCAATCTTTGTTTGCTGCAAGTGCAAGTAGGACTCAAATAGTTGTAAGTTTTGCCACTGGACTAAACGTTTCATCATAGTCTAGTCCATACTATTGAGAGAAACCACGAGCTACCAATCATGCCTTGTATCTCTCGATTGACCCATCTAGTCTACGCTTTATCTTGTAAACCCATTTGTAGAATATGGGTTTCACATCTCTTGGCTTTCGCACCAGATCCCAAGTTTGATTTTGCTGAAGTTTATCGATCTCTTCTCTCATAGCTGTCATCCACTCAAATCTTTGCGATGTTTCTTCAAACGTCTCAGGTTCTATTGCTTCTTCAATTATGACTGCATTGGCATATTTGGGATTTGGCCTTCGTGTTCTTGTTGACCTACGGAGTTGAGATTGTGGAGTTGATTCTTCTATTTCACTAGGCCCACCTTCTTCATTTAGTTGTTGATATATGCCAGTTTGCCAAGGATTCTGAGCTACTCTTTGTTCGGCACCATCATTGTCTGGATCTCTGGATTCATCTAAACTTGGTTGGAATTGAATAGTATGCTCTTCCATCTTTTGTTGCAGCTTATCTCCAAATTCTCTTGAGTCTGGCAATGCTTCCTTCTCTGAGGACCACCAAGAAGATGCTTCATCAAACACCACATCTCGTGAAGTGTAGCATCTTCCACTCGTTGGATCACAACATTTCCACCCTTTTCTTTGGTTGTCGTATCCCACAAAGATACATCTAACAGCTTTCTTGTCAAATTTGCTCCGTAAATGATCAGGAACAAATACATAACACACACAGCCAAATACTCGAAAGTAGCTAACTGTAGGTTTCATATTCCATAGTTTCTCAAAGGGTGAAACAAATTCTAACCTTGGTTGAGGAAGTTTATTGATCACAAAGGAGGCAGTACTTATCGCTTCATCCCAAAACCTCCCAGGTACATTCTTTTCATGTAGCATACTTCGATAAATTTCTACAAGATGTCGGTTCTTTCTCTCTACTACACCATTTTGTTGTGGCGTTTTGGCAAAGTGTATTGATGACGTATTCGATATTCCCTTAGGTATTGAGAGAACTCGCTTGAGCTATATTCTCCGCCATTCTCAGTGCGCAAGCAACAGATCTTCTTTCCAACTTCTCCTTCAGTTTACTCTTTGAACTCTTTAAACTTTGATAATACATTAGATTTTTCTTTCATAAAGAAACCCACACATACCTTGAGAAGTCGTCAATGAATGTCACCATATATCGCATACCGCCAATTGATGGTTGCTTAACAGGATCGAATACATCAGAGTGAACTAACTCCAATGGTTCTTTTGCTTTAAACTTCGATTCCTCATATGGAAATTGGTGAGCTTTACCATATTGGCACCCTGCACAGACCGTGTCTGTACGCACATCTAGTTGAGGAAGCCCTTTAAGCATCGACTTCTTCACCATCACACTTAGCTTGGAATAGCTAACGTGACCTAACTGCATATACCATAGATCTGCTATCTCATTTCTTCTTGTCTTGTCTACATATGCAGATTCTGCTGACATCACGTAGACTGATTCCAATCGTTGCCCTTCCATTGTCGGTGTTTCTGAGATTTTGAGATCACTATACACCTTCACATCTCGGAGACCGAACAAGACATAGTGTCCTGATGATGTTAATTGAGCCACATATATCAATTTTTTCTTCATTCCTGGGACATGATAAACATCTTGAAGTGGTACTTGGTTAGTACTATATGGAGGCGTAACTATCGTCTTACCGATATGGGCTATCGGTAACCTTGAGTTTTCAGCTGTCACCACTACATGACCTCCAGTCATATGATTTGAGCAGCCCGAATCTACAATCCAGTCATTCTTGTAGTCAATCTGTTTTGATGTTGTTACCGTAAGAGCCAATTCTTCTTCCTCTGTAGCGAATAATGCTTCGGTATCCCAACCATCTTCGCTATGCTCCTTAGAATTGAAAGTAGCTGTATTGCTTTCAACAGGATTTTTCTTACTCCAACAATCTTTTTCCATGTGACCCATCTTTCCACAGTTGTAACATTCTCTGTCAAATTTTCTATTGTTATTGCAGTTCTTCCAAGCTCCTCCTGGACGAAAGCCTCCCTTTCTTTGAGGAATTTTTCCTTTATCGCCATCATTTTTATATCCATTTCCATTGTACCGCTTGAAAGTGCCTTTGCTTTTGCTAGTGTAGAGCGCTTCTTCTTCACCCTTCAGTTGGACTCCTCATATTTGCTTAGCCATAGCTTCTTGACTGGCTAACAGATTCTCAAACTCAACAAGAGATGGTTGTGTCGGCCATCCTTGTATATCGGTAATAAACCCTCGATATTCGGGTCTCAAACCATGAATAATTATTATCTTTATCCTTGTTTCCCCAATAAGAGCTTTTGGATCTAACTCTGAAATTTCGCGACATAATGACTTTACCTTGTGAAAGTATTGGAAAATCGTCATGTCGCGTTGTGCCATCGATAGTAACTCATTCTCCAAAAGTTGCAATCGTGTATCATTTTTCTTTGAAAAGAGCGTAACAAGAATGTCACATGCTTCCTTTGGTGTTTTTGCATTCTAAATATGCTCCAACATTTCTTCTTCAATTGTGGTCTTCAAAGCAAACATCGCATTGCCTGCTTTAATTTTCCACTTCTGCAAGATGCCGTTTGCATCTTTCACTGTTGGTTGTGTAACTTCATCACCACCAACAACCTCCCACAAGTCTTGACCTTGTAGATAAGACTCCATACATGTTGCCCATGTGTTATAGTTTTTGTTGTTAAGCTTCTTGATTCCTCCAACTACTTGAAGATCACTCATCGTGTCGGCAAGACTTTGACTATACCAAACAAGCTTGACTAATAAACTTGCAGAGTACCAAACTCCTCACGACTCAAGATAACTCCATTAAGAACGGATCCCTGACCGTTCCGCTCTGATACCAATTGTTGAGTAAAATTTAGAATGTACAACTCTCAATTTACTAATATTAGATCCAAACAAGTAAACAAACTACTTGTATTATACTCACTATAACACCTTTCAAATGCAACTCACACATTGAAGAGAAATACAAACACTCAAAGAGAAAGTTCTCAACTCACACTCAAACTAAGAATACAAAGACTTATTTATTTTTGATAGAATGATTAAACAAAATGCAAGGTAGGTTATTTATAGTCATCACCATGTAATCTACACTACATAAATATAAAACTAAGAAATAATCCTAGCCATACAAATCTTATCTACACACTTCTCTTTTCTACAACCTTCAACCACTTCATTTATTTCTACAACCTTGAATTACTTCATTTATTTCTACAACCTTCAACTATTTCATTTATTTCTACAACCTTGAACCATTTCATTTATGTCTCTACCTCTTCAATTATTATTTTGGTGTTGATTTTCAATAGATGATCAGTCTCTTTCAAAAAAGATTGCTTATGTAGTTGTATTGTGTCTCAACTCACTATTTTTTATGTTTGGAGAGCTTTTACTAACAACGTTGCCTCTTCAAGATTTATTGTCAGGTACCTCTATTGTTTTTGGTGGGGTTTTAGAAGCTTATGGTAAGACTTTAAGACATAGTATGAAGTGGTACCTATTGGTTGAATTTTTGTCCTTGCTGATTGATTCTCAAATCAATGTCAACGTGTTAATCATGTCCATGCTCCCTATTGAAAGCGTACAAGATTTTTTATGCTGTTGAACACAAATTTCAGTAATGTCATTGCACTGTAGGGTTGAAAAGATGGTTTTGAACAGAAAAGTTTCTCGAGTTTTTCTTAATGTGTTGGTAAAATTAGAAGATGCTACCAAATGGTTTCAGGTTTATCTTGAAAACTTTAGATTTAGTTTGGAAGTGAAAATATTACTCTTCTTGAAGTCTTTTGACCTTAAAACTACCAAGCGGTAGTATGATGGAAATTATCTTTACCTGTTAAATGATAACCAATTAATGTACTTTAAATTCTCTGTTTTATTCTATTGATAGCTATGTCATTTCTCTTTGTAGCTCATATGCGTAAGAAATGATAACAAGTAAAAACATGGGTGAGCAATATTTTCCATTCTTCTTTGCCTTGTTGGTTTGATACTGTTTTCAGATTTGATTGGGAATGTAGAGGTATTATTTGTTTTAACTCCCATTCTTGTTACTGTATTTAGTTGCAGGTATTTATTACTTTCAGCGGTCTAAAACACTAAACAACTGCTGACACGTTAGAATTCTGTGAACTCTTTTTGTTCCTCTACATCTGTTAAAGATGATTTCCTATGGTCTTCATGTAATAAGAAGAGTTTTGTTTAGGGAAAATATACAATTTTAAAGAAATGAATTGGCGTGTTGAACCAAATACATGGTTTGCTGGGTTTGAGGGAACCCAAATTACAGAACAAAGAAATCAATTGATCAAAGCATGTTTATTACATTGAACTGCAGACTTTCATGAAGTTTAATTCTTCTGGATTCTATAAGGATGAAAATTAAATGAGATTTTGCCTTCTAAGGGATGTAAACTATTACAAAAATGAATATTAACGTCGTTTAAATGCGTAAATTGATTTTAAATTTTAAATTTTTTTTTTATAAAATTTACTTATTTTTTAATATATTCAAATTAAAACCTTTATTTGATCAAATAATAGCAGGAAAAAAATTTGTTTAACAAATAATTTAAATAATACAAATAATTAAAAAATAAAATATTAATTAATAGTAAAAAAATTATTATGGTGTTGTTCTACGTTATTTAAGATAATTATATTTTTCTCCTCATGTTATAATACAAACATACATATATAATACAAAAATTTATACACATAAATAATAACACATAATAACAGAAAAAATATGAATAATAAGTGCGTATGATTAATAGAAATATTTATAAGAGTAAATGAAGAAAATAAAGAAAAAATAGTGTTTTGTAAGTGAAAAATGAATATAAAAAATTTGAGTATTTTGCTCAAAAAAATAGAGAATCTAAAAGATTAGTTATAGAGGAAGAAAACCCACTAAATAACGCTGGAATTGAAGTGAAAAAGGTTTTGGGTTTTTGAGAGTTATACAACACTTGAAATAGTTTCTATCTTGGGAAGAAAGAAGAGAAAAGAAAAGAATTTATCTACGTGTGTAGCGTCGGTTCTATATATCAACCGACGCTATCCACAATGGACATAGCCTCAGTTGACATGTCAAACCGACGCTATACGTGGACGTAACGTCGGTTCGACACGTCAATCGATGCTACGTCTTACGTGGATTACGTCGGTTCTACACCGAACAAACTTTAAATTCATTATGAGTCGTTTTCTTTCAAAAATTAACTTTACATATCAACTTAAATACTATTTTTGTAGTAGTGGTGGTGCTTCGTTCCTCTAAACATACAAAGCGTATTACTATAGAAATAATGACGATGATCTAATAAGGTTTTATTTTTTAATATTGAAGAATTATTTGCAATCCATGAGAGTAAGACTTGAAAAATAGAAAGTCAAGCGGAGAGACACTGAAGAATGGATGAGACATCGCCAGTTATCTCCTTTTTTGTAGGAGCATGTTCGACAGTTTGTACAATATCAATGGCTTGCCACAAGAGGAGTTAACGAAGATTCCATACTGAAATCATTACCTTTGGACCTTCACCTTGAAATTTAAAGACATTTATGACTTGCACTTGTTAAAAATTGGAAATGTAAGTCTATCCATCTTTGATAACTTGTTCATGCTTTATCAAAATTTTCAATGATTGTTTATGCATTAATTTGAAGAGTATAAAGCTCTTTTTTTTGCTTTCTAATGTTGTTCTTTATGGAACATAAATTGTTCCAGCCCTGCATGTCTTTAAAGCATATCATATTCTTCCAAAAGTTTTTCCTTTTAATTTTTGTTTCTTTACTTGATGGATCATCATCCAAAGAAAGTAATTAGCGATGAGAATGATCAATAGTGGAATACGAAAGTGAAATTGATAACAATGTTGCTAAAAAACATCCTTTAGTTTCTATATTAGAAGAATCTGCAATTCTGAAAGTATTCAACGACTAGAACATTTTAAATTCTTTTTGCCTATAAAGTTGGAAATTGTATTTTAAAGGTACCATTCTTCTCAAAAATGGACGACCAACTTCTTAATGCAATATGTGAACGTCTTGTCTCATCCATGAATATACAAGGCACCTATATCTTTCAAGAGGGCGATCCAATAGTTGAGATGTTTACTATAAGAGGGCATCTTGAGAGTTCTACAACCAATGGAGCAAAGTCTAGGTTTTTCAATTCAATCACTCTTTGGATTTGGTGACTTTTGTAGTGAGGAACTACTGACTTGGGCATCAATGCAAAGCTCTAGCCTTAACCTACCTTCTTCAACTAGGATTGTCAAAGCAATTACTGAAATTGAAGCTTTTGCACTTGGAGCCGAGAGCTTTTAGTTTTTTGCAAGCCAGTTCAAGCGCCTTCATAGCAAGAAAATTCAGCATGCCTTTAGGTTCTATTCTCACTAGTGGAGGACATGATAGGCAATGGAAAATATAACTTCGACGAGATATACGATGGGAATGAGAGTAAAGCGATCAGGGACAATACAAGAAATTCTTGAGGGGCTACAATTCTGGCTTCAAAGTTTGCAACAAATACAAGAAAAGGGGTAGTCAAGAAAAGTACGGTGGTTGGTTCTACATCAACTAGCTTAGTGATTTCCAAGCTGTTCAAGTCACATGTGTTGAGTAAAATTTAGAATAAACAAATCTAAATTTACTAATATTAGATCCAAACAAGTAAACAAACTACTTGTATTATACCCACTATAACACCTTTCAAAGGCAACTCACAAATTGAAGAGAAATACAAACACTCAAAAAGAAAGCTCTTAACTCACACTCAAACTAAGAATATAAAGACTTATTTGTTTTTGATGGAATGATTAAACCAAATGCAAGGTAGGCTATTTATAGTCCTCACCATGCAATCTACACCACACAAATATAAAACTAAGAAATAATCCTAGCCATATAAATCTTATCTACACACTTCTCTTTTCTACAACCTTCAACCATTTCATTTATTTCTACAACCTTCAACTACTTCATTTATTTCTACAACCTTCAACCATTTTATTTATTTCTCTACCTCTTCAACCACTTCATTTATTTTTCTACCTCTTCAATTATTATTTTGGTGTTTATTTTCAACAACATGAACCTGATTTCTCTTACGGTGACGTTTAGTTTCAAAATAATTTATCAGAAAAAGGGAAAATGAACTAAAAAGAGACTTCCTACGAAATTTTCCATGATATTGATATTAGAGTCATAGTTTAAGTGTTGAAAGTTCTTTTTTCCTTAAATGTGGTAGCTTCACTCTTTTTATTCACGGTTGTATTTTCTAGAAATATTGTGAAGTAATTGTAGGAGAAGCGGCCTTCCGTTATGCAGAAAACTAAAGTGAAAGAGTAGCAATTCTAGCTTGCAAATGCAACTAAAGAATGGATATAATTAAGTACACCAAAATAATTAGACAGTGCAGGAATATACAATTGTTGAGTCTAGTATTAAGTTTTTCTTTGAATCAAACATAATTATTTATAAATAAAGTGATAAAAAACTAATTAACTGGGAAAAGACATAATTCTCTATTATATCCTACCCTTCTTTACTGTTTATAATAAAGTTGAAAGCTACTTCCACATGGTTTCAGGAGGAGCATAGGACATTACCCTTGTTGATATTTCAAGGGCCTACTCTACATGAAAGAGCCAGGTGAAGAATGAGACATAAAGCTTCTATTGAGTAAATATGGATTAATTAGATTGACCTTGGCATTGCGTTTCATAACTCTCTCATTTATGGTCCAGCTAGGTAGGAAGGAGTCGGTATTATTTTTAAAGAGTGGCTGTCGATTGGATACTCAATTGATTTTTTTTTTTTTTACTTTTTTAAATGATAAACATCATTCTATATTAATAATCTTAATAATATGTAATATAAATTTAAATTTTATTCATATAATATTTTATTTATCTATCATATTATCATTGTGTTTTTTTTAAAGTAATTTATTATATTAATCTCATTTTTTCTTAATACTTTATATTAAATATGGTTGCTTTAAATTATTTATTATTATTTTAAAATTTAAATTTAGTAAAAATTTTATCAAATTAAGTTACAATTTATATTCAATCTCTTTAAATTTTAAAACCGAAATATCATTGATTTTATTATTAGGAGAATAAATTACATTAAATAACATTAATAAAGTCTCGTAAATTCAAAAATACGAAATACATTTCAAGATATGTATATATATCAATTCAAATTAAAATATAAATAAAATAAAATAATCTACATTTTTTATTCTTTCAAGTTTAATTATTTCATATTTTAAAAAGTAAATTTTAAATAAAAATTTCATTAAACTAAAATCGAATAAATATTCTTTAGGGTAAACCTATATAATTAAAAGTAAATTTTTTACTAAAAGAAACCACTATAATAATTATAAATAATATTATAGACAACATATTTATCTGAAAATTTTTAAAAAATAATTTTTTTATAAATCATTAGAAAATTTTGGAATGGTGAGAAAAATGAGTATAATTTTTTTTTATCTATAATACGTTTTAATTAAAAAATTATCAATTTTTAATATTCTTTTAAAATTAACGACTTCTTAAAATACACCTAAATGCTTAAAGATTAGTGATAAAACATTAATATATACTTAAATTGTTATATATTTTTAAATATTTCTATTAAATATTTTTTAACACTTCTATACTATTAGAGAATCTATATAAATCTTAAAAGAATAAAACAATGATTTTAAAACTCCAAAAAACAATTATTTATACCCTCAATTAAAATGTCCTTCTAATTTTTTTATTCCTATCATTTCATGATTTTATCGAATTATTATATTATTCAATGTTTGTTCGTACTATTGGAATTATTGTATCATTAAGACGTCATCACTCCTAATTATTGTTATACAATAAAAATGATTACTTTTATTGGTCGGTTATGGTAAAATATTTCCAAGAAGAACCAAATAGCATTAAATGAGATTTAAAAATTATATTTAATTTATGATTTTTTACTCACTGAAACTACTGTTTGAAACAGACTAATTAATTTTACTTACTTCTTCTAATTAAATTAATTAGTGAATGTTTAGGTAAATAATAGTCAATAAAATTAAAATGCGCATTTAAATTTTGTCTTAAATTATATTAAATGTATCCATTAATTCACCAAATGTCATCTCTAAAGTCCTCTAAAATGGTAAGAAAATTTTAATCATTATGAGTTCTTATTCTCCTATTTGTCTGGTGTTTAAATTTAAAATTAAAAATAAAAAAAAATGTTATTGGTTATAACAGATTAATTAATTAATTTGTATTTATAATTTTTACTTATATTTTTTAAAATATTCAAATTTAATTTTCTCACCTTTATACACTTATATATCAAAAGGTACTGTTTGTATTTATTTCGTCTATTAATAAACGTTTTTATTTTAAGCTGAAAAATTGTTCTATATTTTGTTTTCGGACAAATTTAAAAAAAATGTTATATATTAGATGGTATTTAATTGTTTTCTTATATTTCATCCTTTCAACTTTTCTTTTTTACCATTAAATATAAATAATACAAAAAAATTATTGGAGATAAAATTAAGGAGTAAATTAAGGAGTGTCAACACCTTAATTTAAGGAGTAAATCAATAACCTTAATTCAAGGAGTAAATCAAGGAGTTGTGATCTTTAATTTAAGGATTAATTCAAGGAGTAAAACAAGGAATTCTTAATTAAAGGAGTAAAACAAGGAATCCTTAATTCAAGGAGTAAAACAAAAATTCTTAATTCAATGAGTAATTCAATGAGTAAATCTCCTTATATATAGCTATAGAATTGTAATGAAAATATGAAAGAAACAATACAACTTTAAGAAAGCTTGTTTTATTTAGAAAGGCCTTTAGGCCTTGGCCTTTGGCCTTGACGTTTTCGATACTAATTTTCAATATATTGGAGATAAAATTAATGAGTAAATTAAGGAGTGTCAACACCTTAATTTAAGGAGTAAATCAAGAACTTTAATTTAAGGAGTAAATCAAGAACCTTAATTTAAGGAGTAAATCAAGAACCTTAATTCAAGGAGTAAATCAAGAACCTTAATTCAATGAGTAAATCAAGGAGTTGTGATCCTTAATTTAAGGATTAATTTAAGGAGTAAAACAAGGAATCCTTAATTCAATAAGTAAATCAATGAATGTTTAATTCAAAGAGTAATTCAAGGAGTAAATCTCCTTATATATAGCTATAGAATTGTAATAAAAATATGAAAGAAATAATACAACTTTAAGAGAGCTTGTTTTATTTAGGCCTTTGCATTTAGCCTTGACGTTTTCGACACTAATTTTCAACAAAAATATTTTCAAATAATAATTACAGAAGGTAGTAATGACTCCTTGACTTTCTAACAAACTTACATTTCTTTTACTTGTTGTATTTTTTTCAAAATTTATTATATAATTTATATGTAAAGACTGTTGAAGTTTCAAATTAAATAATTAAACATAAATTTAATCAAATAATTCTCCTAGGAAAAAAAATAATTTCAGACACTATTCAAATCTTATATATATATATGGTTGATATTGATAACACCATGAATGAGACTTACTTTTTAAAGGCAAAATTTGTATTTTTTTTTCTTTTTATTAATCTCATATATGGATTCAAGTGCACGTTATTAATATCAAATATTCAAATGTTAATAAATTTGTATCTTTAAGGAAATCTTATAAAATTTAATATTCAAATCTTTCTTCTTCTTCTTTTTTTCTTTAGGCATTACAAATGTTCAAAGTACCGTGTTAATTTTTTATTTAAGAACTTATTCTGATAATTTTAATATATTGATAGGGATTTATTGAACATTAAATAGTGTAATATACATTAATTAATTTGCTTTTATTTTTATATGAAATATTAGCTTCATTACTAAAGACAAATGATATACCACAAGGCACGTACTTTTTGGTTAGTTTCATAAATAAATAAATAAATAAATAAAAAGGATTTAATGTAAAATATATATATATATATATATATAGTTGTATATTTTTAAATAAAATTAAAAAGTTAAAAATCATCCCTTTATAAAGATCGATAAAAAAAATCAACAGAAAATTCACTATTTTATCTTTTTCACTGTTCCAAAGCGTCATAATCATCGACCATCCCAACCACGATTCATGCATACTAGTAATTGTGAGAGAAACGACATCCTCGGTTCCAAATCAACGGCATGACAGGCTTTATGCCTGGCCATCCGGTCATGGTCTAATAATTGTAGTTCCCCCATCTATGTTTCTCGCAATTCCAGAATTTTGGAATTTCTTCTTAAAGATAGCTCTCTATAGAAGAAGACAGAAACATCATTCTCGTTTTGAAATTATATTCGTAGCATCAATGTAGCTCTGAACATATCAGACGTTAATATACAAAATGGAAGGTGTAACCTCAACTTGCTTTTTCTCTAGAGTGGAGAAAGCAAGATTTATATACTCCAGAAGAAATATACAGGTTTGTGGCTGCAACTTTTAAGGTCCTACTTCGTGATTTTCTTTTATTTAGCTCGGGAGAAAATTCACATATTATTTTTGGTATCTTGTTAAAAATAATAATATTATTATATAAAAAAATTTAAATTTTGTTCATATATTTATTACGTATTAATCATATATTATATATATATATATATAATTTTGACGTGAATAACTATGATGGATTATTATCATAAATACCCCTGAGGTTTTGTGTTTCTTCACAATTACCCCTGAGCTTTATTTAATATCAAAACTACCCTTAAACGTTATCGACGTTATATCTCCGTTTAATCCTTTGGGGCAAAATGTAATCTCACCCCTATACATATATCACTCTTCTTCGCGTCACTCTTCTTCTTCGCGTGACTCTTCTTCTTCACGCAAAAACCTTTCTCTTCTTCTCCTTTCACCGCCACACTTCCACCTCTGTCATTGTTCCAGTCACGCATTCTCCCATCGGACGACTCATTCCAGCCCCTAAACCTCACGGATATCCTTCCAGCCACTAAATCCCTCGTCGTTATCGCAAAATACCCCTGTGAACCACCTTCACGAACCCATTATTTCACCCACCAACTCCCTCGCCGTTTTCGCAACTCCCTCGCCGTTATCGCAACTCCCTCACCCTTATCGCAAATACGCGACTCATCTTCACACGAAAATTGATCGTATCACCCGCCGCCCCTAACACGTCCCATTGTTACAATATAATGTATAAGCTCATTAATTTCATATTATTTCATATATATTCTCAGATTTGGTTCGTTTGGATAAAAATTTATTTTTTACGCACACTTGCATATATCGTGGAGAGAATATCGTTTCACATATTTGATTTTGTATTTCATCTTTTTTTAATTTGTATTTTAGAACCCATTTTTAACAATATCCTCATGTATTGATGATATATAATATGTATTTCGTAATCCCATTGTATAGCGGCCTTGCTCCGATATTCTAGTTGTAATGTTTTTTTTCTTCCGTAGCCGATCGCTTGTATGATTTTGAAGAACCCACGGGTATTTTTGAAGAATAGCAAAACCTCGTGGGTATTTTTGAAGTTAATAGCAAAACACTCAGAGTATTTGTGATAAAATTACATATTTTGACCATAGTATTTGTTTAGGGTTTATATTTTGTGTGCTTTGTTTTTGAGACGATATATTAAAAAAATCAGATTGGTGATGAAGATGTTTTCAACAATTATGATTTAACATAATAATGCTTATAAAAAATACTTTTGTTTGTTATATAGGGAGATAAAATGAGTTGAACGGGCTAGTGTATGTTCATCTATTTGTGAAGTTAGATGGGTTGGTCATATACTGCGATGAATATAGTCTCATTTGTTGCTTCCATGCATGCTAAAAGTGGCCATTATGAATGAGGATTGACACTTAAAAGAAGACTTTAGGATTGAAAAAAATAAAGTTGATAGTGATGAACGAAGTGTATTAAAAATCGATAATGAATTACATGAATTGATGAACGATTATAGGGATAATAAAAAGCAAAGGCTAGACTTGTTTGTAGAATTTAATCCTTTGGAAGTGGTTTTCTCACCCCCCATGTTAGAATATCAGAGTTTCAAGAAAACACGAGCTATATTACCAAACAAATCACAAAATGAACCACCTTTTGAACCAACAAATGAACCACCTTTTGAACCAACAAATGAACCACCTTTTGAACCAACAAATGAACCACCTCCCTTTGACATTGATGAACTTCACCTTGACTCATTTGAGCCATTCCCAACTAGTAATAGCCAAAACGAGGGTGAACCTTCAAGGAATTGTGAAAGATTGAAAAAATATAAAGCAGGAATAGTTGTCAAGTCACATTTAACACATTATGATGGAGATAGAAGTTTTTTTGGAGTATGATGAGGAAGATCCTGATGGTATTTGATGACATTACAAGAAATGATGAAGAGGATGATGAAATTTATGATACCGATGATAGTCTTCAGACTTCGGGCGATGAAAATTTCCATCATATCGTTGATACCGACTCTAAGATTGTCGAGGAAAAAGTGCTAAAAAAGTCGATTGTCAATATGAAAATAGGAATTTAAGAGAAGTTGATGGTAGCATTGAATTTAACGTCGGAGATACATTTAAGGATGATAAAGAATTTAAAGCTATCTTACAAGAATACATTGCTCAAGTTGATTCCCAAAGTGTGAGAAGGTTAAAGTTGACAAAAACCGAGTAACCGCAAGGTGTAAAGCTCCGACGTGGTCGAGGATACACGCTTCGCTGGAACTGATAAGAAAACATTTATGGTTAAGACACTTGAGCCAAAGAACAATAAGTGGGAGACATAGTTGTCAAAAAGTTGAAAAACAAAGATCCTGCTACATCCTCTTGGTTACCTTCTCAATTAAAGGACTTAGTTACATGGGAAATCCTAATGTAAGTATCCTTATATTGTTCATCGAGTGTAAAAGAAGACGGGGTATATCTTACCGACTTGACATTGTATGTGGCAAGAAAAATTGTTCAGGATGGAGAATTGGGTGACCATATTGGTAGTTTTTCAAAAATAAGGCAATATTGTCATATAATTTTAAGAATCAACCCTGGATCAATAAGCATTGTTGATACTTATATTCCAATACCAAATGCCACTTCTGTTTTAGGGAGATGTTTTATTAGCTTATCTCATTTCAAAACAAGGGTATTGCTGATGCAGCCTTTCCTTGGTTTGGATGGATGTTTTTAAGCGGTCCATATAAAGGTGTCTTAATTGGCCGTCATTGGATTGGACGCTAGACTGAGGTTTGTTTCAATTGTCCTCGTCAGCCGAATCAAATAGTGAAACTTGGACGTGGGTTCACGGCTTTATTAGACCAACATATCGGGAGTTTGAAAAAGAAAGATGTGCTTCATGTCCGATAGACAAAAAGGTCTCACAGCAGAATAAATAAGTTTTTCCCAACTTCCCATGTCGATTTTTGCGGCTAGGCATATTTATGCCAACTTGAAATGTAAGCATCCAAGCATGAAAATGAGATCTTTGTTTTGGGTAGCATCTAAAGCAACTAGAACAACTGAATTTAATGATGTGATGAATGAAATTAAGAAAGAAGAGCCGTGAGCACATGAATATTTCGAGTAAGATCCAAGCTTCACATCAAAGTAGACATGCTTTTGATGCATGATGTAAAGGCGAATACGTGACCAATAACATGACTCAAAGTTTTAACAATTGGTTGAAAAGAGCGAGGTCTAGACCCATTGTGAATTTATTTAAAGAGGTCAAGAAAATTGACGCGCTAATAAAGTGAAGAGGAATGAAGAGGCTTTGCAGTGGACTACCTCTTTTCCACCAAATGTAATGAAATACATTCTTCAAAGACAAGAAGAAGGAAGAGTTTTAAAGGTCTCAGATGCGGAGATGAAATATTTGAAGTATTGGATGGTTGCAACACGTTGGTTAATTTAAATAAGTGGACATGTAGCTTGTTAAGGGTGGCAATTGAGTGGTTTACCTTGTAAGTACGCGTTGCTTGTATTATGGATGTATGTATAAGATTTGACTACATCCATATTTTACAAAGGCTTCGCTAAGACATATTTCTCTTTGATTCATCCCGTCTCCATCCGAAAGGAGTAGGCGATCCTCGTGAACAACAAATACTTCCACCAATTTATAAACCAAAGAAAGGAAGACCACCAACTCGAGACATAGGAAGCTACAACCGAGGAAACATAAGAGGTCGCAAGGATTGAAATGTGGATATTGCAATCAATTTGGTCATAATCGTAGGACATGTAGAGAAGTTAAAGAATTCAACTAATGAAACTCGTAAAATTATAACTATTCATTTATTAAATATATCAAGTTAATTATATTAAACTTTAAATTGTTTCAGTAGGAAACAACTTCAAAGAAGGTATCAAGAAAAAGCAAAACAAAAGAACTAATTTTTCGTGTAATGTATTGTATAACACATTCATTATGCATTACTTCTTATACCATAAATTTATTTATTGTTCATGAATCGTGTGATAGATAAGTGGTGATGCAAATCAATAAGAAGCAAAATTGAGAATCAACAAGTCAAAGTGAGCCTTCCGAAAGTGACTTTGATTTGTTTTATAATTTTTATTTTAAAATGTGTAAGTAAACGGAACAATGAATATGATTTGAAGGAAATCTTTTGTAACTCAAAGTTCATGTATACACCAGGTTTTGGGGACATGATATGAACTTTGTAGTTTTTTCGTATTTAAACTCATTTATTGTCCCCTCCTTACATTTTGAAAGAATTTAGACGGAATGCGTAATGAATTGTTATCGAAAGCGTTAGTATGAAATATGACTTTGGATGTGAATATTAACTATTATCGAAAGGCAAGGTTAATATGTTATGAAAACGAGAATGCTGACGATGTACATGATTTGTAATATAAACTGTAAACGTATGTATATGTATTGAATTGTTATTGATTAGGTTAAAGGTATTTTTGGTCAATATTTATAGCTTATTATTGATGATTATTTATAGCAAAGTTATTGAGTAAAGATATCAGTAGTAAGGGTATTTTTTACTTAATTTAAATTAATTATTATATCGTGATTTTCGATAAAATTAAATTAATTATAATATCGTGGGCATTTTTGAAGAAAAATAAAATTTCAAGCGGTATTTGCGATAATATTTTTAATCTAATATTCAAAAAAGCTATATGTAAGCTAAGTGTAAAAGACTTTTTCAAATATTGATGTGATTTTTTACTATTTTTTTACGCTTCGTTAAACGATACAGATTTTCAAGATATCTTAAACCTCAGATTGTAGCTTTTATTTTAAATGCGCATGTATTTTTGAAGATATTAAAAACCTCGGGGGTATTTTTGATTTTCCAACTATGATCCTTCTTTATTTTTAAAAAAATATTATATTATCAATGTCGGGGAAGATATACGATGATTCTCATCATCTTTTTAGATATAAAAACCACCAAAGAGAGAAAAAAAAAATAGTAAATGAGAGGCTTACACTTCCTATCGCTAAATAGAGTCACCGAATTACAACTGCATAGGTGTGACAACATATGGTATTCATGCTAATTTATAATGAAGTTTTACTTTTCATATTATCAAAATATTTTATTTTAATATTAATTTTAATATTAATACTTATTTTTATCATTTTAAATAGTATTTTTTTAATATTCCTATCACATGAGTCTTATAAGATAAATTTTACAAAGATATTGTGAGATTTAAGAAATAAAAACATCAATATTATAGTTATATTTTATATCTCATGTTATTAAAATCTTTTTATTTTAGTATTAATTCAAATATTAATACTTATTTTAGTTATTTTAAATAGTATTTTTTTAATATTCATATCACATGAGTCTTATAAGATAAATTTTACAAAGATATTGTGAGATTTAAGAAATAAAAATATCAATATTATAATTACATTTTATATCTCATATTATTAAAATATTTTGTTGTAGTATTAATTCAAATATTAATACTTATTTTAATCATTTTAAATAGTATTTTTTTTTCTTTCCAATGACGTGGATATTATATGGTAGATATTACAAGGGTATTGTGAGATTTAATAAATAAAAATATCAATAATACAGTTATGACTATCAAAATTATTGTTTGTATCTTTAGTTACTTTGTTCAAAATATTGCTACGTGGTATTAAGGTTGATAATTATCTAATTATTCATGAATTTTGGACTCAATTTAAGATATTTGATCATCTACAACTTTATTACAATAATCAAACTAGTTTCAATCAATTAAAAGTTAATTCCATGACTCTAAAAACTTCATCCTAAAAAGTTTTCAGAGTATTTTGCTAGTTGTTAGTTTAGGATTACTTGTTAACCCGTTATTGTAATAGGATAAATGGATTAATATCATTATTTGTAAATTTTATTTATTCTTTTGATAATATTTTCTTTCTTTAGTTATTAAAAAAATTGATAAAGGTTAATTCCTTTAGTAAGAATCTTAAGACTTTCTTGCATGAAATTTTGGATTATAGTTGCCAAATTCTTGTTGAATTGAATGTTTCTTTTTATTTCTTAAATTCTCAAAACACCTATTAAAATTTACTATATATGATCCACATGTCATATTTTGACAAAAAAAAAAAATTATTTGTAGTGGTTAAAAAAGATATTAATAATCAAATTAAAATACTAAAAAAAATCTTTTAAAAATACAAGGTATAAAAAATATTAATACATGCACTATCATAGATAAATCTAGAATACCAAACTTATTCTTACGCGTAAGATGATGTTCTCTATAGGTTATTGTAGTAAATATCTCACTTCCAAAAACAAACAAATAAATAAATTAAATGAAAAATCACTTTATTTAGGTTAAAAAAATATGCTTCATTCACCGTCTAACTTAATTTATGGTAATTTAAAAAGTAGCCTCGGTAAAATTTGAGAATAATATTGAGTCAATTCTATAATATCATGAATTTCTCTAAATTTAAATCGGTTATATACAAAGTTTCTAGTAAAATTTATGTATAACTTTGTGAACACTGCTAACACAGACTTTATATCTTCAAAATGTATGAGCAACTAATGTGAGCTAATTATAATTAGATATATAAAGTATGTTGTATTATTCAGTACTTTTAATAGACTTGGTGAAATATTATCTTATATCATTTTATCGTATTTAAACTGTAGTTTATGGATTTAAATTTAAACATATATTGCATCATTTTTTTTATTAAAATTACATTATAAATTATCATTTATAATATTATTTATTATTTTTATATTATTATTTGTTTTATTTAGATATCTAAAGTAATATCATTTCATTATTATCTAATCTCGTTATAAATTAAGTGATATAAAATAATATAAATTTTAAAAATTAATAATTTATATAATAAATTTAATTAATATTTCATTTTAATTTGTATCTCAAATTATAACTTTTGAAGGCATCTAATTTGCATTTACATAACTACAAGTAGGAGTGTGCAAAAAATCCGATCATCCGATCAATCCGATCCGATCCGTTGATTTTTCATCCGATCCGATCCAATCCGATGGTCGGATCGGATGGAGATTTTTTCCATCCGTTAAGTGCGGATCGGATGGCGGATTTCATTACGATTCATCCGATCCGATCCGATCCGACCGAAATTAATTATATATATTTATTAAATTAAATATATAAAAATAATTAATATATATTTATTTAATTTTTTAATGTTTTTTTTAAATCAAATAATTTTATGTTATGATTTATGTAAAAATTTAAAAAAAATTATTTAAAAATACAAAAAATAGAGTTAATTAAATTTATTTGTCGGATTGATCGGATTGATCGGATTGATTTGCCATCCGAATAGTTTACGGACGGATTGAAGCGGGTGTAAGAAGTGATCGGATCGGTTGCGGATTAGGATGTTTCAATCCGAGCGGATGGTCGGATCGGATCGGATGACAGTAAAATCAACGGTTTCGATCCGATGAACACCCCTAACTACAAGGATAGTGATGGCAGAAATATGGAAAAATCTGACTCAATGTACTTGTCAAATGTGAATGAAATGTATGGTGTCAATTCAAATACGTAAATGTTTAAACGCTTGAGATAATGTTAGATGCGTGCGTAAAAGGGTATTATTATTATTATTATTATTATTATTATTATTATTATTATTATTATTATTATTATTTCTTTCCTAAATTACAATTCGAGTGTAGCAAGATATCAAGTCTTTGTCCGGAGAATTTCTTTTAATTAAAATTATCAATGGAACGTGATATAACAGAGAATTTCTTTTCATTTTTCGCCTATCATATAAAATTTATCTTCTATTTTTAATAAAAATCTTTACACGAAAACATATTAAAAATCTTTAATAGGAAACAAAATCCTTAAATAAAAAATATTATTTTTATTTTTAATGATTTTTATAATTTTATTATAGATGAAAAATTATAAAACAATAAGAAAATAATAAATATTTTCTATTAAAAAAATTAAATAACATTTAATAGAATATAGTTGCACATTATTTTAAAATAACAATAATAAATTATAATATTTTAGATTTTTAAAATTTAAATAAGTATTTTAAATAATTTTTGGAAAAGAAAAATTATTGATATTTTAATATAATAAAATAATACAGATTAAATATAAAATATTTAATATATTGCTTATGATTAGTTTGAGGTTAAATATATAAAAATATTAAAAATATTAAATTTTTATATATATTAAAATATGATATATAATTTCAATAATAGAACGAAAAAATATGATCTCTGATCTTTGTGACCTTTTTAACGTCTCATGTTATAACTATTATAAAGCTCCTTAATTTAAGGAGCAAAACAAAGAGCAAAACAAGGAACTTAATTCAAGGAGCAATTTAAGGAACCATTAATTTAAGGAGTAATTCAAGGAGTGAATTTTCCTATAAATAGATCTGTAATTGTAATGAATTAATCATCCAAAGTGTTCATTCCAATTGAGAGAAAAGCTTAGAGAAAAAATCTTTTGTGAGAGAAAATTGAGAGTAATTTTCTTGGGTGTAATTGGGTTGTGAGTGTTGTAAACACCTTGTGTAATTTCTCCCCTTTTAGTAAAAAAATCTGCAGCATGTCCAGAGACGTAAGCAAGATTGGTCGAACTCTGTTATCTAATTTTGTGTGTTATTTTTCTATTCTTCCTTTATCATAAATTTAGCTTATCGGGAATTTGCGTTATTTCCCAACAATAACATACAAATCTTCGTTTTCATTCTTCATTCCCCGTTATCATTTTTTATTTTATTTTCTTCGTTCTTGTCTTGGATAAGATAATTTTTAAGTAGATTTGTTTGTTAAAAAAAACTGACAATCATAATTAAAATATATTTAATAATTTATATCATTTTATATTATTAAAAATAATTTTTTAAAAAATAAAATTATAAAAAAAATTATTGATCGAGAAAGATTAGTAGGGAATAAAATTATTAAAAGATTCATTCCATTAATGTGCGGGTAATGAACGAAGATATTCATCGAAATAAAAATTACATGATGCCTCCTATTCCTTTTTCATTGAATGCTTGTCTCACACATAAATTTTCTTTCTTCTTCTTCTTCTTCTTCTTGATGTAGCACGAATTTACAAACTTACCCTTTAGTTATTTTCTTTTCTGTTTTGGCATTTTGTCGTTTTCTGTAACCGCTTTTTGTTATTTTGTTTTTACGTTTGCTATTTGAAGGAAATGAAAGAAGAAAAAGGGGACACCGTTTTTGCCCTAAATTCGTCTCTCAGCTTATTATTAATTTTCTCTAGAATCTCGATTCGAGCAATCGATTCATCATAACCGGAAAATCAATTAGGAAGTTTCCTAGACGGCCCCCGTGCGGTATCGAGCCACGGGTTCCAGATTTCCACTTTGGTTTCGAATGGCTGAGATGGAGAAGGTCACCACGCCCAACGACCGACGATGATCGTGGTGTGCGAGTGGCCCGGGCGGCAGTCGGTAACTTGGAGGCGCGTTTTGACACCCTTACGGTGGAGATTCGCCAAGCCTTACGGGGTGCTCTTGAGGCAGATCACCCTAACGTCAACCAAATCGGTGGGCGAGATGTAGCTCGCAATCGTTTGGGAATTGGCCGAGAACAACATCAACGCCACCAGTTGGAATCAGATAGCGAAGAGGAAGCTGTGAACTGGGTATTTGGTGGTCCACAATTTCAGCGGAATCAGAGAGGTAACGAAGGTTATAATTTCAAACTGAATCTTGATTTTTCTCCTTTTGATGGCCATCTTCATATTGAAGATTTTCTTGACTGGATTCGTTCTGTGGAAAATTATTTTGATGGTATGGAAGTACCTGAAGAGAAACAGGTTAAGGTAGTTTCCTATAAACTGAGGGGAGGTGCCTCTTCTTGGTGGGAACAATTACAAAATCATAGGCGTAGAGAAGGAAAACAACCCATTCGTACCTGGGTTAGGATGAAACAATTGCTTAGGGCTAGGTTTCTTCCTGAGGATTATGAACAAATGTTGTTTCAGCAGTACCAACAATGTCGACAGAATGGACGGAACATTTCAGAATATGTTGAAGAGTTCTATCGACTAAACTCTCGAGTAGATTTAAAAGAACCTGACAGTGTACTAGTAGCTCGGTTCTGGGTGGGTTACAAGAGAGGTACCAAACTCATCTCAATCTTCAACCCATTTTGAGTCTCAATCAAGTCTGAATCTAGCTTTGAAATTGGAAACTAGTTTCATGAAACGTTCTAGAATTTTCCGGCGGAAGGTTTCAGCAATGAAGGTCATATGAGGAAGGACTCGACGGGAAGGTGTTGGTCCCGGCAATCCAACTAGACAACAACTGCAGAGGTTACACTAGTAGGGCGGAGGAATACATCAAAGCTCCCTTCAATCCAACACAAGAACAACCCTTATGCGAAACCTTTACCGGGACGCCGCTATCGATGCAACCAGCGGGACATCGCTGCTAATGAATGTCCTCGGCGTGTTCGGCAGACCAATCTAGTGGAGGAATTCACCGAGCTATGAGGCTGGGTATACCGTAGAGGAATGTGGAGAGGAGGAAGATGAAACGAGTTGGTTTCGGGAGACGAAGGAGACTTGGCGGTTTGTATCATTCAACCGGGTCCTGCTTCTCCCAAAGCAACTCTTCAACTCAAAGAAACGCCTTATTCCGTTCAAGGTGTCTTTGTGAACAAAAGGGTGTGTGATATCATTATTGACAGGTGGTAGTATGGAGAACATTGTATCCAAATCTCTCGGTAAAAGCTCTAACCCTACCCACTAAACCTCACTCTAAACCTTACCGAATTGGATGGATTAAGAAGGGTTTGGAGTCAAAAGTCAACCGAAGTATGTGAGCTGTCCTTTTCCATTGGTAAGCACTATAAGGATGAATTATTATGTGATGTAGTAGATATGGATGCATGTCATGTGCTAACTTGGACGACCATGGCGGTTGCAGAAAGTAACCCGTGATGGTGAAATGGCAAACACTCATTCTTTTCGGCAAAGGAGAAAGATTATCTTACCCGCCATCACACTCAAACCCCGACAAATATAATGTTAGCAGAATCGCCCACTACACTTCTCACCGTGGATCGGACCCCGATTCGAATGTAGAAGTCAAAAACTAAGGACGTTGCTGGATGGTGGTATTGGCAGAACAATCGAACTAGGCAAAACAATCCCGAGAATCGGTTCAAAAACTACTAACCGAGTTCAAAGATGTTGTCCCCCGATGAGCTTCCAAACCACTTACACCTCTGTCGACACATCCAACATTGTATTGACCTCCGTCACCCTGGCGCAAGTCTACCCCAACTTGCCACACTGCGAACGAGTCCAAGAGAACAAACCATTTTGCAAGCCCAAGTAGATGAATTGTTACGAAACAACTCATTCGTGTTAGTTTAAGCCCACGTGTCTTTGTGCATTATCGGGTTCCAAAGAAGGATGGCTCGTGGAGGACGTGTGTGGATAGTCGGGCAATAAACAAAATCACAATAAAGTACTGCTTTCCTATCCCTGCGTTTGGAGGATATGTTAGACAAATAAATGTAGGAGCTAAGATCTTTTCCCGTATGGATTTACGGAGTGGTTACCATCAAATCGAGAATTAGACATGGGGACGAATGGAAAAGCGACTTTTTAAGACACGGGAAGAATTTGTATGAATGCACGGTTATGCCATTTGGACTTAAGCAACGCGCCTAGTACTTTCACGCGCCATGAATGAAGTCCTCGAAGCCGTATATTGGACAATTCAATGTGGTTTATTTTGATGACATCCTTGTGTATAGCAAGGATATCAAGTCTCATTTACAACATTTGAGTTCAATTTTCGCAGTCTGAGAGAACCAATTGTATCTAAATCTTAAGAAGTGTGAATTTTCGAGTACCAGTGCTATTTCTTGGTTTTGTTGTGGGATCGATGGTATTCGGGTTGATGAAAGGAAAGTTCAAACCATTCGTGAATGGCCCACGGCTCCCAACCGATCCATGAGGTGCGAAAGTTTCCATGGTTTGGCTACGTTCTATCGACGTTTCATCAAGAACTTCAAGATTATCAATGTGGCACCACTCACCGATTGTATGAACAGGAAGGTTCCATTGGAACCCAAGCACAAGAAGACAGTTTCAACGACATCAAAGTGGCATTTAACCACCGCTCCGCTTTGGCATTACCAAACTTCGATAAAGTGTTTGAAGTAGACCGTCATACATGTTGGGTATTGGAGCTGTGCTTATTCAAGAAGGTCGACCACTAGAATTTTTCAAAGGAAAAGCTCATGATGCACCCGAAATGGACAACTATGACGAGCATCTTTGTCATTACAAGAGCATTTCAACATTGGGAACATTACTTAATCCATAATGAGTTTGTACTCCATTGTGATCACCAAGCATTGAAGTATATTAACTCTCGAGAAAAACGCTTAAACGTAATGCACGCTCGACGGGTATTATTCTTACAACGATTCACTTTTGTTTTCAAACACCGAAAGCGGGATTCCAAAAAGCAGGGGTAGGCGATGCTCTTCAGCAGACGAGGGTGCTTGCTAACGACATTACGGATAGAAGTGATTGGTCTTGACAATCTCAAAGAATTGTATGCTGAAGACGATGATTTTAGGGTGATATGGAAGAAGTGCTTGAACTATGAACCCATGGGCAATTACCATGTTCACCAAGGATTCCTTTTTTATGGAAATCAGCTTTGCATACCTCGTACCTCCTTACGTGAACTTATAGTTCGTGAAGCCCATGCGAAAGTGGTTTAGCGGCACGTACGGCAGTGAGACAAGACCATTTTGGTCATTGAAGAACGATTTTTTCGCCTCATCTTAAGAAGGAAGTTGGACGTTTTGTGGAACGTTGTGGTGTGTGTCAATCAGCCAAAGGTAAGTCTCAAAATCGGGTTTGTATACCGCTGCCTCGCAAAACATTTGGGAAGATTTGTCAATGGATTTTGTCCCTCGGTCTTCCCAGGACTCAACGCCACGTGTGGATTACTGTGTTTGTAGTTGTTGGAGTTCTCTAAGATGGCCCATTTTATCCCTTGTAAATGGATGACGATCTGGCTGTATGTGACCTATTCTTTAGAGAGGTAGTTAAAACCGCATGGCATTCCACGTACCATTACCTCGATCGGGATGTAAAATTCATGGAGTCACTTTTGGAAAGTTTTGAAACGTTTTGATACTTCCCTTCGGTTAGTAGCACTTTATCATCCTGGCCGGTGGTCGGGCAGTGGTTAACAGACTATGGGTACTATGATTCGATGTATTGTCGAAGACCGACTCAAGCAATGGATTTAGCTCTTCTCCCGGTGAATTTGCTTTTAACAAAGATGGTAAATCGTTCTCTACCTGGGAAAGGCTCCATTTGCTATAGTTATACTAAGCGTGCCGACTCATTCCTCGACCTTATAACCCTCCCTAAGACACGAAGTCGACACTGCTGCTTTTGGCGATCAAATAGTCCAAGTGCATCACGAGGTCGACTACGCCAGTGAGGCCAACGCCAATTATAAGGCCGCCGCCGATGTTCATCGACGCACAAAGGTTTTTGCAGGTGATTTGGTTATGATCCACCTTCGCAAAGAAAGGTTTCATCGGGAACATACAACAAGTCAAGGCTAAAAGAAATTGGGCCCGTTTTGCATCAAACACAAGATTAGCGACAATGCTTACGTGATCGATCTTCCTCACCGATTTCATGATTTCATCCACTTTCAATGTCTCTGATCTCTATGAGTATTTCCCTCCTGATGATGCCCCTACCATTACTGAAAACTCCGAGACGAGTTCTTCTTAAGCTGGGGGGAATTGATGTAGCACGAATTTACAAACTTACCCTTTAGTTATTTTCTTTTCTGTTTTGGCATTTTGTCGTTTTCTGTAACCGCTTTTTGTTATTTTGTTTTTACGTTTGCTATTTGAAGGAAATGAAAGAAGAAAAGGGGACACTGTTTTTTGCCCTAAATTCGTCTCTCGTAGCTTCTTATTATTAATTTTCTCTAGAATCTGATTCGAGCAATCAGATTCATCATAACTGGAAAATCAATTCCGGAAGTTTCCTAGATCGGCTTCATCACTTCTTCTTCTTCTTCATCTTTTTTTTTTCTTTTCTTTTTTAGAAATGTCTTTACTGTGTCGCAAAGTAGTATCTGTAAAACGGCACATATGACCCTGTTTTATACTCCTACAATCTGGTTGACAAATGCTCTAGGTGATTACTTAAAAACTACTGCATGATTCAAGTAATTTTTTTCTTTTTTTCTTTTTTGGTAATATTCAAGTCATGAATTAATAAATAAAAATAATATTTTGATAGGTTGTGATATTATCAGTGTAAATTGTATTATCTATCATAAAAAATTAATTAACAATAACTTTTTTCAAATAATATTACTGATATTAATATTTAATTAATATTAAAGATAAAACTAATATTTTATATATTTTTATTTTAATGAAAAAAATATTATTATAAAAATATCATTTACTTAGAGTCTTGAACAGAACGCAATACGCATATTTCAAAAGAAATCTATGAAGTAAATATATAGCAAATCGTACCTTCCACATCTTTCTTTATTTGACTACTACCAGAGGTAATAAAATAAAATAAAAACATTTTTTACACTATATTAAAAACAGGTAAAGCATAAAAATGTTTTATGTTTTTTTATTTTTTTATTTTTTTCTCTAAAAATAAGTATAAGTTTTATAAATTCTAATTTATATATCAATCAATCTAAAATTTATTCATCTTATTACCTTCTTCCTTAATCTCCTCGTTTCATTTCTTGAACTAAAAACCCAACTCTTATTTTCTTTAAAGATATTGCATGAGTTGCCACACCATCCCACTTACTTACTTATGTTGGTTTTACCTCAACAAATTATTTATATTTTGTATAATAATTTTTTTAATTAATAAATTAGGATATTATTAGAGAGAGAAAAAAAAGAAAGAGTATAATTTATTTTAAAATTGTTATGTTAAAAATAAATTATCAACTTTTGAAACTCTGGTTTTCTTTAAACCATTTTTATTAAAAACATTCACCGTCCAAACTCTTCTCCCCCAAGTAATAAGGTTACACATATAACATTTTTCTACTATCAAATTTTAGGATTATTATAAAAATAATATTAATTTTTTTAGTTATTTTTATACGTTAAATTTTATAAATATTAAAAAAATTACTTATTAATTAATTGAAATAAATGATATTTTTATGATATTTAATAATATAAAATTAAAAAAATTAGCCATGCAAAATTCGGTTATAGAAAAATAATTTACTCAATTCGTTAAATAGATATAGGATTGCTGGTCAAGTACATCTTATTGTTACAAGTAGCCACTTGGCCAATTCATTGATTCAATTAATTTCAATCGCTGCAGCTTCCTTATAGCCTCCATTTTGATGTTCACAAACCTCGACAATGATAGAATTTAAAGCTAGCCAAGAGGACCCACCTTCCTCTACAGCCTTCTTCCCCAGTTTTGCAAACTCTTTCACATTTTTGGTCACCTCTTTTCCCATTTCACCCTCCATTAACTCCTCCACCATTTTCTTCAACTCTATTGACTTCACAAATCCTTTTAAAGAGCCATCACATGTTTCCACTTTCAACCCCACTTTTATTTCCTCAATCACCATTCTAGCATTTAATGGTTGTTCAGCCATCATAGGCCATGCTAAAATTGGAACCTCTGCACAAATACTCTCCAACACTGAGTTCCATCCACAATGACTCAAAAAACCTTTTACACTTTTATGCATCAATATTTCCCTTTGCTCAACCCAATCTCTGACCACAAGTCCTCTGTTTTTCACTCTCTCTTCAAACCCATTTGTTAATTCCCATTCTTTTTTTCTTATAACCCACAAGAAATTCACCTTTGATTCTTCCAACCCATTTGCTATTTCCTTGATTTGATCTGTCGAAAGCTCTGCTTGAGACCCAAATGCTACATAAAGTACTGAACTACCCCCTTGGTCTATATCTAGTGCCTTTTGGTCCAGCCACTCAAGATATTCGGGCTTATTAATTTGTGGTTCTAATTGTAACAATTTTGGCTCATCACCCGAACAAAGTGGTCCAACGCACCACACCTTTGGCTTCAACTTTTGGTTCCAAAAGTCTACAAACTTTGGCTCGAGTTCATAGAAGCTATTGGCTATCATACCAAAGCTATTACTTGTTGATATTCCACAATTCATATTGAATTCAAAACTAAGATCCTTTTGCTCAATGTTGTCAACAACAGGTAAGGTATCAAAATCGCTTTTGGTGATTTTAATATGAGGAAAATGAGGGATTGTTATTGACTCGTTATTGCTCTCTGCTTCTTCCAGAAGCTTATTCATATACACGAGACAACTGACAACAAAGGCATAATTAGACATACCATAAAATACAATTCTGGGTACACCAAGTTGATTAGCAGATTCAAGAGTCCACCATAAGAAACCATCGGTGACCATGAAGCTGACTCGTGGAAGAGTATCAAGGACTCGATCGAAATCAGGTTGCATGAGCTTTGTGGAGCTAGCGAAGTTATAGAAGAGTGACATGGAGGGGATTTTGTCGGTGTTTTCGACACCGGGAGGGATACCGGGAACATTTTCAGGGAAAGGAAGGTCGATAATTGAGATGTTGGTGTCTGAGAGACTCTGAGCAATGAAGGGTCGGTTAGCTGGAGTTGTGAAGATGGTAACTAAAACGGTGCGTTTGTGGAGGAAACGGGCTAAGTGAATAAGTGGGATGGTGTGTCCTTTGGACATGAATGGGAAGAGAACTACATGCGTTGGTTTTGATGAACTCCAAAAATTTGAGTCCTCCATCGTTTTGTTTAATGGTTTCTGTTGGTAAGTTACATTTCATATTATATAGAAAGAAAAAATCGTTCATATTTTTTGCACGTGGCTTGTCCTTTTTCTTTTCTATTCGTATTAAAAAAATATAAAATTAACGTCCACAAAAAAATGAGATCACATTAATTTTTTATTCACATGGTATGTCATTTTTCATAAAATACTTTTTTTTTTTTAAATAAAAATGAAGATCTTATTAAAAGATAATATTACCCATATTTTAACTCCTTAATTCCAATATTTTGTTCCCAAGAGAACATAAACACATTTCAACCAACTTTTTTAGCAAATTCAAACATTTTAAATGTGTTTATGTTTTTTACATCATAATTCAGTCCATTAATTATATCATTCTCATATGTCTCCGTGCCACACCATCCCATAATTCAGTCCATTAATTATATCATTCTCAAACACTTTCGGTGCATATGAGAGTGAGACTCTTAGACCGTCGTCTAACCTTACCTGCCATTGGTCAAAAGTTGAAACTCTAATACTAACAGATATATTTCACACTAGTAATACTATAAAATATGATTTTTGAGTCGGTTATGAAGTAATAAATTCCTTTTACAAACTAATAAATTTAATTGTTTTTGTATTGATTTTTCTCTAATAACAAATATATTTTATTTATATTAATTTTTTAAACATTTTTACACATATTCATGTACTTTTATGAATTATTTTATTAAAAAATTTATAGATAATATGAGATTTTTTGTAAGTGTGAGATTGTTAAGTAAGAAATAATATTTCTTAAAAAAATTATATAAAATAAAATAAAAATTTATTGATTTTAAACAATGACTATTCTAATCAGATATTTTTATTTAATTTAAATATAATATATAAATTGATGTACATTTACTTAAAAAAATAATTTAAGGTAAGTTATTAAAAAAAATTAAAATAATTTATTTATAAAAAACATCAACTTAAAATAAAATTACATCCTATTTAAATTAAAATTTTTATATTTTCAGGAAATTTTTTTATTAATATTATAACGATATTTTTATTTTAAAAATATTAAAATATTAAATAAAATTTAAAATTATTCCAAAATTAATATTCTTTATCTTAAAAATAAAACACCAATTAATATATATGGAAATCAAAAATTCAAATAGAGTTATACAATATACAGTTTTTTTTTTTTTTTAAATTGAAACGTCGTCATATAACAGTCTAATCCAAAATAAATTTTTTCTGGTTTTATTTGAAAAAAAAAAGTATATGCACGTTTTTGATAGCCTCGATCTCATGATTTTAAAGCCACACATCTATATAAAATACCATCTGTGATATGCTAATTTATATTTAAAGAATTTATCACCAATTATATTTATCATGTCCGTATTTTCATACATTATAGAATTTAAAAAAAGTCAACTCCCTCCAAATGCTTTAATAAATTTTCTATTTTTTCTTTACTTAAAAAGGGACATTAATTATATATTAATATTCTTATTTTTAAATAAATTTATTATTAATAAATATTTTCATAATATTAACAATTTACATTATTATAATCTCCTTATAAAAAAAACATTTTTTATTTGGTGCAGTGACACATGCTCTCTTTATTCAAAGATTATTAGTTAGTTAATATATGAGAGATAGGAAAAAATTCAAAACTTATAATTTCTCATTTCTCAGTATTTATTTTTTCCCCTAAATATCATATCAGTTTGGTTCTAACTTATAATTAAAGAATAAAACGTTGATATTTATGAATATATAAATTATACTTTAGTAAATATAACAAATATATTTAACCCAAAATTCAAAGATATTCTATATTTTTTTTCACTATTTTTGTTGAAAAACATATTACATAGCTACAATTCCTATTCTTCACTAACTCAAGCAGAAATTTACTTCCATGAAATAAGAATCTAATTCTCTTTTTCTAGTTTTCTTTTAAAAATTTAATTACTATACTAAACATTCCAAACTCATACCTACAACCCTTACAATATTTTCAAGCGGAGAACGTGTAACTTTTAATGTACCATTACAGATATTATTAATACACAATATATATTTAGTATAAAATTAGCTAAAATGTGAGCAAATTAACTCAAAAATTGAAAAATATTGTCCACTGATTCGCCTCTCATCTTATTAATGACACATATGAGGTTGCACCACTACATACATAATTGGCAAAAATATATACAAATTAATTTAAAATTTGAAGATTTTTATTAATTGATTTGTGATCTTAACAATGTGGATCCACGGGTGATCATCCCCATTCACCAAACACCTAGTATTACTCATTGCTTAATTCCTCCAGAAAACACAACTAGCCAAAAATGGCACATCTTGATTCCAAGAAATTGTGTACCCTTGTGTAGTGTTTGTGTAGTGTTTGGTTTGTAAAATAAGAATAAGAATGATAATAGAAATAGAGTTAAATAGAAACAATATTATTATTATTATTATTATTATTATTATTATTATTATTATTATTATATATTTTAATCAAAATAATAATAAATATTAAAAAAATTATAAATGAAATAAATTAAAATATATTTTTTAATTTTTATATGAAATAAAATAATACATAAATAATTACAAGTGTGTGAAGAAAATAAAACATTTCAATTTATTTTAAATAATAGAAAAAAAATAAATTTTTTTACTATTATTATAATACTTTATATTCTATTTAAAATTAACTATAAAACTAAATATTAAAATATTAAAATGTACACAATCATTCCATTACCAATGTTTTTTATGTCAAACAAATGTTAGCTTATTCTGTGTATTCCTTCTTTTATTCTCCCGACATTTTGAATTCTCCTAATCGCCTCAAGCTTCCCCAAAAAGCGTGCAATTGAAATGCAAATTAGGTTTTATCATACTCATACTCTCATAGAACTCATGGTTCAAGGTTCAAGGTTCAAGGTTCAAGGTTCAAAGTCATCTTAATCTTAAAATGGACTTCACTTTAAACACAATGCCTCCCTATATTAATTATCTCATTTTAACAGACTAACAAAATATTTTAACTTGATAATCTCAATTCCATCTCAACCCATCGTAAAAGTAAGGCAGACAAAATGTAATTAATTTATAAAATTATTAATTTATAGCATGTGTTAATGTAACATCTCATTCCATTTTTATTTTTTTTGCGCTAATAAATTACATGATTGGAATTGCTCTTTAGCTGGAGCTCACCTTGGTTACATTCTCTGGTTACTCGTATCGCCCCCAGCCAATATCATCAAAGAGAAACACAGAATGCAAAACAAATAATAATTAAAAAAAATCATAAACTTTGGCTCAACTACATGTTACAATCTCAATTCCAAACATCTCATTTTTTTTAATGTATTTACAATAGAAAACAAAAGGCAAGATAAATGAAGAAAACCAAATCAATGCTGACATGATATAGGTAAGGTTGCTGAAAGTTGAAACTCATATATGCTCAAGTGTGAAAAAAACTACCAAGAATCCGTGTGTATGCTGGTGTCAGGAACCCATTACAAGGCCCACCCGAGAGATATTAGTAACACGCAAGACAGCTTGAGCACTTAAAGGAGAGAGTGTTGATTGACAGAAGTTTTCCCAGGAATCCATCCCTGGATTCTCAGATAATGCCATTGGTGAAAGATCATGAAAATTCTGATACACATTCTGCAACTCTATGAGAAGGCTTCGAGCAGCCTCTCTCGACTCGGGAAGCTGGTCACTGAGCTGAGTTGCAGCTGTTTGGATTAATTTGTCGATACCATATGACTTAATCCCTTCACTACCCTGTACACATAAAGAAGATGAACTTACTATAGAAGAATCAAGCAATGCTTTTGCATCAGAAACTTTTCGTATATTACTCAGCCAGTATATATTACTAGACATTAAAATAACAATCAAATATCAAATTCGTACAAATCGTGCTTTATAGAAGAAATACCAGGCCTGGATACACAATACAGAACTGCATTTATACCTATGTTTCTATTTCCATGAGCCTGGAAACATCAGTGGGTAGAGAAGACATGGGATTAGACAATGAGAAATTAGGAACATTGTCTTGCCATCTATATTACTCAGACTCTTTTAGAACACCAAAAATCGAATTTTTTTTGTTTGTTTGTAAATTTACACAAATTATAGTATCCAAATACCCATACCCATACCCATAGCTATGTCATGTTGCTTGAAGCACCACTAGAACATAGTTAAGTAAAGTCATCTCATAAAGTTATAGAAAATGCACCTACTCTTTTTTTTTCTTACCAGTTGTAGAACACTTTGACAAAAGCACAATGATGCCTTAGCTCTAATCCGAGGATTCCTGTTCTTCAAATATGATTGCAGCTTTGGTAACAGTAAAACAGGGTTAACCCAAGTTGTCATCGTTTCTAAAGCTCTCTCCGCTGCCTCACATACAAATCGCTTATCTTGTGAAGATTTGAGAAGTAGTTGAACTAGCTGCATGCATTATGTTGAACACGTGGAGGGAAAAAAAATTAAAGGATTAACCACATGTAAGGACAAAAAACCCTTCACTTAAAACAAGATAAACCAATATGGGAATAAAGTTCAAAGAATACAAGCTCATACTGACCAGTGGGTCCAATGATTCAATTATAAGATCAGTATATGCACTGAAAATGTCTGCGGAGGTCATAATAGCAGTTTTGCAAACAGCACTTCTAGGATTCTTCATGGACTTCACCACGAGTGAGATAACATCTCCCCTGTTCATCAAGGAAAAAATGACTGATTGGAATTTATGAAAGAAATGACAAAAACGGAAGAACCAAAGAAAAAAAGAAACACAATAAAGTTGATGGCCAATGGTTCTTTTGGATGAGAAACTTCAAGGAATTTGATACTTACAACATATCAAGCATAGCTTCCTTGTGAAATATTGATATACATCGTACGGTATTCAGTGCTTCACATACTAGAATCCAGTCTTTAGAATCTAGCCCAGTCAAGAGTGTCTGATATAACAAATGGAGATGTATATATATCATGAAATGCTGACAGCTAAATGCCAAGAATTTATAACATTAATATAACAGAAGAAATGCCAGGAATGCTAAAATCTGGGCCAAACCATTAAAAGATAGATACATAGATGGAGAGATGCACACATAGAGATGTAAGTACCACGGTTTTGAAACTAATGCCTAGTACCTTAAGACGACTATCAACATCTTCAAGGTCATTCAAGTTCTCAGAATCAGTATATTCTATTTCTAGGCTGGCAGCTTCATTTCCATCATTCAAAACTTTGCCACCATTGGCATGAGTAAAAACCAAAGAGACAGATCTTTTCTTCTGCCGTTCCTCGAGATTCTCAGAGATATCCTCATTTAAAGATATAGTAATGCTTCCTTCACTAGAGCTTTCATGTATGGTGTTGAGATCTTTAAGAGCATTCTCTGACATCACTGCTAGTCTAAAAAATCTGGAACCAAACCAAGAAAATTAATAAAAATTCATATCTTCATTCTTGTTAAGAAGTTACAAATCATCCCTCATACTCATAGGATAGGCAAGCCAATATTGTAAGTGAAATTCCAGTAAACACTGTTGGAATCAAAAGCCTTAATATCGACATTTTGGCAGTACCAGTTTTACGTATGTTCCACTTTCTGCTATTACATATCTCCTCACAAGTACAATCAAACAGAAACCACATTCAAATCAACAGGAACATATGTAATGTAACCTTTAGTCTACAGAAAGGGGAACACCCGATGCCAACACTGATAAATATTGTGTTTCTCTGATAATTATCATGTATATTTACTTACTCTTTCTGTTCTGATTTCTATACAAGTGTTTTAACTATATGTATACAATGAAAACAAAAATTAAACAATAACCATAATTCCTGCACAACCATAATTTATGGCTCCACTAATAATTGTCTGCTCCATGTTTTGCTCCACTGAGCATTGGTGTATGCCACTATTACAGCATACAACACAACACACACCAACACTCCTCCTCAAGTTGGTGCATATATGTCTTTTATGCCCAACTTGTCAAGTAAGTTGTAAAAGTTCCTTACAGACACAGATTTTGTGAGTATATCAGCCAATTGATCTTCTGATTTAACAAATGGAAGCTTAATAATCTTTTCTTCAAGATTCTGTTTGATGAAGTTCCGATCCACTTCAACGTGCTTCGTGCGATCATGTTGAACTGGATTGTGAGAGATGACAATGGCTGCTTTGTTATCACAAAATAAGTTCATTTCAGAGTTAGGAGCAACACCAGTCTCGGTTAGAAGTTTTTTCAACCAAAGGAGCTCACATATTACTTTGACCATTCCTCGAAATTCAGCTTCAGCACTAGATAAGACAACTACCTTTTGCTTCTTGCTCCTCCATGTAACAAGATTGCCCCCCACAAACGTAAAATACCCAGCATTAGATTTCTTATCCTTCATATTCCCTGCCCAATCTGAATCTGTATATCCAAGGACTCCCAATTGACCATTCTTTGAAAACATAAGTCCTTTCCCAGGGGAGGATTTTAAATAACGAAGTATTCACATGACTGCATCCATATGGTCTTCACTTAGGTAGTGCATGAACTGACTCACGACACTCATAGCATAAGCAATATCAGGTCGAGTATGAGATAAATATATGAGTTTACCTACTAACCGTTGATATCTCTGTTTATCTGCTGATATTTGGTCCACATATTCTCCAAGTTTATGATTTTTAACCATTGGAATATCGACTGGTTTACAATCTAGTAGTCCTGCCTCTGCTAGTAGGTCCAGAGTATATTTCCTTTGGGAAAAACATATGCCTTGTTTTGATCTTGTTACCTCAATACCTAAGAAGTATTTGCGCCCTCCCAAATTTTTCATTTCAAACTCATTTGATAGTTGTTCTTGAAGCTTAGAGATTTTTTCTTTATCATCCCCTATAATGATCATGTCGTCTACATAGACTATAAGGGCTGTTATCTTCCCTAATCGATGTTTTAGGAAAAGAGTATGATCAGAGTTGCTTTGTTGGAACCCATATTTCTTCATTGCTGGACTCAACCTACCAAACCATGCTCAAGGTGATTGTTTTAGTCCATACAATGCGTTTTAATCTAAATGCAGTTTCTTTTCCTGATGTAACAGTATATCCTGATGGGATATCTATGTAAATCTCTTCTTCAAGATCACCATGAAGGAAGGCATTTTTTACGTCAAGTTGGTGCAATGGCCAATCTAAATTTGCCGCAAGAGATAACAAGACTCTAACGGTTTTCAGTTTAGCCACAGGTGAGAAGGTTTCTTGATAATCTATCCCGTGTTTCTGTGTATATCCTTTCGCTACAAGCCTCGCCTTGTATCGATCAACTAACCCATCTGCTTTATACTTAATGGAGAAAATCCACTTGCATCCTACCATCTTCCTCCCTTGAGGTAACTCGCTTAACACCCATGTGTTATTCTTCTGCAATGCCTCAAATTCCTCTTTTATAGCTTGAGCCCATTTTGGATCAGATAAGGCTTCTTCAATGCTACTTGGAATTTGACACGAGGAGAGTGTTTGTGCAAATGCCCTTATAGGTTCTGATAACCTTTGAGTAGATACATAATTTGCTATTGGATACTTGGATTGTCGTTCTTCTCTTTCTAGAGAGTATCGATTTGGGGGTTTGCCTCGATTGTGTTTGAAAGGTAAAACATAACCAACAGATGTATCTATAGCATTAGTTTGTAAAGGTGTGATAGGATAACTTACCTCAGGAGTATTCTCAACAGGAGGATCATTGGGTACTAGAGAGTGGAGGGGTACATCAACCACTTCATCTTCTGGAGATTCAATTACTACTTCGCCCGATTCTTGGAACTTCAAGCTCGGGTCTAGATACTGGCTCCTCCATATTATTGGCACGATCCGAGTATGTTGGACTAGTGTCTAATATGTCAATATCAAGCCAATTTCGTTCTTCACCATAACTCTCCTCCTGAAGAGTGTAATTGGATACCGGTGATGGAAAAAAACATTCGGATTCGAGGAAAGTGACATCCATGGTAACCCTTTTTTTGTACGTCATACCCCAAGAATACACATCGGACAGCACATGGATCCAACTTAGTTCGTTTATTTTTATGGAGGTGGACAAAAGCAACACATCCAAAAATTCAGGGCAGAAGCATTAAAATAGTAGGCAAGGGAAGATGATTAGATAGCACCTTTAATGGAGTCTGAAATTGTAAGGTTTTTGTGGGCATACGATTCAGTAGATACACAGCTATAGTAACCGCATCACTCCAATATTTATTAGGCATATGTGCACCGATTAGTAAGATCCGAGCCGTTTCCAAAATATGCAAATTCTTCCTCTCCGCAGTCCCATTCTGTTGCGGGGTTTATGAACACGAGGTTTCATGGAGAATACCATGGATGTTCAAGTATGTCCAAAATTGTTGATTAACATACTTCCCTCCATTATCAGACCTAAGTATCTTAATTTTTTCAGAAAATTGTGTCTGAACCATGGTGTGAAACAAGTAAAATGTAGAAAATATTTCATCTTTATGTTTGAGAAGGTAAAGCCATGTCATTCGTGTACAATCATCAACAAAAATAACAAACCAACGATGACCCGATGACGTAATAACCGAGAAAGGTCCCTAAACATCAGAATGTACCAAAGCAAAAGGAGTCAAACTTTTATTCATGCTCATAGGGTACGACGCCCTATGACTTTTTGCTAGGATACAAGTATCACATTTGAAATTTGAATGTGTGATATTTGAAAATAAACTGGGGAGTAGGTGCTTTAAATACCCGAATGATGGATGCCCAAATCTACGATGACATAGCCAAATCTGTCGTTCCTTGTTACCAACAGTGTTTTGCATGTGATTGGCTTTCCCTGAACTGAGGTCATCCACATAATATAGTCCTCCTCTCCTAGTACCACGCCCAATGATCTCCTTGGTGAGAATAAACTGTAGATGGCAAAAAGTAGAATACATCAATACTACACAGTTAAGATCTGAAGTGACCTAACTTATAGACATTAGTCGGTTTGACAGAGATGGTACAAGTAAAGTATTAGATAATGATAATGAAGGAGATAAGGTCACCGGTTCGACTCAGAATCGGATAAGTGACTCCATTGGCATTGGCAACACGGCTCCGTCTTGGCTGGGTTGTATTGGAGAGATCTTTTGGGTCGAATGTCATGTGATCTGTAGCTCCAGAGTCCAAAATCCAATCCTCATTATCATTACGAGTAGAGATGTGAAATGCTTTACTTGAAATACCTGGATCCTGGGATGATTCGGCCTGATGAGTAAGGGATAGTGAGGCATTATTGGTAGCCACAGCAGCTCGCCCAGTGGTGTCCCGTTTCTTCCTTGCTTGAAGATCATTCCACCATTCTGGATACCCGTGGAGTTTGAAGCAGTTTTCACGGGTGTGTTTAGAGTTTCCGCAATGGCCACATTTCATGTCAAGAGATGGTGGATTTCCCATGAATTTCTTGCTACCCAAGGAGGGTCCTGTTTTTGGTGGCATCAGATTATGGTGTCCTTTGACCCCTTTAAAAGCCATAACTGCTCCGGGTGTCGTATCTATACCCGTGATCATCACGGTCTGCCGTACTTCTTCCCTACGAATGAATCCATAGGCTTGTTCTACCGTAGGGAATGGTTTGATTTGAAGCACATCACTTCGAGTTTTGTCGAGTCTGTCATCAAGTCCATCAAGAAAGGTATACACTCGATCTTCTTGTACGATGGAGTTGTATCTTTGTATGTCATTCACACACTCCATTGGATTAGGACGACGGAAATCAATTTCTCGCCACAACCCTTGAAGGTCATTGTAGTATTTTTCAATAGATCCACCCGCCTGCTTCATACGAGTAACTCGACGGCGAAGATCATATACTTGAGACGTATCTGTCCCATCATAGAAGGTGGTAGCAGCAGAGTCCCAAACTTGTTTCGCAGTTGGGAATCGAATAAAATTTGCAATCAAGGAGGGGTCCATTGAATTGATCAACCATCCTTTCACAATGGCATTTTCAGTGCGCCATCTCCTGAAGGAGGGGTCGGTTTTAGCAGGTTGAGGAAATTCCCCATTAATATATCCCAGTTTGTCTTTGCCAGAGATATACATCTCCACCACCTGTGACCACAAGGCATAGTTGGATCCTCCCAACTTGATACTAATGGGGGCAGTCGACGCTTCAGTTAGCGGAGGTTGTGAGACGGTCTGAGCTCTAGTTAGAACTTCCGTCATTTTCATCGTCAAATCTTCTAATATGAAATTGGTGGTTAAATCTCTAGATTCCGCCATGAATTCTAAATTTTTTTTTTATACTTCGTTCGTACACTATATAAAGAAAAATACGTAACCCTAAAAAAATTTTACATATTAGCGCAGCTTCTTCTGCGCGTTTCTAACCCTAAACCAGTTCCAAGTTCGCGTCGCTTCTTCTCAGCCAAGATTCGTGCAGCTTCTTCTCAGCCAGATTCACGCAGCTTCTTCTGCGTTCCTCAGCCAACTTCTTCGTTCCTCAGCCAACTTCTTCTTCGTTCCTCAGCGCAGTTTCTTCTTCTGCATGGTTTCACAGCAACTCTTCCTTCATGCAACCTCTGTGTTTCTTCTCAGCTAGATTCACGCAGCTTCTTCTACGTTCCTCAACCAACTTCTTCTGCGTGGTTTCACAACAACTTTTCCTTCACGCAGCCTCTGTGCAGTTTCATCTCGTTCCAAGCTTGTCCAAGCTTAGAAGAACAATATGGTTACCCACAACTGCAGATAGACCTACCAGCTACACGTACATAGACAAACCACAAATTATATGTTGTTGTTTTTCAAGTTTCACAGAGTCAAGAAACCGATGCAGTTTGCCCACGGCTACGTAGATAGACTGCGAACAATCTGTGACTCCAACTGCAGTTCCTTCTCGTTGTGTTCTGTTTTTTTTCGGAAAAGAAACTGATGGTGGAAAGTGTCGAGAGATCAGAAATGGTCACTCTAGAAATCAAAATGGCCACCCCATAAAATGTATCTGTAGATCGTGACCACAATCAAGAAAACAGAATCCAACAACCACAATCAGCAAAAACTAGAAATCAGCAGCCACAATCAACAAAAACAATCGTAATCAACAAAAACGTAAATCGCATCAATCAAAAAGTAAATCGCTACAAGTGTTTCTCTGATACCATGATAAATATTGTGTTTCTCTGATAATTATCATGTATATTTCCTTATTATTTCTGTTTTGATTTCTATACAAGTGTTTTAACTATATGTATACAATGAAAACAAAAATTAAACAATAACCATAATTCTTGCACATCCATGTTTTATGGCTCCACTAATAATTGTTTGCTCCATGTTTTGCTACACTGAGCATTGTTGTATGCCACTATTGCAGCATACACCTCAACACACATCAACAAACACAAATATCTAATTTATGTAAAACATAAAACGAGTCAAAACGGGAAAAACAGGTCAAAACAATCTTCTTTCTCAACAAATTCCTAAAAAAGTTCTCCCATCAATTCAAATAAATACGAAAATGCCTTAAATGATAAGTTAGAGAGGAACGCTCAAAAATTATTGCGAAATTATTGGATCTTAGCTAAAACAGTAAGAAAATATGATACATGTTAAAACAAGAAAAACGAGCAATATCAAAATTGGAGCTAAAAATTATTTTGGGCAAAAGGCACTAAATTCATTCAAAGGAAAAATTACATGAACAGAACGTAAACCAAAAGAAAGGAGGAAGAAATGAACGTTAAATTGCAATAATAAGCAAATAACAAGATCTCGCCAGTACTGCATCGCATATGGGTATCTTACTCCTTAGCATCATACATAGGAATTCAAATCCACTCTTATGCATACACACATATACGCAGAAGGATAAATACATAATTGCAAATGAACAAAGAAAGCAAGAAAAGTACCAGAGAAGAAGAGCAAACGGAGTCGTTAGTCAAACAGTGAGAAAACTACACTGGTAGCGAAAATGTCACTCTTAATTCTTTAAGGTACTCAAAGCCAGAAAGTCCAGTCACTGAGGATATAAGCCGACTCTGTAATTTTATATCCTCGGGAGAGAGAGTCCTCCGTAACAGGCGAGTCTTGGCCCTTGTGCAGTTGTCAGTTGTCAGTTGTCGGTCCAGACGAGACACTACGCTGCTTCTATAAAATGTTAAGGAATTGCGAATGCCTAAGGCCGGCGGGGGCAAGCTTGGCATATATGTATTTGATTTGCCATCCTATTGCCCATCGATTTCTCCTTAAATATCTAAAACACCACTAGCCGATTTTCCCAGTAATCATTCATTATTGCTATTTTATTATTTTCACGATCTATTTTATTATTATAATAAGAATAATTTATTAATAATATTATTAAAAGATAAATAATAATAAAATTAAAATAAATATTTTATATATTTTTATTATCGTTTCGCGATTTTTTTTATTTGTGATAGTGATGTCTAATCGTTTACATTTTAAATTTTAAAGATCACGCTCTAATACAAAAAATTGCAAGTTAAATTTGAATTATAGACTTAAATTATTCTATATTAAACTAAAAAAATATTTTATTTTTTTTATATATAAAATATAACAACAGTATTATTTTTAATATTTCATCCATTAAAATTAACTAATTATAAGTAATTAGTAAGTAGATTTTAATTCTTATTATAAATAATAAACTATTATGAGAAAAATATCCTAATATCTCACCTAATTATTATTAGGCATAATTGAAAAAAAAATCATGAACAATTAATATATCATACAAATTTTATTAAGTACAAAATAATAGTTTTTTTTAATATATAGGTAGCTATATAATTCAAGATCATTGTTTTAAATCATGGATTATATCAAAACTACAACAATCAAATGTTAACACAAAACTTAAATAGAAAAACTTTTTACATCATCTATCAAGATGTTTGAGCTTTAGTATAACTCAAGTAACCTATGATTGGTTTCTGTATGGGAAGGGTTTTATGAAGTTATTTTCTTTGTATCAAATAGATATTTTAATTACGTTAGTGAGATGCATCATTCATTTACTTATTAAAAATAATAAATATATTATTAAATTATTAAAAAAATTACAAATATATTAATTAAATTTATCTAATAATAAAAATATCAAGTATTAATAGTTATATAAATCTACAAACAAATTTATATTTGAACTCATTATCATTGGTACAAAATTATTATTAAATCTTTTATTAATGGTATAAATTTATCATCAAATTTTTTATTAATTGTATAAATATATACTAAAAAAATGATACAACTATTGAAAAAACATGATATACTTATACAACTAATTCTAATTGAGTGCTATTTTTTATTCGATATAAGTAGATGGTGTATTTACAACTTTTACTATAATTTGATAGTATATTTGTTAATTTATCTTAATAAAAATAAGATATTTTAATTATTATTTAAAATTTAAATAATGATAAAATATTTTATTATTAAAATTAAAAGCAAAACGATAAATATCATTTTTTTTCCCTATTATCACCTTACCTCCTACCATGTATTTCATTTATCATCATTTTTTTAGTGATTCTAATACTATTATTTGATTATTTTCTTTCTCTATTTTTTCTTCCCTTCAAATGTCATACTTTGCAATTTTCATTATTCAAAGTATAGCCATTTTTTTTTAATTTACTTTAGGTTTTTGGTTTAAGTTTTTAACATCTCCTAGGCAATTGCAATAGATACACGGACCTATTATTCTATCTGTGTACAAAATTTTGAGAAAGTAGACAATAAATTATGTGAGGATTATTTTTTAAAAAATTATAAGTTTTTCAATTAATGAGAAATATATATATATATTTAATTTTCTCGTTATCAACAAGTTATTAAAAATTACTGTGAGGTTAAAAAAACTTATAATTTTCTTGTTATAGACAGGTCGCCTATTTACTTTAAATTTGTCATTTTCTTTAGTTATCTTTTCGATAACTTAAGTATTTAATCTCTAACAATAAAATGAAAAGGAAATAATACATACATAATTTCATAGGTAAAAAAAAGAGAAAAGTAAATAATAGTAATAAAAAATCTATGATAAAAAAAGAAAATAGTAGGCAGAGAAAGTGATGATAAAAAAATTAATATTATTTATTTTATCTTTAATTTTAATAATAAAATATTATTTTACTATTTAAATTGTTCATATTTTTAATAAGTGAAGACTTGTAAGATTAAAATATTGTATTAACACGTACAAATTGATTATTAATAATCCTCTCATGTTGACGCTTTATAAGATTTGATTATTTACAAAAACAGGAGGGAGAAAATCATCGCTTTATAAGATTTGATTATTCACAATTTCACATAATAATTGAGGGACAAAATCAATTACAGCTGTACAGTTTTTTTTTTTCCTCCCATGTTGTTTATGTTAATTTATTTAGATTAAATTATAAATTAGCTTCTAAATTTTAAACAAATGCATACATAATTTTTTAAACTTTTAAAATATAAGATTTTATTTTCAAATTTTAATAAATTTATACTAAAATTTTTAAATTTTTAAACTATATAATTTAATTTATCAAATTTTTAGAAACTTTTATATATATATATATATTAAATTTTTGATTCATAATTATTTATTTTAGTAATTAAATTATGATATAAGAGAAATTTTAAAAGTTTAAAACTAAATAGTAAAATTTAAAAATTTGAAGATTTATTCGTAAAGTTTAAAAGTTTAAAAATTATATTATATTTTGAAAATTTAAAGATAAATAATATACTTGAAGTGGAGGACAAAATTTTGGGGAAAATTTGAAAACGCTGCGTCTTATAATTAAAGGAGTATGCACGGCCTATAGTTTAAAAATAAAAATAAAATAAAAAATTGCAGCAGCTTCACATGGAGCATAATGTCACGTCCCGTCTAAATCGCCTAAAATCCAAATGATGGTGCGCAAGGATCTGACACACTGGAAAGTTCTAGAGTTCTGAGATAAGTCTAGAAAATTTGGAGTTGGATGGACTAACTCAACAAGACCCAGAATATTCTGAGACACTGAAGGTCTTAGAATTGGCTGGAATATTCTGAACGCACCTGATGGTTCGGGAAGGTTGTAGAAGGCTGCTAGCTACGAACATCCCGGAAGGTGCGTGAAGGAGCTAGACAAACCTGTAAGACTCTGAGTTGGATGAAGGTCCTAGAACTTATGGCTTGTACGTAGAACTCTCAGATATTCTGTAGCCTAGAAGGATCTGAGAAATGTGGCATACTCACAGGCATTGTCATAAATAGACCACTGGTCTTCATTTGTATTCATCCTTGGGAATTCTTAGAATTGTATCATAAACTCTGCAAGCAATACAAAGCATTCTTTGCAAACTCTTTCTATTCTCTTTGGAATTACTTTCTGGTTAAAGGCGAGCTTAGTCTGACGGATGAGTAAGTGTCGCACGATCGCTACTTGAGAAATTAAGGTCGTGACAATAAGGTATCGATGTCGATGCTTCCAGCTTTGTCTTTTTATGTTCCGTCTTTTTAGTCAGTCTGATGTACGTTGAATTGAAATTTTTAATAATTTTATTGACGTACAAGGAGGTCCTGCATCGCCCGAGCTGTAATGCCTATGGTGACATGGAGACAATCTCCCATGCAATCTGGGGGTGTGGCAGCGCGAAACAAGTGTCAAAAAATTCAAAACTGGGAGATTTCTATCGACAGGTTAAGCACATGGATGTGGCTGATGTGATCTGGTATTTACAGAAAATATTGAGCAATAATCGAATGGACAGAATGGCGAACTTGGTGTATTGGGTATGCCTAGGAGCGAGCAAAATATCCGTTTAATCCGAAAAATCTGATCAAATTAAAAAAAATGAGTGATTTCGATCCGAAATCGGATCGGATTCGGATTGAAAATATTCAAATCCGAATAATCCGATCCGATCCGATATATTTATATATTATTTTAAAATAAATATATAATAATTAATAAACCTAATTTATTAAACCTAGCCGCACATCTCTTACAAAACCTAATATTTTCTCTCTGCCTCCATCCTACATCATTCTCTCTAGTCTCTGCCTCCATCCTAATATTTTTCTAGCTGCTTCCATCTTTCTCTCTGCCTCCATTGCTGGTTTCAAGTTCTCGCTCCTTATCGTTCGCTGCGTTGCTGTTGCTTGCTACTCGCTGTTTGCTTCTCATTCTCGATGTTATATGTTACATTTACTGCGTTCACATTCACCGTTCCGTTCGTTGTTCTCGCTCACCGATCTACGTCGCCGCTGCGCACATTGTTCGCCGCTCTATTCTCCGCTACTGCGTTCCATTGCTCGCGTTATGCTATTCATTGTTTCTTTGCACCGATCTACTATCGTCGTTCTCGCTACTCTTTGTTACTACTCGCCGCCCGTTGTCCCGGTCTCTGGCCGACGCCGCATTCTCGCTTTCATTGCACGCTGCATTCTGCACGTTTCACGCTGCATTCTCGCCTCGCTACGCCGCTTATGCTCTGGCCGCACGCTACTTCCGCCGCCGTACGCCACATTTGCCGCATTGCCGTACGTCGCATTCGCTGCGCCGCACTTCTTTCGCTGCCGCTGCCGCCGTCATTGTTCTTTGTTTGATGTTTGTTGTTTGATGTTAATCTATGTAATTGATATTTAATTTTTTGGAGTTAAATTATGTAATTGATTTTGATTTTTTTCTTTTTGATTATTTTTGTTGAATTATTTTTAATCATGTTGTCTATTATTTAATTTTTATTAAAAATATTTTTATTTTAGATTTTTTTATTTTATGTAATTTTTCATTTTATATATTGAAATTATATTAGATTTGGATTTGTTCGGATTAATATTTATAACAGTTCGGATCATATTGATATTTCATAATTTGCTTATTTATGTAATTTTTTTAATAGATTTAAATTAAAATTTTGACCATAATCGATCGGATTGAAATTTAAAGCGGATTCAGATTCAAATAATTTTCGGATTGGATCGGATTCGGATTGACTTAAAATTGGTGGATTCGGATTTGTTCGGATTGACATGTACAACGGATTGGATTGAATAATTTTCGGATCGGATCGTATTGGATTCGGATTGACTTAAAATTAACGGTTTCGGATTTGTTCGGATTGACATGTACAGCGGATCGGATTCGAATTGACCTAAAACTTGCGGTTTCGAACCGATGCTCACCCCTAGGTATGGCAAGCAAGACGCGATGTGGTGTTTGGTAAGGGGCGCGGGACAGGGACAGGGACGGGGACGGGTATTTGCCGCTGGGCAGCTGGATGAGTATTGCCGATATCATGCTAGGCCATTGAAGAAGGTTCGTAGCTGTGAGATAAGGTGATCTCCACCGCTAGAGAGATGCTATAAGGTCAACGTTGACGCTGCAATTTCGACGCATGGTGATTTTGTGGGATTGGACTATATTAGAAACGAAAGAGGGGAAGTAATTGGTGCCATAGCGGATAGACAGGTGGCAAGATTTATACCAAGGGAAGCGAAGAAATTGACGTAGGTTGTTTTAGAAATGGAAGTATATGATTCCAAAGTGAGTAAAAAGATGAAGTTAAAGTTGGAAGAGATAAAAAAGAATTAGTTCTTGATTCATCCCATTTTATATCAATTCATTATCAAAAGTTATTTAAAGATATAAAATAAGAGAATTTATAGTAAACTAATATAAGATGAGTTATTCAGCATTAAAACATTTAATAATAAAATAACAACAAGGTAAATAAATTAAATTAATAATTTTTTGGTATTAATTTCTACTCAAAAGTTTCATTATTGAAATAACTCCACTCTGACTAATTCCATCAATCAAAAATTGAAACTTTAAGTAATTTTGCATTAGAATAACCAAATGAGATAGCAAAAGAGTCATAAAATATGTTTAAAGTTTTGAAAAAAAAATGATCAAAATAATCAATGGAATTGACTAACTTATTGTTATAATATACATTTAAATAATTTGAAGTAATATAAGAACAAACAATAAACTTAGAAGTTATTGATTTAATATACATTAAATTATATTTAAAGTATGCTTTTTGTAACAATGGGATGTTTTTTTGGTTTACGTGGCCAAGGACTTATATTACTCTCTAATCTCTAATGGTGAAGGAATTTTGGATGATCTAGGTGGTATCTAGGCGGTAGTTTTATTTTTTTCATAACTTTTGACACTTGATTTATTTTCTAAAGGGAGAAGAGTTATATTTTTATACATTTAAAATAATATAAAAATATTTGGTTTCTCTTCTTATATTACATATACATGATCTCTCTAAAACTTATCAAAAACAACATTACAAGCATGCGAGGGATTCATATCTATAACTTCACACTTAATCTCATTTCGAAAGGTTTTTTTCAATTGAAAATAAAAACGTATAAAACTCATTAAAGTATAGGTCATTTTTTATTTACAAATACAAGATTTTTATAAGTGATTTAGAAAACAAATAATCACTATTCTTAACATCAATGATCACATCATACATCTTTTTATTAACTTTGTATCTAGTTCTAAAAATAAAAACTGTTTGAGGACTTTTTTCATGTTTGGTTATGGTATCCTTTAAATGTTGGTGGCTATTTGGATTTTTTTGGCTAAGAAGACTTTGGTCGACACATATCAAATGAATTGAGAAAATGTGTTTTTTTCTTGATTCTTTTCTTACAATTGATTAAGTGAGTTAAAGAGAGTCTACAAGAGGGATTTATTGTTTAGTTTCTCTCACAATAGATTTAATTGGGTACACTGAGATAAGAATATTTTATTTTAAGTCAAGTTTTAATTGATTTTTTTACGAAAAAACAACTTATTCTTTTGAGTTTGAAACCAAAGTTATTTGTCATACCCACTTGACTTCTTTTAAGTATGTGCCGCACACTCAATTTCGTAAAGATCATAGTAATTAAATGTATCATATATGTTTTACTAAAATTAACTAGTATAATATAATTGAAGAGGACAAATACAATTCAAATAAGAGAGTTTAGAATAATACTCAGCAAGTGAAATAATGCCTCTAAAATAGCTCAAGGATTAAGGAAAGCTTTGCAAACATGTCTTTAAAATGAACAGCACCCGAAACTTCCATAATAGATCAACGTAACCAACAAGTTTAAGAGCTCAATATGAAATTCCAAAGAAGTTGCAAGCACACAAATATTAAGAATTGGTGGTTGGCGAAAAGGAAAGGGATGCGGGTGGTTGTTGCGAGAGGTACTGTTGGGGTCGATGGGTTTAGGTAGTGATCGAGTACTAAAGGAATCTTTCTTTCTATTATGGCATCAAATGTGAACTATATGACGAAGCTGGAATAGAGAGGAAAGTGAGGAGCTAGACCACGTTAATGTATTGGCGGCCATTTGTGGAACTGTGAAGCTCTAAGACGATAGTAGTCACGATGTACATGGTGAATTTCTGCGATTTTGCTGTGTTTATTGACGTATTGAGTTGATGGGTTGTGACTATCGGATAGGTGGTGGGTTTCGATGATGGGTGGGTTCTGAGAGGTATAGGTATATTGGGCGATGTTTTTTTTATATAATAAAAGCAGTGATAATAGATTAAAGAAGATGATAGAATTGGGTAGAAAATATACACATCAATTTGAGAAGAGAGGAAGAACATAAAGTTAGGATTGGAAGAGATAAAAGAGATAACCGATGCTCTCATTTGATAACATTTTATATCAAATATTTATCAAAAGTTACTTACACTACACAAAACAAGAAAACTTATACTAAATTAAATTGACATAATTTATAAGTTATAAACATTTAACAATAAAATAATAACGAGATAATTAAATAAACAAAATGATGATCTAATTATAAAAATGAGTAGCTTGTGCATGTTTTACATAATTAAGTAATAATGTACTTATAAAATATATTTAGAGCTAAATATAGGTATTTTATGTCACTTAATTGAAAATAAAGATTAAAAAAATTATCAAACAAAAATGTACCAATTCTTCTGAGGTTACTATATAAAAGTATTAGCATCTAAGATATGATGAAAATGAAACTAATCATGTCATGAAGTTGGAGAAAATAAGACTCACTAACATTATTTAGCATGGTAACAAGTGAACCAACTACTCAAGAACAAAACAAATTCAAAACACAACAATTAAATTAAAAAATAAAAAAAAACAATACTAAACAAGAACAAAAAAAGCAAACTATCACACACTATACCTAAAAAAACAGAGACAGAAGCACAAGCACAGATAAATCAACTCAACAAAAAAAGAACAAGCGAAGAAACCAAACAACTAGGAGATGAACACCAACTTTGATTCAACAGCTCCAACAAGCAGCCAAATCCTTCAAGCTAGATAGTTCACATAGCCAAACCCACTATGGGTTTATCCATATCAGAACTGATCATCACTTTCAGATGGCACATCATGCACAATCTCAGCTGAATTACATTGACCATTGTTTAAAAAAGTCACATCATTTAAGCTTCTCCTCATTCTTGTACCAGCCTTTACACACCCTACGCTACTAGTAGATCCAACAATTAACATTTTTCTTTACCAGCACTTGAGACCAAATTGTTTTTACCCTTGTGCACATGTTTGCTACCTACCTTCTTCTTGTCTTGACCACTTCCAGAGCCAAAGACAAAACCCTCAATGTTCTTTTTGTTCAGCCCAACATTTTTCGCATGCAATGGTACCTTCATGTTCATATCCGAGAGCATCCATTCACCATATAGCACATACTTTGCCCCAAAAATCAATGCAAGCATCACTAGCCATGTCACAGATCCTACTCTATTGAGTTATTTTACCACAATAATAACAGAACTTTGAAAGCCGCGTAAACTTAAATTCTACCCACACATAATCATTTTTATGATGAATCCAAGCACCACGAACTAGTGGCTTAGATATATAAAAGTTAAAACTTAAATTTTTTATATTTTTATTTTTAATTCAATTTATTTTATTAAATAAAAAATTTATTAAACACAAATAAATATCTTTACGAGTAACTCACTTTTTTATAAAAGAGTATATAGGGTTACACACTTTTCATTATAAGTGAGTATATTATATAACCTATAGTCTAATTAAAATCTAATAAAAAAAATATAAGAAAAAGTGACTATTATGAATGTCCAAATCCTCACTTTTTTCATTGAATAATATTATCATAATATAATATTAAATAATTTTAAAATTTATTTTTTGTAATTTTTTAAAAACAATTAATTACGTGTTATACCATAATTTATTGAGTATAAATATAATTAAAAATTTATGTGATCTTAATATTACTTATATGTAACGGATATTTGTAAATATAAAAATAAAAGAATGAAAAATGTTGAAAAAATAAAATTTTAACTTTAAAAATTATTGGTTAATTCTTAATAGCCATCGATAACCTTTTTTAAGACATTGCGATTTCTCATTTTCAATGAAAAATATATACCTTCAAATTAAAAAGTTGAAAATATATTTAATGAAAATAATTATCGACAAAAAATGTATTTTGTGAGAAAAAAATATTATATAGTGTATATTTTTTATTAATATCAGTTATTAAACTTGTCTTTATTTTTTATATCTTTTTTATTTTTATAAAAATTAAGAATTAAAATAACTCTATTATATGTGATGTGTTAAGTATAAAAATAAAAATTAAATTAACTCCGTGACTTTCAGTTTTTAAGCATTTGTTATTACATGTAATATTCATAATGAAAAATTACATATAAAATGGAATCAGACCCACAAAATTTAAAACTTTAGTTCTCTGTTACTCAAAGTATCAGTCCAAAACTTTATAATTCAAACTTCCTTATACTTAAATGAGATATGTATAACCCATTATTCATAAAGTAAATATAAAACATATAACTATAGTTTTAATAAATATAAATTTTTATTCTTTCAATAAATTTTCGAGATTAAAATTTTCTATTATTATTAATTGCTATTACCATATTTATTAACCCTATGTATTTTATGTTTACACATATGAATGTATCAATAAATATGCATTTAAATACTAGATAACTAAAATTATAATTGACTGTATAAGTCATTGTATAAGTCAGATAATTTTCTTGAAAATAATCGTAAATAATAAGGTGATGGATAGAATGATTATTGTAATACCAAAACTATAATTAATTGAAATCGAATATATACTAATATTATTTTATATATATATATATATATATGAGATTACATAAAAAATGCACTTTTAATAATAAAACATACAATACTTGTAATAATTAGATATAATTTTATTTATTCTTATTTTTATATCTTTTATTTTACTTAGAAACATGTGCTAAATTAGTTAAAAAATAATTTTCTTGAAAATAATCGTAAATAATAGGGTGATGGATAGAATGGTTATTTTAATACTAAAACTATAGTTAATTGAAATCGAATATATACTAATATTATTATTATTATATATATAATTACATAAAAAATACACTTTTAATAATAAAACACACAATACTTATAATAATTAGATATAATTTTATTTATTCTTCCTTCTATATCTTTTATTTTACTTAGAAACATGTGTTAAATTAGTTAAAAAAATAAACTAAAATTTTAAATAATATAATAGAGTAAGAATTATGTTAAAATTTATTTTTTTAAAAAAAAAAATAAGAAATATGATTAAACTGTAAAAAAATTTCTACCAACTCATAACCAATAATTATTATCTAAATATATTTAAAATTGATACAAAATATTTATAATTATTAACATAATCATACTCAATTGTTCAAAACCCATTCCTAAATAACAAAATAAGAATTTATGTACTATTCATAAGTTTTATGAATATATTCATTTTATATCCCTAATTATTCTGTGATAAGATGTATAGGTGAATAGTTGATATATCTCATTGTCGTAAATGAGAGTAATTGAGACGATAAGAATATTAAAAAAGAAAAAAAATATGATTATTTATAAAATAAGAGTTTAATAAAAATAAATGAACGTAAAAAAAATAATAACGTGACATTAGTTTGAAGTAAGACTCATTGGGTCAACTATGAGATGAGATATTTTTATTTAAAATGTAACAATTTTGAATTATTAATCTATTAAAAACATTTTTTTAATTGAAACGATAAACACATATTTACGTGTGGTTATAATTTGAACCTTATTAGACTTATAACAACGATAAAAGAGCAGTGGTATATTTTTCCAGAAAATTCATCATTGATTACTATTTAATTGAAAAACTTATATTATAAATATCTTATTTTAGTAAAATATGTTTAAAAATAATTGAATATTAAAATATTAAAATTAAAAATTTAAATGAGATATAATTATATTTTATGTATATAATTTATTTATAATATTATATTTAAATTTTATTTATAGATAAACTAAGTTGAATATGTGATGGTAGGATAGAAATTAAATTATATATCTACTATTATTTAAGATATTGTGATTTTGATTTCGTAGAATAACAGAGCAAAAGATTGACAAATGACAATGTACCTAAATATATATTCATAAGTTTGGTAAGCATGTTGAAAAGATTGAAAGACTTGGAAGAGTTTGCAACCATAAAGAGAATATATCGAAGTGTACGTGGAGAAACTAAAGTAGTCACTCTTGAATTATGTTTCTAAATTTTGGTGATTAATGTGTTGAAATTAAATTAGGTGGAATCCCATACGTGTCATGTAAATGATACCACTAGTAATACTAGTAGCTACAGGTGCTTAATCTAGAAACAATCCATAGAATATGTTCTGCTTAAACATGAGATGAAATCTTGTTTTTTTTTTATTTTTTTTTATAATTAAGCTTATTTTTACTAGTTTTTATATGTAAAAGTTGCTCGTGTTACATCCTTATAAGCTTTGTTACACATTTTTCATTCATACTTTCATAATTCTGCATTTAGAGTTATTAATTTTTTTTTTGGGTCAAAAAGATAGAACCAATTTCATTATAAGAAACAGAAACAAACAAAACACATCAAGAAACCAAAAAAAATAAATAAAAAAAAATTAGAGTTAATAATTAGTTCCATATATGTTATATAAAAATAATAGCATGAGATAGCTTCTTGTCTATTTCAATTCTACCCCTCTCCTATCTTACTCTTTTTTGTTTTCAAATCAATTTTTATTTACTTTTTATTTTTTCAAATTTATTTTATTTTTTACTTTTTTAATTTACTTTTCCCATGTTTTCTCTTACTATTTTAATATATTTTCAAATAAATAAAGAATAATAAAATTTATACAACTACAACTTCATTTTCACTTATTTTTTTAAAGGTATCAAATATAAAGCCAAATAACATACAAAAATTGAGAAGAATTATAAAATCTCACCATAATGGCTCTGATTAGAAAGCCTCGCAAAGGGATCTTAACGCTCAAAAATCATCAAAATATAAAATATATTAAGAGAATAATAAACTACTTGAAATGACACTCCAATTTAGAGAAATAAAAATACATTAGAAATTAAAATGAATATATAAGACTAATTAAACAAAACAATAAAGAAAAATAAAAACTAAGTGTTGAGTATCGCAAATAACTCTTGAAGAAATCAAACTAGTTTGAATTCCTCCGAACAGTTTTTATCAAAATTAATATAACTTTTCTTGGTAAACTTAAAATTACAAATCTTAAAAAGTATCTAAAAAATATTAAACTTCTAGAACTTTTTAGATGTTATATAACATATAACTCATAACTTCATGAACATCAATATAGTTTAATCTCTAAAACTGAGTCAAAGTTAAAACTATTGTTATATAGAGTACAACCAAGCTGTTGTATAGTTGTAAAGAATATAAGTGTAAGTAGGATAAAAAAAAATTAACAATGAAAAATATCTACTTTTAATAAAAAAAATTGGGAATTTAACTCCAATGCATTAGATGAATTCGAGACTCTTATATAAAGTATTATTTAGAATTTTATGAATTATTTAACATCATAAACAATTATAATGTTTATTCATCATTAATTCTTAACTAATATAAAAAAAATTATTAATAAATATAATAGAACCAACAAATTATTATCAAATTAAAAATTGATATATAAATTATATTATCATATATTATGAAAAAAACATACATATATAGATATTTGAAACTACTAATAGTATTTAATGAGAAACTATGTTATTTTTATAATATATTTGTGATATAATTATAAGGTATATTATTAATACACAGTAACAATCCCTAATAATTTACACTTGCCCGTCTAGTCATGTTATCAAGTCTGAAAGTCTACTTCTATAAAGCCTATCCACATTCTTTCTAGTTTCTAATTATTTCCTATTTCTCAGGCTAAACATTTTCCTCTGAAAAGTCTTCTTCTCTCTGTATCTTTTTATTAATTACTAGATCTGTGCTAAAATAGTTGAAGATGGCGAGCGCTGAAACTACTCGGAATGTCATTGGCATTATCGGTATGTGCTTATAATTTGAACCCCATTTATGTGAAAATCTCTTTCTTTCTTTCTTTCTTTCTTTCTGAGAGAGTAGTTTTCTTCTTTAATTTGTATATACAAATATACAAATTAAATTATAAGTTAATTCATTTCAATATATATGTAGTGGAAAAAAAATTGGATACCGTATTTCATATACTTACAATATTATGTAAATATGGTTTAACTGTAAATAAATAATAATTTAAAAAATAATTAATTGTATTCATGATTTGGTTTATTTGTGTACACAGGAAATGTCATCTCCTTCGGCCTATTTTTGTCCCCGGTGTAATTTCCTTTCTTCGTTTAGATAGTTTTCAATACAGAGTTTTCAGACTATTTTTGTCAAAATGTTTCTTATACGAAAAAAGTTAACAAATTGTTACAGTAGAATAACTAAGATAATTATGGGTTTAAGAAAAAATAAATCTTATTATTCTAGTTAATAATTATCTAATATATGATCAATTGTTAACTTATTGTATAAAAAATAACTTGATGTATTTAAAAAAAAAGGGTTATTTTTATATACTCATTTAATATTAAGTTTGTGTATATAACAAGAAAAAATATACAATATTTTTAAAATAAATATATTATCAAAATATTTTGGAACACGTGTTGATTCGATCATTTTAAACATGTAATCTTTTTAATTAATGTTGTTTGTTTTGAACCCATATGTTGCCTTACACTGGAAGTGAATTGGGGTATATATGGTTATTTTTGAAACCTGTTAAATAAATGTGTTGTTAAGAAAATATAGGAAAAATTGGTTTTTGACCAAAAAGGAAAATTTGTAATAATAATTAAGAGAAAAATATAAAAAGTCTTTCCTTAATTAATGGCTTAATTGGTATAATGTTAATTGAAAAATGCAGACCAACATTTTATGGAATAATAAAGAAGAAGACTGTAGAGGAGTTCAAGGCAGATCCATACATAGCAACAGTGTTGAATTGCATGTTTTGGGTCCTTTATGGCTTGCCATTCGTTCATCCCGACAGTATACTCGTTACCACTATCAACTCTGTAGGTCTCGTGTTGGAACTCATTTACTTGGCCATCTTCTTTACCTTTGCCTCCACCAAAGGAAGGGTATATCTGGAATCTTCTATCTTTTCTTCTTATTTAGCTTTTTTGCTAATAATTTTTTATTTATTTTTTAAATAAATATTTAGACATTTACACACACACAACAAGCTTTTATTAGGAAAGTTTTATAATATTAATGTTAAATTTAACAGGAGGGTATACTTATACTTACAATTTTATTGCAGAAAATAGTATTAATTGGGCTTTGCATAGACATTATTTTCTTTGGAGGGATGGCTTTGATAACGATGTTGAAATTACACGGCCATAAAAGGAGGTCTCTGTTAATTGGGATTATATGTGATGTTTTCAACGTCATAATGTATATTTCTCCACTTACTATCATGGCAAGTCTATATTTATTTCTAATTAATTAAACGCCTTTCATATTATTTAGGTATTATTCAAAGTACAACATCATAGCTAGCTAGCTAGCTAGCCAAAAAAAAAAAAGAATTAATCCTTTATTATACAAAGTCATTATAATTTTTAATTTTAAATATTATTAATTAAATTTGTTGGATTTATGAATTTAATTACAGGCAAAGGTTATCAAAACCAAGAGTGTGAGATACATGCCATTTTATCTTTCATTGACTAATTTTCTTAATGGCTCCATTTGGACGGCTTATGCTGTCGTTAAACAGATTGACATCTATGTTCTGGTAATTAATCTTTATATTGAATTTATATTTTGAAAATGGATGTGAGAGCTATAATTAATTAATTAATTAATTGATAATAAAATTCAATAATGAACTGCAGGTAAGCAATGGGCTGGGTGCAATATCTGGTGCTATTCAACTAATATTATATGCATGGTACTACTACCGAACAACCCCAAAGGACGATCCTGAGGATATCGATATAACCAAGTTTACTCGTGAAGCTAATCTCTTGGGTACAAATAGAGATCTAGTAGTTCACAAAGTTTGAAAATTATAATTTTTTTTTTTAGCAAAAAAAAAAAAAAAAAAACTTAATGTGGATGTAGAGTGTCATCCAAGACTAATTATAATTAGATAAAAATACCAGTAAGTTTTTCTATTAAGTTTTAACATGTATTTATTCTTCGTAGATTCCGAAAGAAATTAATCAATTAAGAAAAAAATAATAATATTTTTATCAAATAATTAAAATTCGATCATTTAACAATAATAGAATGATAATTAATATAAAAAAAATCATAAAATATTTTTATTTTAATATTTATTATTATTAGTAGTAAATAATTTCATATTAATTTTAATTTTAATTTTTTATTACATTTTAATCAATTAAAAGTAAAATATGATATTTTAATAAAAAATTATTAAAATAATATTATTTATCTTATTTTTACAAAGATATCTTATTCTATTTAAGTTATTAGTATTATTAGTATTATTTAAAAATATTTAAGTTAATAGTATTTACGGAAATTTTATTTTTTAAATAATACTAATAATTTATGTAAAAAAAATATAAATTTATGTATTTTTAACGTCATAAAATGTATTTTAGGTCGAAAAGTTTTTTTTTTAATATATATGTAAAGGAAGTTTCAAAAATTTTGTTTTGATCGAAAAAGTTTGAAACTATGTGTACCATGCCTTGTCATTCGAAAAAGTTAAATCTAAAGAATGGTATAAGAATGCTACTTGGAAACCGTTGAAAAGGTCGTCTGTGACTCTTTACCTTTTTATCCAGAGGAAAGGAAAGAATAAAATCACAACATGTCAAAAGGCGGTAAAAAAAATTGTTCTGGAAAAAAAAAAGGCTATAGAACTTATTCGATTGAGAGTATTTTTTTCTTTTTATCTAATAATTAAACTGTCGAATTAGATATTATATAAATTTACAAACAAGCTTATATTCTAATTAATATGTCATTTTAACAATAATGACTATTGCAAAATATCAATAGTCATCGATTAAATTTAATCTTATATTTTTTTTATAAATTTATAATATAATATTATTTTATTTTATTTAAATATTATTTTATCTCGTTTAGATTGTAATATTAATGTATCTGATTTTAAATATATGTTATATCATTTTTTTAATAAATAAATATTATAAATTATTATTTATTGTTTTTTTTATTTTAACCATCTTATTTAAATTTATTAATAAAAAAATGAGATATTTTAATTAATATTATTTAATTATTATTTTATATAGTTAAAAATGAAAAGAGAAAAAATATAATAAATTTTAAAAATCTTACTAATATTTTATTTTAATTAATACGTGTGTGTATATATATATATATATATATTGATATGTATTAATTAGAGAACTTATGCTCTCTCTCTTCTTGTATTGAAACATGTGTCTTTTGGATTAATTAACTAGATTAATTTGCCTAACAAAAACGAAGAATGTGATCCATTTTACTTTTTGCTTATATTTGACTCTTCCGTTCCGATTACTGTGTTCATTTCTCTTTACCTCCTCACGAATACAAAGCATTTTGTATTTTATTTTATTTTTTGTCTTTTTTTATAAACACGCGTTCAACAATAAGACAACAAACTAAATCAATCTAAGTTCAATTAATTTTGAGATACAAACTAATTACCCTAAATTATGAAGAGTAGATACAAACCCACGTTCAAAAGAAAATCAGTATCAATTTTTTTGTCTCGATTACAAGTGATTTATTAGTGTGTTTAATATATGTGATGTGAGATAAATGAAATTAAAATAAGAAGGAATCAAAATGATTAGTTTAATTATCTTTGATAGAGTTTACTAAAAAAAATAGAAAAATAGACAAGTAAAATGAGAGTTAAGAACAATAAACTAGCTACTTTACCAAATTACCCCTTAATACAATTATTATTAAAATAATTAAAATAATTGTATATGTTTTAAATAAACTATACTTCAAAGATGTGAGTCTTTAAATCTGTTTATATTAAATCGTTTAACCTTATATTAAAAATATCAATTTTAATGACTAATTTACTACCCAACATAAATAAGTAAGAGTGGAATGTAAATTAAAAAAAATTCATAATTTTTCTTAAAATAAAATTTAGTGTTTGAATAATTGAAAATTATACATATAAAAACATAAAAAGCTTAAATAATTGGTCTTTGACGAAGTTTTGGGCTAATGATTTTGTTGAAGTTGTGGCCTATATAACGTAGGAGTAGCAATTTGTAATTTAGATTAATTACTCAAATTAAATTTGAATCTAAAAATATGAATGGAATTTTATTTGGTTCCAATTGTGATTAGCCTGAATAACACAAAAAGGTTATAGCTAGTTTGATAATGCATAAATAAAAAAAAATTATTATTATTATTATTATTATTATTATTATTATTATTATTATTATATACAATCAATATTATTTTTCTATATATTGAATGTGTTAGTTTATATTAAAAAAACTATCTTACTATTTTTATTATAAACTTTTACATCATCTGTTTTTGACTTATTAATAATAATTATACGGTATCTTGTAACAAAACATGACTAGTTATATGATGAGTTTATTGATTTGTTTGTGGATATATCAAATTGGGTTATAATTTTATTTTTTTTAGTTAATTTTTTAAATATATTATGTTATTATTAATCACAATTATATAAAATTAAGTTTAAAATATTTATATACTTTTAATTTTAAATAATGATTCCATGAGTTGTTTTTTAATATACTAATGGTTTTGAATTTTTTATTTATTTTTGTTTGCAAGAATTTATAGAATGTATTGAATTTAGTTAAAAGATTTTATTATTCTAATTGGATTAAAATTATTAAAAAAAATTATAATATTTTAAATTATCAATTAAAAAAATCAATTAATATATATGATAAGAGCTAAATTATTGCATTTTTGTTATGATTTAAATGTTGATATTTGTGTGAAAATTGTGTTTATTTGATTATTTAATCCACAAATGTCATTTCACGGGTATTTCGTGTTTAAAGTGCAATTTCAAGTAAAATCATGATTTTGGAGAAGTTAGGGACAAAGTACAATGATCGGGATTGAATCAAAGAAAAAGAAAACAAAATTTTAAAATTTGGAATTTCACCGCTGGCGAGAATATTCTCGCCGCCGGTGAAAACCTTACGGAGAAAATGTTGAAAATCTTTCCGAGAGTACGGATTTTGACAAAGAAATCTTGCCGCCGGCCAAGTACATCTCGCCGCCACAATAATCCCACCGCCGTGAGATTTAGCGGGAACCTAAATCGTAAGTTTTTCGAAATCTCGCCGCGAGAATAACTTTCTTACGGCGAAGTTTCGTTCGAAAACATTTTTTATCTTTGTTTTGTTCCAAAATTGCCCTCCAAAACCCTAGACCTATATATACATTATGATGGAGAAGGAGATACAGAGAAGCGGTGAGTTATTTTTGCAGAAGAAAAGGAAATTTTGGAGATAAAGGTTGGAGAAGCTTGAAGGATCATCACCATTGTTGCTACCAAGTCTTCCTCTTCAAGAGTTTTTTTCATCTCTTCTCCTTAGCTTTTATTTTCTGCATTTTATTCAGATTGTTTGTTCATGGATTCAATTGAGAATATGATTGTTCTTATTTCCGTTATGAACTAATTCGTTTTTGCTAAGGCTATGATGTAGTTAGATCAAGGAAATATGATTTCTTTTGTTATGGTTATATGAATTCATTGTTTTCAAGTCGAGTATTTATTTCCATGCTTAATGCTTTTAAATTTCTGATCAAGATTTAGATGATTTGTTGCATTATATTGAGACCGAGAGGAGATGTGTAATGAATGCTTCTTGTGATAAACATCGTATGTTGAATGCGAGTTTGACACCTAATGCATGATGTATGTGGTTATTCTGGAAATTCCATAAATCATAATGTGCTTATTTGTGATTAAATCTTCATAGAAATATAGTTGGTTTTCATAGATAAGTAATTCTAATATAACTTGAGAAAGAGTATTAGATAAGTTTGGGTTTTTCAACCATCACTTTTAACTTTGATTCTCATATAGCATAACTTGAAATCGGATTGAATTGATTTAGCGAAATCAAATGCCTTAGCGTTTTTAATCATTTGTGAACAACATTAAATTTTGTTATTTGCGTTTAGTTTTATGTTAATTTGCTTTTAAAACAATTTCAACAATTCGGTTTTCAAATAAAATTAGGGTTAGTCAATTTCGGTACTTAATAATGCCATTTCTTTTGGGTTCGATATCCGTACTTTTGTACACTTTATTACTTGAACGATTCGTACACTTGCGAAAATACGAATCAATATATAAATAAAAATTCTAATGGATAGTCTTTAGATATTGGAAATTTGTAAAGAATGTAATTGTGAGAATGGTAAGTGACTTCGAAGACATTAACTTTCCCTTCCATGTGCACCTTTTTATAAAATAAAACCGAATGAAATTGACTCACTTTCTTTCATATACCATTCAGTTCCCGCTCCCAATAAATACACAATGTTCAATACAATATTTTTTTATATATAGTTTTGAAGATAAAGGGGTATATATTTATCGATTTTAACATATGTAATTAGAATTAGCACACTTGGAGGTTTGGAACAACTACACTCGAGACAAATATGGCTTAAATCACTGTTATCGGTAAATATTGGAACTTATTTTACGTGATAGGGTCGATATAGGGGAATCAACTCAATAACTGGTAACTATAAATACAACATATTTAATAATTTATTATTAATAAGTTTAAGATTTTTTATTCTTGTTTAAAATATACCTTATAATTATTATTTCTTATTTTTAACTATTTTACTCAAATATAAATAATATCTATATTAGAGATATGATTGTATAATTTCAAACATGGAAAATAAGTACAGCGTAATATTCGATTATTGGACAATCCCAATTACTAGTTTGCAAAGTTACATAAACAGATCAAGATAGAAGATACGGCCAACCAAAAATATTAACAAAAAAGAAAGAAAGAAAAAAAAAACTTTACAATATGTATGGTCCAAAGTAATGGATATTCCAGAGCTCATATGATCTCAGATTTCCCCTAACTCCTAATTTTCAATATTTTCCAAAGAATAAAAAAGTAGAAAATGATTTCCAGAAAGCACAAGTCAGATGTCACCAATCCCAGAATGGTTGTATTTAAAATGATAAAACTCTTCAAGGTCCTCTATATCTGCGGAAGCATAAACAACCCTGCGGCTGATCGCCAGGGATCATGCCTCCACCCTTTGATGTGTCAATTGCCTCCAACATAGTCACCACCTCATCCATCTCCGGCCGCTTGTCGGGACTAGCATCCCAGCATCGCTTCATTACATTTGCCAGTGAGCTTGGGCAACATCTTGGTATCTCTGGCCTCAGATTCTGTAATTTCAAATTTAAAAGTTTCAGTCTTCTTTTTTAAGATTTTAGTAAGAGCTGATAAGATGTTTTTGTTAAAATGAATAAACCCAGTGTAATAGTTATATATAGCACAATAATTACAAGGAGCAGTGACGATAAGCAATTGCTTTAATACATGTCTAACAACTTATCATCATTCAACACTAAAGGCTATCTGATTTTAAGTTTAATTAACTACCTGGCGGACAACGGCTGAAGTTACTTCTGAGAAACTAAGGTCAGGATACGGCATGTCACAGCAGTATATCTCCCACAAGCATATACCAAAACTGTATACATCACATTTCCTGTTATATGGGTTACCGTTCAGGACCTGCACAATCCCAAGCCATCCATGACAAGTCAGATCGATGCATGACTATTTGGGAAGGAGAAGGAAGACACCTAGCAATGCAAGATATTATGCCAAATGACAATACCAAAATGAGAAATGTCTACCCCTCCTCATAGCAATTGACAAAAGCACACCAAAATTAAATATAAAAGGAAAAGGTCAACAAGAAAATGGTTAAGAAACAAGCATACCTCAGGAGCCATGTAACCTAGGGTTCCAGTCTCACCAGTCATGTCATTGGGATTTGAAGCCTCAACACGAGCAACCCCAAAATCTGCTATTTTTAGCGTACGGGTCTTATCCAGAAGCATGTTTTCTGTTTTAACGTCTCTGTGGACAATCTTCTCTGAGTGAAGATAGCTCAGGCTTCAGATAAAAGAATGGAAGCTCAGATTCACATTCAAAAGTGACTTCAAAAACTAGTGCCAATTGAAGAATTATTGAATTCATAAACCAATGGCAAAAAAATAGTTTAAAAGCAAGTTTGCATATATTTTGTGTCCTTCAAAGAGAAAATCTCACTTTCAATATAAAAATCTATAATTTCAAAGAAAACTAAATAGAATAAAGATGAGGCATAAATCGAACCCTCGGGCAAGATCTAGTGCCAGTTGAACAACTACTTTGAAGGCCAGCTTCCTCCTACGGTTCTTAATGAGGTAAGATTTTAGTGCACCACCAGGACAATACTCAACAACTACACAACAAATATTACTTGGCATGCCAATTTGACCATTATCAGATTGTATTTGTAAACCTGCAGCACCCATTGTTGCTCCTATAAACTGCAAGAGAGAGAGAGAGAGAGAGATAAGAAACACTCATGTACCAACAACATTATCCAAATTTGGAAATTTTTTAGGCCGTACACTATTTGAGCAGTAAAATCCATTTTGAAAACCATTCGGACTAACTAAGGGCCATATACCTCAGATTTCATGTGGGACTCAAACAGTTGTAATTTTCTCATTGGACAATTCTGATTAACAGGTGGGGCAGAGAAGAAAACCAAGCATGCAAGTGTACTGAATGAAAGTTCAGATGTAAGTGCATAGCACAATATGCCTCTCAATATAAGAGTAAACAAAGTTTGTATGACTCAGGTTGAATATCATTTCACCTTTGAGATGAACAAACACTATATTTGCAGCAGAGGGAGATCCACCTTGTTCATAATTTTACGAAGCAAGGATGAGTCCATAGTGATTAGTTATGTAGAAATTCACCAAAGGGAAACATTTCCAATGTTTGAATGATAAAGGAAAAATGGCATTCAATGCACTGAAGTGCACAAGTTACTAGAGTAGAAGTAATTATTAAAAAATCCCAGATATTTTTTATATGTAATGAGACAATTTCAGAAGAACAAGTCCCTCTAAAGTCACAAATAACAGAAAAGACAAATCTGTTAAGTGGTCTGTACAGGAATCCTACATGTTCAATTCAATAGCTAAATTAAACACTTTTATGTCATAGAAAGCGATGCTAGATATAGGACATGAAATAGGTCTCATAAATTTATAATCTGTTGCTAGGTTCGGGCCAAGCTTCATGGGAAGAAGAAAAATAACAAGTAAATACATGACATGTGTTTACCTTGGTAATGTTAGGGTGGTCAAGCTTATGCCAAACAGCAACCTCTTGTGTAAAGGCAGCTCTCAAAGAAGCTATTTCAGCTTCAGATCTATGGCCCTCTTCCCCCCAGTCAAGAAGTTTAACTGATCATTCAAATAGGAAGCAAAATGTGAAAGTTGGCAACATGCTGATATATCTAAATTATGCTTAGGACAATTCTGCCTACAGAGAAAAAATATATAAATGTTCTTTATATATAAGAGATATTTCATAATATAATGTGATAACTATCATATAAAGTTCATTACATGCTTTCATAGAAGATTATGTGGACTATTCTCAGCTAGTATGGAAGAAACTTTCAGGAGTTGTGTTAAGTCCATCTGGCAGCTGAATAGCTAGCCAGTTCACATGAGAGACCAATTTCAACCTCATGCTTTATATTATCCAGCTTTAAAAGTAAAGTACATGTATTATAAATTGGAAAATGCAATAAGAAAAATAAAAGTAAACAAAAGCCGTGAAGTTAATGCAGCAAAACAGCCAATGTTTCTCAATCCGTGAATCACAGGGATTGCATGGATGGACCACTTCTGATCTATCACATAGCAAGCATAGCATAGTTTAAAAATAAATAAATAATATAAAAATACTGAAATCCATTTTTCCCTAGAAAACTCTGGTATGTAAGAGGAAGTAAAAGGTGAGTTTTATGCTTAATGTTGGTTTTCCTTAATAAGAATGAGCTTCAAATATATATTATATTTATACCCATCTTCCGCACAGAAAAGTACTTGATTTTTTCTAAGGCCAAATAGAGAAAAATGATAGAATATAAATATTCATATCGTATCTGCTGTTTCTTTTTTCTTGTTTGAAATAAACAATAACATAGGCATACACAATTTTGGACAGGACTCAAACCCAAGCCACATATGTGCCCACAAGGAACCATTGCACTACAAGTCATATGTTTTAAAAAACCAGATTAAGGGAAATCCCAATTCAGATACATAAGGAATTAGCAACCAGAATTGAAAAGACTGAAGAATTACAGTAATGGAACAAAATAGGCAACTTCAATCAATATGAAAGACTTTTTTTTTGTGTTTGATTATTGAATAGACTAATTCCGAAACAGAATCAACATTTCCTTGTATTTTCCAACATACTTCCGAGGTAAAAGTGTTAAAACAATGGAAAACCCCCCATTTTCAACACACAGCAGTTTAGAATTTAGTAAAAGCAACAGCAACCAAAACAAAAACATCAAAAGCATAAGACAACAAATATGTATTGCAAACATATACATACCATAACCAAATAAAGATGTATTAACATTTTTCAAGGAAAGTGAAATTATTAAGAAAGGGGTAGTCTTTATCTTACCATCAAATGTAAAAAAATTCAGGTCTGAAAGGATTGAGAATCTAGAGCAAAAAGGAAGAGGACATACCCGCAACGTCGATGCCGTCATAAATACCCCGATGAACAGTCCCAAAAGTGCCACGAGCAATCACAGTTTTGATTAAGAGTTTGGAAGGGTCAATCTCCCACTCCTGTCTGGTGGCAGTGGGCCTAGTTGTCTCTTCCTCCTCTTCCCTCTTTTTGTTCTTCTCCATAGTCCATGTTCTACTGAGATGTCTCTGTAGCTGCTCGTCTAAGCTCTTCAGATCTATCTGATCTGCTCTTACATACCCACCACCACTCTCACTCTTCTCTTTCATTTCCTCAATTTGTTTTCAAAAACAAAGCAAAACCCAGTTGTAATCGAAGTCGAAAATGCCAAAAATCAGAGTAAAGGTCTTTGCTTGAATAGTGGGTCGTACTTTTCAAGTATAAAATATAAGTATGCGTTATGTCTTTGTCTACAGTTCTATTTGTGTTTCGGCTAAAGATGAAGATGAGGAAGGGGAGGCTTATAATGGTGTCCGCGAGCAGAAGTACAGTGTTTCCCTCACTTTCATCCATGTGGGCACATGGATTTTGCCTGAACACGACGTGGGTTCCTGACCCACCCCTCTCTCTCCCTCCCTCCCTCCCTTGTTTGTATTCTTTATGAGGCTCACGGTCAATGTACCTTTTTATTTATTTTGGTTCTTTTATCAAATTATTTATTTTGGTTTGATGTCTTTCCCTTTCAGAATTCCGTAATGCCACGCTCTTTGTTATACTTACACGAATCTTCGTTTTTGTGTTTAAGAAACGTAATATACACAATTGTTGGTGTGCTCGGTTATGTTACTATGGTATAAATTTACACTTGAAAGATGAGTTCATTGGACATTTACATGAATATTTACAAATTTATGTTTTTTTCAACATTATAAGAGTATGTGAAGTATATCTATAACCTAAAAAAATGCTAATAACATATGAATTTCTACAAGTTTTGTAGTGTCACTTTTTATATTATGTTAATTATTTTTAAAATTAATGAATAATTTATTTTTTAGATAATATTAACAATTAATACACTATAATGAGAGTAGATAAAAAAAATAAATATAAATTTATATCTCATTCAATTTCTTATATATCTGTATGGTAGTTCTTTTTCTAATAAACTTGTGTTATTTACTTAAAAAAAGTGAGAGTTTACTTTAGTTTATAAGACCTAGTTGAATAATACAAAAGTCTTAAAAGCTATTATTTCTTTGTAATGACGCAAATAATATATTTCGAAAAAAAATTATGTATATATATAGGGTAAAAAAGTAGAGAGAAAAAAAATTAGATGAGGTACATTTTAAATTGTGTATTTTGGTTATTTTAAAATCATATTATTATTTCAATCAAAATGAATGTGTGCAAATTTCATGATAATATTATTTTGTTCATATCAAATTTTGAATCAAACTCTCTTAATTTTTTTTACTTTAACTTTCAATATCATAACCAAACTAAATGTAGTTTCTAAAGTCAATCTAAGTTTACATATATTCACACTTGTTATAAGTTTAACATTAACTTTTTATACTATAAAAAATATGTAAAAATTATTGAAGAACTCTAGGCAAAATGCATTGCAAAGTAAGACAATCCAATAAGATTTTAAAGTGATTCAACCTTTAATGGTTTACTCTACTATACATCACCATCAACTCCTTATTCTTTTCTTTATTCAACTAAGATTTGTCTCAATGATAAATGTACAACCTAAAGCTTCTCTCTATTTGTTTAGAGAGATAATAGATTACAAACACTTGCCTATTGCACAATATAGAGAACTTTGTTGAGGTTTCTTTGATATAATGTTTACATCGCTCTTTAACAAACTCTTTGAAATGTATGATCAATAATGCTTTAGTCTATTTTATATAACATTGTGAGTAACTTTATTAAGCTTTATATTTGCCAAGCCTAACAAATTTCACCTTAGTACCAAGAAGACACCTTGGTTGCTATCATTGTCTCTTTGTTCTTAATCAGTTCCTAAAGTTATTAGTTATATTTACTAACTCCATACAAGGGGTCAGTTTTACCAATATAATTGATTTGATTTTCATGTCAATTGAATTGTGATCGATTTTTATCTTTTTTGATGCCACAACTCTTTATTTTGTAGCGTTTATTATGAAATGATATTTCACATCCACATGCTTAGCTCTTTTATGGTATAGTGGATTTTTGGAAAAGTGTATTGCACTTTGGTTATCATAGAAAATGATCAAAATGCATTGTTCATATCCAATAGTCACCAACACTTTAAGCACATTCCCTCTTTCACAACCTCTGTAATAGCTATATATTTAACTTTTGTAGATGAGATGATCACTACCTTATGTAAGTTTTCCTTCTAGTTAATAAGACCACCTCTAAACATGAAGAGATAGCAAGTTAAAGACCTCATTTTATCAAGGTTTCCTACATAATCAAGGTTAGCAAACCATGTCACTTTTACCATGCATGTTTTCCCCTCAAAAATTATACTAATGTTGGTTGTCCCTTTGAGGTATCGAAGTATCCATTTTATAGCTTCCTAATGATGTTTCCCTTGATTGCTCATATACACGCACCATGACCAAGATCAAGCCTTGTACACACCATAAGATACATAAGACAACTCACTACATTAGAAAAGGGAACCTTCTTCATATACTCTTCTTCATCTTTTGTTTTGGGTACATATGAGTTGGATAATTTGAATTGTTGAACAAGGGGTGTAGTAACTGGTTTTGAAGTTCCCATTTCAAACTTCATGAGCAACTTTTCCACATATAGTAATGTTTTTATTTTCATTAGTTCCACCTTATTTCTATTTGCTACTAACATATTATCCACATATAGTAACAAGTAAACTAAATTTTCCTCTACACACCTTTTATATACACACAATGGTCATATTGATTTTTGGAAAAAACCAATTTTGATCATATCTTCATCAAAATGATTGTATTAGCACATTGATAATTGTTTTAATTCATACAAGGATTTCTTCAAGAAACACAACGTTATCTTCTTTCCTTGGGACTTCATACCCTTTTGGTTGATCTATGTAAATGTGTTTATCTAGCTTTCCATGTAGGAAGATTGTTTTCACATCTAGTTGCTCAAGCTTTATGTCTTCATTTGCCACCATAGACAAAAAGCCTCTGATAGAAGGATGCTTGACAGTTAGTGAGAATATTTTAGTGTGGTCAATTCCTACTTATTAAGTAAACCCTCTTACCACCACCCTAGAATTATACCTAGGTACCTCAACCTCTGGAATGCCATTTTTTTTAATACAGCCACAATTTTAGCACCCTATGGTATGGGTACAGTGATCCAATTTTGATTTTTGATAAGTGAGTTCATTTCCTCATTCATATAATCGATCCATTTATCATTGTCACTTCTATTTATGGCTTCATCATATATCTTAGAGTTTGACTTATCTACCATTTCACCCATACTAAAAGAAAAAAACTATCAGCTAGATACCTTATCTTTGTGATTCTGTTGTGTCAAGGTATCTAGCTGGTATTCTTGTTGCTCTTTTTGCATGTCTCTTACAAGTTGATAATAATCCAACTCATCATTACCTAGATGCATTTGTTATTAATGATTTTGAGTTCTTTCCACCTTATTTTCTATAATATCTTTAAACTCTACCTCAAAATGAGATGTATTTGCACAAGTCATTCCATCATATGGTTTTAATAAGGCTAATTGTTGCATATATGTGACATTTTCTTTAAATGTAACAACCCTACTTATCACACATTTCTTATTCTCAACATCCCAAAGTTTGTACCGTTTAATCTCATCAGAGTATCCCAAAGAAAAACATTTAACAACATTTGGTTCTAGTTTACTCATTTTCTTATGCATATAGGTAACACACCTTAAAATTTTAAGAGATTTATAAGTTCAAGGGTTACCTATTCACCTTTCTACAGGTGTTTTGAAATCCAAAGCAAAAGATGGACATTTGTTAGTGTAATTGTAAGATGTGTGTAAGGCTTTTGCCTAAAATTTCTTTGGTAAGTCTGCACTAATTAGCATGCACATAACCCTTTCCCTTTTCCAAAAGGGTTCTATTCTTGCACTCAACTAGCCCATTTTACTAAGGTGTATAGGTGAAAATTCTGTCTCTTGTAATTTCACATTCGATGCATAAATTTTTGAAGCTCTTATTACAGCATTCTAAGTCATTGTCTATTCTAAGGTATTTCACCTTCTTCCTTATCTGTAACTTAATGTATGTCTTCTATATTTTGAATTTACCAAGTGTTTCATTATTGGACTTAATAGAAACCAACTATGTTTTCCTTGAGAAGTCATCTATGAATGTGACAAAGTATTTTGATCCATTGAATGATGGATTTTATGCAGGACCTCAAAGGTCTAAATGCACATAAGAAAGTTTGTCACCGGTTTCTCTTTTACTCTTAATGAACTTCACCCTTCTTGCCTTGACTAGAACACATTGTTCACAAAATGGTAACATGTCTATACTTAAGTCACCAAAAAGCCCTTGTTTGTTTATTTCAACTAACATCTTTTTCACTAATGTGTGCAAGCCTCAAGTGCCAGAGTTGCATCATTGTAACATACTCCATTTCCCCAACATCCACTATAGGCATATTCATGCCACCTTTAAGAATGTGTATTCCATTCTTAGTTTCACCTATGAAGAAAGCCATAGATCCTCTTGTAACCTTAAAGTATATGCCATTTTCTTTGAACAAGTAGCCATCCCTCACTAGTTCCCTTAATAAAATAGGATTTATTTTTAGTACAGGTACATGCTTGACTTCATTTAAGACTCTTTTAATTCCAACTCTTAGTTTTAGAATGATAGTGCCCATTCCCTTTACCACACAAGATTAATTATTTCCCATGAAAACCATTCCATCTATAACTATTTTGTAGTTTAAAAAAATTCCTTATAGGGTGTCATATGATAAGAACATCCTGAATCTAAAATCCTATCTTTCTAATAGTAATTGTTCAGCATTGTGAGTGTCTCAACACTATCATAACCATCTAAGTTTGTTGATTCCATATCCCTTTGTATCTTTTCTTCCTACCTAGGCAAATTCTTTTAAAATACCACTCCTTATGATAGATGAAACACCTCAAGGATTTTTTGTTTCTTGGTTTTGATCTTGATTGAGACTTGTTATTGGTAAAAAAGTTCTTAGCACTTATTCCTCTAACACCCAAAGCTTCATCACTACCATTTCCATACATAGTCTTATTAGTTGATTTCATGTCCAATTCTTTGAACCTAAGAGCTAAAACTACCTCCCCCAAATTGATGTATTCTCTGCCATACTCAATCACAATCCTTATAGCATCAAAAGATTTAAGTATTAAGTCTAACAAGATCATAGCCTGGTTTTCATCACTTATTTTATCTCCTATGTTAGACAGTTCAATGGTGATTTTCTTGAATTCATCTAGATTGTTTTCAAGAGTTTTTGCTATATCCATTTTATACACAAACAACTTCTTCTTCAAATACATCTTATTGAACAAAGATTTCCTTAAAAACACATCTTCTAACTTACCTCATAAGCAATATGTAGTGGTCTCATCATTCACCTAACGAATGATTGAATCAAATAGGTTCAAGTTAGTGAAGGTTGTGTCCAAGATTTCTTGTTGCTTGAAGGCTTTGGTATCTGTTGCAAATTCAGCGCTTCTATTAACGCATCTACCACCTTCTGATGAACAAGAACAACTCTTATATTCCTTCTCCAAATGCCAAAATCTCCTATCCTATTAATTTTCTCGATGTCTAGCTTTAATGATGACATACTTGTTGCTTTCTTAAACTTTTAAGAACTCGATCAAACGTTTCTTACAACCCCCTTTGTAATCACAAGCTCTGATACCAATTTTATGAGGATTATCGAAGAATTCTATGCAAAATGCAATGCGAAATCATATAACACAACAAGCTTTTAAAATGATTCGACCTTTAATGGCTTACTCCACTATCCAACATGAACAACCCCTTGTTCTCTTATTTATTTCAACAAAAATTGTCCCAATAATTAAGGTACAATCTAAAGCTCTTTTCTAATTGTCTCCAGAGCTATAAAATTATAGACACTTACCTATTACACAATGTAGATAGCTTTCTTAAGGTTTCTTTGCTACAGATGTTTGCACCACTCTTTAAAAAACTCTTTTAAATGTATGAATTGTTATGCTTTAGTCTATTTTCTACTACAATAATTTACACTAGTTATATTAGATTTATACTCTTAATGCAGTCACCCACAAGTGGTTATTGTTACCTATTAGCGATGAATCTTGACAACATAATTGGTCCATTTGTCAATTAATTACTACAAGTGTTTTATTAGTATCAAAACTCACAAATTCATATATCATGCACTACAAAATTTGTAAGTCATTGGAGCAACCATCACTACTACAATACATATCTTTAGTCTCGGGAATTTAGCCTCGATTTTTTTAAAAACCGAGATCATAGGATTTTAGTCTCAGTTATTTAAAAATCGAGGCTATAACATACCCTTTACCCTTTACACCATATATCAATTTTTTATATTTTTCTCTTCTAATTTTTTATTTTCCCTTTTTTTTCTTTTCTTTTTCCTTCCTTTTCTTTTCTCTCTTCCCAGGCCAGCGCGCACCATTTCTTTTCGTGACCCAACTTCGGCCGTTGTTCACCCTTTCTACCGCTCTACGAGTGTTGCCACCAACGGTGAAGTAGTATTGACATCCAAAAATGTAGTAGAGATTCTCAAGCTACTAACCCCAAAGAAGCGCATGCGTGCTCTCCTTTGAATCTGTTGTGAGCTGTTGCCAGAGAAGTTATAAAGAATAGAGGTTCAGGAGAGTTCGAAGATATAGTATGGAAATATAAATCAATCATCATGTTAAGGATCATACAATTTCATAAGGTTTATAGGATAAAATTGGGAGAAAAGAGCGAGAGGAGTTTTGGGTCATAATGTTTTGGTTTAAATTAATTTACAGGAACAAACTCACTAATTCCTTGTTTCTAGGGCCCAACCTATTCTCTTTGCCTACTCTATTGCCTAACGAACCTGAAGGTATTTGAATTTCTTTTGGGTGCTAGGGCTTCTTTTGGGATGCGCGATTGATGCATATATCCATTCTTAATTCTTAAAGATTGTTAAGTCAGAAGTTTGAAAATGTTGGCATGCTTAAGAATTCTAACGCACTTAGACGTCATTTTTAACTCTGTATTGTCTATTTCATTATTTGTTTAAGTTCTAGATTATGTTGTTGCAACTATTGATGGTCCTATAGGAGATTATCTGGAGATAAATGAGAGGTCTTGAATCAAATTTCTGGTAACATGGCTAATTGATCAGCTTGATCTGTTTGGCTCAGTTTCTCCTCTACATTTTTGAGCTTAACACTGAGCCATGGAAAAATATATATATTATAAGAATGTTTTGTTGTTTTTTTAATTGTTTTGATTTTTTTATTTATAAATTCTTACTATATATTGACACATATCATTTTTTTATGTAAAAGCTGAATTTGAAGAGCTCGTGGGAAAGACCATGAGCGAGCTAGTGACAACAACAAATGAAGGTCCAATTGGTGGTAAAATATTTGCAACAAAGGAGCCTTGTCTCATCTTCTTTGTTTCATAAAAACCCTAATTCGAACCATTCAACCCAAAAATTCAATTTGTTGCCACAACTAAGCATAAATAAGTGAATCCTTGTAAAATTTCCTTGTTACCACTATATATTATTTTATGCTCTAACTTCTTCCAAAATTCATGCATTTTGATATTTTATGTAACCTCATAGCCATCAACAGATACTGCTCTGGTGTCTTACCACTATTTTTTCTGGAAACAAACATCTGTGTCATGGAGAAACACATGCATCTCCATATGCAACTTAATAATACACAAATTTTTATTTAGCCAACTTATCTCCTAAATGTAGTTTCACTCTAGTGATGCTACCATGGTGCTGGGGATGGGACTGGTGCGTTGCGTTGGTGTTGGTACACTACGTTATGCTGGTGCGTTGGTCCATGGTGCCTGGTACTGATGCTAATACAGGTATTAACTGGTGAATAATTTTTTATCTGCATCACGCGAATAAATAGTGATTTTTATTTTTCTATCAAGGTAAGAAGTTAAGCTTTAAATTACTTCCAAACTGTGATAGTTTTCTTGACAATTTTTCTATTCCAAACAGTGACATTTTCTTGCTGAAATTGTGATACTTTATTTGCTGAAACTATGATACTTTATTTGCTTAAATTTTTATGATATTCATGCTAAAATTGTTATGATTTTCATGCTGAAGCTTGTATAAATTTTTGGCCAAAATTGTGACAATTTTTGAGTAAAAATATTATAAAAATGATGGGTTTTTTGGGCTTGGAATTGAAATTGTTTTTGTTAAAAAAAACTATGATAACAAGCTATGATCATTTTTGTGCTAAATTTCAGGTGTAACCTATCATAATTTGTAGGCGTGTCCAATTACATAATTATCACTTGGTGTTGATGCGTTGTCTTTGGTCCTCATTGTTGTTCTTTATCTTGATGGTGTTGTTGCTACGTTAATGTTAGTCTTCTTTGCCACGGCATTAACCTTGGGGTTAGTCTTAGTGTCTTTGGTGTGATGCTGCTTAGTGTTGGTGTGTTGTGTTGCGTTGTATTGGTGTTGGTGTGCTATGTTATGTTGCGTTGGTCTTTGGTGTCTTTGTGTTGCGTTGCGTTAGTCTTGGTCTTATTTGGTGTGATCTGCTTGGTGCTAGTGTGTTGCGTTGTGTTGGTGTGCTATGTTACGTTGCGTTGGTACTGGTGCTAGTGATACTACTGCTACTGATGGTGCTGGTGTTGCTGCTGTGCTAATACTGGTGCTACTGTTGCGCTAATGTTGGTGTTGTTGCGCGACTTTGGTGCTGGTGTGCGACGCTAGCTCTAGTATTAGTATTGTTATGTAGCCTTGGTGCTCTTCTTGCGTGGCCCGACTCTGGTCTTGTGTATTTCGCTTGTGTTAATGTTGGTACAACTCTTTGCCTTTATATACAGTGTTCTTATTTGTGTTGTTCTTATTTCTTCTTTGGTTGATTTGAAGTACAGTTATAAATGCTTGTAATTAATAGTTAAAAATTAGTTTTAATAGTAATTTTTTTTATGTTTTTGTGTATAATAAACTCTCAAATATAATTATACTTTTAATTTTAATATAACATGATTTTAAATATTATAATTAATAAATTTATTATAATTTATATTGATTTTTAATATTGTAATTACTAATTATATTTTTTTTATTTATGCATACCCTATGACCTCGGTTATTGAAAAAATGAGGTCATAGACATGTCTTATGGCCTCGATCTTTCAATAACCGAGATCATAAGTATATCTATTGTTTCGGTTAAAAAATTGAGACCATAGGTAACAATCTATGTTCTCTTTCACTTAGGTCTCGATTTTTATAATCGTGATCATAAGACTACGATTACGGTTAAAAACCGAGAATATATATATATATTAATAATACGTGTACCATGTACCGTGTATCACAAAGATCGCATATATTGCAACATGCATCATCAAGGATTCCAGAAGCCTACACTAATAATTTTTCCTAAGATCAAATTTGGAATTTAAACTTGAAAAGATAAAAAAAGAAGCATATATATATATATATATATATATAAGTTAATTACTACTTTTTTTCTTTTTTTATACCTGTGCTCGTTCCTCAAATCACATATGTTCCACTTTCAATAATACAATTACAAATGATTAATAAAAATACAAAAACTCTTAACATATATATTATTTTCTGTTGTGAAATGAAATAAAACCATAAACCAATCTTTTTCGCCTCCAAATTAATAATAAAGAATGTTGAAATCAGAAATCCGAATCTCACATTGAAATATTTTTTCCAATATTATTTTTATCAACAAATTAAAATTGAGAAAGAAAAAAAAAACTATTCTACATGTCGCACTTTAAACAAGAATTTCAGTTATATATATATATATATATTTATATATTTTTGTCCATTTATATATCTAGGTTTAAAACTAGATAATTGAACATAAACTGAATATATGTTTAAAAGAATAGTGTGTTTATATAAACCAATGATACATAAATTAATTTAATAATTGCGAGGAGTTATTGGGAGAGAGAAAAGAGAAAGTGATGGTCTACAATCTAAATTTCTCCATGCTACTACGTACCAAAATTGGTGTATTCACTATTCGGTTCCATGATTGTTTACCGTTATACAATGACATAATAATGGCAGGGATAAAAAGGAGATCCATACCAAGTAAAGGTAATATATAGTGACATATATTTTAAAAAAACATATATAGGTGATATATATATCGTGAAGACCACACATGCATTTATTTAGACTTTAAAAGGAATGATAAGCATTTATTTTCGGTAAGAGGACACCAAAGGTTTCAACACGAATTTCATTTTTATATAATAAAAATAATATCAAATAATATTCAATTAGATATCGTTAAAAATTAAACAAATCTAAATAATTATTATTTAATTTAAACTACGTATACTTAGACAATATTTAAAATAAAATAATATAATAAATTTTTTTAATCGTGAAAATATACGAATTAAATATAAAAAATATTATTTTTATAATTATAAATTTTAAATATGTTATTTTTATTATTTTACCAAAAATATTTAGCTAAAAGCATAGCATTCTTACTAATTACTATGGGCAAAAATAGTAATAGTGTTTGATTATTACATGTGTATTGAATTATAATGTGATTCTAAAACCCATAAGAAAAATTGCAGCTCCCAAAAGTAGTAAAGCCACATGGGACCTAGAGAGACGACACTTAGTGCAATGCAATAATTCCATTGCTATATTGAGGGATACACATCATGTTCTAATTGCATAAAGATTATATTTGATAAATGGCTATGTATTCTGTTGCTCAGGAAGGGAAAAAAAAAACACTAGCTAGGCATATAAACAGAACATACGTGCCAATCTCATAATTAATCCTTTATTTTATTGGAAATTTGAGATGTTATTTGCGTGTCAGGATTAGTCTTCTTACAAAAGGATACAATATTAAGTCCCGGCCTTATGTTAATGTTATACCAGAAACTTGTATATAAAATAGTCACAGGTAATAATGAGTTAAGGACACTAGCTAGCTACCATATATAGTTCCGCCTTCAATATCAATGTGCATGTGAAAAGCTTCTCTTTTTGACTTAACTAGATATCAAAAGAAGAGGCTATAATGCAGGAACTGAATTGGAGGGTCACGGGGGCCTTTTAGCAATTTTAATAATCATGCGTGATTGAGATTAGTAACCCTGCTACTTATTCTCGTGATTTCAGTAAACCTTTGCCTTCCTTTGCTCTTTCCTGTGTTTGATCCTTCCATTAGCATATTTGGTCCATCCAAGGACTCCTCCTCCTGTTACTTTACAAGATATCTTTGAACAAAAAAAAAAAGAAAATTACAATATATCATTCGATCAAAATATTTAAAAAAAATTTCTTAAAATGAATTATTTAGTTAAAAATCATTAATCAAAAATTAAAATCGTTACTAATAGTTATCAAATATTACTAATATATTTGGCTAAAAGTCTATACTTATAATTTATCAAATGTAAAATTTAGTTATTTATGTACACATTTTCTATTTCTTTAGAAGTTCTTATCCACTTGAATTTATTTTTTTCAAGGTAAATTATGAATTTTGAAGTAAAAAAAATTTAAGAAATAATAAAAATTGAATTTTAAAAACAAAAGTAGAAGACAAAAAATCTAAATCACATTTGAAATGAAAAAAATCGTAAAAGATATATGTAATTTTTTTAAAAAACAAAGAACTAATTAATATATATATATATATATTCAATTTCTTTTATTACTTTTTTGTTTTTTTAAAAATATTTTTTTATTTTATTTATCAAAATTTTAAATTTATCTTTTAAAAATTATTTGAGATTGATTAAAGCTTTTAAAGAAATAAAAAAAACTTAGGTATATACGTTAGAAAATAAATGAGTAAAAACATAATTATTATAACAATGATTTTAAATTAATTAATACAAAAAGTACTTGTACTACTCTTATATACATCAAGCAAAAGATAATGCTAGAATTTGTAAACAAGACAAGCTAACAGAAAAAAAAAATTCAAAATTGTATATTTCAAAAAATTTTAAGATGGGATTGGACTAATTATTTGTATTCTGCCTCCCTTAGAAACCATTATATATAGAAGCAAATATCACGAGGGTTGACCATAGACTTGCAGCATAATGCAATAGAAGTTGAAATCCGACTATTCCAAACTATCTTTATTTATAACTTACATTAAAAGAGAGGATGACATGATGATATTTAGTTTTGATAATCCGTATTGTGGAACAAAATTCATTTCTATCTTCTAATCTTATTTCTTTAACGTAAGTATATTATTTTTCATAAAATATATAATATAATTTTCATGCATAAGATAATATACATTTACTATTCACTAATTCAAAAAAGTTATATAGAAATTTTTAAATGAAAATGATAGGTTAGGTAATAGACTTCAAAAATACACCAAGATATTTAATTAAGTTGCTATCTTATAGTACTCTTCTTGTATTGTTTCTCAATTATAAATATTTTTAAATTGATAAAAAAATTATACAAATCAAATATAAGAAAAAATTATAATTAGATTTGTAGTTACCATAAAAAAATAAAAATGTTAGTGTATAATAGGACATCTAATCATTATGTTGTTATACAGATACTAGGTAACTCTATGCTATATAATCAATTACATTGTTACCCTCCCTATATATTTAGAAACAATGAAAATACATAGGAGTAATATTTTTTAAACAGTCAGAGAATATAATTTTCATGACACTGATAACGATTTTATGAGAAAAAGAGTTACAATATAAGTAGAGTCTGATTCTAACTACAACTTTCACCACCCAAAGGTAATAATGTATAATATTGGGTAGATAATAGTCGCGAGCTCTATCTCAAAAATATATGTAACCCCAAGTGGAATACATAAACAACTTTTGACAAATGATCTTGATGTCCAAAATACATCTACACAGCAAGCTAGATCACACTACTAAAATATAGTCTCGGATATTTAGTCACGGTTATTAGAAAACCCGAGACCATAGATATACTTTATCAATTTTCTCTTTATTTTTCCTTCTCAATTTTCTCTCTTTTACACTAAATACCAAAAAATTTATCAATTTTTTTCTTTTAATTTCATCTTCTTTTTTTTTCTTTTTTGTTTTCCATCTTTTTTCTAATTTTTTTCTTTTTTTTACCGTATATATATATATATATATATATATATATATATATATATATATATATATATATTACTCATATAATTTCCCCTTGCGCGAAACACTAGCATAACTTGTATATTCTCTTCTCTACTTAAAACCATCGCGCCTCGCACCACGGAGTTTCAGCCTTTGTTCCACTCTCGCACCACGTTCCAACATCTGTTCCACTCTTGCACTGCATTCCAGCCTCTGCTCCACTCTTGCCATAGTAGTTCCTTGTCACTTCTTGAATCTTTCTAGTAACATCAACTCATCTTTTCCTTTATAAATGACTCTCGGTACCGAATCTCGATCGGTATGTAGAGGTTATTTCTAGCTACCTAAAGGCTTGCTTACGTTGAGAAATTTGGATACTGGATATTTCTTAGATGGGTTATGAAAATTTGTTAAGAAGGTCACTTGGTATGGTTTGTGGAACATATGGTCGCCTAGTGTTTGGCTTGGTGCTGGTTCATTGGGGTGGTACGCTGGTGCGTGGTGCTTGACCTAGTGCTGGTGCTGGTGGTGTAGGACCAAAAATAGTATTTTCAGAAAATTTTATTGATATACTATTTACCAATTAACTTGTAATGAGTAATTGTATATTTTCCTATTTTTGTTGGAGAACAATTTCACCAGAATAGTTTTAGCTGGCCACTATGACTATTATGAATGTAATTTGAATGGGTTTTGGATGATCAGAATTGAAAACATAAATGAACATCTTAATTGAACAAACATTGAAAGCCTCAGATAAGCAAGTTAATTTCATCTGGGTCAGTGCTATTAAAATTGTTGATTGTCTATTTCTTTTATTAGTGCCTCTTTTTGCTATCTCATCATAGTTGTGCTTAATTAGCTTCATTAATGAGAGAACCACACAAGATGTTGATGATAACAATTCATTTATGGTAATTTTTGGTTAAAGTCCCTTGTTAGATTATTTATATAGTTACACTATAGATTATTGTTGCTATATTATTTTCTGGTAAGTACATATGTACACTATATTTTGAGCATATATTATTTACTTTTATCTATTTTGTTGTTGATTTCTTTTTTCTGGATCAGAATGTAGTGCATAGAGGTATCAAACCTGAAAATCTTTTGATAACTTGAAATGACAATGTAAAGATTGCAAATTTCAACACATCAGCGCAATAGGCACCATCACATCAACAAGACCAAGAGAGGCACCATCACACTAACGCAGCAAGCACCAAAGACACCAAATTAACAAACACCAAAGACACTAGCTTAACAGTGCTCCAAATTTCACCAAAGGCAAGATGGCACCAGCGCACCAAGCAATAGGCGAACTATGTTTTGAGTCTCAAAATAGATAAAAATAAATACTATGCTGAAGTTATTTCTATTGTACACTGTTTATTAATTTTTAGTGTATAATAAACTCAATAATATAATTATACTTTTAATTTTAATATAATATAATATTATTTTTAATAAATTTATTATAATTTATATTGATTTTTAATAAATTTATTATAATTTATATTGATTTTTAATATTATAATTAATATATAATTGTATTTTTTTAATTTATGTATATCCTATGACCTTGGTTAAAAAACCGAAGTTATAGGTCATTACTTATGATCTCTCTAACTTAAATCTCGGTTCTTATAACTGAGATCATATGTATATTTTGTAGTAGTGTTAGGTGATTTAAAAACAACATTATCTGTGTTGACATTTATCCATTCTGAATGCAACGATTTTCAAATGACTTCTACGATATGTGAGGCTCACCATGAAACTCTTTATACTCGTAATCTTCGAACGATCGTAAGATCCTACATTATATTTTATATGGATTCAAGATGTGATATGACCACTTTATCATACATTATGTTTTATATGGATTCAAGCTTTGATATGACGACTTTACAAATAAAAATCCAAATTATGGTAAATATGAAACTTAAAGAAATATGTTTATACTTACTATTTATATTATTTATAGTTATTCATATTACTTAAAAATGATTACAATTATACCTATTATCTATAGATTATCGAGTTGTAACCCATGTCAAGCACACTAAACATGTCTATAAATCTAAAACGTAAGAATACATAAGAGATAATCTGCCAAAAAAAAGCATAATAAATTAGAGTGTAATTACAAACGACAACTCAAAAAAATGAGAAATAATCTCCTCAATATACCCACACAAGGAACACCGGGAGGAAACAAGTGGCCACCCTTCTTTGCTAGACAATCAGTGAAAAGTCTCATTTGAATAACACATTAGAATAAATGAACCGGAATGATATTATGACTGGGGCCAAATCACCCTACCCAATTCTTATGTTCCCCATCTGCTTTTAATTATATAATTTTTAATTTTTATATAATCAATAAAATTAGTTAGAAATATTAATATACTTCTTATAACAATCTACGTAAATAAAAAAACTATTAATTAATGTAAATGTTTCGAGTGATGATTGGTGCATTGTAATTAATTATATTATTGAATTATCTTTATTAATTTTAAGTATTAAAGTTCTTTATTTTCTTAAAATAACAAGGAAAAAAATTCATTTCAAAACTTAGGATAAAGTTTTTTTTAATAACAATCAAACATTTTATATTCGAAAGAATTCAAGCTTCAAACTTACATTATTTCCTTCTTCACTTAAATTATATATCATTATATCTTAAAATAATTAATTATTTTAAGATAAAGTTAAATAGTTATTTATGACACAACATGGACCTTAACAATACTTAAATAATTATTTAATAATTTAGTCTATAACACAGTACAATATAACAAAAACAAAAAATTGATCAATTATTTTCTCATTATTATTTGAAATATTAACGGATATGAACTCAACATTTAGGCATACGTAGAACTAAATTAATGAACCATTTTAAAATAAAAATAATGTATTTTTATTAGTTTTTTTGGTTAAAGGTACGTGAACCCAACACAAATATAATACAAATTAATATGTATAAAATATGAATATATGTTAATACAAATTTTCATCCAAAAAAACTAATTATTATAGAGTAAAAAATGAAGGCTGAAATTCAAGTATAAAAAATTACAAGATTAATGTAATTACAAAACACATAGTACAAATTAGAAGAAGATAAATTCAAACATTTAAAAAGATATGGAATACATCATTTAAATACCAAAACTTAGAGAAATTTAGCTTTATATGCTCGAGCAATATAATCCATATAAGGGTATAAAAACTATTTTAAATTTAAAAAAATAATTCATACTTCACTTAAGTGTGTACACTAATGGATTGAATCGGTTTTAATTTATTCATAATTTGATTTAATTTGTAAAAATTATGAATTTTATATCAATAATCTATTTACACATAACACTCATTCGAACAAATTTGATTCATTCTAAAACTATTAGGGTATAAAATCTATTTAAACACTCATGTTAGGATATTAAAAGCTATTTAAACTTAGGAAAATAAATCATATTTCACTTTAGTGTATACAATAGATCAAATTCGTATATTTTTAATCAATCTATAATACGATCTGATCTGTACATATTATGAATTTTATAATCCATAATTAAAAATAACTCAAATCAATTTAATCAATAATTTATATAGATGATTCGAATTAATTTACAAAATATGATATATTTCATCACCACATAATTTTTTTTATAAAAACTTATGCAATCATATAACTCAAAATTTAAAACTATAAAAAACTAAACTTATACTATAGATGTAAATTGATTTTAGGAAATAATAAATATAAATGTAAAAGGAAAAGGAAAAAAGTACCATCCAATGATTTCATAAAATAGCCTATAAAGAAAAAAGAAAAAAAAGTTAAAAATAATAGATTGAATTAATTATTGTATATAATATAATATAAATTTTGTCACACATGTAATAAAATTATTTTAAAATTAATAAAAAAATTCAAAAAAATATTTTAAAATTATATATTATATGTTAATATATGACGATAGAATAAAATTAATATTAATTTAAAAATATTAATATATTATTCAATCCACAATTTACGGATTTTAAATCAGATATAAATACAAATAAATGAATATTTTGTACCCCTAAACCATAAAGAGAAGGACCTATTTCGCACGCGTCCATACCTAGTCTTTAAAACAGGGTGATAGAACTGCCCCCAACATTTTTCAAAGGACACCTTCCATTTCACCTACCTTGTGAATGTGGGTGTTCCCATAAAATATGTGGGTGAAAATATAATTCCATAAAATATTGTAAGAGTGCGAAGCTAGCCCAACCCCATTGCAATCACCAATAAATGTAACGGTCTATACAGAGTAAATTTAGGCTTAAGCGTATAACTATTACCAAGATGGCCCAAAATAGTAACAAAGAATCTATCAATCATAATCCAATCGGATAACGTATATAAACGAGAGGCCAAGATGAAATAACGAGATTAACGCACCCAAGTTTTCACAAACATGGTGGTCATGACATCCACTTCATCTTCTCTGCGAACCAACCTCAATTCCCAATTCTTCCCCCCTACAGTCACTTTCTCTAAAGTCATATGCAAGCCCGACTCGCATTCTCTGCTATTTTTGCGCCAAATTTATGGCAACCCCTCAAGAGCCAACAACTCCAGAGAGCAAAACTACAAGGGTTTCATGTCTGTTAAAGCTTACATGGAGAATTCCAACTCCATATCGAGCTTTGCCACAAGAGTTATTGGAGCACTACCCGTTATTGGCTTAGTAGCTAGAATTCTTGCTGATGAAGGTGGTGTTGGTGGTGATGTTATTGATTTTGCAGAGTTTCGAAGAAGGGTAGGAAAGAATTGTTCAATATCAGATTCTCGAGCATTTGTTGAATTCCAAGATAGAAGAGGCCGGGTAACGATTTTGATTTTTGATGTTCAATTAATTAATCTCTGATTTCTGAAACGGACATGTATGTGAAGATGAAAATTGATTTGAGTTTGATAAATGGGTATTGGGTAGGCAGGAGATCCTTTGTATGTTTTGATGTGCTGTTATCTAGCAGCAGTTGGTGCAGGTCTTCTCAAATCTGAAGAGATCTTAGAAGGAGTTACAAGGCTAAGGATTTCAAATGATATTGAATTTGAAGAAGAGACTTTTCTTGCCTTAATGAACGAGGCAAAAGAGGTTAGTTAATCTACCTTCTTCTTTTTTAATTAAAATTTGCTCCATTTTTTTTTTAATTTATTAAATTAAGATGATGGTAAATTGTTACAGAGACGATCAAAATCAAAAGCTTCTGTAACAAAAATCCCAATGGAGCTTCGTGCTGAGAAGGCACTTGAAGCGATTTATGTTTGTTGTTTTGGAAATGATCCTATTGAAGAAGAGGATGAGAGACTTTTAAATATTATGCTTAGTATTGTTTTCCCATCAGTTGATAAATCTGAGATACAGAGGATTGTCAAAGACAGGGTAGAAAAAGTAGCTCAAGGCATTGAGATGGACGTTGTTTCAGAGCCAAAACCACTAACTAAAGAAGCTATTGAGATGCAGATGAAAGACCTCCAATTCCTTAGGCAAAATAGTGATTCTTAAATTAATTGCTTCTTTGTTAAATGTCAAACCCTATCTCTTTCCACTTGCATCTTTTCCTTCCTTTGTTAAGAAGTAACCAGAAGTTCTCTTGTTTGGTTTTTCTTTTTTCTTTTTCGCTTAGAGAAATGATATATATTTTGAACGTAGTTCAATTTAATATAGAGCACACAGAAATCTCTTTCATGGAGGTAGCTAACTCCACCTAGCTTAAATATAGCTCTGTTTTATCATCCTATGGTTTTCGTTTGAAACAGCTTCTACTTTTAGTTGAAAGTAACTTCAAATAGCTTAAAGTGCTTTTAAGGGTGTTTGAAAATCTCCATTGAAAGTGCTTTCAAAATTTTAGAGAGCATTTTTTATCACATAAATTAAAGTATCATTCTAAACCACATCTAATAATCTTGTACCAAATGCCTTAATGTTTCTCTTTAAATCACTTTTATCCAAACCAATTATCCCACTTCTAAAAAAAAGCACACCCAAAGATCATAAATATACCAACAATTGTAGAGGCAGCAACAGAGCAGAACACGCTGAATAAATTGGAAACAACGTGTACATAACTATAAATTATGCAAGTTCAAAGATAATTCCTTGATTTCACTCCATGGAGACCTTTTTAAACTAAGGATTCCATAAGAACCTATCTTATTTTTATTATGTCTCGAAAGAAAAATGGAGTGAACTAGTAAGTATATCACTGATTTTTTTGCAAAAGATGCTAGAAAATCACTGGTATTGGCTTGCTAGTTGACCCTCTTTGACAATGTAGTTCTGTGCTGGAAAATCTTCTCCCTTGAAATACCTCTCAAGCATATCCTTAACTCCTGCAGCATATCGTAGCTGCAGAGATAACGCTCATGGTTTAAGTTATTTGCAATAAGAGTGAACAGAAACAAACAAAAAAAGTAAATCCACCAAGTAAACAGGTCTTTAAGAAGTGCATATATAAACTTTTGGTACCTGTCCATCAATTGTTGTACCAGAAATATGAGGAGTCATAGCTTGGTTTGGCATATAGCGCCATGGATGGTCTTTTGGAGCTGGCTGTGGAAACCATACATCACCGCTGTAACCTGGATAGTAAAGAAGTGTCAAACAAAGTCCAAACAGGGCATTGATAGTATTTTCTTCTTCTATGTAGCAATATTAAATTACTTCTATGAACTAAAACAAGCAAACTCACCCATAATAGATGTGTATATGTGTATGCATTCAATAAAGGGTGTAAAGAGATAGTTATCGTTTTCTATGGTTGTTAAGTTACTACCTGCAATGTGCCCACTAGAACATGCATCAGCAACTGCTTGTGTGTCCATGATTGCTCCTCGAGCATTGTTAACAATCAAGACTCCCTTCTTACACTTGGCAATTCTTTCTTTGTTAAATAACTCCCTGCATCACAGAGAAAAGAACACAGAAATTCTAACGTAAGTGTAGTCAGCAATAACTATTATGACTTTATGAAGGGGGAAAAAAATCAAAGATGTAAGTTTTTACCTTGTTTTCTCAGTAAGAGGAGCATTGATAACGATTATGTCACATTTGGGAAGCATTGCATCAAGTTCCTCCTCAAACTTGGCCCCGGTTTGGCTCTCCAATTCTGGATCCATTTTAATCCTGTCATGATAGAGAAGATTACAGTTGAAAGGTTTCAATCTTTGAAGTAAGAGTCTTCCAATACGTCCACAACCAACAGTTCCCACAGTCTTCCCTTCGAGATCATAAGCTCTATAAGCAATACCAGCAACATTCCAATCTCCTTTGATAACCTGATGATAACCAGGTAAGAAGTTCCTGACAAGAATGAGAATTCTCATTAGCTCATCTTCTGCAACAGAGACCACATTACTTCCGGTGACCTCTGCCACAGTTAATCCAGCAGCAGCAGCAGCTTTCAGGTCCACATGGTCAGAACCAATACCAGCTGTAAGAAGCAGCTGCAAATTTTTGGCCCTTTTAATTCTCTCTGCAGTGACATAGGCCGGATGAAAGGGAGTCGTTATGAGAACGTGAAGATCAGGAATGTGCTTCTCAAGTTCTACATTATAGGCACAAGCATGCAAAAGAGGGCAAGAGTATTAGCTGCATAAATTGTACAAATGAAAAACAATTCAACTTAGATGAGCAAGTTTCAAGTGTTTTGCTAGGCAAAACTACCATCCCAACCCAAGAACACACACAGCTATCGGAAAATCATTTACAATAGACTAGCTAGACCCAATCACTATAGAACAATAATTTGCAAAATGACCAATTCCTATACATAAAGCTTTTCTTTGGACGTGCTTTGTTCTTAACTTGTATTAAGATCTGATCATTAATATGTGCGTAGTAGGTACTTACCGCAGTCAGGTCCGTCCTTGTCGTCAGTGACGATATACTGATGGCCCTGCGATGCAAGCCAGTCTTGTATGCCTAATGCTCCCTCAACGCACCCCACAAAATTAGGGTTCATTTTAGCATATTCATTGGCCTTGTAAAACACCCCAACGATCTTTTTGTTTCCAGGAGAGGCCTGTTTATGGTGAGACAAAGGGAGATTATTAGCGCAAGATACACATTACATTTGAATTTTTTTATCAGTACACGTTACATAAGTAAGAAATGATAAATTATCATCAGAGCTATGCTTAAATGAGAAAGTGAAGCATGCCGAATTCTTCTGTTTTAGTAAAAGGGCATATTAGTTTTTGTATCAAGAGTTACATATTTAGCTATCTTGTTTCAAAATTTGAGACATCTAAGTCCAATTAGTTCAATACTAGAATAGAAACCCTTACCGAAAGAGAGTCTCTTTTCTATGGTGCTAGGAAAATGTTTTTTTGTATTTTTATGACTTTCAGATCAGCAAATATTGAGATATTTCTCAAGATATAAATATTTAGTTCAACAATGAGTTTTATTGATGCATATTTTCAAGCTCAATTGTGGTGGAGATACTTAAGATGAGCAAGATCAAGAAGCTTATAATGATGATTTGGTGGAGATATGTATGTTTAATTAGTTTTTTTTTTGTTGTTGTCAGTAATAGAAGTGTTTATGTAGTTTTTAAATTGATTAATGAGTTTCATCATTTAGTAAATGATGTTTTTTTTGTTATATTTTTCACATATAAGATTTAATGAAATATCTTGAACCTTTTATTAAAAAAGAAGAATAAGAAATCCAAAAATGTTCAAAAATCAATGAAAAGTTAGCATTTTTTTAACAAGCCATCGCCATAGCCATCGCCATTTCATAAATAATATAATCTTGTCTTGTCTAATAATCTATGTTTTTGGTTTAAAATCTCTTTAAAATGGTGTGGTGTATAGGTGCTAAACACTCGACATTTTTTCTCAAATTTTGTAAATTACCGTAATTAATTGAACTTAATATTTGAAAGAAAAGAAAAGGAGTAAAGGACTTTAAAAAAGAAAAAGGGACTAAATGGGTACAGCAACGCCTTTCCTTTTGAAAAACAAATAAATCTAATGGATATTTTTTATTTTTTTTGCCAATTTTACAATAATTCATATTAGGAACTTGGAACTGATCAAGCTTAATGAAAGCAAAGGCCCATTTCAATGACATTTCACATGAATGGTTATTTGGCTCATTTTGGGTTTTAGAGGTTACTCGCAGGCCCGTGAAACCTAAAACTTCAATCACGAGTCCGATAAAGAGACGTCAACCCACCGTCCAATTGCTGGAAAATTTTGCATGCCCAGACGACCATCCTAATCCACATATTTTCTTTACATTACTGGCCGTCCGGTGAGTCCACCAGAAAGAGAAAAAGGAATTAACAGGCTAAAATGATAATTCTCACTAATTCTAAAGTAGAAGAGTTCCAGACACGAGAAAGCTCTCGCTTTTAACAAATGAAAAATACATAGACACAAGAGGTTAGAAGAAACGCTTACATGGAGTTGTCTGGTGAAAGCGGCTGACGACGAAGATGAAAAGGCTTGAATAGCAGAGGTAGCCACTCGTTTCATCGCCATATATATTATTTCTCTCCCAGATATGAAACTTTTTTGGGTTTTCAAGTTTCAATGCAGAGAAGCCTGTGTGATGCCAGAAACTCGAAGCCTCTATCTCCTTTTTATAACAAGCGAAACAAAGGAAATGAACCAGTTTCAAAGTTTCCATAACTGATGTGTAGAAACTCAATTTTCATAGTTCACGAAAACAGGCGCACTTTTGTTCATATTCCAACCACTCAATCCAGTTGCTGAGGTAGGGACCGCTCATAATTAGAAACAATGTGGGTTCAAATTTCATATAAGATATAATTATTAATTTTTCACCATTTTTAAAATATATTATTTAAGTGATGATTTTATAAATTTAATTTTTATTTTTTTGTACTAGAATACTAGATTAAGATTGAAAAAAACTTAAGTTATTGTTACAGATATTATTTCGTTCGTTTTACAACATTTATTATTATTTTAAAAATTAATAAAAATTAATATTAAAAATAAAATATGTTTTTATGAATTTAAAATTTTAATAATAAATAATTTGTGTATACAAGTAATAAAAATAATATTATTATATATTATAAATATATTATTTATATGATAATATTTTATTAAATATAATATACGAATTTAATTATAATTAATAATAACATTATGTTACATTATTTTACGTTTGTATCAAATTTATAATATAAAAAGGTTTTTATAAGAAATATTTTTATTTATAATAAGATATTATAAAAATAATAATTAATTTGATGATTATTTATTAATAAAAATAATTAAATTTATTATTTTAACTTCTCGTTATATATAATAAATTATTATAAAATATATTTTTTTTCCACCAATAATGTTAATGACCCGCTGAAAAGTAAGACACGTGACCCTTTTCCTCTTATCCATTTCATCGTTGCTTTGTTCTTTTTGGGTACATTTGATGACTGATCTGATGTTTTATTGTGCATGTTGCACGAGTGTTGATGACCGTGTGATTATAATATGAATTAACAAGACGGGCTAGCAAGTAGCAAAATACTACTTCTCCAGCAGCCACTGTGGACCCCAATCAACAGTGTGTTACAGTAACATCTAATGAGATGTTATTTAAATTAAAACGAGATACTTAAGATTTAGTTTTTCTTTTCTTTTTTTTAAGTTACGGATGTATAATTCATAAATTTATTTTTGAAAAATTATTAGTAAATGTTATGCCGTTATTAACCAAATATAAATCTATTAATGTGAGAAGATAAAAAAAATGTGATTTTATTTATTAGATCAATTAAATTACCCTTTGTTAAATTATGATACGTGAATTTTATATCTATTAATTTACGATAAAAATATTATTTTTAAATAAAAATTCTTAGTATAAATACATCGTTATTCGATATAACCTCGTGTGTCATAATCTATACATCAACTTACTAAGTATCTTTTAGAGATAAAATATATATCTAATATATTTGGTACTTCAATAATATTATGTAAACTAAACTTATAAATATTATTATATTATTATATTTGTTTAATTTCTATTATTTTATTAATCTTAATCTAATAATTTTATAATATTTAAGTAATATATTTATAATAAATTTTTATTTTAAATATATAATTTAATTATCTGAGTTATTTTAAATCTATCACTTAATTATTTAAGTTATTCTAAATTTACTATAGTCATAAAACCTTTAGACAAATATCAATAAAATAATATAAATATAATAATTTTGTGATATAAATGAAATAAAAATAATTTAATATTATAAACAAAATAAATATAATAATAGATTAATATGCTTTTAGATTTATCCTACTTTATATAATTAAGGATAAAAATTCAATATTTTTAACAATATTCATGTTTTGGAGTTCTTTATATCTCCCCACATTATTCATTCTAATATCAACAAAATATCAATTTTAAGAAAATAATGACAAAATATCAATTAATAATATAAATATTGTCGAAAAAATATTGATAAAATATAGTTTATGATTAACTTTATTTATTTTTTAAAAATTATGAATATTTAATTTTATTAATCATAAAATTTACTAGCTTAAATAGTTATTTTAAATATTTTATAATTTTTTTGATTATTGTTAAAAATAAATATGAAATGTATTTATATTTATATCTATTAAATAAAAAATTAATTTAAAAATAAATAATTAATTATTTTGATATTTTTTATTTTTTTTATTTTTTTAATATTTCTGCAACCAACGATAATATTTCTAAGATATCAATAAAATTTAAATCTTATAATTTTAATAACATCAATAATTTAAACATTGAATATTATTACTCATTTTTAAATATTAAGTAACTCAATTTTTAATTGCGTATTCATTAATGTATTCACTTTTCATCATTTGTGAAGTATAATATATGGTATCAATTGAAAAGTTATTATTAAGAATACCAAATATGATTTACTTTTTAGTAGTAATATTTTTTGTTTTTTTCAAATCTCATCGGCCCTTCTAACAAGACAATTATATTAGTCATGCTTCGAGTATAATTATGCTAAAACCAGTATTTTATTTGCTGTGCGAATATGGTGAAGTAGGTTGAGTAAATAATAAAATTAATTGATTTAAAGTAAATTTTTTTTATCAAATTTAACTTAAATTAGATTTTTCAATTTCATATTCCAATCAAATTTTGATTAGAAAGTAAACAATGTTTGAATTTATATATTATTATAATTATAATTAGATGTATATTTTTTTATTATATATTATACATATCATAATTATATTAAATTATTATTTTAATTTAGGAAGAAATATAAATATTAAATATTTATAATAATTTAAGAGTAATTATTATTATCTTGATTCTATTATTTATGATTATAAATAATAAATTTTACATCAATTTAAATTTTAAATATTATATTTTATATACGAAGATAATTCATTAATAAATTTTAATTTTAATTTGACCTTATCATATCATACAAAAATTTATTTACGTATTTAGATTAGTTCGAATTGATTACATCAATGAATTATATTTAAGTTAAAAAAATTTAAATTTAATTTGAATATTCTTGAATTTAAATCGATAAAAAATAAACGGTTTTAATATGTTATTCAGTTGCCAACAAATTTAAAGAGATAAAATATAGTTCAAACACAATTCTAAAACAAACAAGGTATAGTTTGAACGCATCTTATTCTTATTACATCATGATCAGTTCATTCAGCATTGTTTTACTCCTTGAATTAATCCTTAAATTAATTATCATAATTCCTTAATTTACTTCTTGAATTAAGGTTCTTGATTTACTCCTTAAATTAAAGAGTTGACACTCATTAATTTACTCCTTAATTTTATCTCCAATAATATCAAATTATGACATGCTTATATTCAACTTATTTATACTGTGTTCAGCACGTTTGTATCAATATGGTATATTAACCCGTGTCACAATTATGTAACAGCTATATATGCTACAAACCTTGTCAAGGTTTCATAAAAATCTTAATTTTTGTACTTTTTTAATAGAATGTTGTCACGTATCCCTTAAACATTATATAAATAAAAAAAGTTCATGGACGTTAATCAGGATTTTTGGCTCCTAATTACATGCTGCAACTTTCATAATAAGACTCTCACACACAATAATATTAAGTTTTTCTATTAGTTTTATTAGCTTGTCTTTTAACAAATATTAAGCAATTATATTTTTGAAGGAATTTTATTACATTTATTTTACATATGATTAACGTAAAGTACTATATTCACAATATAACACACAGAGGAGCAATCAATAATGTATCACCGTCAACTTATCCTTTCTAAGCATTAAAAGAAATAAATAAATAATATTAGATTCAAAATTTTGATAAAAAATTTATGATATAATTATCTACAAAGTATAGACACTAACTATTAAATTTAAAAGAAAAAGAGAAGAAAACAATGTTTAACTATTAATATAATCTGTAAAGACTATTAATGTTTGTTATTTTCGTGGATAAAATATTTTCATGTGAATTTATTTTTAGACTCGTTATCAAGTTTATCAAGTAAATTTAAAAAATATATTAAAATACTAGATAATTGTACTTCATGTATATATTTTATAACTATAATATATGAAATTGTAGTAATGCAATTAACAGAATGTGTTCACAAAACTATAATTATTTTTATTATTAAAATATTTATTTAAACTTAAATCAATTTATCAAGATGTACTATAAAAAATGATTTTTTTATAACATTAAGATTTTTAATGAAATTTAAAAGATTAAACACAAAATATATTTAATCCTTATACCACTAAATTGTAGAAACAAGACCTGCCGAATGAATCTGGAAAAAGAAGAAGCAAGCTACCAATTGAATCTGGAAATTTATAAATTGAAATTTAATCAAATTAATCTATAAATTATTAATATACATTTATTTTATACTACGTAGATTATACATACATATATAAATGAATAAAGAAGAAATAATTGAATATTATAAGTTCTTGATTATTAGAAGAGCACATCAAGTGTTATATATAGACTGAGTAATAGCTCACGCAGTTCGTTACTTAGTAACCGAATGATAGCTAGCATAGAAGAATAATTACTCGCCATTGCAACCCTTACAATGCTAATGGCTATAACCTGTAAGCCTTACAAACCTATTATTTTATTATCATGTACATATAAAATTTATTAGTTATATACATAATCATCTAATTTTAATTAAATTTTTATATCATTTGAAAATATGAAATAATTTATTATAAATAAAAAAAAATTAAATTATTTTTTTCAATAATTTACTATTCTCAAAAATTATTCTCTCTTTAAAATTGATCCACAATTATAATTTAAACATTAACATATAATTTTTTAATTAAATTATTGATTAAAAATAAATCTTATTTATTAATTTAATATTAATATAAAGTAAAATTATTTAAATTTGTTTTAAAAATAAGTAGTTTTATAATGTAAAACTAAAATATCGAATTGATATAATTAAGTTGGTTAAATATTATATAATCAATATTTTATAAATCATTTCAGTTTTTAATTTAATAAATTGATAATATATCAATTTATTTAATATTTTAAATCAAAATACACTAAAATCATACCATGTCCACCCTAATCATTCATATTAATACGTCGTTTAGTAGAAAACACGGGATTCTTCCATGTTTTCAAAATCAGAGCCGTCAAAAGTTATTTGGGCCTCAATCCTCATAGATTCATCAGCTGGAGGTGGACGGCCCAACAATATTACGCCGGGTTTTTGGGTCAGATAGTAGTCCACACTCCACACTCCACACTCCACACTCCACACTCCACACTCCACACTCGTATGTCCAAATTCTTATTATCGTTAATTACGTACTGAGGAAGCCCATGCTATGAGACATACTCGGTTTTATTTTTGAAGAATAAATTTTTGTTTGCATAGTACAGTGTAGAGATGTGTTCTCTTATTTTATATTACATTTTATTTAATATTTTTAATAAATTTATGATTAAAGTTATTTTATTTTATCTAGTCTTGTTTAAAGTTGTTTCTATAAGATTTGTGATGATTATAGATAATAAATATGATATCTTATTATAAACAATCTGTCAAAAAATAAATTAAACAAGATAGAATAAACTCATAAAATACATAGATTGTATCATGAATTAATAGGATATCCTATCATAATGGTACGTATGGTACAATGTAAATGGGACACCTGATAATAACAATAAATAGTAGAAAAACTATACATTTATCCTAAATTATTGAAGATACCGTGTAATCTTTTTTCTTTTATAAACACAATTATCAAAAACTTTTCTAAAACAATAAACAATCAAATTAGTGGAAAAATAATATATCATTTTTTTAATTAATGTACAATTATATTGGATAATAGAGACGAATATACTCATTTTATTCATATTTACGATATATTTGATAATATTTCTCACAAATCTCAATATTTAACATATAATCATAACTAGTTATTCCTCTTTTTTTTAAAATGTTAGTTTAATACTCAATCAATTTGAGATTTAACCTCTTATCATATATTTATATGTCTCACGTGATGTTTTAATGTAATTGAGTTACAAATATTTTGATTACTCCTTCCCTTTTAGAATGTTTAGTACATGATGACTAATTCATTTTTACATTTGTAGTCTTTTTTTCAGCGAGAATCTGAAAACATATATGAGTATATAATTATTTTCAAGATTACAAATGCAATTGACTTTTCTATTGTTACTAGCTCATGTGATGGATAATGTTGTTATAACTTATTTGTTGGGTTCCCATTAGATATACACTCATTCTTATGTATGTTAATTTACTACGAGGAAGAATGTGTTTGAAAATTATGGCTTTGATATGGGTGATGAGAGAAATGTTTCCAAAATATATGTTACGATTACGAGATTTGAGATAGTTAACTTTTACTTAAAAAGAAATTATTTATATCATTTTTATGTATTATTAGTGACCTAAAAATACGTGTATACATTTTATGTAACTAAGAGTTTATATTTTCAAAAATACTTATTGATATATTTGTGTATATTGATGATACACATAAATATAAACTAAAAATGACTTAGAAGAGTTTAGCTCTCCTTCACCCAACCTATTATCCTATTTTTATATTTCTATAATTTTATTATAAATATTTTATGATTTGTTTCTTTATAAAATAATAAGACCATTTAGGTAATGAATATGCAACAAAGTTTTTCCTTCTCGAACGAGAAGAAATTCAAAAGAAACTAGTTTATTGGATTAGAATGTGGATATATAGCTTGCTTTTTAAATAATGAATAAGCATCCGTATCGATCATTTATACCATTTATATCAAATTAGAATCCAAAATAATCCTATCAAAGCCAATATTCAAGCTAAATTAGAGGTCATACCAAATTGTCATAATTTGACAAAACTCTTTTTTTATTATCTCAATCTTAAGGTTAGAACCTTTAGTGTGTCTATTCAACTTCAACTTTTTTAGATGTCTAATATGGTAAGATATGATAAATTCTATAGTCTCTCTGTGAAATCAGATTTGTAATAGTTTATAAATATGAATCATTTGAGATAAAAAAATTTTGAATTTGGGCAAGATAAATCAAGAAAACATGATAAATTATGCAATCATACATTGCTTAGGAAAAGAGATTTGTAATTGCTCATATGTATGAATTTCACTTTAAATAATATGCAACATTTTTGGTGAAAACCCTAATAGAAAAATCACTTACATACTTAGACCCACAATGAATAATATTATATTATTTATTAAAATAGGGTGTTATATAATATAACCCTTTATGAATAGTGTTTAATTTTTAATTATTTTTATGAAATACATATATTTTTTCCATAAGGTAAAAAATGTTTTTGTAGCATATTCAACACATACTTTTTAAGATAGAATTAAAAATAAAATTATGTAAATAATTAGATCATATAAAAATCAAATTACATTATTGTTTCAACCAAAAATAAATAAATTAATTATACTTTTATAATTAAATAATTATAAAGCAAGCAATTTTGCATACAAGTAATGCATATTTTATTTAAATTATGTATTAACTAAAAAGTTTATATCATATTTTTATTACGATAACACTCACAAGTTCTACATCAAATAATCGATTGATTATATATATTCCCTATTATGTCCAAAGGTGTTTCACTGCTTTACTTATACTTTTGTTCAATTGGTATCATAATTGGGAGAAATAAAAAAAATAGGTTAACAGTATCATATTTAAGTTAAGAAAAAAAAATGTACCTTAATTTTTGATAACATAAAAATATTTTTTTTATTAAAAAATTATTTTTTTGTCATAAAAAAATATATTACATATTATATGTTTTTTTAATAATGTAAACTATATATATATTTTTAAAAACATTAAAAATAAAAATATATGAAAAGTTAATCATATTAACCGGAGTAAAAGAAAAATGAGAAATATTATATTTTTAATCACGTGTCGTATTAGTGTAAATGAAAACATATGTAATGTAACTTATTTGAATATTTTTTAAATACACAAATACGTTCAAGGAATAACTTAGATTAATGGTGTGAATACACAGTTTCTCTCAGATATAATTTATAGCCAATCTGGTGGATCCATGGACCAGATATTAGACACTATTGGCTTCATTCAGTGGTCCCGACCCCAGCTTAATTCGTCCATATCCTCACCAAAATACATAAAATTAGAGAAATTTAAACGCACAATTTATACTTAATTGATAGACAAATAGGTTATGAAAAAAAACTATGTACACATTATTTTTAATATATATTAAACATGTATATTTTTTTAAAATATATATATATATATACAAAAAATTTAAAAAAAATTATTTATAAAAATTACTATATACAATTAAATTAGGTAGAAAAAGTGAGTTGCTACCTTCCAAACGAATCTTTCCATTTTGTTTCTTTTTAGTTTGTAAATTTTTAAGTGGGACCAACTCCATGCGAAGCTGACTTGACAGTTCACATAGATTACTTCCTTTACACGTTAGAATACCACGTTGAATGGTAAAGATATTATAAAGGATAAATTACAAACGAAAAATATTGTTTTTAACCAACAAACACGATTGGGAAAACGAGGGTCAATATACCCGGGAGGCTTTTCCATAAATACAAGTTGAAGAAGATGATCGTTAAGAAACACATTTTTCACATCAAGTTTGCAAAGAGGTCATTTATTTATCACAGTAAAAAAGAGTACAACATAAATAATAATAGTCTTGATAATTGGGTTAAATGTATCAATGTAATTGAGACCAGGCACATGTGTATACCCTTTGGCAATAAGGCATGCTTTGAAGCACTCAATGGATCCATTAGGAAAATATTTGGTTCAAAACACCCATTTGGAGCAGACAATGTTAATGTTAGCTGGTCGAGAGACCAAAATATTGGTACGATTATTTTGCAGGGTTTGAACTTCTTCATCCATAGTGGTAAGCCAAGCAAGATTCTTAGCAACATATTTGAATCATTTGGGCTCATTGGAGATAAGAAGAGTAGAGAAAAGACCAGAGGAGCCCAAGAGAACAAGATTCGTCGGGTGGTGAGGTTTGAAAATACCAGTTTTGACTTTTGTAGCATGGGATGAGAGGCTATCGAAGTAGCCGTAATAGGAGTAGGAATAGACGGCTCGGTGGTGAGCTCAAGAGAGGCAGAAGGCGGTAAAGATGAACTTGCAAGAGAATCATTGACCTGCAAAGACTCAGACATTGGATCAATACAAATATCACACGAGTTATATCCGGATTGTGTAATGTGTTGGGAATGAGGTGCATGGAAAGTCTTTAGGGGGAAGATTGGGTTCCAAAAATTTTGAAAATTTAAGGGATGATATGGGTTGAGCCTGAGAGGAATCGAGGAAAGGAAAAGAAAGTAAGTCTCATCAAATTGAGCATGTCGGGTGAAATAGATCATAGAGGTGGCAGGATCAAGACAATAGAACCTTTTGTAAGAGGGGCTATAACCCATAAAAATACAAGGAATGCGGAAAAATTTGGTAGGCCTATAATCACTTAAACAAGGATAAACACGACAACCAAATAGATGAAAATTTTTATAAATGGGAGAGGAACCATATAAAAGCTCAAAGGGGGACTTACCTAAAAGAAGTGGTGTTGGCAAATGGTTGATAATGTTAGCTATAGTGCTAAAGGTGTCAACCTAGAAGCGAGGAGAAGTGAGAGAGTGAAAAAGCAAAGTCAAATTAGTTTCAGTCACATGATGATGTTTTCTTTCTACATGACCATTTTGGGTGGGAGCATATGGACAAGAGAGTTGATGATGAATGCCATAAGTACGAAGATGAGTTTTAAAGCAATTGCTAGTAAATTCTACACCAGCGTTACTTTGAAAAAAATTTGTACGAGTAGAATGTTGATTTTCCACAAATTTTTGAAATTGGATAAAGGTATAACAAAATTCATATTTGAGTTTTAATGGATAAAGCCAAGTGAAACAAGAATAACCATCAACGAATAAAACATATTAGGAAAAAACCAAATTTGATTTTACAAGTGAAGGACCCCATATATCGCAATGAATAAGATCTAAAACATTAGATGATCGACGATCATTACAAGAATAAGGAAAATAATGATTTTTACAAGTTGACATGTATCACATAATGTAGGAGACATTAATAAAGAGGTAAGATAAAGCTGTCCTTTTTTATTTAAAAAAGGGTTAACATGTCCAATGTGAGTAGCTATAAATCATACGAAGCTGAAGGGATTTATTTTTAAAGGCATAAATAAAAGCAAAATGTCTGCACCCTAGCACATATAAGCCTCTATCTCGTTTATTATTTACTGGTTGCCACCACCCTTCCCATTTTGTGATTCTAAACAGTGAAAAAATCATTAGTAAAAGTAATACATAATGAAAAATCATTTGTTAATTTACTAATGGATAAAAAACAATTGTGAGGTGAGGGATAACCAAAACGTCTAATAGATGAAGATTTCGGGAAGGAGAAATTTTACCAATGTGGGTAATGGGTAGAGACGCACCATTCCCTATAATCACACAATCCTTACTCGTGTAGTTAGTAGATTGGGATAAAGGGGAGTGGGCTGGAGTTATATGGGCTGAAGCGCCTGAGTCTAAAAACCAATTTGAAACTTAATTTCTAAACATAGAGCATGAAGCATTGAAGGCTTTGGTAAGGTACATTGATTTGGCATGTGGGTGCTGATCATAGTGTTGCCTGCACCGACCAGAGTAGTGGTTGTCCAAGTGGTAGATTTGGCATCGTGATGGACGACGACCTTGAGTGAGTTGGGCACGGCCTTGTCCGAGACTGAACGAATCATGGCTGGAACCATTTATACGGCCACGTTTGGATTCAGAGAAGCCACCCCCCGTGTTGAGAAGATCTACGGTGATCAGTGAACACTACAACTAAAGGTGTGAGATCTCAAGAGATTTTTGAAAGAGTTCAAAGCTCTTAGCCGTAGACACAAGATCCAGGAAGTAGGAGAAGTACGTTTGGGCCATCTGAGCAGTAGAGAAACTAGAGAAATCGTGTCTAAGACAACGAAGAAACCAGTGAACTTTGTTGGTGCCATCAATTGGACGACCAATGGGATGAAGTTGATCGTAGATGGTTTTGAAGGCACGTGTAAAGATAGTGACTGGACGGGTGTCACGCTTCATCAATTAGAGGTCATCTTTGAGGCATATTTCACAAGCTTTAGAGCGGTGGCTGAAAGTATTTTTGAGAGCGGTCCAAACCTCGTGAGATGTGGAGAGGCTGACGAAAGGAAGGAAGGTTGGGGAAGAATCAGAGGCTATTGGAGGAGGAGAGATTGATTATGACCATGTGAATCATGGAAGGAAGGTTGGGGAAGAATCAGAGACTATTGAAAACTTCCACACCATTTAATATTGAGAGCCTTTCTTATATATAGTTGTTTACAGATTGTATAATAGTGTAATTACTCATAAATATTGATTATAAAAGAAATGAAAGAATTAATTAGACAAGATCTCATAATTAAGGGTAAAAGGATACATGTATGAAAAAGTCTTAGGCCAAGATAGAAACCCTCTCAAAAATAGATAAATTATAATACTAGAACTTGTTTGAAACGAAGTTCTTCGATAGTAGGATATCTACGTGTGGGTTCCAAGTGAGTGAGATTGGTTACATCACATCAGGTTACACGTGTTTCCTTTGCTTCTACCCAACTTCGTTGAATCTATGTACTTAAGGACATATCAGAGGTTTGAAACTAGATAAAAGTGAAGAAAACACGTATAACTTGGTGCGGTATCGACAATCCCACTCACTCGAAACCCACATGTGAATATCTAGATATGAGAGAATTTTGGTTCAAATGGATGTAACAATCAATATATATATATATATATAAAAATTAATTACATTGCATAAATCGTATATTATTTACTAAGCATAAAAAGTGAAAAAATAGATCTCGATGAAGCATTTATTCTAAAAATTAAATTAAAAAAAGCTCTCTAACATTTGAGAAGGTTTCCTGGTTAGATGCTATTGCACCCATCACCTTATCTTTATGTTTTCAAATCACATAGCACAACTCGACTAACCTTGTCTAAGCTACCATTAAAATAATATTTTTTGACAATAGAAATTACATAATCTAATAATAAATTATTAATAATTAAGCTTTCTTGTTCTTTAAAATTAAAAGTCATCTCTCATATTTCCTCTCTGTTTTTTTTATGGTTTCAAATCACATAGCACAACTCGACTAACCTTATCTAAGCTACCATTAAAATAATATTTTTTGACAATAGAAATTACATAATCTAATATTAAATTATTAATAATTAAACTTTGTTGTTCTTTAAAATTAAAATTCATCTCTCAGTTTTTCTCTCAGTTTTTTTTTTGCTTGATTTTGTTTGATATATGATAACCAAAGAGAGAGCGACCTCTCATTTTAATACGAGTTGGTGGATTTATTTTATTTTCATCATTTTTTTATTAGATTAATAAAATCATAATTGGACGTGTGTATTTTTAATTAAATTTTAAATTAAAAGAATTTATTCTTCGCATTGATTTGCTACTGTGAGTGTGCACGTTTGTTTAATTAATTTTTGATATGTTTTTAAATCTAAATTTATATTTGTATTTTTTTATTAAAATTGTTTGATACATTAGATTCTACGTACATAAATTAAAAACCATATAAAAATAAGATTGAAACTATCTAAACAAACAAATAGAAGCTAATAAAAGACTAATTATTGAAATCTGTCGTAGAAAATAATAATTGTATATTAATTTTTATTTGTTTATTTTTAGTAATTGAATTCTCTCATGTAATTTAATAAATTGTTGCAAGTTTTTCTTTTTGGAGAAAATATTTAACAATTTGTCAAAACTTGAGAATTTTGGATTATTTTGAATTAACATTAGTTCTGATTTGTTTAATTTTTTGAACTCTTTGTAAATAATAATCACCTTTTAGTTTCAACTCATTTGAAATAATTTTTGTTCTGTTTTTTTATTAAATAATTATCTATTTTATTTTTAAAATGAGTAGTTAATAATTTAAATTATGTAACTAATATCATAACATTATTTTTTAAAGTTGTTTCAAAATACTTACATTAACTTTTATTTTTATTTTAATCAAGAAATTGATATGATGAAAACAATTGGAAAAACACCCGATGCTTTTTAGCATTCCCGACTCTCAAGAATACATTATCAACCTTTAAAAAAGAAGAAAAATATTGGAATTGTTTATTGGTTTTCTCTTTGAAGCTTTTCTCTTTTTCTTACTTAATGGAATAAAAAAGGAGAAGATATATTTAATGTAAAACTCATTCTTCGACTTTTATCTTCAATTTGGAGCCCAAACACAGCAAAATGACAGTGAACTCGGACGAAGAAATGAAAAAGGATGAAATCGAAGCACAAGAGGAAAAACGACAACAAAAAGAAGTGCCCGTAGTCTCAAATCCATTACTAACTCGGTGTTCTCCACCCCCTCAATTAAACCGATCACCCAAAACTCCATCGCCTCAAGCGGAGTCTCCTGCGAATACCTCCGATCAAACCCATGAGTCTGATGGATTTATGGATATGGAAGACGAGCCCACTAACCCTCCCTCGCCTCTGGACCACTCCAACGGGTCCTTCAGGGCCCAGTCATTGATTGTAACCAACGACCTGGGTCCAGAAGCTCAAGACGTATCTGTTGGCCACAGAATAGTTCAAGAAGAAGGTTCTGTTAGTGGATTTAGTGGACTTGGTACCCCAAATGGGAGAAAGTTGAGCCCGCCCTTGTCCACTTGGAAGCAAACAAATAGAGATAGCTTGGTTAAGAGGGTTTTGTTGGGGTTCAGGATTTGTGGGTTTGTGTTTTGCCTGATCTCATTTTCGGTTATGTCGGCTGATAAAAACAGAGGTTGGGCTCTAGATTCTTTCTATCGATACAAGGAGTTCAGGTTTCTCATTCACTTTGTCCCTTGATAGTATTACATATTTACAGTTATTTAAAAATCTGAAATATTAGTTTCCTGACTTTCTAGTACCAGTAGAATTATTCCTTATTATACCATCAAACTCATTGGGTTTTGAGTTACATTCAATATGAAAATATGGAGGGCATTTAATTTCAGGTACTCTTTGGCAGTGAATGTGATGGGATTTGCATATTCAGGTTTGCAAGTGTTTAATATCGTCTACTTCTTCACCACCAGGACACACACAGTCCAGCATTGGCTTCGCCATTATTTTGATTTCTTTATGGATCAGGCAAGTTTTATTTATTTATTCTCATTATTGTTATGATCAGCAGGTAAATCTTTTGTTTGCTCTAAGTCTAAACTTCAGAAAACTTATAATGTTATATTGATTATTCTTGTAACTAATCTAGACCCCCTTAGCTTTTTTCAATACTCTAAATCGTTTGTTTTGGTTCGGGCAATTATTTTAAGACCTACTATTCTTTTACTACTGTTGTTAATCAAATCAATTTTTTTTATATAAATATATTATTTGTTAAGTTCTTTACCTCTATCCAATGCTTTTTATTTTTTACATTCTAGTTAATTTGTATTCAAATTGAACTTTTTTGACGTTCTACTTAATTTGTATTTTAAATTTAACAGATATTCGAAAATAAAATTTATTTAAATACATATTTAAAAATAATGTTCATAATTAAAAACTTTTTTTTAAGGTGATAATCTTATGTGACGGAAATAATTAACCAGAAGTAATGAATAGAAAATTAATAAAAATATTCTAAATTAAAATTTACAAATGATTACACATATAATCGCGTGTAAATAAAATAACGTGTAAAGATAAATTGACATATGAGATGTTAGGTGGATACAAACTAAGTCAAAACAATAAACTAATAGGAAAATTATCGGTCTATTGGATTATCTAATTATCTACTATAAAAGTCATCGGTTCATCGGATCATCTAATTATCTAAAAAAAATTAGTAACTTTACAGCTTGAATTAAAAACTTGAGGACCCATATAGTTCGGCCTTTTGCGATAATGATTCTGCCCTGTGTGCTCTCTATTTGATTCATTACTTTTGATCTGATTCTGAGTCGATTCTTGCACGATTTTGTTATGGTTAACTTTATTGTGTAAAATAACCTAGTTGGTTGGATAGCACAAGAGTGATATTTAGTGCGTCACCAAGGGCCAAGCATAGAAAAGATGATAAATTAGACTTCAAAATGCAACATGAACACTGTATTCTCTCCAGTTTTTTGGAATCAGCAAACTTTTATCTTTTGGCAGTATGTCACTTTGGAATGTTTATGCTCACAAGACATGGACTAATGTGAGTGCTTTGTTGTTGTTTAGATACTTTCCTATCTGTTAATGTCAGCTTCGTCATCGGCTGCTACTAGAGTTGAGGACTGGGAATCCAACTGGGGCAAAGATAAATTCCCTGATCTAGCTAAAGTTTCTGTGGTTATGACGTTTGCTGCTTTTGTTGCTCTTGCTGTATGTTCTATGATATCTGGTTACATTCTCTGTGGCCCTAAATCTTTCTAGTTACTAATGCCTTGGTCTACTCTCTAATTACATATAATCTGTACCATTCTTCTATCCTTACAAACCTGTATGTACAAAATTATATCGATCCTTTTGTTTTACCAAGTTACGTCGTAATTTGTATTTTTCTCTTTACAACAAGATCATCCATAGTAGAATAATATTTTGAACATAAACAGGCTTTTCATTAAAAAAAAAATTAAAAAAAAAATCAACATGGCTCTTCCCAATTGATACCATTTTAGTGGTACTTACAAGAACTTGAATGTACTGTGAATAGAGAAGATACAAGAAGAGAAGAAAAATGATTCAAGTTGTTATTTCTCTACACATTGTGCAGCTATATATACTTCATAAAATATGATTCGTTCGTGTCGCACACATTTACACAAGTTAATACTCCCCCTCAAAGTTTCTATCTGTTTACCACCATAAGTTTGCTTCTAAAATTCAAATGATTGGAATTAGGCAAGTTTTTTGTAAACACATGTGCCAATTATAACTTAGATTTACAGTATTCCACATCCAACTTCTTTTGTAAAATAAGATCTCTAACAAAATGAATATTTGTTTTAATATGTTTGGTCTTTGCATGTTGTACTGGATTCCTGGCTATGTGTTGTGCACTGATATTGTGAGAGTTTTGATTTCCCAGCAAGTTCATTTCCAATCTCTTTGAGCTTGTATCCAAATGATTTTAGTAGCACCTTTTGTTAGTGCACGATACTCTGATTTTGTTAATGAACATGATGCTATTTTTTGTTGAGATGATGATCAATTAACTAATTTTCTGTCAAATAACATACAATAGCCACTAGTGTTACGTCTGTCATCATAACAGCTAGCTTAGTTTGCAGCTTTGAGAAGAAAAAAAATTTCAAATTGTTATTTCTATGCATCTTGTGAAGCTATATATACTTCATAATATGATTCATTTTCTATTACACTAACAGAAATACCAACCTCTCCTATAAAGTTACTGCACGTATCACACACATTTACATAAGCTTATAGTACTAATCCTCGTGATTTTATATGCGAAGGGTTCTAATAAAGTAAGAATGAAAGAACTGAAAAGAGAATGGTCTAATAGTTCAGATGAAGTGACTCGATTTTTTGCTTCTTTTATCTGAAATGTAGGTGTGGATATTTTAAAAAAAAATCATTCAATTCGAATTTAATATTAATACAAACTTTTTTTTTTCTAGAAGTTGATTAATTTAAATGGATACAAAAAATAATTAAAATTGATATATATTTATCTTCTAAAATATATTTTTAATTATTATTTTAATATAATTATAATTTAAAATTATAAAATCTAAATCTAATCGGTAAGTATTTTTACTTAAACATTTACGTAGTCTCATTATTCATGTTTTAAGTCTCACTAAAATCACTTTCAATTTAATCTAGAATCTATAAATTAATAAGTTTTTGTTTTACATGTTATTATATAGATTACATGTTTTTAATTGGCAATATGATGTATTGTTAAGGACACTTTAATTTATTTAATTTTTCTATAATTATTATATATGAAATTTTTAATGGTTAATTTTAAAAACAATCACAATTCTATATTTTAATAATATCTATTAGAACCATCTTATATATTTTTATTAATAAGAGATTAAGCAAAATATAATATACGATAATAATAAATTTTAAATTAAATTATATGATTTGTTTTTTTTTTCAATAAGAAAAGACTTTTATATTATATTATTATTAAACTCCTTCAAAACATCTTTATACATTGGCTTAAGGTTAATTTTTTTTAGACGGTTAAGGTTTTTTGATTTTTCAAAATTATCAAGATAAGGTTGATTTATAAAATGATTTAAAAACTAAATTAACTAATTTATGTCTACCATGAATAATATTGTTATACTAGTTGGAAATAGTTGGTGATTTTTGAAATATAATGGTTAAAATATCCGACGTAACTGGTGAGAATTTCTCGAATCAAAAGAAAAAAATTTGAAAATAATGAGAATTTTCAAACTATTGCAATGAAAAAATTAATATAACCGAATAAAATAAATATAACTCGGATTATATTTCATTGTAATTTTAATTCAAACAAATTTTTTTTCTTTTTGCTATTTTTTTTGTATTGTATAGTTTTAGTTTCGTACAAATATCGCGTAAAATCTCCCGAACATTAACATGTTCACTTAATTAGTGTGACATGAGAAGTTGATGAGATGTTGACCACAATTGATTGATTATTATACTAATTAATCCGTGATTAATATTGATCAATTGTTGAATAAGATACAAGTTAGGTTTCTTATCTTATATTTTATTTCGTTACTTATTATATAATATTATTTTATTTTATTTAAATATCATCTCATTTTATTTCATTTAAATTATTACCTTGATAGACGTAACTTTAAATATATATTGTAACATTTTTCTTATCAAATTTACATTATAAATAATCATGTATCATATTTTTTTTATTACTTTTACATTCTTATTTATCTCATTTAGACTCATTAGAGACAAATGAGATATTTCATAGATACCATTTCATTTCATTGAAAATTAAGTAAAATAATATAAGATGAATTTTAAAAATTAATAGATTATATCTTAAATTTTATTAATATCTCATCTCAAATTACACTTCTAATTATTTATAAATGATAGTACATCATCAAATAAAGTAGTGCAATAAATTCAAAGGATATTAACTTCATTTAAATGAATGGTATTTTTGTGAAACTTTGATTACACAAATTTTATATTTATTTTAAAAATAATATTTTAATTTACTTATATTTTTACGATAATTTAATCATATTATTATTAAAACGTGATTATACAAAGATAAAAGATTATTTTTATTTAATTTTTTCTTCAATTTTTTTAGCTATAATTTATTCAAGTTAAAACATTAGAATATCAGTTGAAAAAATAAAATGAAAAATTTAATTTGTATTTATATACTCACTCTTTAATAATATATGATTTAATTATTATAATCATAAAATCTAAATATTAGTTTTACTATAAATAAAAGATTATATTTTTCTTATTTTTTTAAAAATATAAATTTATTGTTGTAATTTTAATATTTCGGTCTTAAATACATATGGTAAAAATAAAACGAGAAAAAACAAAGGATGATATGTTCCAGCAGGTATGAAGAGAAATAAGGTTTATGTAGATAGCATGTTAGGACTCTAATATAGTTTTATTTTAATTTAATTTTCGATAATAATTTTTTTTAATATATAAGTTTTTTTTTTTCAAGATGTATATTTTTTTTTTGAATTTCAAAGAAATAAATAAATATTTTTTAAGAAAATTAAAATAGAACTAATTAAATAATTAAATTATTTACACATTAAAATCTTTTATTTTAACTCCTTTACATATTATTTAAGTCACTCTCAATTTAGTCTAAAATCTTTAAATTAATACATCTCTCTTACATATTACTACATAGATTACATATTTCCAATTAATAATATGATGTATCAGTAATTATTAATCACACTTTAATTTATTTAATTTTTCTATAATTATCATGTATGAAGTTTTTAATGATTAATTTTAAAAATAATCATAATGCTATATTTTAATATAGAATCATCTGATATTTTCTTAGTGATAAAAGATTAAATAAATATAATATATGATAATAATAATTATCAAATTAAATTATATAATATGTTTTTTTATTTCTATTAAGAAAAGGTTTTTTTCATGTTATGATCATAAATCCAAAATCACAAACTTAACCTCCCTTGAATCGACTTTATAGCTTACCTCGTATCCACTTTATAAGTTTGCTTTAGATTTGGTTTTTAAGGATTATACTCCAATTAAGATTTTGAGTTTTTTAAAATCATCAATATAAGATTTAGTTATAAAATGACTCAAAACTAATATAACTAATCTAAGTCTACCCTTAAAAAGTAGTGTTATACTATTTGAGAATATTCGATAATTTTGAAAATATAATGATTAAAACATCATATGCAACTAGTGAGAATTTCCCACTCAAAAAAAAAAAAACAATCGATAATAATGAGAATTTTCAAATAATATAACCAAGTTAAAAATAAAATAAATATATGTATCATTATATTTCATTGTAATTGTAATTATATGATATTTTTTCTTTTTTGTTTTTTACCTTCTGATTTTTTGTACTGTATAGTTTAAGTTTCTTAAAATTACCACATAAACTCACCAAAACATTAAACATGTTCACTTAATCAGTGTGACATGAGGATTTGATCATATGTTGATTGCAATTGATTGAATATTATTGTAATTAATTCGTTAATGATTAATATTGATTGAGATATAAATTAGGTTGTCTTATCTCATATTTTATTTAGTCTTTTCAATGGACTTATGATACTATATTATCTCATTTAATTTAAATATTATCTTATTTTATTTAGATTGTAACATTGATTGATTTAACTTTAAATATATATTGTAACATTTTTCTTATTAAACTTACATTATAAATAATCATATATCATATTTTTTTATTACTTTTGTATTTTTATTTGTCTCATCTATGTTCATTAGAGATGTAAAAGATATTTCATTAAAAATTAAATAAGATAAGATAAGATAAATTTTAAAGATTAATAGATTATATCATAATTTTCATTAACTCATTCCATACATTTAATTATTGACCAATTATGATACATCATCAAATAAAAGAAAAAAATTCAAATGACATTAACTTTATTTGAATGAATGATATTTTTGTGAAATGTTGATTATACAAATCTTATATTTATTTTAAAAATGATATTTTTGTTTAATTATTTTTTTATAATAATTTAATCATATTATTATTAAATAATGATTATACAAAGATAAATAACTATTTTTATATTGTTAATTTTTATTTATTTCTTTCGGTTATAATTTATTTAAGATAAAACATTCTTTATTGGTTGAAAAAATAAAATGAAAAATTAATTTTATTTTTATGTAATCATTTTAATAATACATGGTTAAATTATTATAAAAAGTAAGTATAAAATCTAAATATTAGTTTTACAACAAATAAAAGATTATATTTTTCTTTTTTTTTTAAATATAGATTTATTATTGTAATTTTAATATTTCGGCATTAAATACATACGATGAAAATGAAATGAAAAGAAACAATGGATGATACGTTCCTTGACGTACAAAGAGAAGAAATAAGGTTTATGTAGATAACGTAGTTTTATTTTAATTTAATTGTAGGAAACATTATTTTTTTAATATAAGAAGTTTTATTTTTAATTTTATTTAAAAAATATTTTTTTAATATATAAAGTAACATATATTTTTTAGCGTTTAAAGAAATAAATAAATATATTTTAAAATATTTAAATAAAATTAATTAATAATTAGATAATTTATACATTAAAATATTTTATTTTAACTCCTATATATATTTTTGTTAGGAAAAATTAACAAGTTAAAGCTAAAATACAACTAAAGTGAAACTGAGAATAATAAAAATAAAATAGACACAAATATTTTACGTGGGAAAACTTTCGAACAAATTGGAGTAAAAAACCACAGGCAAGTGTAGGAAGATTTCACTATTGTAAAATAGGGATTACAACATATTCTCTCTAGTTACAATGAAATAACGATTATAATCTTTATTGTAATAGGAGAAATAATTCTCTCATAAAATAGGAAAAATATTACTTACAAAGAAGAAACAAATTTTTTTCTTTTTAAGCAGTAACTCACAAAATAACTCTTACAAAGATTTTTAATATATTTCTTATGGATGCTATCTAATTCATTTACTCTTATATTTTGCACAAATGAATCAAACTATTTATATGTAACATACTTGAAGAACTTGTGGTACCAAAGACTCTGTATTCATCTCTACTTTAAATGAACAAGAAATTAGTGCTACACATTGAATGAATAAGAAATTAGTATTCCACATTGAATGCACAAGAAATTAGTGCTCCAATAACATCCTTAATTAAATATCTTCCATGTTTTATACTTCATCTACTAGCAAAATATAACATTAAATAAGTAATTTACTATATCATTTAGGTAGAAATAAATACACGTATTAAATACTATTAAAACTAAATTATATTAATAAGTCAATCATTTAAAATCAGACTTAAAAAATAAAAAAGGTCCGGGAAGACATTTATGACCACGGCATACCATGCATGATCTAATGAACCTCGATAACATATGTGTCCAGATGCACAAAAGTAATAATTATCGATTTTAGGTAGAAACTTTTCAAACGACAACACATCACTTGTCGTGGTAGGTACTGGCGTCTTTAAAATTACCTCCAACATAGTCTAAATTTAGTGGAAATAGCAGCTAAACTTATCCATTAACTTCTGTTTTGCTAATTTATACATTAATTTCTTTAGTGAGAGAAGTATCTGGTAGCTTAAAGAAGGCAACACATTGTTCGTTTTGGATCATGGCTGGTGCTTCCACTGAGTCCACTATTCCCTCAATTCAAAAGGCTTGGGTCTACCCTGAATATGGCAAATCTTCTCAGGTCTTGAAGTTCGATGAAAATGTGGGTGTTCCTGAAATTAAAGAAGACCAAGTGCTCATCAAGGTGGTTGCTTCAGCTCTTAATCCTGTTGATTTCAAGAGGATGCTTGGCCTTTTCAAACAATCGGACTCTTCCCCACCTGTTAGTTCCTCTTTTATCTCTTTCCCCTTTCGCTATTTTTTAGCTTTCAACTGCACGTTTACCTTTTCCCCATTTTCCCTTTATTAATTCCGTTGTTGGTCACTTTACTTTGTTATTTTGAATTTAAAAATGGAGTTTTTAGATAGGGCCATACATATTTTATCTTTGTCAAAATTTAATCGTTGAATTATCTAGATTTAAGATAAAGGTGTTAGTTAAAGCTTCTGATTCTCTTTATATTGTTTTTGGATCGTGTGTGAATTTCTATCTCTATCCATGAGTTATCACAGATTCGTTTACTTTTTTAGTATATTAATGACAACAGCTTCATTACTTTTGACTCAAAATATTGTTAAAAAAGTACGTAAATTTTTTATTATTTTTTTGTCAGACGGTCCCAGGATTCGATGTTGCGGGTGTTGTAGTAAAGGTGGGAAGCCAAGTAAAGAAGTTTAAGGTTGGGGACGAAGTATATGGTGATCTCAATGAGAAAGCTCTGGAAAATCCTACGACTATTGGATCTTTGGCTGAGTATACCGCTGCTAATGAAAGAGTATTGGCTCACAAACCCAGGAATCTGAGCTTTGTTGAAGCTGCTAGCCTTCCCTTAGCTGTTGAGACTGCCTATGAAGGTCTTGAAAGAACTGAATTTTCTGCTGGTAAATCCATTCTCGTGTTAGGTGGTGCTGGAGGAGTTGGAACCCAGATTATTCAGGTTTAATTTCACTCTGTTTTCGATCTTATGGAGTTAGCTATGGTGTCCATGTTAGCTTTATAAAATTTATACGCGGGTCTCCCCTAAAAAAAGATATTACAAGTTTTGTGGGAGATAAAAACTCGCACTTTAAAGGGTTGTTAGAGATTAAAATAAAAGTTTCAGATGATATTATGGTAGAGTTGAAAACAATCTTGTGCCCTCTGTTTTTCTAATGAACAACTTATTCAACATCTTTCATAAAGACCCCCCACCTCACCTTCCACCCAGTGCAAACAACATGGGTTCAAAGCAACATTTATTGAATTAAAATACATGTTTAAATTGATCAAAATAAAATATATTTTTCGTGTTATATATACACTTTCAATAATAAAAAATGAGCGTAAAAAAAAAGATGGACCAAACTGGAAAAATGCGAGTAGGGTTGGGGTTTAAAAATGAAATCAAGGTGGGTTGGGAGGTTATGTAATGGTATTAAACCGTATTCCCCTCTCCACCATTAAGTTATTCAATACTCTAAGCAGCTTCATCCACTTTAATGAATCAAACATCCTTAGTGAAAGTAGTCAAATTTCCTTCTAAAGTGCTTAGCATCTATTTAATTTTCCCCCATTAGTTAATTAGCTGATGTTATATTCTTTCATAATCACATCCAATCTATATTTTCTATTCTTTCGTATGGAGCAGCTGGCAAAACATGTGTTTGGTGCATCCAAGGTAGCAGCTACAGCAAGCACTGGAAAGCTTGAACTCTTGAGAAGCTTAGGTGCTGATTTGGCTATTGATTACACTAAGCAGAACTTCGAAGATATTCCAGAGAAGTTTGATGTTGTTTATGATGCTGTGGGTAAGATTTTTGAACTTCATTAATCAGCTTGTAATATTGTTTGATATGATTTAACTTTATTTATGTAACATGATTTAACATTTGATCATTAACTTTAAAGAAATTAAGGACTAAATCAAGAATTTGAAAATAGCATAACCTTTACTTAACAGTTCAATTTTTTTTTTTTACATTTCCTTCATTACCACATGATCACAACGGTGACTTGTTCATGTTTCTTGTGAATGCAAATTAGGAAAAACTTTTATAAGTAACAGTTCTTATATGAAGTAGTGTAACTTGAAAATTTGAAGTAATATTGGTCGGTTTTTCCCACAAATCAAATACATTTTATATCACATGCCTTTATAACCATGACATGTAAAACTTGGTCGCAAATTACTCAGGTCAAACTGACCGAGCTGTGAAAGCCGTAAAGGAAAGTGGCAAGGTAGTGACAATAGTAGGAGGGAACGTAAGACCACCTGCATTCGTGTTTATTCTCACCTCAAGTGGTTCTGTTTTGGAGAAACTGAATCCTTACTTTGAGACTGGGAAGGTTAAGCCTGTGCTTGATCCAAAATCGCCGTTTCCTTTCTCTAAGGTTGTGGAGGCGTTTTCTTATCTTGAAATTAACAGAGCTACTGGTAAGGTTGTTGTGTATCCCATTCATTGAGTTCAAATAATTTGTGATATATATTGAATATGCATGGTTATTTACTTACTACTATATAATAAAGTTAACGTGGATTGTGCTGAAGGTTATATATTACTTGTATTGTAATAAATGCTTGTGATTTATTGAATACAATAAAATGATCTTGATTTGTGGCTTCTACGGTTGTGACCTGAATGCATTATGTTCTGTAAGTTTAAAATATAAAATTCAAGGGTTCTATTTATGTATAATTTTGTTCATAATTTAATAAATATTATATTTAAAATTTTATTTCTAGAAAAATAAGAGAGAGACATGACCTTCTCTTCGTTTTAATGTAAATCTGACCCCGTTGATCAGCTAATTATTTATGTAGTTTATGTTTTTTTATATTCATAATAAGATATGTTTAGTTACGATGAACATGATTCTCCTTAATTTTATTGAAAATCGAAGTGAACGTATGTACACTTCTTTAATTATGCTTGAGAGTCATGTTATCTAAATTCATGCAACAAGTAAGATGAATACAAGTGACTTAATTGTTTATTTTAATAAAGATAATATATTAATGATTAAGTAAGAATTATATCTAAGCTATATAGCTTGAGAGATTATATGAGTAATAAAAAAATTAATCTGAGTCTTTTGGGCGAAATTTTACCCATAATTAAAGAATATGCTACAACATTGATAGAAGAAACAAAATGTTTCAAATAATAATTATTAATAAAAAAAAGATAATACTTAACGTCAATATCAACATCAATAGTGGAGAAGGATTATTACAATTTGATTTCATATTTTCCACCACATTGTGGTGATCCTTATTCAAGAACCATACTTTTGATACCAAATTGAAAGGTGTATCAAATTAAAAGGTAAGTATTGATAAACTATACTTTTGATATCAAATTGAAAAGTAAGTATTGATACTTCTCAATGCAAAAGGTTAACTATGAAAGTATCAATAGCACTTTTCAGTATGAGCACACAAGCATGGAACTCATAAGATAATGCCTTCGTGATCGTGAACCACAACTCCAATATTGGATATACAAGAATTAACATTTTATGTTTCATTAACATATATCTTATCTAATTTAGAGGTGATCTGTGTTGAAAATCAATATTAACATATGGTGATTGAAGGATGAATAAATAAGGTGGTTAAATGATGGATAAATAGAATGGTTGAAGAATGTAGAAAAGATAAATGTGTAGATTGGATAGTGAGAACTATAAATAACTTACATTACATTTGATTTAATCATTTCATCAAAAGCAGTAAGTCTTTCTATTCTTAGTTTGAGTGTGAGTTTAGAGCTTTCTCTTTGAATGTTTGTATTTTTTCTTTAATTTGTGAGTTAACTTTGAAATGTGTTATAGTATTTTTTTTTATTGTGCGTGTAATATAAATAGTTTATTTATTTATTTAGATCAAATATTAATAAATTTAGAATTATATATTTAAAATTATTTTTGAACAGTCTTTATCACAGTGGTGATCCACTAAAAAGTAGAAGAATAATTATTAAATTTATAAATAAAGAATCTTGCCGACAATAAAATATTAGCAGCAAACAATTTTTTTTTATCTTACATATGTTTGTTTCTAACATTTCCAATAAACAAAATAATGCAACAAGAAAAAACGACTCAAATTTAGTTAGATTCAAAAAATTTCTTTCTATCCAATTAAATAAAAGATATCACGAGACATATTAAGATTCAACTTCAAACCACTAATAATTCAAATTTCAACTGCCTTCTTATTTAGAACAATTACATGCAACCATGTTTCCTTTGCAGCATCATTAGAACATTTACATAGATAGCTAGCTAAGACTTTCTTTTTGTGTAAATTGTCATATGAAGGTAAAATGTCGTGAGAATCATGCCAAACAATTTTTTATTTTATTTGAAAAATTTGCATTCTAAATATTAATCCATAAAAACGAGGATAAAAATTAAGATTTTTATCCATACAAGATATCTATATTCAATAATAATTTATATTTGATTATTAAATTAATATATTTTTTAACATAATTTTTTAAAAATATATTAATATAACTCATCATATAAGTCAATATTATTTAGTAGTATGGATAGGATATCCTATACTTCAAGAGACATACAAATTTTCCTAAATCTTTAAACATTGTAAGTCATACTTGTTGATTCAATAAGATAAACAATTTTAGTAAAACTAATATGTTGGTTTGGTATAAACACTATTTCTTTTTCTTTTTCTTTTTTTAAAGAACACTTCCATTTGTTTAATTTAAGATGGGATTACAGAGGAAAAGTTACACAGAAAATGGTTGTTGGACTAAATAAGGACAATAAGATAAAAGGTAAAAAGACCTAGAGGGATAAGCCTTAGCAAAACAAATAAGATGATGGGTCATGTAATTGGCACTCTGAGAACAAAACTAAACACTTATCCTACCACACAAGCTCATATAACAATGAGTCAGCCACTATTAATTCATCCTAGGAAATGTCTTGACACCCACGCATTTTGAAATTTCTCTTCCGCTACTACTGTTGTTAATCAAATCAATTTTTTTTATATATAAATATATTATTTGTTAAGTTCTTTACCTCTATCCAATGCTTTTTATTTTTTACATTCTAGTTAATTTGTATTCAAATTGAACTTTTTTGACGTTCTACTTAATTTGTATTTTAAATTTAACAGATATTCGAAAATAAAATTTATTTAAATACATATTTAAAAATAATGTTCATAATTAAAAACTTTTTTTAAGGTGATAATCTTATGTGATGAAATAATTAACGAGTAATGAATAGAAAATTAATAAAAATATTCTAAATTAAAATTTACAAATGATTACGCAATATAATCGCGTGTAAATAAAATAGCGTGTAAAGATAAATTGACATATGAGATGTTAGGTGGATACAAACTAAGTCAAAACAATAAAACTAATAGGAAAATTATCGGTTACATTGGATTATCTAATTATCTTATAAAAGTCGTCGGTTAATCGGATCATCTAATTATCTAAAAAAATTAGTAACTTTACAGCTTGAATTAAAAACTTGAGGACCCATATAGTTCGGCCTTTTGCGATAATGATTCTGCCCTGTGTGCTCTCTATTTGATTCATTACTTTTGATCTGATTCTGAGTCGATTCTTGCACGATTTTATTTATGGTTAACTTTATTGTGTAAAATAACCTAGTTGGTTGGATAGCACAAGAGTGATATTTAGTGCGTCACCAAGGGCCAAGCATAGAAAAGATGATAAATTAGACTTCAAAATGCAACATGAACACTGTATTCTCTCCAGATTTTTGGAATCACCAAACTATTATCTTTTGGCAGTATCTCACTTTTGAAGGTTTATGCTCTCACAAGACATGGACTAATGTGAGTGCTTTGTTGTTGTTTAGATACTTTCCTATCTGTTAATGTCAGCTTCGTCATCGGCTGCTACTAGAGTTGAGGACTGGGAATCCAACTGGGGCAAAGATAAATTCCCTGATCTAGCTAAAGTTTCTGTGGTTATGACGTTTGCTGCTTTTGTTGCTCTTGCTGTATGTTCTATGATATCTGGTTACATTCTCTGTGGCCCTAAATCTTTCTAGTTACTAATGCCTTGGTCTACTCTCTAATTACATATAATCTGTACCATTCTTCTATCCTTACAAACCTGTATGTACAAAATTATATCGATCCTTTTGTTTTACCAAGTTACGTCGTAATTTGTATTTTTCTCTTTACAACAAGATCATCCATAGTTGAATAATATTTTGAACATAAACAGGCTTTTCATTAAAATAAAAAATAAAAAAAAATCAACATGGCTCTTCCCAATTGATACCATTTTAGAGGTACTTACAAGAACTTGAATGTACTGTGAATAGAGAAGATACAAGAAGAGAAGAAAAATGATTCAAGTTGTTATTTCTCTACACATTGTGCAGCTATATATACTTCATAAAATATGATTCGTTCGTGTCACACACATTTACACAAGTTAATACTCCCCCTCAAATTTTCTATCTGTTTACCACCATAAGTTTGCTTCTAAAATTCAAATGATTGGAATTAGGCAAGTTTTTTGTAAACACATGTGCTAATTATAACTTAGATTTACAGTATTCCACATCCAACTTCTTTTGTAAAATAAGATCTCTAACAAAATGAATATTTGTTTTAATATGTTTGGTCTTTGCATGTTGTACTGGATTCCTGGCTATGTGTTGTGCACTGATATTGTGACAGTTTTGATTTCCCAGCAAGTTCATTTCCAATCTCTTTGAGCTTGTATCCAAATTATTTTAGTAGCACCTTTTGTTAGTGCACGATACTCTGATTTTGTTAATAAACATGATGCTATTTTTTGTTGAGATGATGATCAATTAACTAATTTTCTGTCAAATAACATACAATAGCCACTAGTGTTACGTCTGTCACCATAACAGCTAGCTTAGTTTGCAGCTTTGAGAAGAAAAAAAAAATTTCAAATTGTTATTTCTATGCATCTTGTGAAGCTATATATACTTCATAATATGATTCATTTTCTATTACACTAACAGAAATACCAACCTCTCCTATAAAGTTACTGCACGTATCACACACATTTACATAAGCTTATAGTACTAATCCTCGTGATTTTATATGCGAAGGGTTCTAATAAAGTAAGAATGAAAGAACTGAAAAGAGAATGGTCTAATAGTTCAGATGAAGTGACTCGATTTTTTACTTCTTTTATCTGAAATGTAGGTGTGGATATTTAAAAAAAAATCATTCAATTCGAATTTAATATTAATACAAACTTTTTTTTTCTAGAAGTTGATTAATTTAAATGGATACAAAAAATAATTAAAATTGATATATATTTATCTTTTAAAATATATTTTTAATTATTATTTTAATATAATTATAATTTAAAATTATAAAATCTAAATCTAATCGGTAAGTATTTTTACTTAAACATTTACATAGTCTCATTATTCATGTTTTAAGTCTCACTAAAATCACTTTCAATTTAATCTAGAATCTATAAATTAATAAGTTTTTGTTTTACATGTTATTATATAGATTAGATGTTTTTAATTGACAATATGATGTATTGTTAAGGACACTTTAATTTATTTAATTTTTCTATAATTATTATATATGAAATTTTTAATGTTTAATTTTAAAAGCAATCACAATTCTATATTTTAATAATATCTATTAGAACCATCTTATCTATTTTTATTAATAAGAGATTAAGCAAAATATAATATACGGTAATAATAATTTTTAAATTAAATTATATGATTTGTTTTTTTTTCAATAAGAAAAGACTTTTATATTATATTATGATTAAACTCCTTCAAAACATCTTTATAGATCGGCTTAAGGTTAATTTTTTTTAGACGGTTAAGGTTTTTGATTTTTCAAAATTATCAAGATAAGGTTGATTTATAAAATGATTTAAAAACTAACTTAACTAATTTATGTCTACCATGAATAATATTGTTATACTAGTTGGAAATAGTTGGTGATTTTTGAAATATAATGGTTAAAATATCCGACGTGGCGTGAAATTTCTCGAATCAAAAGAAAAAAATTTGAAAATAATGAGAATTTTCAAACTATTGCAATGAAAAAATTAATATAACCGAATAAAATAAATATAACTCGGATTATATTTCATTGTAATTGTAATTCAAACAATTTTTTTTTTCTTTTTGCTATTTTTTTGTATTGTATAGTTTTAGTTTCGTACAAATATCGCGTAAACTCTCTCAAACATTAACATGTTCACTTAATTAGTGTGACATGAGAAGTTTATCATATGTTGACCACAATTGATTGATTATTATCCTAATTAATCCGTGATTAATATTGATCAATTGTTGAATAAGATATAAGTTAGGTGTCTTATCTTATATTTTATTTAGGTACTTATTATATAATATTATTTTATTTTATTTAAATATTATCTAATTTCATTTCATTTAAATTATTACATTGATAGACGTAACTTTAAATGTATATTGTAACATTTTTCTTATCAAATTTACATTATAAATAATCATGTATCATATTTTTTTATTATTTTTACATTCTTATTTATCTCATTTAGACTCATTAGAGACAAATGAGATATTTCATAGGTACCATTTCATTTCATTAAAAATTAAATAAAATAATATAAGATGAATTTTAAAAATTAATAGATTATATCATAAATTTTATTAATATCTCATCTCAAATTACACTTCTAATTATTTATAAATGATAGTACATCATCAAATAAAGTAGTGCAATAAATTCAAAGGATATTAACTTCATTTAAATGAATGGTATTTTTGTGAAACTTTGATTACACAAATTTTATATTTATTTTAAAAATAATATTTTAATTTACTTATATTTTTACGATAATTTAATCATATTATTATTAAAACGTGATTATACAAAGATAAAAGATTATTTTTATTTAATTTTTTTCTTCAATTTTTTTAGATATAATTTATTCAAGTTAAAACATTAGAATATCAGTTGAAAAAATAAAATGAAAAATTTAATTTTGTATTTATATACTCACTCTTTAATAATATATGATTTAATTATTATAATCATAAAATCTAAATATTAGTTTTACGATAAATAAAAGATTATATTTTTCTTATTTTTTAAAAAACATAAATTTATTGTTGTAATTTTAATATTTCGGTCTTAAATACATATGATAAAAATAAAATGAGAAAAAACAAAGGATGATATGTTCCAGCAGGTATGAAGAGAAGAAATAAGGTTTATGTAGATAGCATGTTAGGACTCTAATATAGTTTTATTTTAATTTAATTTTCGATAATAATTTTTTTTAATATATAAGTTTTTTTTTCAAGATGTATATTTTTTTGAATTTCAAAGAAATAAATAAATATTTTTTAAGAAAATTAAAATAGAACTAATTAAATAATTAAATTATTTACACATTAAAATCTTTTATTTTAACTCATTTACATATTATTTAAGTCACTCTCAATTTAGTCTAAAATCTTTAAATTAATACATCTCTCTTACATATTACTACATAGATTACATATTTCCAATTAATAATATGATGTATCAGTAATTGTTAATCACACTTTTATTTATTTAATTTTTCTATAATTATCATGTATAAAGTTTTTAATGATTAATTTTAAAAATAATCATAATGTTATATTTTAATATAGAATCATCTGATCTTTTCTTAGTGATAAGAGATTAAATAAATATAATATATGATAATAATAATTATCAAATTAAATTATATAATATATTTTTTTTATTTCTGTTAAGAAAAGGTTTTTTTCATGTTATGATCATAAATCCAAAATCACAAACTTAACCTTCCTTGAATCGACTTTATAGCTTAACCTCGTATCCACTTTATATGTTTGCTTCAAATTTGGTTTTTGAAGGATTATACTTCAATTAAGATTTTGAGTTTTTTAAAATCATCAATATAAAATTCAGTTATAAAATGACTCAAAACTAATATAACTAATCTAAGTCTACCCTTAAAAAGTAGTGTTATACTATTTGAGAATATTCGATAATTTTGAAAATATAATGATTAAAACATCATATGCAACTAGTGAGAATTTCCCCCGAAAAAAAAAACAATTGATAATAATAAGAATTTTCAAATAATATAACCAAGTTAAAAATAAAATAAATATATGTATCATTATATTTCATTGTAATTGTAATTATATGATTTCTTTTCTTTTTTGTTTTTTACCTTCTGATTTTTTGTATTGTATAGTTTAAGTTTCTTAAAATTACCACATAAATTCACCAAAACATTAAACATGTTCACTTAATCAGTGTGACATGAGGATTTGATCATATGTTGATTGCAATTGATTGAATATTATTGTAATTAATTCGTTAATGATTAATATTGATTGAGATATAAATTAGGTTATCTTATCTCATATTTTATTTACTCTTTTCAATGGACTTATGATACTATATTGTCTCATTTAATTTAAATATTGTCTTATTTTATTTAGATTGTAACATTGATTGATTTAACTTTAAACATATATTGTAACATTTTTCTTATTAAACTTACATTATAAATAATCATATATCATATTTTTTTATTACTTTTGTATTTTTATTTGTCTCATTTATGTTTATTAGAGATGTAAAAGATATTTCATTAAAAATTAAATAAGATAAGATAAGATAAATTTTAAAGATTAATAGATTAACTCATAAATTTCATTAACTCATTCTATACATTTAATTATTGACCAATTATGGTACATCATCAAATAAAGTAGTGAAAAAATTCAAATGACATTAACTTTATTTGAATGAATGATATTTTTGTGAAATGTTGATTATACAAATCTTATATTTATTTTAAAAATGATATTTTTGTTTAATTATTTTTTTTATAATAATTTAATCATATTATTATTAAATAATGATTATATAAAGATAAATAACTATTTTTATATTGTTAATTTTTTTATTTTTATTTATTTCTTTCGGTTATAATTTATTTAAAATAAAACATTCTTTATTGGTTGAAAAAATAAAATGAAAAATTAATTTTATTTTTATGTAATCACTTTTTAATAATACATGGTTAAATTATTATAAAAAGTAAGTATAAAATCTAAATATTAGTTTTACAACAAATAAAAGATTGTATTTTTCTTTTTTTTAAATATAGATTTATTATTATAATTTTAATATTTCGGCCTTAAATACATACGATGAAAATGAAATGAAAAGAAACAATGGATGATACGTTCCTTGACGTACGAAGAGAAGAAATAAGGTTTATGTAGATAACGTAGTTTTATTTTAATTTAATTGTAGGAAACATTATTTTTTTAATATAAGAAGTTTTATTTTTAATTTTATTTAAAAAATATTTTTTTAATATATAAAGTAACATATATTTTTTAGCGTTTAAAGAAATAAATAAATATATTTTAAAATATTTAAATAAAATTAATTAATAATTAGATAATTTATACATTAAAATATTTTATTTTAACTCTAATATATATTTTTGTTAGGAAAAATTAACAAGTTAAAGCTAAAATACAACTAAAGTGAAATGAGAATAATAAAAATAAAATAATATAAATATTTTACGTGGGAAAACTTTCGAACAAATTGGAGTAAAAAATACAGGCGAGTGTAGGAAGATTTATTTATTGTAAAATAGGGATTACAACGTATTATTACGGATTCTGATGAAATAACGATTATAATCTTTTATTGTAATAGGAGAAATAATTCTCGTAAAATAGGAAAAATATTGCTACAAAGAAGAAAGCAAATTTTTTTAACTTTTTAGCGATAACTCATAAAATAACTGCTTACAAAGATTTTTAATATATATTTATGGATCTTTATCACAATTCGTTCTTTCTTATATTTTAGCAAATGAATCAATATTTATATGTAACATCTTGAAGAAAACTGTGAGTAAAGGCTACTGTATTAAATACTACTTTTAAATGAGCAAGAAATTAGTCTTCTGGCGTTGAATGAATAAGAAATTAGTATTAAATTGAATGCATGAGAAATTAGTCTTTCCGATAACATCCTTAATTAAATATCTTCTATGTTTTCTACTTCATCTATTAGCAAAATATAACATTAAATAAGTAAGTGACTATATCATTTAGGTAGAAATAAATACACGTATTAAATACTATTAAAACTAAATTATATTAATAAGTCAATCATTTAAAATCAGACTTAAAAAATAAAAAAGGTCCGGGGAAAACATTTATGACCACGGCATACCATGCATGATCTAATGAACCTCGATAACATATGTGTCCAGATGCACAAAAGTAATAATTATCGATTTTAGGTAGAAACTTTTCAAACGACAACACATCACTTGTCGTGGTAGGTACTGGCGTCTTTAAAATTACCTCCAACATAGTCTAAATTTAGTGGAAATAGCAGCTAAACTTATCCATTAACTTCTGTTTTGCTAATTTATACATTAATTTCTTTAGTGAGAGAAGTATCTGGTAGCTTAAAGAAGGCAACACATTGTTCGTTTTGGATCATGGCTGGTGCTTCCACTGAGTCCACTATTCCCTCAATTCAAAAGGCTTGGGTCTACCCTGAATATGGCAAATCTTCTCAGGTCTTGAAGTTCGATGAAAATGTGGGTGTTCCTGAAATTAAAGAAGACCAAGTGCTCATCAAGGTGGTTGCTTCAGCTCTTAATCCTGTTGATTTCAAGAGGATGCTTGGCTTTTTCAAACAATCGGACTCTTCCCCACCTGTTAGTTCCTCTTTTATCTCTTTCCCCTTTCGCTATTTTTTTAGCTTTCAACTGCACGTTTACCTTTTCCCCATTTTCCCTTTATTAATTCCGTTGTTGGTCACTTTACTTTGTTATTTTGAATTTAAAAATGGAGTTTTTAGATAGGGCCATACATATTTTATCTTTGTCAAAATTTAATCGTTGAATTATCTAGATTTAAGATAAAGGTGTTAGTTAAAGCTTCTGATTCTCTTTATATTGTTTTTGGATCGTGTGTGAATTTCTATCTCTATCCATGAGTTATCACAGATTCGTTTACTTTTTTAGTATATTAATGACAACAGCTTCATTACTTTTGACTCAAAATATTGTTAAAAAAGTACGTAAATTTTTTATTATTTTTTTGTCAGACGGTCCCAGGATTCGATGTTGCGGGTGTTGTAGTAAAGGTGGGAAGCCAAGTAAAGAAGTTTAAGGTTGGGGACGAAGTATATGGTGATCTCAATGAGAAAGCTCTGGAAAATCCTACGACTATTGGATCTTTGGCTGAGTATACCGCTGCTAATGAAAGAGTATTGGCTCACAAACCCAGGAATCTGAGCTTTGTTGAAGCTGCTAGCCTTCCCTTAGCTGTTGAGACTGCCTATGAAGGTCTTGAAAGAACTGAATTTTCTGCTGGTAAATCCATTCTCGTGTTAGGTGGTGCTGGAGGAGTTGGAACCCAGATTATTCAGGTTTAATTTCACTCTGTTTTCGATCTTATGGAGTTAGCTATGGTGTCCATGTTAGCTTTATAAAATTTATACGCGGGTCTCCCCTAAAAAAAGATATTACAAGTTTTGTGGGAGATAAAAACTCGCACTTTAAAGGGTTGTTAGAGATTAAAATAAAAGTTTCAGATGATATTATGGTAGAGTTGAAAACAATCTTGTGCCCTCTGTTTTTCTAATGAACAACTTATTCGTGTTATATATACACTTTCAATAATAAAAAATGAGCGTAAAAAAAAAAAGATGGACCAAACTGGAAAAATGCGAGTAGGGTTGGGGTTTAAAAATGAAATCAAGGTGGGTTGGGAGGTTATGTAATGGTATTAAACCGTATTCCCCTCTCCACCATTAAGTTATTCAATACTCTAAGCAGCTTCATCCACTTTAATGAATCAAACATCCTTAGTGAAAGTAGTCAAATTTCCTTCTAAAGTGCTTAGCATCTATTTAATTTTCCCCCATTAGTTAATTAGCTGATGTTATATTCTTTCATAATCACATCCAATCTATATTTTCTATTCTTTCGTATGGAGCAGCTGGCAAAACATGTGTTTGGTGCATCCAAGGTAGCAGCTACAGCAAGCACTGGAAAGCTTGAACTCTTGAGAAGCTTAGGTGCTGATTTGGCTATTGATTACACTAAGCAGAACTTCGAAGATATTCCAGAGAAGTTTGATGTTGTTTATGATGCTGTGGGTAAGATTTTTGAACTTCATTAATCAGCTTGTAATATTGTTTGATATGATTTAACTTTATTTATGTAACATGATTTAACATTTGATCATTAACTTTAAAGAAATTAAGGACTAAATCAAGAATTTGAAAATAGCATAACCTTTACTTAACAGTTCAATCTTTGTTACATTTCCTTCATTACCACATGATCACAACGGTGACTTGTTCATGTTTCTTGTGAATGCAAATTAGGAAAAACTTTTATAAGTAACAGTTCTTATATGAAGTAGTGTAACTTGAAAATTTGAAGTAATATTGGTCGGTTTTTCCCACAAATCAAATACATTTTATATCACATGCTTTTATAACCATGACATGTAAAACTTGGTCGCAAATTACTCAGGTCAAACTAACCGAGCTGTGAAAGCGGTAAAGGAAAGTGGCAAGGTAGTGACAATAGTAGAAGGGAACGTAACACCACCTGCATTCGTGTTTATTCTCACCTCAAGTGGTTCTGTTTTGGAGAAACTGAATCCTTACTTTGAGACTGGGAAGGTTAAGCCTGTGCTTGATCCAAAATCGCCGTTTCCTTTCTCTAAGGTTGTGGATGCGTTTTCTTATCTTGAAAGTAACAGAGCTACTGGTAAGGTTGTTGTGTATCCCATTCATGAGTTCAAATAATTTGTGATATATATTGAATGTGCATGGTTATTTACTTACTACTATATAATAAAGTTAACGTGGATTGTGCTGAAGGTTATATATTACTTGTATTGTAATAAAGGCTTGTGATTTGTTGAATACAATAAAATGATCTTGATTTGTGGCTTCTACAGTTGTGACCTGAATGCATTATGTTCTGTAAGTTTAAAATATAAAATTCAAGGGTTCTATTTATGTATAATTTTGTTAATAATTTAATAAATATTATATTTAAAATTTTATTTCTAGAAAAATAAGAGAGAGACATGACTTCTCTTCGTTTTAATGTAAATCTGACTCCGTTGATCGACTAATTATTTATGTAGTTTATGTTTTTTTTTATATTCATAATAAGATATGTTTAGTTATGATGAACATGATTCTCTTTAATTTTATTGAAAATCGAAGTGAACGTATGTACACTTCTTTAATTATGCTTGAGAGTAATGTTATCTAAATTAAGGCAACAAGTAAGATGAATACAAGTGACTTAATTGTTTATTTTAATAAAGATAATATATTAATGATTAAGTAAGAATTATATCTAAGCTATATAGCTTGAGAGATTATATGAGTAATAAAAAAATTAATCTGAGTCTTTTGGGCAAAATTTTACCCATAATTAAAGAATATGCTACAACATTGACAGAACAAACAAAATGTTTCAAATAATAATTATTAATAAAAAAAAATAATACTTAACATCAATATCAATATTAATAGTGGAGAACGATTATTACAATTTGATTTCATATTTTCCACCACATTGTGGTGATCCTTATTCAAGAACCATACTTTACCATACTTTTGATACCAAATTGAAAGGTAAGTATTGATAAACTATACTTTTGATATCAAATTGAAAAGTAAGCATTGATACTTCTCAATGCAAAAGGTTTAACTATGAAAGGATCAATAGCCCTTTTCACTATGAGCACACAAGCATGGAACTCATAAGATAATTCCTTCGTGATTGCGAACCACAACTCCAATATTAGATATACAAGAATTAACATTTTATGTTTCATTAACATATATCTTATCCAATTTAGAGATGGTCTGTGTTGAAAATCAATATTAACATATGGTGATTGAAGGATGAATAAATAAGGTGGTTAAATGATGGATAAATAGAGTGGTTGAATGATGTAGAAAAGATAAATGTATAGATTGTATGGTGAGAAGTATAAATAACCTACATTGTATTTGGTTTAATCATTTCATCAAAAACAATAAGTCTTTATATTTTTAGTTTGAGTGCGAGTTGAAAGCTTTCTCTTTGAATGTTTGTATTTTTCCTTTAATTTGTGAGTTGTCTTTTAAAAATGTTTATCTTTTATTGTGCGTATAATACAAATAGTTTGTTTAATTGTTTGGATCAAATATTAATAAATTTAAAATTATATATTTAAAATGTTTTTGAACCGTATGTATCATAATGATGATACACTAATCAAATGGTAGAAGAATAATTATTGAATTTATAAATAAACAATCTTACCGACCATAAAATATTAGCAGCAAACAATTTTTTTTTATCTTACATATGTTTGTTTCTAACATTTCCAATAAACAAAATAATGCAACAAGAAAAAACGACTCAAATTTAGTTAGATTCAAAAAATTTCTTTCTATCCAATTAAATAAAAGATATCACGAGACATATTAAGATTCAACTTCAAACCACTAATAATTCAAATTTCAACTGCCTTCTTATTTAGAACAATTACATGCAACCATGTTTCCTTTGCAGCATCATTAGAACATTTACATAGATAGCTAGCTAAGACTTTCTTTTTGTGTAAATTGTCATATGAAGGTAAAATGTCGTGAGAATCATGCCAAACAATTTTTTATTTTATTTGAAAAATTTGCATTCTAAATATTAATCCATAAAAAACGAGGATAAAAATTAAGATTTTTATCCATACAAGATATCTATATTCAATAATAATTTATATTTGATTATTAAATTAATATATTTTTTAACATAATTTTTTAAAAATATATTAATATAACTCATCATATAAGTCAATATTATTTAGTAGTATGGATAGGATATCCTATACTTCAAGAGACATACAAATTTTCCTAAATCTTTAAACATTGTAAGTCATACTTGTTGATTCAATAAGATAAACAATTTTAGTAAAACTAATATGTTGGTTTGGTATAAACACTATTTCTTTTTCTTTTTCTTTTTTTAAAGAACACTTCCATTTGTTTAATTTAAGATGGGATTACAGAGGAAAAGTTACACAGAAAATGGTTGTTGGACTAAATAAGGACAATAAGATAAAAGGTAAAAAGACCTAGAGGGATAAGCCTTAGCAAAACAAATAAGATGATGGGTCATGTAATTGGCACTCTGAGAACAAAACTAAACACTTATCCTACCACACAAGCTCATATAACAATGAATCAGCCACTATTAATTCATCCTAGGAAATGTCTTGACACCCACGCATTTTGAAATTTCTCTTCCGCTATCTGTGAATCACGTTCAACGTCAATATGTCTTTTACCCATTTTAAAAGCAAGCTTAGATGCTTCGCGCAGAGCAAGTAGTACAGCAGTAATTGGGCTATGTGATGCCCCATTTTTATCACCTTGGCACGGATGAAGCCACATGTATGGTCCCATGCCACAATCCCAAGACCAACAGGGTTTTCAATGTCCACCTATGTTGCATCAGAATTCAACTTTACACAACTGGTAAAAGGTGTATTCGGTTTGGTACAAACACTTTAAAATTACGATTTAGGAACCAAGGTACGATCTAAATATTTATATTTGATCCATCCCCAACTCTCCATTTAATTCCTTTGTGTATAACCTATTTTGCCTCAGTAATACTAAGAGTATAAGAGGCTGATTTTTTAACATGGCACATTAAGAAAGAATCATTAGAGAAATATTTATATTTCAAAACCTTCGCACAGAGGAAATATGGTTATTTAATCAATCTTTAATCTTGCTTTACGAGCAAAACTAGATTAAAGCTTTCAAGGTCTTGAAATCCCATACTACAAGATTCTTAGGCAAACGCATTGTCTCCCAGAAAATCCAATTAATACCTTTATTATTTTCATTATTACAAGTGGCTTAATTATTAGATTCAATATATAGAAAATAATTTATAGTTTTATCGTAAGAATTAAAGATTGAAATATGGGATGGGAGACTATATTATATTAAGGATCTAGCTTTTAAACTCGAAGGAATAACGATCGACAATTAATAATATAAATTTCTCACAAAAAATCACAAATAAAAAATAAATTAAATATTAGGACTAAAAAATTGACAATAATTCTTTTGATCAAAGAATTATCCAAATGTAAGTTTTTTTAAAAAAATATATTTGATTTTAATTAAAAAATAATCAAATTTACATGTTAAATTTGAGCATAAAATATTTTACCAACTTAGAATATTAGCTTAAAATTAATAAAGTTGAAAGGAGTCGTTAAGTGTTAAATGTATTCTATTGTAAAATTACTTAATTTTAAGAGAGTTACGATCACTAGATATATCCACCTCGGAGTATATATTTCATCTTAAAACATCAATTCACTAACTAGTGTAATAGCTCTTTTATATTACACATATATGCAAAGATACACCATTTAATCTAATAATTAATTGATTTTTAACAAATAAGAGCCGTTGATAATTAATAATGGCGTAATGGTATAAGCACAATTAAGAGTAATTTAGAATCAGCTATAGTATACTTATCAATCGATAAATACACTATAAATTTTATTAATGCATTCTCATACATATATATATATATATATAGTACAAGAATTTGCATATATGGTTTACATATATTCTAACAACCCTCTTTTTATAATGACAACAATACATTAATATTATAGATCGAAGTTGAAGTGGGTAGTCAAAATAATTAATAATTTATATTAATTATTAAGAATTCATCCATCAATAATAATCTGTTGATGAAGTGAATTGGAATCATTTTCAATATTAATTTTTGGAGTCCAAGCACCAACAGTAGTAATCACACTTGGAGATTTCCAACATTTGTTCCGGCGTCATTCTCTCAAGCTCGCTTTGGCGGCATGAAGCGAAGTTGTTTCGGTTTTGTGGATCAGAAGCCAGGGGATAAAACTCCACTTTATGATTCTGGTTTCTCATTCTCATGTAAAGCTTCATTGTTGCTACACAATCTTCATAAGGATCTTGAATGCCGGTTTGAATGTCATACCTATTTATAAGATTTATTTTATATATAATTAATCTGATCAATTTATTGATGTTTCCATGAAATTATTATTTAATATTGTAATATTATGAAATTAAATAACTAATTATAATTAGCTAGGACTTACCCCAGATAAGTTTGTGTCAGATGCTTGAGGGAGTTGCTGAGTTTACTTGTTTTCATCAATGGAGGATATTTTGCAGTATCCCTGTTATGAATGACATTAGTTAATTTGAGAAGTATGTGTTTAATTATATAATATTTAATCAAGAGTCAATTAAATAGGATGTATTAATTAAAATGGTTTTGATTTTTACCATATATAATTAATTTATTCTATATTGAAGATCAAAAATTAGGTATCTAGTAGTACCTGATCATGAGTGCAGGATATTCAATCTGAAGACTATCAAGATCATGATCCACGCCATGACCAACAAGAATCCTAGCTTTACCAGCTTTAGGTCGAATCTTCCACATGGGCTCCCCATTGCACAAGTATTCTTGAATCTTTTTCTGCACTTGCTTCATTGGCATTGCATCTCTTATATTTTCCGGACGTATGCCTGTTGTTTCATACCTGTTGTAACAAATTTAGTATGTTAAAATTTAGAAGGCTCCGACATAAATACTGTTCATATATTAATTTGTTGAAAAATGTTTGGTTTTTGAAGATAATTTCATGTAAAATATTTCAGTGATTTATAGTAAAAAGTAATTAATTAGATAATTTAATTAGATCATGTATTCTCTTCATTTAAAAGATATATATAATATCATACGTACATGACATGATACGCATAAACGATTTGGATATACTATTACACGTGATAAAATGACACGCAAATTAATTTAAATAGAAAGTAGATTGCTATATACGTTACATGCATATAAGTAAGGTCATTACATATATGTTGCACTAGGTTCTTGAGTAACTCTTAGGTCACTTATGTAGATGATGGACCATAATCACGTCGAAATTTCGTAATTTTATCAGGTCTTGATATTTATGACCTCACATTTAAATGATGAGGTATTCTGTTAACTATGTTATACGTTTTACTAAGTTCATTGGGCCCAGGTCATTGTTACACTAACCCTATTATCTCGTTATATCATAACAGAGTATCCGTACATCTTAAGTCGTATGTCTGTTACACATTTAATACCAAATATTTGATATCATTATTTAACTATTCAATAACACCTATATATCATATATCTAATGGCTAAACGTATGTATATAAAATCTAAATAATGATCAGATTTATATCTAGTTTGATAGTATTACTTTTTATTGGTAGTATACAAAATTACTCTAACTCGTTATATAAATTTACTTATGCGGATTAGATAACAATACTTAGGATATCATGGTACAAAATTTTGTTTGTATTAGATTGAAGCTCTATAATATTACAAAGGAAGGCATATTTATATTTGTTGGAGTGAAACATGTTTCCTCAAAATTGTAGAGTTCTATAAAAGACATGCATAATTGTTAGAGTAATATAATATAGAAATGTCATACACTAATTCTTCAAAAGTTTAAATTTATAGGAGATATATCTAATAATTTATTTGTACTCTTTAACATTCTCTTTCAAATATGTACTATATTATTTTTATAAAGGTCCATAGTTTGAATTTTTTTTAAAAGTGAGTTTTGTTATCTTTTTATAAGACCTAATAAATTTTGAAATTTTAATTGACATTGTGATTGTCACAAAGATTAGATCACAAGATCTTAATGTTCTAATAACGTGTAAATTTTATATAATATATAAACATATAAGACATCAAATTAACCTAAAAAGAAGATAAGTCTCGTAACTATTATAATCAATACATCAATATCTTTCTTAATTTAATCGGTACAAGACATTTTTTATATACACCAACATTTCTCTTAGAAATTTAGTTCTATGAAACTCTAAAGTTTTCTATAATTTTATATATCTAGATATTATTTATTAGATATTAAGATTTTTCATCAATATAATTGATCCGGATATTAATTCAATATTACTAGCTTGTTCGTTTCTTCATTGCTCTAAAATTGTATTCATTTCCTAGTAGAACCGCACTATTACAATAAGCAACTAATTAATATAGTTAAATATACGAGAAATTAATGGAAATAAATTTAGATAACGTAGTGTAGTACCTGTAGTTTGTGATAGGAATTGGGGGTTTGACATAAGAATGAAAGGCAATGTTTGCCTGTTCATCAATAATGCAGACCTTAGCACAAAGATCTAAGGAGCCATCGCTCCCACCACCGACCATTTTGCAAGCCATTGCAACCACATGGCCGGAACCACTTTTTGTTGTCAAGTTGTCCTTTAACCCCATACTAGCAAAGCGGCCAACGAGTCCCTATATACAGAACAATTAAGAGATCGATTAGCTAGAATCAAAGTCAATAAGAATTACTTAAGGGATTCAATGATTTATTTCATAAAGATTTTTATTTTTTATTATTTTAAAGTGATTTCTTAATATAATAATTTTGGATTTTGAATTTTTTTAAATTCACTGTCAAAATATATCATAATTCATAAATCTTTAAAAATAAGATTTTTTTAATAAAATTTCAAATTTTAGAATTTTTTCACTTTTACCAAACTTTTTTTAAAACAATTAAATAAAGTTCTACGACTTTTTATTTATAAATAGTCGAAAAAAATGATTAATTTTGTTTAAATAATTACAATTTTTTAAGTTTTGAAAAAAAAAACAAATTGTAGGTAATTTTTATTTTTATTTTTTTCTTTAAAATCACTAAATAATTTTTTATCAAATAGATTTGTGATTATTTTTATAAAAAAATCAAAAATCATAAAATTAATTTTTAATCAAAAATATTATATTAAGAATAAAAATTGTTATCAAAATTAAAACTAATTAATAAGCTGATCATGATTATATTTTATATAGAATATTAGAGTACAATTACATTGACATGAGGGGAAAGTTGGCAGGTTTGCTGGTGAAGCCGAAGAGCATAAGGGCTGTCCAGGATGTTCAAGCAGAATTTGCATCCTCTGCTACTGAATATATTCTTGCACTCTTGTTTCGGCAATGGTCCTGCAGCAATAATTAGTTAAAATATTTAATTTAGTAGATCAGGAACATGTGTGTATATATATATATATATATATGTTCAAGGGAAGTCACATAAAGAAACTAATTAATATATTATTGTACGATGAATACATATTAATTATATATTATATACCTATGAGGTGTTCTCTGAGAGACTCAAAATATCTGCAATGTTTCTTACAGATTCCACACTTGGGTTCATGAACAGAGTGATATGATGTTCTCATGTGATCCACTAGGTGCTCCAATTTGTTGAATTGTCTGAAGCAAGCTGCACACTTATTTCTGCATATAATTAATTAATTTCAATTAATTTTTGTTACAGAAATACATTTTCACATTTAATCAACTAATTAATATTACCACATACATATTAGTATTAAACATTTTCCAAGTACTAGCCTAGCTAGCTAGCTCGTTAATTATAATCAAGCTATAAGAACTTGATGTTTATATATATGTTTCTAGGATTTGGGTAGTAGCTATAGAAACAGTGAGAGAGAGAGAGAGAGAAGAACCTCGTAGTCTCAGAATCCATTATATATATTGATGAATGTGAAATGAATTTATGTTTGTAATTAAGAGTAAAAGAGACCAAGAAAGGAGTTGTACGTTGGCCTTAGCTAGCTGAGGAAGAAAGGTGGAGGTAACAAGGTATTTATAAGAGTAGGGAGGAGGAAAAAAGAGGAGCTTTGATCCAAGTGGATTGATTACTGCAGTGATATGATTCCTTTAAGCCAGATTAAAGAAGTCCAATCATAGTAGCCTAGCTTAATTAACAACATTCCTCTTCCTCCTAAAATAAAACTAAAACTAAGCAACTGCAACAATTTTAAAGAGAGAAAAACAAAATAATTAATTTAATTAGGAGATTTTTTTAAAAAATTCAATAATACACGTGGAATACACGTGAAACATAGATAATTTTAAGTTTGTTTCTTTTTGTAAAATATTATATTCAAAATTTGTTACAAGATAATTGTAATAGAAAAACATATTATGTGGACGGCAAACAAATCCGAGAAGAAGAACAAAAAAAAATAAAATTGAAAATAGCTAGCTTGCGCTGTGAATGGAAAATAATTTTTTAATATACGTAGAACCACACAAGATAAGATTTTTCAAGATGAGTATGTACTATGGTCCCACTACGTTCCAGTCAGCTTTATATAGTTTCTACTATTCCCTACAGAGTCTAGTTCGCTACACCACCATGCATGCAAACAGAGACGACAAATTTTAGAATAATAGAAAAATGCCATTACATAATTTCTACCTATTTCAGCGTCTTAACATTTTATGGAACGCTAAGTTCTAGGCTCAGAATCTTTGATCCCATTCTAATATTATCTCCTAGGAAATAAAAATATCCTCTCTTTTTTTAAGAAAAAAAAAATACATTTATTATGATGTTATTATAATTGATTTGTCAAGGTTAAAATAAATTTATTGTTTTAATTAATAATTATATATTATAAAATAAATAAAAGTTTATTTTGCAACTTCATCTCAGTATACATGTCAGAGAGAATGGTGTCCACTGTCCAGGATATATATATATATATATATATATATGAGGTGTCGTGGGTTTGACTTGAGAAGAAAAGTAAATAGAGAATGTCAGCAAAGACTGTCTTTTGACCGAAAAGGGGTCCCAAAAGATTCGCCATTCGGGCTTTAGAAGATACCCAAAATGAAAAGAATTTTTTTTTATTATATATCTCAATTATTTATTGAATACAAATTAAAGAACAAATTTATCTATTCTAACTACATATATATTAAATTAAAATTTAGTAATAATTTTATTATTATTATTATTATTATTATAAAAATATATAAAATATTTATTTTATTTTTAAAATCAATTATATTTTAATGATATTATTGTTAATAAAATATTATTATGATAATAATAATTGATATTATAATAAAAAAACTTATATGTACGTAGAATTTGCAAACACCTGTGAAAAAAAGTAGAATAACTTCTGTATAATCATTTATTAATATAAAAAATTAAATTATAATATATAAGTTATTATATTATTAAATTACGATAAAAACATTATTCGAAAAAAAAAGTTAATTTTCAGAGAATAAGATATCATTATTTAGCCGATTCCGGGTCCACTTTCACCGACATATTGATGCATTGTTTTCCATTCCTCAATTCATCCCACCATCACTTCACTACACACATCTCTCTATTTCGAATGTCAAACCAGTAGAAAACCTTACATATGAGGTGCCCAGTTTTTATTGAGTGTATATTACCCGCATCTCTCTTTATTTTTATGCCTCATGTCAATCAAATCATAACAATGACTCGTTGGTTTATTTTTAATCTACTTTAAAAATATATTATATTTACATTTTAAAAATATTCGGGTACACTAAATTTTTAAATATTAAATAAAAAATATATGTTTTTTTTATATTGTACGAAAAAATACACCACGTATAAGAAATTTAAAGTAAAATTTTATTTATAAAAAAATTATATTATGTCATTAATTAAACTCTTTTTATATGGAATATAATTTCACGTGCAATTAAACTGTTTTTATGGAATATAATTTCACGGCGGAAGGAAGTGAGTGAAGGGTAGGTCACAATTCAGTTATTCACAAACCCTTCTGTTCAATAAATTTCTACTTATACATTGAGTAATTTTCAATTTAATAGGAATATAATGTACATTTGTCCATAATCGATGAAATAGGAAAATCAACTTATAAACACATGAGTTTTATAAAAACTTACATTCTATCTTGAGTTTTTCCGAATTTCACTATTCATGTTTTCTTTCTTTCTTTTTCTCTTTTTAATTTTACATAACTTTATTACACAGGTGTGTGGCTAAAATTCAATAGCATATATTAGTAGTTAAAAATTCAGGTTTAACTTATCCTAATAAGATTTTACTGAATAAAGTGTTACTCAAGTTTATAAGTAGTACTGTTGCCGAACTCCTAGTCGATGAGGAACTAAAAAAAACTTAACAGTTTTCCTCCACATGGACAGAGATGGTCTCACAAAATCACAACGAGACTGTTAAGGATAAAACCCACTTCATCGATCAAGCTAGGCCTAGCTTTGATACCAAGTTAGAAACCTAGGTCAAACTCAATCCAATAAAATCTTATTAAGTAAAGGGTTACCCAAGCTTATAAGCGGCACTGCTGCCGAATTCCTGGCCGATGTGGCTATTTTTTCTTCCTATTTTGACCTCTTTTTTATATCATAGTTACTCGTCCAAACATTTCTTATGTTGTTCATCAGGTGAGCTCTGCTCCACGATCAACTCATTATGTTGTTGTTATGCGCATTCTACTATACTTAAAGGGCATTCTCTTCCATGACCTTTTTTACTTAGTTCAATCTCCTCTTGTACTCCATGCATTCTCCTATACTGATTGGGCAGGAGATCCCACTGATTGCATGTCCATTACAGTTTATTGTTTTCTCCTTGGTTATTCTTTGATTTCTTGGCGAAGTAAGAAACAAACTTCTGTGACCCGCTCTAATACTAAACTAGAATATCGTGTTATTGTTGATACCACATTTAAGTTTCTTTGACTACAATGACTTCTTAAGGATTTGGGTGTGTCCACCTCCTGTATTACTCTCATTTATTGTGACAATTAGAGTGTTATTCATATTTTTTTACAATAATGTCTTCCATAAATGGACTAAACACATCGAGATTGATTGTCACTTTATTCGTTCTCACCTTATCCATTGTGCTCTCAATATTTTCCCTGTCTACTCCAACGATTAACTTGCAGATATCTTCACCAAGGCACTTCCTAAGAGACACACTCGTAATTTAGTTGACAACCTCAAACTGGTCTCACATCCACCTTGAGTTTGAGAGGGACTCTTAATGTATATTTGTTAACGGATTAATATATATTATATCTGTTAATGTATATCATGTTATGGACTTTAGACACATCTAATTTACTTGTAACTCGTATATAAAGGCATCATGTATATTCCTTAAAATATAAAATATAATATAATCATTCAGTATTTCAAACCTTAATAAATTCAAAAAACTCAACATAAATCATGAAATTTTGCAAATCTTATACATGTACAGTAAATTTGTCTTTGAAATAAAATTATTTACTACTATATATAAGTTAATTAAAATAAAAAGAAAGATTTCTCTTTCATTTTTATCTCATATCATTCTTCTATGCACGTAGTTATTTATTCAATTACATATTACTCATTTTTTTTTAACTGTTTTAGGTTAAATATTTTTTTATCCTAAAATTAACGTATTATTTTACTCAAAATTCTCAAATTTAATATTTTAATCTCTAAATTATTAAAAATTAATATATATGTATTAAATTATATTTTGTATTTATCAGTTAATAATTAATATTAAAGATACATATATGCATGTAAGCATTAAATAAATATGATTGCATTGACCTGTGTATGAAAATAAAGAAAATAACCAAATGTAAGTCGTCATATATGATAAGAAAATTAAGAAAATAACCAAATAACCAAATGTGAGTCGTCATATATGAAACTCTCACGAGGGTGGGGATATATATGGGGGGCTTTCTTGAACAATTTAGTTATTGAGAGGTGGGTTTAAATTTCACATCACCTATCTTATATTTTAACTTTGATATATATTATCTATAAAATTCTAATAATATTTGAACCATTATAAATGCATTAATAGGGATGAAAAAACATTTCCCATAATCTTATATTAGCATGCATATGGCTACCATTAAATTAGTCAATGCATTCTTGTAATAATATTTATATTTTTAATAATTTATTATAATATCGTAATTAATGTAATAATTATTTACTAATTAATAGAATATATAGGGTTTTTGTTCTCGTAAGTTAAAGACCAGTGCCCACATGGACTTTAGACTCTATTTTTGTCATCATTGAACCAAGAATATTCCCGATATGATCTCAAAGTATCTCTTTCTTGGGTCTAATGCAGGTCTCATACACTCTCTAAAGATAGAATTTTATTGTAGCAATATATTATAATTACTGTTTATTTAATAACGGTAAATATCATTAATTTTTTAAGAAATAATAATTTATTTCTTCAATTTTAAGTCACAGTTTTCAATTACATTACAAGATATAATTACAAAAATGAATATAAATTTGCAAAAAGTGTCAATATTATTTAAAAAATTAAATCTTTTTTTTCAATTCTTAAAAAAAATATTTATCACAATTTTTTTATAAAACACAAGTAATACGATAAAATATTATTAGTAAATACAATCAAACAGACATAATTATATAAAATAATAAATATTCATATCAATTATGATTGTGATATATAGGAATATTATTTTCAAAATAATTTTGACAAATCATGATGTAAAAAGCATAGATGCAAAAATGAATACAAATTTATATAACCTTAGTATTTTTTCCCACACCCAAATGTTGTTTTGTTTAAAAACTTCCTACCACATTTATTAATTTTTTTAGTTATTTGTTCATTTTTGTATATCTGTGGACAAACATCATTTATATCAATTGAATTATATATCCAATACATCATTTATAACTTCAATTATATTTTTTTGCTAGAAATTGAATATTTAGATAAATTTTCACTATTATCAATCATACTACCTTGTATAATACTCAAATTTACCTTCATATTTTAAGAATTTTAATTATGTTAACATAAAAATTTGATGATGTCTCACTCTTATTGGAAAAATTTAAATATTTAAAATTTGTTACACTAAATAATAATAAAATGGTGGAATTTATTATACATGATTAATGTACAAAACTACATTTATAAATATATATGCTTAGTGACATGATAAGGATCAATCATTTTCCAAAGTGAATGAATTTGAATTCTTAACACCCATTTATTTTATAAAAGTATTATTTAAACTATTCATAATGTATTTTAGCTATTTTGTGATTTTCATAAAAGCATTCTTTTTCAATCATCTTTGAATCATTAATTTTTACTATCATTGCAGCCAGTTAGATGTTTATTCTTGTTATTAAATACTAATGCAAATTAAAAATGTAATTCATAGGTAAATGATAATAACTAACATTATTACCACGTGTAAACTTTAAATTAATATTATTATATTTGTTTAATTATATAATATAATTTTGTAAAAGTGTTTTTGAATTAATCAAAATAAATTATATCTTTAATTTTTTTTAAATTATTTACGTAATCTAATGTATAAAAAAAGCTCCTGATGGCTCCAAGAAAGTTTGGAACACATTTTACTTATTTTATTATGTGTCTTAATTGGCTCACTTATGTTAATCAACCTTAAATAATATTAATATAGAGTTTGATAATAATTTTAATTTTTTTATTTTGATTTTGGTAATTTTTTAAACCATAAATAATATTAATATAGAGTTTAATTTTTTAAACCACTTACCGATTTTAAAGCAAAACTAATTAATTTCATTCAAACCACTCCGATTATAATTCGATAAAAACCTCAGCTGCAAATTCAAGTGATTAATGTAAGGTCGAAAAGGTAATATCTTATTTGAAAAAAATGCAAGGTTGAAAGATTCGAAAAGGCAAGTATTGTATGCGATCCATCTGTAAAACCAAAAGGCAAGATTTGAAACTTTTCAAACTGGCCATACCGCATACGTACATATGATGTGTATACTTGGATGACTCAGAACAAAAATCATGACGTCGTCAACTTACTTTGACGATGGTATATGCAAGAATATTTTATATTCGAAAGATGATTCTATTTGATTTAAAATTAATTTCAATGATTTATATATTTTTGGCTTTAAATTATAAATATAAATTGTATAAAATAAGTTAAAAAAATATAACAATTCAGAATTGATTAATACAGCCTAGTAACTTAGATAAATAAGTATAAATTAATCGATCAATATGTCAAATAAACAAAATAAATGGATCGAAAACAAGTAAAGTAAAGATCTTAACTCCAGTGACTGAATTGTTCTTCAAGTTAAAAAAAATGATCAAAAGCGATGGTATATGTATTTAAAATTTTTAAACTTTTAATAACACTCAAATTTGATAATGTATTACACTGGAATTGTGTGTTGAACTTATAGATCATAACATCTATTTTATAACCGTATTTTCCATCAAAACATTGTGATTCGTTATAAACTTTAGTCATAATTGACGAGCTCTTCAATGATAAAAACGTTTGAACTATTAAATGATTCATTTTAAAAAATGAAAATGGAGAACAAATGAATCGGTTACATTTTCTTATTTTTTTCCAAACGTTCGTCTTAATTTCATCGATTATTTTTTTTAAGAAATAAATATATGAATCATGACGATAGATCTTTAAAGAGTAGGTATTATTTTCTATGTATTAAAATGTATTTAATTTTTTAAGTATTATAATTTATATGATAATAAAAATTAATGAATAAATTTTATATTTATTTTTCTTTCCATATAAAATATAAAATAGAAAAATAAAATTCAATAATAAAATGTATATATATAAAAAAAAGTCTAAATGAAAAGGACGGTAACTTTGAAAAGATAAAATTATGATTCTTCTGAATTCTGACCACAGAATGAAAATAATTGCAACTTTATTGTCTTTCAATTTCCATCTTTAAAAGCCGTAAGTTCAGTGAAAGAGAATTCAATCAAATTGCAAACAAGAACTAATTAATCAAAGTTCAGACCTTTTCTTTACCACTTGTTTCGTAGACTTGGTCGGGTAAGTTAATCTATGGATGACGGATGGAGTCTATAAGTTAACAGAAAGATAAAGCCCTTGTCAAAAGTTTCGCTGGCCTAATCCTGAGTTTTTCTTTTAATTTCAATTTTTATATAATCTAGTTATTTATAAGATTTCACTTTAAATATTTTTTTAAAAAAAAGAGTCTATTTTTTAAGTTATAAAAAAACGTATATACCATGCATTTTGTAACATTCAAAAAACTAGTTTTTTAAGCCTTGTTGTTTTCATGTTTTAATTTTTAAAAAAAAATTAAAACAAAAGAACCTTCAGAGGAGTGGAGACTACTAATTAAAAGAATTACCTATAAGCTTATATAAGAAAGAATAATCTCTTGTTTATTCAGTTATTGACATGGCCTGGTAAATGCATATTTGGGGATTTTTTTTTAAATATATATTATCAAAATTGCGGTTAAGGCATTTGTTGAAAAATAAAACAAATTCCCGATGTGCTCAAACTTATTAAAAATGCTAATATAAAATAACACACAAATTGATAACTGAGCCGCACTAATTCATGGCTACGCCTCCTGACCACAAGTAGATCTTTTACCGAAAAGCAGAAATTACACAAGGTGTTACATAACGCCACAACCCACAACCCACCATACACTCAAGAAAATTACTCTCAATTTTCTCTCACAAAAGCCTTTCGCTTCCTAAGCCTTTTCTCTCAATCGAATGAAAAATTTTGATGGATAATTCATTACAATTACACATCTATTTACAGGAAAATTCACTCCTCAATTACTCCTTAAATTAATTGCTCCTAATCGCCTTCAATTAAGCCTCCACGTTTTACCTATTGCTTTTGTTCCATGTTTTACTCTTTGTTTTGTTTCATGTTTTGCTTCCTTAATTTCGCTTCCTTAAATTAAGGAGCTTTATAACAATAATCTATAACAATCTCCCACCAAGATCGATTTCAATTGCCTTCACACTCGATCGGCAAAGAACTTTTTCTACTTACATTTAAGAGACTAACCGCTTCGAAAGACAACTTCAAATAATAATAATCACCACCTTTGTTAACATATCTCACGGATTTTTTGCTTCCTCAATCTTCTCCAAGATAACACATCATCTTCTAACAGATCAATGAAGTAATAACGAAGTCCGTACATGTTTGGCCCTGTAATGAAATGTCAATTCTTCAAGTGTATTAACTTTGACTATCACTACGCAGAACATTCTTCTTTGTTTGAATCCCAACTCGCTTAACAAACCTCGTCATATCATCTCTCTTTACTAGCTTCGCCATCGGCTACATACTCACCTATAATGATAGAGTGACAATTTTCTCGTATTTGTGACATCCAACTAACACCGTAGCTCCAACAAGAATATATAATTAGCAGGCTTCTTCTGATCAACTTCACCTCCAAAGTCTCGCATCTACGTATCCTCGTACTTTTAACTCTCCTTTTACTAAAGTACAAACACTTTTCTCGCGTGCCTCGCAGATACCTCAAAATCCACTGATCGCTTCCCAATGAGTTTTCCCCGGATTTGACATAACCGCTAACAACTCCCACTCACGGCCAATGTCCGGTCTTGCATGCACTATCACAGACATCAAACTTCCAATGGTCACGATGACAAGGAACCTTAGCCATGAATTCTCTCTTCCTCGTCTCGGTGGACCGATCCTGGATAGGCGAAATGACTGCCAAGGGTGCTTAACCGATCGCTTGCATCGCCCATGTACCTTTGCAAACACGATTGATGTACTCGCCCGGTATAATTGCAAGGATCCTTTCTTCTTATTTCTCGTGATTTGCATTCCAAGAATCTTCTTTTGTCAACCCAAGTCTTTCATGTCAAATTCCTTTGACAATCGTCGCTTCAACCTTTTAATATCATCCATATCCGAACCTCGCTACTAATATATCATCAACATAAAGTAGTAAAATGACATAATCGACCTATATCTCAAGTAGCAACAATGATCATCATTGCACTCGAAACCTTCCTCAAACGGTACCGTCACAAATTTTTTGTACCATTGTCTCTGGCTTGTTTTCAGGCCATACAAACTCTTCTTAAGTCTACACACCGTGTTCTTCTTCCCCCTTTTCGAGAAACCTTCCTGGCCGGGTACATGTATATTTCTTCATCTAAATCTCCACGGTATGAATGCGGTCTACATCCAACCTGTTCAAGACAAGATCTTCGATGGCTACAATGCTCAATACCGATCCGATATATCGAGCTTCACAACGGGAGCAAAATGTCAGCCGTAGTCAACTCCTTCCTTCCTGAAACCCTTGACAATCAGCGGCTTTGTATCTCTTGAACCATCACAGCCCTCTTTCACCCAAGACACCCATTTGTCAGGAAGTTGCCTTCTTTCCCATAGGTAACTCCGCCTAGTTCCCCATGCCTCGTCGAGATGAGATTTCATTTCTTCTTTCATAAGCTCACACTTGTTGAATCTCGAGTCCGACAAGCTTCATCATAGCATTCGTGCTCCCCTCCATCACCAAGAACATATAGTCTACGTATCTCCGTTAGGGTACTACGAGGTCGAAGACCTTCTCAATACAGTGAGCCGTAAGAGGCCGTTAGTGCTCAATGATATGTGCATCGTTTGTCCAACAAGTTCTCCGTCGAGGACTTGTTACAATTGGTTCCGTCAAGCAAGTATCTCGGGACATCATCTCGCATCTGCAAATACCGACTCATTCCCGCTCCGAGTCATTGGCGTCATTTTACGCATGTCCTTATACATCACCCTTTCGTTGAAAATCACATCTCTGCTACGGATAACTTTCTTCTTTTCATCATCCCAAATGCGAGGCCAAACTCATCCTCACCATAGCCAATGAACGTGTGCATTTCTTGGATTTGGGATCAAGCTTATTCCCGCTGATCACCGATATGCACAAATGCTACACAACCGAAAACTTTTAGATGTGATAGTTTCACCTCTTTTCCGCTCCATACCTCCTCCGGTATTCTATGCTCCAATGGAACGTACGGGCCTCGCCGATCAAGTAGCCGCCGTGTTGATCGTCTTCGCCCCGTCTGCTTCGGTAGACCCGACCGTATACGAATGCTTCCGCTCTTTTTCGTCAACGTTCGTGTCATACGCCGCCACACCATTGCGCCGAGGCTGCCCTGGTACGCTCTTTCCATTCTAATCCCGTGCTCATAGCGTAAATTTTTGAATCTCGTGTCTTCATATTCACCACCATTACTCGGCTTCCGAGCCTTTTGATCTTTAAACCCGTCTCATTTTCCACCATAGCTTTCCATCTTCCTCAAAGCCTCAAATACTTCGTACTTATGCTTTAGAAAGTAAACCCATACCTTTCGAGAGCGATCATCGATGAAAGTCACAAGTAGTGTTTCCCACCAATGAGCATTTGGCCGTCGTCCCCAAACATCGAGTTGAATAAGCTCTAGCCTTTCCTTCTTCTTCGGGGATTCTGCAACTTGTCCGAAAGTCGACTCTCTTTGCTTTCCAAGTATGCAATCTTCGCACATGTCTATCTCCGCATCGTAGACCTGGAAGTTTTCCCCTTTCGAAGGCATAATCTTCATCCCCTTCTCACTCATAACGGCCTAGTCTCCGGTGCCACTGATTTGGTGTTTACCATTACTGCAATCAGATTGAACAACGTGCTCCGTCATGTAAAGAGTGCCACTTTTTCTTCTTGCCTCGAGCAATCGGCTATCGCACCCTTTGAAATCTTCCAAATCACTACCACAAGATCGTACAGTAAAGCCTTCCACCGGCCAATCGCCCCATCGAGATTAAGTTCCTTCCGAGATCGGAATATGCCTCGACATCCTTCGGCTCCCAAACAAACCTGCTCAACTTAATCTTCACTACACCTTTGCCAATAATAGACAATACGGTTGATCATCACCAAGATATACCTTCAAGGTTGCTCGGGACATATTTCTCGAAGAATTCTTTTTCGTGGAAGTAGCACGGAACGATGCTCCGTAGTCTAACACCCAAGATTCTTCCTTGCTCTCCAAAAGAGCATATCAATGCATCATCTCTTCCCGAGGCGGAAGTAACATTTGCCTCGCCTTCACTTGTTTTTCCTTCTGCATTCTTGCACCGATTTTTGTAAGGCTCCGATTCTTCCACAATTCCAACACTCGATAGTCTTCTAGGCCGGGAATTATTAGATTCTCCCGGATTGGACCTCCCGTCTTTTGATCTACCTCAGAGTCGGCTCTACCACGTCCATTTCCTTTGGTTGAATTTCTTCCTCTCGACTCAGTATGCAAACTCAAGAGGTCGGGCCGATTCACCCTGCCTCTCTACGTCTGGATCTCTTCACCGAGAACCAAATCACGAACATCGTTAAATTTCAACTTATCGCTTCCCGAATACGAGCTACTCACAAACAGTGACAAGAAGCATTCCGCCTTTCTCGGTACAGGTAAGACAAAAGTATCAATGCTCGTACTTCTTCATCGACCATTAATTTCCACCGAACTCAACCGGGTTGTAACCGTGTCGAGTTCATCGAGATGTCGAGCTACCGATCGCGCCTTCCGTCATCCGCAAATTGAACAAGCGCCTCATCAAGTTGCACTTTGTTCGAGGCCGACGGCTTCTTATACATATCGGGAGAAGCCGCCACAAGACTCCACCGCCGGTCTTTTCCTTTGCTACAGGCTGGAAAGCAACATTACGGATAACGCTCAATCGAATAACCTCGGTTCATTCGTCTGAAGATTCCAATCTTCTTCCTTCATACCCCTCCGCTTCTTCCCCGAGAGGTTGATATAGATTTCTTTGATACGCGTATAATCCTCTATCTCCGTGATTTTCCAAAACCCGAAATCAGGCCATCAAATTTCTCGAGTTTCACCTCTTCCTTCATCTCGCGCCATCGCTCCCACTAAAATCGACTTCCTCTCGGATCGTTTCTCGATTATTTCTTACGTAAAATTGACAAATCACTACCAATACCGATACCAGCTTGTGTTTGGGAAATAACGCAAATTCTGGATAAGCCAAACTTACGAGAAAGTAAGAATATAAAATAACACACAAATTTGATAATGTAGAGTTCTACTAATCTTGCTTACGCCTCCTGACCTACCGCAGATCTTTTTACCGAAAGAGTAGAAATTACACACAAGGTGTTTACAACACTCACAACCCACAACCCAATTACACTCAAGAAAAATTACTCTCAATTTTCTCTCACAAAAAGCTTTTTTCTAAGCTTTTCTCTCAATTGGAATGAAAACTTTTGATGGATAATTCATTACAATTACACATCTATTTATAGGAAAATTCACCTCAATTACTCCTTAAATTAATTGCTCAATCGCTCCTCAATTAAGCTCCATGTTTTACTCATTGTTTTGTTCCATGTTTTGCTCCATGTTTTACTATTTTTTTTGTTCCATGTTTTGCTCCTTAATTTGCTCCTTAAATTAAGGAGCTTTATAACAATAATCTCTAACATCATTATGGAGTAATTTTTGGAATTTTAATAAGATATTTAATATATAAATCAATAATTTGGAATGATTTTAAAATGAGTATGTGTTGTTTTGGGAGATGAAGAGGGTGGAACATCATTTCGAGATATAAATAAAAAGAGTGCTCTTAATTAAAGCTCTAATAGAACACTATTTTCAAATATTTTGAAAAACAAAGTAATTGATTTTTATCATCTATTGGTGTACCTCATACATCTATTAGTAGTCATATAGTCTCTTTTTTTTTCATCTAAAAGTCTTAGGTAAGAAAAAAAAATTATATAAAAAAAAATTAATTTAATTTTTTTCTGTCCAATTAATTGATTATTAGGTTAGTAAAAATTAGTTATTTAACATAAACAGACACATATATATATATATATATATATATGTAATTTTTTTTTACATTATTATTATATGATTAATAACCTATTCCGTGGTTTATATATATATATATATATATATAAAACATAGAGAGAATGATGCTAGTATTCTCATACTGATTACTTTTAATTTGTGAACATATTAACCTCATATATTTACAAAAGAAGACATTTAGTTCTAAATAAATAGCTAAAACACATTTATAACAAAAATATAAGATTTAAATATTTTTTTTTATAAATTATAAGAATAAAATGTACCAATTAAATTAATCTAAAATAATTTGTAGAATCACTTAATATGTGTACAACCTATCCTAAAGATACTCTTTATTGAAATCAGCTTCTTAAATTAATTCTAAAATTAAGCCCAATTTATTTTCTAATAAACTAAATAATCACCTGTATTAATCATGAATTATTTAGGTGGGTAGATTTTGAAATTAAATTAACTAGTCATTATTGTAAAATTATTACTTTAAATTGTAACTATTATTATTTTGTTATCTTTTTTTTTTTACTTTTATTCTCAACTTATACTTTTAAATTTTTTCAATTTAAATTATTGATACCCAATTCCTCTTTTCACCACCAAAAATTCATAGACATGGATTGTTAGTCCTAACAACCAGGCAAGAAAGTTAAAATTGTACCATCAGATTATACATTTGTTTTAATATGAGCTATTAGGATAGTGTTTAAATTATATTATAATAAGTTACCTAAGACCAAAATGCCCTCAACAACACCAATCATTCCATTTTTGTCCATACTTTCCCTGCAGATATATATATATATATATATATATATTCTTCCTTAGTTTTTATTTAAACCTACAAATAATTAAAGAAGGAAAAGATTTCTCTTATTATACAAACTTAAATTTTTTTATCTGCCTCTAGGTTTCTATTTTCATTTGGCTTCCAACAATTGAAGTAGAAAGCTTCCAAAATCTAGAAATTAACATTTTCTATTTTCATCAAACACCTATAAAAAAAAGAAGAAGAAGAAGAAGAAGAAGAAGAAGAAGAAGAAGAAGAAGAAGAAGAAGAAGAAGAAGGAAAATAGATCTCATAGAATGCTTAAAGTTTTGCCAAAGCCACTTACAATGACTTGTTACTTTCATTTCATGTAGTAGTTAACTAGTTATAGCTAAAGTCGATAAGTCCATTGAGCAACCAACTTTGATGGCCATTGATCAGCCAAAAATTTAAAAAATAACCAATTTCGATGGCCTGTAGTGGCTACATTTACTACAAGTATTACTCCTATTCTTTTTGTTGTAAACCCCCATCCCCAACTTCTCTTGAAAACAAAACGTAATCGATTGACGTCATATTATTACAGTTCGCTTTTTTAACTTTTATTTATTATATACGGTGGTCCCTAGACCCTTGGTTGAAAGTTGGGGCCAACATTGCTAGCTGGATTTATGGCCCACTTTTCGCGAAATAAAATTCTCAACCCAATGAACAACTGTTCGAGTGTAACGTGAAATAAGGTGTCGTTATTTATTAATTATTAAATATTAAATATTTATTTCTTTTAAAAAAATTACTTAAAAATAATAAATAATAAATAATTTATAATAACCAAGAAGCCAATGATTGGTTCAAAAGCAATTTAAAGTTGAAACTTATGGCTTTTCTATGTGGCCACGTGGTAAAGTTAAATTTCCTAGCAAGCAGCGGTGTCAGTTTAACATTTCCACAGTGTTTTTGGCGTTAAAAAGCCCGTTAATCTCGCCAACTCGCAACGTCTCAACCCCGGAGTAAAATTATCGAAATTATGAGTTAATTCATTTTAAATAACAAGAAAAAAAAAATTAGGAGAGAGAGAGAGAGGTGGGAGGGAGGTCAGCTTCTTATTGCCATTGCTTCATCATTCCAACTCTCTGGAACCCCACCCCAATACGTATATTACCCGTATAATTTCTCAATTATTACTTTAATACCTTTTTCCCATTTTGCCCTCATTATTATTCACTAACTCCAAAACTTTGTGTCTTCGTTTTGGTCTTTTTCCAAGCTCTATGTCCTTCAACTTGTACATATTTAAGAAGACAGATATATATCATCAATTCTTCATCTCTCTCTGCCTATCTGTACACAATACGCGGAGAGCTTAGAAATTTGGCATTACCTTTCTTCTCTGATAGTAATAAGGTAAGTTTCATTCAATATTGTTAGTTTGTGTTTCTTATTTTTAGTGACTTTATTTTCTGATATGAATAAGTCGTTTTAGTTGTTGCATCATGAATTATCTATGTTAAAGGTTTTAGTTTACCTGCATTTGCTATGAATCTTTGGTTTCTCTGTGGATAGTCTGAATGGATAGTCATTTCATTATAATATGTGGCTAATTAATAGGCAGACATTCAAAGCTTACTATTGAATTTTATTCTCTTCTGGTTTTTGTATATTCGGTTGTTTAATTTACATGATTTTGTGTATTTGAGAAGAAAGTTGCTTTGCTATTTGGTTGAAACTATACAATTTCTTTGATTCTTGGTTGTCCAGTGCCAAATGGAATTATGATGGGAAAGTTAGCAATAAATGAATTCATTTGACTTGGTTCCGACTTTATGCAGAGTTACTGTTTGTTTAAACGCTGCAATCATTTGGGAACTACAAAGATTTAAAATATTTTTATTAGGAAGTGGATAGATAACCTTTTCCCTCTCTCCTTCGTATGACATTTTTAAGTATAAGGTGGTTAGTCCTAAAAGCTATTTTGATTTGAAGATTTTCATTGATTCATATTCAGTGTGATGCCTGGACTAGTTATGGATAGTCTACATGGGGGCAGTTTAACGGAAGAACCCAACGGAAAAAACATGCCACAAAAGGAAAACTCTGCGCAGCAAGGCTCCCCAAGAAGTCCATTGAGCCCTCAAAGTCCTCAAAGTGACTCCATTGATCTGGCCATGGATGGTATAATTGGCACCTCCATTGAGCAGCTCTATAACAATGTCTGTGAGATGCAGAGCTCTGATCAATCACCTTCAAGGGCTAGTTTTGTATCATATGGTGAGGAATCAAGAATTGATTCGGAATTGCGCCATCTTGTTGGAGATATTGAGGATTTGGAGATAACAAAAGACACTGTTACGGAAAATAAGGAGGCAGAGAGTATTGGTGATTCTCTTTCTAAGAAAGAAAATGGAACTGCTGCTAAAAAAGACAAGCCAAAATCTGCAACTGCTAAGAAACCTCCCCACTTGCAAAAAGGTTCTGCAGCATCAGCAAAATCAAGCCCTAAGAGTAAATCTTCTCAAGATAGATCTCCAGCATATAAGAGGTATGAAAAAAGTCCAAGAAAACCAAGTTCAGTTTTGCAAATGAACAAACCAAGAGATTTTGCTTTACATGGTGAGAAATTTCAGAGTAAAATGGATGACCTTTTTAATGAAGGACTGGATAACCCAGACCTTGGACCACTCTTGCTTAAACAAACAAGGGATATGATCTCTGCCGGGGAAAATACAAAGAAAGCACTTGAATTGGCTCTCCGGGCAATGAAGTCATTTGAACAATGCTCGAATGGGAAACCAGGTTTGGATCTTGTCATGTGTCTACATGTTTTAGCTGCAATATACTGCAGCTTAGGCCAATACAATGAAGCAATTCCTCATCTTGAGCATGCAATTGATATTCCTGTGATCGAGGATGGCGAAGAACATGCACTGGCTAAGTTTGCAGGGTGCATGCAGTTAGGTGATACTCATGCAACGATGGGTCAAATTGAGAATTCAATCCTCTTTTATACAGCCGGTCTTGAAATCCAGAGGCAAGTCTTGGGAGAAACAGATCCTCGATTGGGTGAAACATGCCGCTATGTGGCTGAGGCACTTGTTCAAGCTTTGCAATTTGATGAGGCTGAGAAGCTTTGTCAGATGGCGCTTGATATTCACAAGCAAAGTGTTTCCCCTGGTTCCCTCGAAGAAGCAGCAGATAGGAGACTCATGGGACTTATATGCTACTCTAAAGGAGACCATGAATCGGCTCTTGAAAATTATGTTTTAGCAAGCATGGCCATGGCAGCCAATGGTCAGGAAATTGATGTGGCTTCAATAGATTGCAGCATTGGAGATGCATATCTATCATTGGCTCGGTATGATGAGGCAATATTTGCTTATCAGAAATCAATCACTGTGTTTAAGTCTACCAAAGGAGATAATCACCCCACAGTAGCTTCTGTATTTGTCCGTTTAGCAGATTTGTACCATAAGATAGGGAAGTTCAAGGAATCAAAATCTTACTGTGAAAATGCACTTAGGATTTACGCAAAACCCAATATAGGAATCCCTTCTGAAGAGATTGCCAGCGGTCTTATCAACATTGCTGCAACATATCAGTCTATGAATGAATTAGACCAAGCACTCAAGCTACTTAAAAAGGCTTTGAAAACATATGGCGATGCGCCAGGTCAACAAAGCACAATTGCTGGAATTGAAGCCCAGAAGGGGGTCATGTATTATATGATGGGAAATTATGCAGAATCTTACAACACCTTCAAAAGTGCCATATCGAAGTTCCGTGCTAGTGGAGAGAAAAAATCTGCCTTGTTTGGAATTGCTCTAAACCAGATGGGTCTTGCCTGCGTGCAGCGCTACTCTATCAATGAGGCTGCAGACCTATTTGAAGAAGCCAGGACTGTTTTGGAAAAGGTATATGGGCAGTATCACCCTGAAACTTTAGGAGTCTACAGTAATTTGGCTGGAACCTATGATGCAATGGGCAGGTAACACGTTTGCTTTGGTTATCACATGTTACTAGCCTCAGGAACACTTAATGCAATGTTGGATTAGGTGTTTAACACAATTTAATCATTTTGATGTTATTTGCTAACATTTCTAATATATGTTTCCCAAACTTTGCACAGATTGGATGATGCCATTGAAATTTTAGAATATGTTGTTGGCATGAGAGAAGAAAAGCTAGGAACAGCAAATCCTGATGTGAATGATGAAAAACGAAGATTGGCGGAGCTGTTGAAAGAAGCAGGCAGGGTTAGGAATAGAAAATCCAGACGGCTTGAAACTCTTATGGACACCAACACTTCAACCATACAAAATGACCGTGTTGTAGAGGCAATATAAAATACAGTGCTGATGTATATTAGCTAGCTCGTCTGCAATATAAATACACACCCTCATAGAGAATTATAAGGTTGTTGGTGTTTGATTTGAATATATTAAGTGAATTGTCAACAACAGCTAGGAGGAGCTGATACATGCTTATTCCAATAACCAAAAGCGTAAAGAGAGAAAAAAATCCTTGTAAATTTGATTTTAGACACGACAAAATCCCTTGTCTGTCTCATCCTTCTTTGTATAATTGTTTCTATTTTTCAATAGAGAATTGGTTGAATATCATTTTCTTTTATTGGTGAACCAGAGTGCTTGAATATGTGATCTCAACTATCCTGGTTTGGGCGACTTCTTTATCAAAATAGTCGAGTTTACCGGTTGGGAGTAGCTAAAATAAGGATAGGGGCCAATTATAACTATATACCTATCCTCTGTTTATATCCATCTATTCTTTAAAGGGTGTTTTGGGCCACTTTGTGAGGTTGACAGATCCCCGAGAAGTTAATAAATAAATAAAGGGTATTGATAATTCATTTTTGTTACCTACATATTTATATTCATATTATTAAACTAATATACTAATAATTCTTGTATTTAACAAAAGTATACCAATAGTACAATTTTTTTAAAGAAATTAATTTATTAAAAAATAATTTATTATTTTATATCTTATCTCATATTTTTTGTCCATTTTATTACGAAAACAACTATATCTTCTCTAATAATCATGTTTACCTCTGCTATCCTCTTTGTTCTATCCTAAAACCATCCTATTATTTCACACACCAATTATCTTCAATGTTTGCTACATAACAAAATGTAATTATTATTAGAATTAAAATTAGATAACTACTAAATCATTTGAATCATCATCTTTATCAATGATTGCGACTATCTTAAGTTCATTCTCTTTAATTTTCTTGACCCTTTTATCATCTCTAGATTACCTTATATTTGATCAAAATCATTTTGATCTTAAGTTTAATAAAATATAAGGTGATCGAAAAGAATAAAATGATTAGTGAGATCAAAGTGAATGAATTAGTGATAGTAATAATTTTGAAACATAGATCAGTACTTTAAATACGTTGGTGGTGGTCTAATTACAAATTTAATAAAAAAAATCAATTTTTAATTGTTTTGTAACAAATAATGAAAGTTTATTAACCGAAAAAGAATAAAACAATATTAATAAAAAAAATAATGATAAAGATTGACAATAATTATAAAAATAATACGAGATGTTTTAATATTGAAATAAACAAATATAAATAAGAGAATATATGATAAATATTTTTATAAAAATAAAATTATACTTTTATAAATATGGTTTTTTTTTCTCAAAATTAAACCATTATAATATTGTTAACAGGGATACTGTTAGTATACTAATTTTACAGTATGAGTCTAAATATGTGTTTTTTGTTTAATAAAAATAGCAATAATGTATATGCCTAATGCAGTACAGATGGGCCCATTTCAGACATCTTGCGTAGAAATGCGTAAAATTAACTTGACTTTTAGCTATGGAAAGTAAAAATAAAATAATCACTCACTTTTGTCTCATATAATGACATGCGGTAGAATTATTTTAGAAAGCGAAAAAATAACTCATTTTTTTATATAATTTTGACGTGTTAATTTGGCACAAAATTATGTGTTAGTATCATTTCTCAAACGACCATACATTGTGATTCTTTTAAAAAATCATAATTTCGTTACTACAAAATGAACTATTAAAGTTTTTTAGTCGTTGAATCGATTTTAAATTGACTGACTTAAAATTTAAAATTAATTTATACGACATCGATTCAACGTGTGAACCCATAATACATGTATTGATTTTTTTTATTCTCATTTTTTACTCTACTAATTTATATTCAATATAGCATAGAAAAATCAAAATATAAATAATAATACAAATAATTAAAAATTTAAATATAATTAATTATTTGATAATTAAATTTATTACAAAAACAAATAATGTATATACAATATATATATATATATATATAATTAACTTAAATTACAAATAAAATAATATCGTCAACGTGTAATTGGATTGTACGAGCAAGCTTAGTTGGCTTAGAATCACCAACATTGTGACAAGAAAATTGGGCAAAAAACAACTGGTTCATATAACAACTAATTCTCCTACATACATGAGCACGTAAATATCTATTAAATAATCAGTCTAAACTTAAAAGACATACGGATGGAGAAATTAAATCATTATAAATATTACCATGGTATTGTCCTATGTTAGACAAGATTATATTCTTCTTCTGGTATTTGAACAAAGTGTTCTGCCCATTCTTCTTGTAAATCATCAAAAAGAGATTATCACAACGACATCCGAGTGATATAATAATAATTTTATCCCTTCGAACTCATATTAGTACTTTATTAATCTTTTGTCTATAAATGTGAAGCTATTTGGAATCAAGCTGATATTTTTAATGCTATAATGAGTTCTAAATATGAAATCAAGTGTAACTCTGATTTGTTACTTGGCTTGTATGAGTTTTGGTGCCCTTAAATGTATGAAACAATTTTGTAATACGTTTATGGGCACCAAAACTCATACAAGCTAAGTAACAAAATAAGAGTTACACTTGACTTCATATTTAGAGCTCATTATAGCATTAAAAATACTAGTAGAAATTCCAGATAACTTCATATTTATAGACAAATGATTAATAAAGTGATACCATGATGTTGTCATAAGGAAAGTAGGCAAGAGAGATGAGATGAAATTTAGGCAAAAATAGGTCCATAAAACAATGCATTCTCCTAAATACATGAACATATAACCATCCATTAAACAAGGGACTTCAGACACAGGAATAGAAAAATTAAATCATTAAAAAAATTACTATTATGTTGTCATATGCTATTCAAGTTCATCAGAATCTTCTCCTGATGATATAATTTGAATAATGTGTTCTGCTCATTTCTCTCGTAAATAATCAAAAATTTGCTGGTCATAGCTTATCTTGTTCCAACCAAAGAACTACATGTATTTAAAATCAAAATAAGAATGTTATTTCATGAATTCATAAAAAATAACTCATATATGTTAAAAAAAGATATGTATATGGGTAAAAGATATTACCACATCATCAATTAAAATTTTGATATTTGTAATAATTTCGCTCATAAATTTCATGAAATAATAACCACATATGACTCTATTATTTTGTTGTGGAACCTACAAAAAACAAGTGTATATGATTTTTCATATTCGAATATTTTTATTATTTAATAGTAAAATTAATAAAATTATTAATATTCGTTTGTACATACCATAACTTTTTTCCAAATAAGCTTATGAGATTTTTCAAGGGCAATGCTCCTAAACTTGTTTCACAACTTTCATGCCCTATTGAGGTTTAAAACGATTATTTTTTTATTAAATACTACAAGAAATAATAGAAGAAACCAATAACTAGCTATAATTTTTACATTTCAACAACTACTTTTGTATCTTTACTCAATTCTATAGAAGTTGAGTCACAGTACCAAACATGATTATTGAATAGATCAAGGATTATCAACATCCAATGATCTAGGCCTTCTTCAAACCTTAGTAGCCAAGAGATTATTAACTTTTGATTTATGTTAAGCGTTAATGTCCTATCACATAATTGTTTACTTCTGATGCTAACATCCTTCTCTTGGTATTGATTGACATATGAAGAATCATAAAACATTGTTAAATGTGATGAAATCAATAATAACACATCTTATATAGCTAAAAAGAATACCACTACGGATAAGGTGATATTTAACTTCCTCAACTTCATGAAATCGCTCATTTTTACATTTAACACATGCGCATCGAATCATATCAATTTCATTATTATTATTTATACAAGCAAATTCCATGAAACTTTCAACTTCAGAAATGTAGTCCTGCTCAATTCTACACTTTGACATCCAAGATTTGTCCATTTTTTATTAATGACATTAATTAAGTATATTAATTATGTATCCAATTAATATATTTTAAGTATTATTATATATAAATTCCCTAATTATTAGAATATATACCAAAACATACATAATACAAAATTTATTATTTTAATCATTTTACTCAATAAAATATAATTATTTATATGTAAATAAATTTATTCATGTACGGTAAATATTATAATCTCGCAAACCCACAACATCCAAATATTATTTCTATAGAAATATAAGTCAAACATATAATAACAAGCATAATACAAAACATACATAAATAAAAAATTTATACAAAAAATAAAACAAACTAAATAATAAGTAATTACAAGAGTAAATGAAGTGACTAAATGAAAGAAATGAAGAAAAAATGAGTGTTTTGTAAATGAGAATAAGTGAGAAAATAGGTATAAAATTTTGAGTATTTCGCTCAAAAAAATAAGGGATCTAAAAGATAATAAGGAGAAAAATATAACCCATAAAATAGCGTAAAAAATGGTGATCGAAGGTGTTCGAAAAATGAGAAAGAGTGGAGAAGGTGAGCTCGATTTTGAAGTTTATTTTTGCTGTACAAATTGAAAAAGAAATTCTGATGAAAAAGAGAGAAGAGAAATGGATTAATACATATAGATAACGTCAGTTGACGTGATGAACCGACGTTATCCACGTGTGTAGCGTCGGTTTACCACATCAACTGACGCTACACACGTGGATAGCGTCAGTTTTAATACGCCAATCGACGTTACATCTTACATGTATTTTTTTTATTTAAAAAATATAGTTTAAAATTGAATTTTTTTAAGTCAATTATTATTTTGTTTAAACTCTTTAAAATTTAATTTGAATATATATATATATATATATATATATATATATAATATAAAAAAATTTTAAATAATATCAAAACAAATAAACAAAATTAAATAAAGATGTACATGTACGTACGAACATAAAATTAAATATCTAAATAAATACATAAAATTATATAATTTTAAAAACCAATTGTTTAAAAAAAATTATACTATATATATCCAAATTAAATTTTAAAGAATCAAATAAAATAATAATTGACTAAAAAAACATTATATTATATAATTTTAGTTTTAAAATGCATGTTTTAATTAAAGAAATACACGTAGGACGTAGCGTCGGTTCGTGTGTAGCTTCGATTTATCACGTTAACCGATGTTATGTGTAGTGTCGGTTATATACCGCATGTTACTTAGACAATCTTAGGACGGAGACAAGCTTCTTCAATTGTAACTGGTGGATAAGAAAGTGATCCGTTGAAAATGTGGTCAGCAACCCACATGTTAGCTGCTTGAGAGTAGTGTATTCCATCCCAGCTAATGTGTTGTAATGGGTTTTTACATGGATTTCCATAAACTGTGCCATTAACTGTGGCTTTCTTTCCACAATTAATATGGTATCCGTAGTAACTCCCACAGCAGAACTCCAATGGATCAACAAAGCCTACCGTATCCAAAAACCATAAATGATTAAAGTTCACCACCAAACGAGTTATTACTCTTTGGCAGCAAAAAAGTTTTAACACATGGAAGAAAATGTTTACCTTGATCTTTTGCATGAGCAATTAGTGCATATTTAGCTGAGTATACATCAACGTATGTAAAAGCTGCAAGAGGGAGCTGTGATCTTAGGAGCGTCACTTTGTCCTTAAGCTGTCTATTGAATTCCTGAGCTACCATATTCTGAGGTTTCACACACCCATACCGATCCAGGTTACCCTGTTTTGATTTGTAGTATACAACATTGTACGGCAAGCACCCAACTGGGCCTGTGTTATGCACCCAAAATACTCTTGCACCATCGTCATACAGTTGCTAAAATGGCCATGTACAAATTAGCACACACAACTGGTTTAGCTAACATAATAATATAATAACAGGAATCGCCCAATATGGGCCTCGGATTGAGCAATATTCACAATCGCATCTAAGTTTAGCAAACTTCGCAATGTAGTCTTGAATATGAGATGAGGGCCTAGTGAATGGTAGGAAAAGCAAAAGTAAAACAACATACATATGTATAGAAATTCCACACGTGTAAAAATATCAGACACCTATGTAGCAGTTACAAGTGTGTGTATAATATAAAAAGGACTTCTCAACATTGATTAGGAATATGGGCCAAACTCCATCCTATATAGTGAGTCCCCCCTAATAACAATATCACTTACATTTATTGCTTGGGAGAGCTGTCCAAGGATATCAGGAATGGAGGACTTAACTTGTTCTTCTGTAGTGTGCTGCAAACCATAGGAAATATCATTCTGCCCAATATCAAATGTATATAAGGCCTCTGAGAAGTCCTTTAGACTTGGGAGCTTGCTTTTCAATAGTGTTTGTTTTCCTATTACCCAAATTTGAGAATTTTAGAAGTTAATTGTCAGTCAAGACTTTTCCACCAGTACTTGGTTTAACAAAGGAAAAAGAAAGAGAGAGAGAGAGAACTTTTCACTCATAAATTCATGCTATACTATTAACATAGAAAGAAAGGGAAAGAGATACTGACTATTGGAATTGTGTTGGGTGTAGAGAGCTGTAATGTAAGATTTGAAGCGCAGGAATTGGGTAATCTGAATTCTAAGATGGAATGGACTATAACCTCCTGGCCTAATTGATGAACCTCCAGTTGCAAAATTTGCACCATGCCTAAATTCTGTACCAAGGGAGTCCAAATATGGACTCAGATATGGTAACTGCAATTTCTCAGCTGCACAAATTGATGATATATAGAAACAGGTTCAAAATCAAATAAGTTCTGTTGCACATCAAAAGCTATCTTGATTTTATTGAAAGGAAAAAAGAGTAGCTTTGCTTGAACTGACCTATGAAGTCAATTATAAGACGACCATCACAAATTCTACCAGAAGGATTACCAAAGAAGCTTTCACCATTTGGTGGAAGTACCTCTGCCAATGCTGCGTTTCTAGCTCCAGTGTCCGAGTTTGAATCCCCAAAGTTGAAAATGGACGGAAACTTGCATTTCCTTGTATTACCAGTAACTGAGCCAAGTTGCAGAAGCAGTACTAACAGTACTAGAGGCTCAAGTTCACCAATTACTTTTTTAGGAGCCATGGAAGCTTAAGTTAAACAGAGCTTGGAGCAGAAGATAAAAAAGAAGGTAGATTTCTTCTCATTGATTAATTTATGGCATAGCCCTAAGTTCCAGAAGAAAAAAAAAACAAATATCGGACAGAAAAAATGAATAAGAACAAACAATAAGGAACAGTCATAATATCTAATTTTCAAGCTTATTGCATCATGCTTTGTCTCATGTCTATATCAGAAAAAAATTAATTTTTCTTACAAAGAAATATTATTTCATAAATTTTCTTTTTACATGGTAAAAATTCGAGTTTGACGGTGTGTTAATCGTCTCTCCCGCCGATTTTACACTTCCTTTCAAAGGACTGGGACATAGTTAATTGCTTCTTTTTTTTAAAAAAAAAAGTCCCATATCATAAGTATTTTAGGATGTGTTTAACGATAGAAAAAGGAGAAATAAAATAAAGATAATAACTTTATTTCTTATGTTTATTTACAAATAAATGTATAGAAAGTAGGAGGAGAATGACTCCTAAATTCATCTTTTATTTTTAATTTTTTTCAATTTAATACCCAACTTTTCCTTAATATTTATTCACTTTCCTCTTTATTTTTTTATTTTTATCTTTTAAAAAAAATATAATATTCAAATAATATCCTTTAAAGTTAAATTAGAAAAAAATGACATATTTATTGAAAACTTGTCTTCAACTTAACATATTAACTAGATTTTTCATAAAAAATGATGATAAATAAATTATTATTAGTTTTTAATTAAAATAATAGATATTATTATATTTATTATTTTAAAAAATAAAACTAATATATTAATTATCAATCAAACATTAATAATAATTTATTTATAATAATAATTTTATAAATTATAATTTTTATTTACCTTTATTTCAATATGATTGTCTACTTACCTTTTAAATATAATTTATTTTCTATTTATTATTGTAAATTATTAATAAACATTTTCAAAAAAATCAATATATTTATTTTGATTATTTATTATTTTTGTTTGATTGATTCTAATTATAGATTAATAAATACATCTTAAAAAATTACTATTGAACTAAGCTCCTAAAACAATTAATGCGTAATTTGTACGCGAGTTTTAAATTTTCTAAAAATTAAATAAAATATTATTTTTAAAATTTTTAAAATAAAAATAACATTTTAATATTATTAAATGAATGAATTAAATATTATTTAATATTAAACGAATATAAATAATTATTATTTAATATAAAATTTTTTTAATGAAATTTTTTTAATATTAAAAATATATGATTTTTTCGTAAAACGTTTTGTTTTTATAGTTATAAATTTTAAAAAAATCGTTTTGTTAATTTTTCTAAATTTTCAATCAAAAAGTATGTTATTGATGTTTCAAATAATTATAAATTAAGAAAAATAAGTTATATTGTTATTGATGTATAAAAAACACTATTTTTAATAGGTAGAGGGTAATGGCAAAAATTATGTTAAGAATAAGATTTTAATGTTATTTTTATAGTAATTTATCCTATTATTTATTTTTTAAATAACACGATAAGAAATGAGGGTTATTTTCATTTACATAATATTTATGTTATCATTTTTTAACATTTCAGTTTATTTGAAACAATTTTAACTGTTAAATTTATTTAAAAGTGAAAATATTATATTGAATATAACTTCATGTTAGCAAAGGAGATAAGATACAGAAAATGCAACTTATAATTTTTATAAATAAGACATTGATAATATATTTTCTTAATATATAAAGAAAAAAAAAGTCTCTCAAAAATATATTTTGATATTACGAATTAAGTGTCCTTTTGTATAAGAACATTTTGTAAGTTTTTCGCTTGTTTACTCCATATTACTATTTACTTCAATATCTAACGAAATAAAATGATAAATTTTCATAAAATATGAAGTAATAATATTTATTTAATGTCATTTTTGTGAAAATTTTGATTTTTTTTATCTAACTAAATAAAATGATAAAATTTCATAAAATATGAAGTCATAATATTTATTAATATCATTTTTGTGAAAAATTTGAAATTCCTCACAAAAAAATTCTTCATATGACTTATTACTTATGACTTTTCGAAGAGATATCTTGATGAATTTTCATATTAAATTAAAAATTTATATCTTGATAAAATTTTATAGATTTAAAAGTAAAAAAAATATACAGATTTTTTGATAATATTAGGTATGATTTTCATAGAATTAGATATTGTAAAATAAAAATCTAAGGGAAAAAGTTTTGTATAATATCTTAGCTTTATACAAATGTATAAATTAATAACAAAATTATATAGAGATACACTAGTAGTCTTCTTTGAAAAAAACCTTAATATCATAACTATTTTTAAGATTTTAAAAATATCACAAATATTCTTCGCACAAGAATTAATAATAATTTTATTTTTATAAGTGGTCATTTTGAATTAAATAATACAATTTTTTTTAAAAAAAATATTTTTAATATACCCTTAAAAATACAATATTTTTGTGTATATTTTTTAAAGATAAGATACGTCTAACCTTAAACTCTAAGATGATAAATAACATATTATTTATTAACAATGACAAATAGAAATATATCAAAGAGAGAGCACTTAAAGAATGATACTATAAAAAGAGGAAAATAAAAGGAAGAAGGGAAGAAGGGAAGAAAAAGACAAAAAGAGAGAGAGAGAGAAAGAGTTTCCTCTCTCTAGTTTCATTTATTTATTTTCAAGTAATAAGTTTATCAAATAAAAAATATATTTTTATTTAAAAAATTTTTTGAAATAAGTAAAATGTTAAACCGTTTTTTAGATATTCAAATTTTAGTTTATTTTATATAAAGATGTAATTGTTATTATTTTTACATAAATGTAACCAGGTGTTTATTTAATTTAAAAATAAATATTTTTTTAATTAATTTATTCCTTTTTAGTTCATTAGTGTTAATTAACTGAATTATCATAATTAATGAGTGATAATTAATTTACGTGATACACTTATTTAATATTAATTCATTGTTATTATACATTTAATTAAGATTAATTAAATGTTATTATATATTTAATTAATGTTAATTAATTGATATGATATAACTTAATTATAAAAAATATTTATCTTGTAAATGAGTTAAAAATCTTAATAACTTGTGTAAAAAAATCTAAATATTTTTGTGTAAGATAGAACAAAATTTAAGTACCTCGAAAAATATAAATAGAAAGATTTTTTTAGATAGTATAAAAGTATTTAATTATTTTTTTACATCATGTATTTAACTATAATTTAGTATTGTCAAATTTTAAATATGTGATAGATTAGAGAAAAAAATTATCCAAAAATAACAAAAATAAGTATTAAAAATTATAATTATAAAAATATATTTTATTTAAAAAAATTTAACTTATCATTTTATATTTAATATAAATGAATGTTAAATTATTATTATTTAATATTATTTTTATTATTATAAATTTTAAAATATTACTTTTTATAATTTATCAAAATCATTTTGTGAAAATTAGTTACCCTCAGAATAACAATAAAACGTACAGAATTTTCTACTTTAATTAGGAAACATATATACGTACAAACACACACACATATATATATATATATAAATAGTTACTCACATTTAGATTAAGTTTTAATATATATCTGATACTTTAGATTTAAAAAAGTTGTTTATAACCAAATCGATCGCTTTATTAATTATTAAATCAATATAAAATTATATATTATATTGAATTTATTAAATTAAAATAAACTTTTAAAAATTATTATATATTAATATTAAGAATTAAAAAGAAACAAACGTCGGTTCGCTTAGAAAATGGATAATATAATCTTAACTGTTAACTTAATAAACTAATGCAGTAATGCTAATAATTAATAATATTAATACATCAACGGCAAGTCGACAACCATTTTTTTTTATTTTATTTTTTCCTATTAGAGAGTTCTCAGACGTAGAGTTTTAGAATTCTCCGATTTTCTTTGTGTTGCTCTACTACTCGTCTCTCAACCTCCACCTAGTCTCCTACCGGACTCGCCTCCCAAACTTTACCCAACCTCCTCCTTTGCTGCCCCTTTTTGGCGTTTTCACGGATAATCATACCATTGATAAATGTAAAAATTGGTAATCACACCATTTTTACATTTATTCTACATTTTTACTATAAGGTACTGCGGATGAAGTATAAATAACAGAATATAGGTTAAAACATTGAATTATGATTATTGGTAATTTGATATTTATTATAAATAGAATTTTATTTGATTTTAGAAATTTATACAAATAAAACATATTTATAATATTTATGTGTAATGCTATTAATTAATAAAAAAATATTTTTATTATTTTTTATAAATAAAATTTACTAACCAAACTGACTTTTTTTTTTATCTTTTTACGGTTCGATCGATTCAAATATTTTATCGATTTTGATTTAATATTTAAAAAAATTAATAATATCTCCGTGTATATTTTTTTTGGTCCAAATTAGGAAAAAATATTGCGTGGTCTAAAAATAATGAAAAAACCGGTCCCGCTACTGGAGCATCATGTGGCGGGATTGTTTACCGTCATAGAAAGCAACGCGCGGGTGAGATGACGGAGTACCCTTTCTGGTGTTAACAATCTTCTTCTTCTTCTTCTTTAATCCAATAAGCAACCTCACTCCGTATTCAAATTAGAGTTAGACAAACATAGACGCGCCCACCGACAAAGAGAGGGAGATATGGGAAATGCTGTGCCCAAACCACCACCGGTGGTGTTGGTCCCTCCTTTATTCGACTTCCCTCCTATCGCCGCTCGCACCAGGTTTTCCCCAATCCAAGGATCTTTTTTTTCTTCAGCCCTAATATATTCAATAACATCATCTTATATTTAAGTGTGTGTTCTTCCTTATCTAATGGTGCTTTGGGAGTCCATTTGAATTTCAGTGATCCTTGGAATGTTACCTATATCGGATGATTCTCTCGTATTATATATCCTAACTGGGTCTATCTGGTTATTTTTCTAAATTTTACGTTTTGTTTTCCAATAAATATGCGAGGAAGGTTTTAGTGCAATGTGTTTTGGGGGGGGGGGGGATTGTGAATCACCGCTGCTTGTATTTTCCCAATGGAATAGTTAATTTATTTTGTTCTTGGGTGTTATTGTATTACATTTGTTGGATTTGTACGGATAAGAACTTAATTAAGAAGATAGTTTCCACAATTAAATAATTTTATTCGTAGAGAGATGCTGGTATCTTCCCCCATTTCTTCTTGACTGATTTTTTGGGGGCGTTGCAGGATGTTGGAGTCATCATATAATGTTCTATTCGCAAAGCTTGCTTTGAAATGCCTCTTTGAGGATTACTTTGAACTAGCGAGGCATTTCAATACAACCATCATGCTTAAGCCAATTGACGATCCTCATGTTGATATGGTTGCAACTGTATCCTTCCTTGAAGAATTGCATTTTGATGTTTGTTTATTTATAAGTCTCATGCAGGATAAATTACTTTGATGTTTCATTTAGTAAGTCTTTTGCTAAAGGGGTAATTTTGAAGTTTTTATACAGGACAATTAATCCGTTTTCTTACAGTGGGATGAGACCCATTTCTCGTGACACGAAATTATCCACTTTTGTCCATAACTACAAGTTCAACGGACCCACGGTCATGACTTGATAGTTTAACGGGACCTCATGGATTTACTTCTAGTGAGAAACCCCAAAACGTGTCATGTCCTTTAGAAGGTGTTCACCCCTTATAAACATATCATCACTTAACTTTCTAAGTAATGTGGAACATGTGCAGGTACACTGTATCATATACCTCCCACTTAGGGACTCTTACGTCCTCGTAAGAATGCAATCCCATATGGCCCAATAAAGTCATGTTTCTGATACCAATTGATACAGGACGGTTAATCCGTCTGCTTACAGCGGTGTAGGATCCACTCTGCGTGGCACGAGATTGTCTACTTTGGTCTATAGCTGCAAGTTCAGCGGGTTCACGACCATGACTTGATAGTTCAACAAGACCTCACTGCTTTACTTCTAGGGAGAAATCCCAAAATGTGAGACACGGGTAGGCACACTGCATCAAGTTTTGTGGCAAGGAGAAATCTTGTTTTCCTTTAAAAGACATTCAGATTTCAGGCCCACTTGATCATAAACCTGAGGAGAATATCGTTGGAAATGCTTCTTTCCGCTGGCAAAGGTACTCCATCAGTCCCATTTGCTTTCTTTTATTAGTAAATTTCTTTCAGACATGCAATGTTTTTCACACGAAGTTCTCACCGAAAATTCAATTTCTTGATCCTTCATTGTTTGAGCAGTGATCTTGATGATCCCAATACATTTACCGACCTTTATGTATCCAACTCTGATCCGTAAGTGAACTTTATTAATATATACTACTTCAATTTTTTTTAAACGTTAATTTTCATGTAGTATCAGATTACTTTCATTTCAGGATTTTACAAATAAGGGCATGTGCTTATTACCCAAAGTATGGATTTGGAGCTTTTTGTAGTGGTCCTATGCTATTGAGAGAAAGGTGCATTATCAGAAATGTTTTGTATTATTATCCACTTAGTTTTACAAATAAGATCATGTACTCACAATAAAGGCTTTATGATGAATCTCCTATCCTACAGGGTATCTTGCAAAGAACTTAGTGTTATGGGATTGAGATATGGTTCAGAAAACTTATCTTTTGGAGCGACAGTGATGCCCTTTTCCTGTATGTAATCTTAAATCAGAAGAGACTTTTCTTATAATGGACATATAATGATTGCCTTATATTCTAATATTTACTAGTCTCAACTTGATCTGATGCATTCTTGTTACTCAGTTCCATATTTAATTTAAAGTCCTTTTTGTTGAACAACTCTCAGCAAATAAATTAAGCTAGTTTTTATATTTCACAATAACACTTATTTTTATTTATTTGAAGGAACTTTAGGGGAAAAAGTCTTTTTGATCCATTAAAAGTATATTTGTTACTTTTCCTTTTTAATTTTTGATCCATTTGACCTATAAAAACTCTGGCATTTTCTTTTGTGTCTTTGCTATCTGGGTATACATATGGAATTTAACATTATGTTTTACACGGTTATCATGTTTCACAGCAAAAGGTGAATGCCCAAAAAGTGCATGGTTATTGAGCAAGATGGGAAGGCTAACAGCAGGGGTGCAATATGAGCCAGACTGTAAGTTGTACTCCGTCTTATTTTCAATAATTTACAACTTCTGTTCACCAAGAAAATATAGGGTTACTTTTTAAGACGTTACTGAAAGTTCAGAATTGAGATTGTTCCTTTTGCCTGACGTGAACCTTTTCTTTATGTCATTCATTTAATTTAATTCTTAAATTTTGCCAAGCACTTAGATATTGATGCTAGTAGTAAAGGAATTGGACAATCATGAGGTTTAGTTTGTCTTCTAACTAAATACATTAATGAACACAAAATGTCCAATTCTTTATTGTTAATATCTGTTTTAAATGAGGTCGAGCAGCCAAAGAGGCTTACAATTTTGTTTTTACTATTCTGTCTGTGTTCAAAGCATGTGACACGCCACCGACATGATTGATTTACTTAATGAATTATTAAGAATGCAATGCTACTATTCAGTACCACCAGAGCTTTAGATTTCAAACATGTAGTTAGTTCCATGATGGATACAATAACAGTTGTGATATCAATTATTCGTCTTGTCTCTTGATTGTAGGTGGATGCATTGATGATATAAAGTATAGAAATATAAAAAATTGGAGTTGTGCTGTTGGCTATGGAGTGGGTTCAAGCAGCCCTTTGAGTCCATCATTCAATTTTACCCTTGAGCTTGCTAAAAGTACTCAGGTTTGTGTAATTTTCTTTAAATGTATTAAGATTTGACACTCAACTTTTGTAACTTTAATTATGTTTTGCTCCATAGTTTGTATTTCACATTTATTTGATATTATATTTAAATAAAATTTTAAAAAATATATCAGTAAAGGAAGGTATGTGCTCTCAACTTGGTGTGATTTTTCTATTTTTAACTGGCGCATACCAATTTAGACCATTCAAGTGCTGTGTGCTTGCAGCTGGGAATTAATAAGAGAAGCTGCCTGGTGTCATATATAATTTGTGAATTTAATATTTAGTTTGCCAAAGTAAATCAATGGGTATTATTTTCTTCACATTGTTCTCTATTTTGAAAATCATGAAACTGAGATTTGATTTCAGACGAACTTACTGCTTGGTTTGCATCCGTAGAACTTTATTACGTCATTATATAGTATAAGTGCTATCAAACTCTAACTGTGATTTATTCAATTCTTTGTGTTTCATACATGTACTTTAATTTGCAGTTCATTGCTTCTTTCTTTCAGCATGTGGTGGTCCAAAGACGGGTATTTTCTTTCTCCTTCCTTCTACTCATGGAAACTTATCACTTAAGCTTCATTGTGTGTGATGTGTCATTTTAGAATGTCATGTTATGATTCCCCCCCCTCCCCCCCTCCAAAAAAAAACCCAAAAAAACATTTTCTTGCTAGTGTGTGTTCATCTTGGCTTTATTATTGTTCTCAGAACTTTGTTCTTTCATTTTTATTAAGTTAACTCAATTCTCAAAGTCAAATACGTTTTTTTTTTCAGTAACCCTGATCCACTTTAAATAAGCAGGTGAAAAACCCCCTTGAAGAAAATGAAATAGTTGGAATTACAAATTATATTGATGTTGGCTTCCAATTGCAGACTAGGTAATGCATTAATTATGATTTCTATATAACCACTTTGTTATTTATGCTTATTGTATGTGTTATTTTAAAGGCTTGATAATGCCATATCAGACAAGAAACCAAATTCCACCTTTCAAGTGGCTGCATCTTGGCAAGCTAATAAGAACTTCTTATTAAAGGTAACCTGGTTTACTTAGCATGAAACAACAAGTATTTACTGGCTAATCATATCGGATTCAGTAAACTAATGTTCTAAAAATATGCAGGGAAAGGCTGGTCCCCTAAGCTCTACATTAACATTGGCATTCAAATCATGGTGGAAACCTTCTTTCACGTTCAGCATATCAGGTCTGTCAGCTTATAGATTCATTTTCAAATTTTCGTTTTTGTCAATGTAAAGAATATGCAAGTTTGTGCTTTTCTGTGTGTATATATGCATGATGTGTACCTGAATGTTAATGTCTGGAACATGCTATCTCAAGATGGCGACCGAATTGTGTAGAATTTTCACCTATTCACTTGGGCTGCTCCTATGAGTTTGCAGTTTCACCTATTATTCTGCATGCAAATTTATCATTTTTTTTTTTATAAAAGAAAACTGTTTCACTAATAAGATAATTACAACCTTTTAGCCTCTTCAAGGATTTTTTACAAATAAAAGCAGGAACTTGATCTAAAGAAAGAGATCCTTCCTGTTCTTCATACAAATTTATCATGTTGCTTTGCAGGTACTAGAGATTACTCTTGTAGACGCACATCATTTGGATTTGGCATTCACGTGGAGAACATCAGAGAAGCCAGGTTGCTTTAACGTCGTTTCTTATAATCTTTACATTGTTACTTTCATGTTAACCATGATACTTTGATTTTGAAGATATGTTTATGGAAGGATTTCTAGCGACATGCTCTGAGGTTATTTCCTCTGTTTTCTCTCATGATAGGAAGAAAACCCTATGATTTAAGCCAATTTGGCTTAACGTTCATGTGGGAAGAACTTGTGAATCATGATTCATTACATAATTGTTGCTTGCTAGTGGTCTCAGTTTTTTGCATTGATGACGCTTTGTCTTATACTTAAAGACCGAAACTTGTTTGCAGTTACCAAAGAGCTGATCCAAACTTTGTAATGCTGACTCCAAATAAGGAGCACATTGCAGACGGCGCGGTTTGGAAAGTTGGAGAGAAAATGATGTTTCAGTCAGACGTGAATGCTGGAAATTTTGAAAGCATACCAAGGGAGCTAAGACCCTTGCAAAAGATTTTGTAATATTTAATGTTTTTTTATGGAATTTTTCCTCGAAATTTTGTATTTGAGTTTTATTGAAAGGCATGAATGGTTATGCTAGTATTTTCGAACATCCTGCTAGGAATTTTTTTTACACCTGCCTAGACTCCGGGAACAATTTTTTTGGGCTAGGTTTGCTGCTTTTTTCTTGGTCAACTTCAGGGCTTGGTTTTGCTATTGGTCTTGTAGTACCGGGATACCGGCAATGAGTGTCTCCAATTTAAGTTAAAATGACCTTTTAAATAATTTCTTTTAAAATTATAGTAAAAATAACTAAATACATAATATTCTATCATACAACTATAATAATCCATTAAATCGTTAAAAATATAAAAATATAAAAATAAAAAATAAATTTAAAATTTACTGACAAGATGATATTAATGAAATGATTTATAATTTGATGATTGAAAAAATGAAAATTAATTTGGTGATGTAAAAACAATAATTTGGAGATATACCGTATATAATATATTAACTATAGTCACATTATTAATAACTAATAATAAATTAAAAAAAACGGATTATGTGAAATGATAAGAAAATTTGAACGTGTAAGAATAAGGCCAATGAAACAAGATTATCTAGCAGCAGCTGTCCAAATTCCCAGAAAATTAAAGCGCGGATGGCTGCATATTCACTCGTTTCCACAATCTCCCATTCTTCTCACTTTGTCTCCGCTTTCTCATTCCCCAAACAGAAAGCCCACACTCTCACCTTCCAAATCTCTTCCCCGCCATAAAAATCGCCTTCCAATCAAAACTCTCTCACTTCGTTTAGTAACAAACTTAGTTTGTGCCTCCAGAAACTTCCACTCGTCAAAAGCCCTTTATCATCTGCTTTGGATTCTCTGCTCCTTCTGTGCACTTCTTTAGCTCTACCTTTATCGCTGATGTCGACTCGGCCTCAGCCTTTGTGGTCACCATGCCGAGGAAGTTGCAGACCGACGAGCTAGCCACTGTTCGTCTTTTTAAGGAGAACACTCTCTCTGTTGTTTACATCACCAATCTCGCAGTCAGGTACATTTAACTATGCTGTTGGACTACATTGAATTTTGGGATTGAGTTCATGCTTTGATAAAAGCTCTTTGTGTTTTGATTGACTTGTCACTTGTTAGGCTACTTTTGAGTTTTGAGATGATGAGGATTTGTGGGCTTTGATGGTGTTTAAATTTGATGTGGTGTTTTAGGCAGATGCATTCACTTTGGACGTGCTGTACGTGACAGAGTGGTTGTTGAATTAAACAAATATTACAACGACGTCAAATGCTTACCAATATACACGACATGACGACTATCAAGCCTATCAAATACCTGTAAACCATGTAATTTAATTATAGTAGTTGTTGAAATAGTAATTAATATTTGTTTATATAAATAATGTACATATTCAATACAAATTAAGAAAATATATACAGAGAAAAACGTTTATTTCTTAAAATATTAATTTCTTCAAAGTATCAGAGTAAAGTCGTTCCTTTATATAAATTTGAAACTCTTGTTCTCTAAAACAGAGATTTATTTCTCTGAAAATATTTCTTCTCGTGAAAAAAAAATCTCATTCACACCCTTACAAATATTAATTACAAACATTATTTTTGAAACGGTATTTGTCCCACCTAATTTTACCAGGTTATTTTAAACACAATTGTGAAACAGAGTAAAAGAAAAGTGCATCACACGCCCCCACACGCCCACACGTTGTCATGAAGGTTGAAGACGATGACTTATCATTCGGCGCGGCTCGGTTCGATTCGGCGCGTGCTTGAGCTCCCTACAAGTATTCAAGAGTTAGTATTTCAGTCAGGTCTGCAGTTTCTTAATAATTTTGTAGCCCAATTGTCGTTTATTTTGGACTTGATATTGACATGTTGCGACAGATTCCCTCCACGTCAGGGATTTGGTGTATTAAAATCATGCATGTCATGTCCTAAAGTTTGTCACAATTTAAAACGGAATGAATGACTACGAGCCAATAACACTAGAAATTAAATTAAGCGGTCAGACATTTTACAGCATCAGTTAAATGATAATTCCATGAGAGTTTCCCCCAAGAAAGCCTCAAAGTTGCATAGACTTCTTTATTGATTGAATTTGTTCTATTTCCAACAGTTGAAAGCAATTGACAATATAAGGAGGAAAAAAGGTTATTATTAATATATCAAAAATGTAGAGCAAGGGTACAGTAGTTTCTTTCTTGATATTTGAGCTGGAGTTTGAATAATCATGCCACGGTAACTTTGCTGAAAGTTTCTCTGTAATGCTACATAAGTAGAAAATCAAACCCAAAACTCTATCCCTCGCCAACTACTTCGGTGCCAGTCTGATTGGGCACACAGAGAAGGCTACACAACGAGCTGCTTTTGCCAGCATGAATCTTTCATTTTCTGTCAATGGCCTTTCAATCACCTTGACAATGTTTGCATCCTAAAAGGAGTAGCGTGAAAGAGGATGTGCTCGAATTAGTGAAGCAACTACATTTCAAAATTGATTGAAAGAAAACCTTTTATAATGATGAAGGCACTTACTTTCTTTTGGGGTTGAATAGAAGGTCGCACGCTTGCTGTATCACCAATTACGATTACATTATTGGTATTCCCACTGTCATCTCTCTCGGATGGTGAAGATGTTGAATGTTGCCACTGTCCGTTAACAATGTACTTGTAGTAATACCTAAAGGCCATGGACGTCTATGCTTTTAGATAATAATTATATTTATAACTAATTCCAATCTACAAGGTTAGACTGTAAAAAGATTTAACATGTCAAACAGTTAAATGTTATGACGAAGTTCAGTTATGAGCCATCTACTACATTAGCCAGCGGTACAATGAAATACATACACTTTTTTAATGGAGAATGAAATAATATCACAGCAGCAATGTTGCAGTCAGTTAACTTGAAGCAAAGGCAATTTTGCACTCAGAGAGTATCCAAAATACACATATATGGAAGAAAGAAGAGATAGAGAAACGTTTTAATGTCCACACACATATGCCAGTTATTTATTACCTTCACAAGGTTTAGGGAAAACCCTTTTTGGAAAATTACCTTAAATAATACCCCTAAAACTCATAACAACAAAAATAACACCCTCCCTTTAAATTTAGTGAGTATTGGTTAGTGTTAGGCGTTACAGCCATGTGTACCATTTTTGTTATTATGAGGCTTAGGGGTGTTTAAGTTGATATTTTCCCAAAAACATTTAGCTGAAAATATCAATCAAAATATCTTCAAGTGACAAATTGACCAAAAATAAATCCCACGTCATTGCCATTTACAATATTTTAAGAAGGAAATGCTCTGTACTTACTTCCCCTGTGCAAGTCTAACTTCAACTTCATATCTTGTTCCACCTTTGTGATTTGCACGTATTGGTTCTTTCCAATTTCCTGTGAAATCACCGACCAAATTTACATCCTCCCCCTGTAAAAAGAATACGACCAAAAAAGTGAATGATGAGAAACTCCAGCAAAATCTGAATTTCCAGTTAATTATTCTGCACTTGAGGAAAAGGAAAAGACTGCTGCCATAACTTCAGATTGTAAGGTGGACATCATGTATTTCAGAAACAAAATAAAACTGAAAATTATATTATTTCAGTTCACCTCATGTCCATTCCAAACAAATGTCACAGCATGTGTTGCAGGCCCATCATGCCGACCATTTTCCACCATAGCAATGAGATCCCACGTTGCCCAAGCAATTGCTGATCTGCATAAAATAAGTATAGAGTTCAATAAAGTGCATAAAATACAAATTACAAAATATATCTTAGCTACAGAAGCACAGCTATGTCGTATTCACTGCTGAAACCGTTGGATATTTTGCAGCTTACATAGAATATAAATTAAACTTGTCTCCTTCAAGCACTGCCTATCATAATGCATAATTCTGACTTAAATGGAATAACAATCTTTGTGCTAACAGTCCTCCCTTCAGCATGGCAAAAGATAAATGAATTATCATAGCAGGACTAGGTCCCCATCAGGCTCTACTTAGCCAAGGTTCATGGGTAATTCGATCTATCTTATATTAGCTTCCCATTCTCATCTGGCGATGTATATTCTCTAAATGAATATAATTCTTTAGGTTATTTCAAAATTATAAAAGAAGTTATTTTAAATTCCATAAAGGTTTCAAAAAAGCTAAATATATGATCTTCAGCAATCACATCGATGTTATGATATAAAAGATGTGCAATGACATTGGCTACAAAGAGCCACATTACACAAAATACATTTCCAAGTCACAGCATTAACAGTTGTCTTGAATGACTAACAGAAATATAGGAAGATAGAAATTACAGGTAGAGTGAAGGAAATTTTAGAGTTTCTCTGTCTCAAATGAATCTTAAGGGTTTAGCCTGTATACAATACTAGTAATTCATGGATAGATAACTGTTCTCAACAATACATGTCTCTTTCATAATTAAATACCAATAGTCAAATCAATGCTGGGTTAATAATGTTAACTAGGTTGCTGAGATTCTCAGAATAACCTGTCAGGCTTGCATGAATGCAAACCAGTCACAAAATTATAAGCTGCATGAAGGGAAGTATCAGTCATCCAGTGGAGGTATGCTATCACACATGCAGGTGATCGATCAAAAGCAGTGGTGCAAGTAGCAAAAACACGATGGTTCTTTTTTAGCAAGCGCAGTAGTAGCCCCACACAAAATGGCAGTTTCTTCCTCATATCAAAAGAATCTCCATCCCTGCAAAAAAGATGGACACAAGTTTACTAAGCTGTAACAAGCTGGTTAGCTCGTGAGCAACCCAAAAAAAACAAAAAAAAAATGTTGAGATCTAAGAGACATTTCATCTTAAAATTCAAGACGTGACGTTCTCATTTATGCTCATGTCATTCATAAATGAGGTAACACCTAGATGCTGGTCACCTCAACTCGAAAATTTATACCATGAACAAATTGGAAACCCATACAGCCTCTTACTTACCTAATAGGATAGTTGATCATCAGTATGTTGAACTTTTGGCATGCCTCATTAATTAACTTTGAGTCAATTCCCCAATTTTCTGCCTCAGTTCCACTTTGGAAATTCAGTATAGCTGTGACTCCCTGTAGCCAGAACTCGTGGAACTTAAAAGGTAGAAATTGAAAGGGAGGCAGAAATAGACTGTCAATCAACAATAAATAAGTAGTACAAATCATTCCCAAATTACTATTGCATGCAGATTGACAATTAAGACTGTACATGATGCAACTAAAAGGTTTTGGCTAGCAGAAGATAAAGTGGCTTATTTTGAAATAAACTTAAAATTATAGATAAGAGGCTTTGACATACCACATCACATGACAAAGTCTCCACATCAGCTTCGGTTTGTATACATGATCCAACATATATTTGCTCCGTGATCTAATATATTGGCCAACAGAAAAAATTAGCAATATCATGTAAAATGTTTCTCAGATAAACTAAACAGTATCAGAATCATGAAATTACAAGTAAATCTATATAAATCAAATTACATATAACATGATTTACAAGAAAAATACATATGGCATGAGTCCCTAGTAAAATTAGATTACATGGCACGAGCAAATCACAAATATCACACCTTACTATAGCGCATACCAAGAGAATGATTATAGTATAGTTCGCCTTTGGAACGGTCCAGTGCCTTGATATACTCCTCTAGAGGAAAATTACCGTGGGCCCATTCTCCATCTCCAGGTTCATCTTCAGAAAATATCGAAACTAGTTGACTCATTGTTTGCATGAGAGATTTCTTCAAAATTTGTGATTGACATCCATTTTGGTAATTCAAATATTTCCATCCTTGTGCATTTAGGTACTTTGGGGAGAATACCCCAAAGCCCGAGTTCCCACTACTCTCAGAAGAAGTATGCAGATTTGATGCCAGTATTTTCTTGTTCCAAGTGGAAATAGGAACACGGCCCCTATTAAATAAATTATCAAGATCATCCAAATGAAGCAGCTGTTGAATTGGAAAAGGAGTGAAGGGCCTCTCAAGAATGAGGCTGAAAGACCCTGTTTTCTCCTTCAGCATCTTCCTGAAGAAACCAAAAACTGAAAAATAAAAATAAAAAATTGATGAACTGACAAATAACTATTAAACGTTTCATAAAAAATAATATGAAATTTGAACTATAACAAATAAAAAGTCTAAGCTATTCAATAAGATCCCAACTTAGGTATTTACTGTACACCATTTGTAAGGAATTTATCCATTCGAAATGCATCTTTTACATCGAGTACCTTGTTGCACCCATTATTCAGTAAAAGTTATAACTTATATGCACTCTTTTCCTGTCACTCTTAAGCAAATGTGGTCATGAAATCTTATTCATAGAGCGCAAGAGTTTGTAGAATGAAGAGACAGAAAACATTGACGTAGAAAAAAATACAGAAAGATGCATATACATAACCGCCAAAAACATAAGCCTTAACTGCAAATTCCAAGAAGCATTCACATACCTTCGTTGATGGTAGGATTTTTCAGGCAACATAAATAAAGAACAATCAAGCCAAAATAGAGATATTCTTAACGCTATTTAAATCCGGACATTAAATTTTGTGTAGTTCCAACTTCAGCAGAGTGCTCCAGTTACTACACAGGTATTCCGAAGCATTCATTACTTAGCAATTTAGCTTTGATTAAGCTTACTTTAAGCCAAAATCATAACTCACTCCAAAAATAAGAGGAACAATAGTAAAGAAATTTTGTGTAGGTACGAATGTACGACAAAATAAATGGCATACTCAATGTCACCGAATTCCTTGATATCACAAAGCCTACCACCTGAAGGATCACCCGTCTTCTTCAAAGTGTCACCCACCATGACTATCTTCGACCTCTCCGCATTACCCTAACAGTAACAGATAAGGAAAATTACAAATCAACTTATTCAATCAAATAGCAACATAAACTTATAAAGTTGAATAAAAGAAAAGGAAGAAGAAAGGGAACAAGCTCTATAAATAGTGAAATACCCCTTTCTTAAGAGCATGAACGAAGATTTTCCCGTCCACAGAGAGCGCGAAACGTATCCCGAGTGGCTTCTGGAGAGTGACCATGTACTCGTTCAAATTCATCTTGAAAGAAGAAGAAGAAGAAGAAGAAGAAGTGTTTGACATTGAAAAAATCCTAACACATCCTCTATTGAATCTGATCCGAAGCTTTTCTCCGCCACCACTCGGACAACTGACGTTGTTGAAGGAAAGGTCTCTGCCCCAAAATGAAGAATAAAAGCCATCAAGCAATGGCGAATATGAAAGATCGGGAGCGAAAGCTCTGCAACTCGGGATATGAATAGTGAACATTTTTCTGATATTTGAGAGGAGCAATAGAGAATCAAGAAGACTCCGTGCTCAGCTATTCATGGCCAACAAAAACAGTTTTCAGTTCCACTTTCGAGAAAGAGAAGCCACAGACTTTGAGCTAGGAATTTCACGGCCCCACGTGCCATTGTAGGTCCTACACTCTGAACTCACGGGAATTCTACATTTTGTACGTTAGTTTAACTATTCTAAAAAAAATAAAATTGTAATAAATTTTTCTGAAAAAATGAAATTATTATTTGTTTTTTAAAATGATCATCAATAAAATTAATCTATAATTTCTCCCTGAGCAGTATTCACTATTTAACACTATCTAGGATCGATTTCTATAATTTGTTCGATTGTTGATTTTAAAAATCTCGTAACATACCCTCACGGTGTATTTGGAGTAAGTTTGATTGAGAAAATTTAACATTCCATAAATTTATAAAAATTAAAAAAATAATTTCTTTTTATTTTAAATTTTTTATTCTTATCTATAGTTAATTTATATCGTACTATTTTAAAAATATAAATTCATGTGTTTGTATTCCTATAATTGTGTGTTCTTGTTATCATTAAATTTGAACGTATGTATATAAATAAAAAAACAAAAAGAAAACTCAATAAAGATATGTTTTATTTTATTAAACTAATTTAAGTGAAAACAAGAGGTTTTTCTCTATTACAAACAAAATAAGTTAAATATGTGTTTAAAGCGGTGAAAAAGTCAAAAATAAAAGTAAATTGTGTAGCATAAATTTTTTTTCTATTTAATTAAATTTTTTTTCTATGATATATATAATACATTTTTAAAATATTAAAAATGATTAATAGTATCACCAAACTATTTCATAATTACAAGATACTGTGGCATCTTTCGAAATTCATTATAAAACCGTCTTAATCACGCCACGTTCGAAGAGCAGACAAAGAAAATGAAATTAACGATTGGGAAAATGTAAGGATTTTTCTGGAGGAGCTTAAACCCTTGTACACAATCAAGGTGGATTATTTATTGGTGCATGATTAATAATCCTAGTCAACATCATAACATTATTAGAAAGAGAAGAGTTAAAAATAACTCCTATTTTATTTTTTTAATGTTTAAATTTATAATATTAATTTTTTATTAATCTAATCATCATGATAATATTAATCTAAAATTAATAAATAATTTTTCCACAAATGGCGGTTTGGTGAACCCTTGATCTTTTGGCAGCAGATGTAACGATAAATAGACGAAGGATATTGATATAATATAGATTATAAAATAATGATTTATTTTTTATCAATTTTTTAAATTATTAAAAATTTATTTCAAAATTTATAAATTTATATTTTTAAGTATAAAATAATCTTATAACATAATTCAATAAAATAAAAATAAAATTATATCTCATAATATCTATAACAATTAGTTTCGACGTCACTGAACCACTAGAGTTTTAACGATTCATTGTATGTAATATATTATATCTACCATGTGTCTTTATATGTTACATTTTGTATTTATTGTATTATCAGTAATTCATTATATGTAACATGTTAATTCATGTGTATATTGTTATATAACATATTAAATCTATCATAATCATAATGACTAATATAACATATTATTACTACACATGATATTTTTACATATAACATATAATCTTTTTTTTTTGGATAAGTTCCCCGTAATAATTGTCTTAACAATGATAAGATTATTAATAGTGGTTGTTATAGCATGATAGAATCATTGGAACATTAATAGAATTATGGATCGAGATTCGATAAAGTTATATGTGCTACCGGTCCAAAATGTGATGGGCTTAATTACAATTTATATGAAATGAAACTATTTAGACTATTAACACAAGGTATTTATTAATTTGTTAGCTGCTTGTGTGCTTTGAAGATTAAATACCGGAGTATGAAATGAGAGCCCATGTGTGCTAGAGACGATATGTAGCTAAATCTCATCAACCCTCGTTATACATAGTGTGAGAATGAGGGGCAAATCAATGAACTTTATGCAAAATAATAGGAAGGGTCTGAAATATATATTTATATTTCAAAATAGACTTGTATTTTTACATTAGAAAAAAAAAAGAGTCGCGTTAGAAACTAATCAATGCCATTACATTAATCATTTAAGCCTTTGACTTGATATACATAGCTTCTCATATACATTTACCCCACTTGATCATCTTAGGACTGAGACTGACCCTCAGGATCTAGTTTAAGTCTCTCACAATAAGCTTGTTGGAAATTGCAACTTGCAAATACCCAATCTAATGCTATTATTAACTTGCAAGATGCCTACTAAAAGAGTTGTTCTTTTTGTTTGCTCACTACTCGTCGGAAGAATGAACTCGTACTAAACTATATTTATTTCAGCATCTTGAGTATTATGTTGAAATGGAGGGTTTTTTTTTCTTTTTTTTTTCTTTCTTTCTTAAATCCAATTTTCGTTTTCTATATTGGTAGACGGCTTCTTAGTGTCATTCATATTACAATTTGAGAACACTTGTAAAAGAGTTACAGGTACACGTCCAGGAGTACACATATTCAAGTTGGGATCATATATATTCGAAATATTTCCGAAACTCTGATTATATATGATGGTGAACTTAAAGAAATTTACCATCAAGAAAAACATGATGATCAAATTTACATGTTTAATACAACTCATAATATATAATAGCATTAAATTAAAAACATACTTGATATCATAAAGATTTGAGATCTTTAACACTTATATTATTATTATTCTTTTAAATTTACAAAATGGATGCATGTATTTAGTGATGAAATAAAAATGACATCAACTTATTATGGGCCCATAAATAAAAAATATTACATGATTTACTTCTAGTTAAATTATACTAAATAATTTAATGCATAAAAAAATACTCATTATTAAAAATGACAATCACTATACAAGTGGGCTAGAAACAAATATTTCGTGAATATTTGACATCAATTTACCAATCTAAAATTAAACAAAACTTCAAATAACTATGTATATAATTATAAAATAAATCCAATAATCTATCATTTAGATGGTATAAGTCATTGATTTTAATAATATAAAAATTTATAGGATTAATTACACAAAAATATCAAATGTGAGAAAGTATTCAAAAACAATACCCATTCTAAAATGCGATTAAAAAAATATTTGATTATACAAAACACCAACATGATGCTATTATATAACCTAACACCTTATATCATGTGACATAGGTTTTGATATAAAATGTAGGTTGAAAATTACATGCAAATATGATCAGGGTATCTAGTTCTAAAAGTTCTTATGTTCACTCAAAACACATTTTTATACTTTTAATATGATTATTGAGATTGTGTTGATATATCTCAATGGTTAATGTTTAGACTAGATCAATATATCTCAATCTATAATATCATGATATTATCAACAAATATGTACAAAGTATCTAGATTTTATAATAACCATACTAATGGTTCATAGTATGCTGAGATAAATATACTTTAAATAAACTGGCTAACATAAAAAAAAATCTTAAAATGTCCATTATGTAATACATGTAAATTATAGCTACTACTAATTTAATGAATCATTATAGTTTAACAACTCAAAATGAGTTTAATATTTCGTAATCATTACGAAATAAAATTTCAATTAGTGAATCAAAAATATGAGCTCACTTAATAAAAATACATCAAGGGATGATATTTTAACAAATTTATAAAGAAGTATTAATCATAATTTCTAGTGTTAGAAATATATTACATCAATAATATGTTTCTCTTTAATAAGTACATGTCATAAACAATATATAGCATAAAATTGTACTAGTAATGTAGAGAATTAAAACATTCATTTGTAAAATTATTACATAATTTTTAGTGATTTTATAAATAACAATAATTCTTAATCTTGAAAATAAAATTATGTTAAAGCATCAAGTTAAATATCTTATCCAATATCAACATGACTAGTCAAATAATCAAGTAAAATATATATAAATATAATATACCCTTGTTACAAAATGGTTATTACTCTTTATTGTCATCAAATTATATAATAAAATTTTAAAATAAAATACAACTAAATTATTATTACAATTTATTTTAAATTTTAACTCGTCGCATGTATTAAAACATAATCCATAACAAAATAAAATATTACATATATATTAAAAATATTGAAATAAATATTATATTTATCAAAATGTCATGAACCCTTATTTCTTCGTTTAATATATATAATATTCTGGTAATAAATGAAAAAAAATAAAAATAAGAAAACTCTTAGTAGAGTTGCTCAAACCATTTTTCAAAATAAAAATCAATTGTGGTTATCACTATATACTCATATTATTATAATTTCGTTGCAAGTCACCAATTTTAGAGATTCGTACTAAAAAAACTCTTATCAATAAGATTTTAATACAATATGGGCCAAAAAAATAATTTAATGGAATATATGAAGTATTCTTTATGGAACTATTATCAAAATGAGTTAAACAAAATGCTCTTGTACCTTCCATGATTTGACCATCAAATCCATATGAAACTATATCATCATAATGACTAACAATAATAGCTCTTATCACATTCTAATATTTGGCTTAATGAATAATATTTTCTCGAGTAATTAAACAAAATATTACTCAAGTTATCATTACAATTAACTAAAAAAGTTCTTGAGTAATAAAGGAAAATGTCAAAACGCAAATGAGATGGGTTTTTTTTTAATGGCGAGAGAGAGAGAAGGAATTAACTAGTAGTACCCAATAAACCCTTAGAATTTTATTTTATTTTTATAATTTATTAATTAGTATTTAACATGAAGCGGCAAAATTAAGCTTGATGTATATTTCTTCCCCCTCTATTTTTAGCGCCAAATATGTAGTCACCAATTATATTTGTTGTAAAATTTTATATTTTAGTTAAAAGTTTATGTTGGGAGTAATTATGCAAATAAATATTTGACTTGTCATATATTAAAATGTCACCGTTTTTTTTAATCTTATAAAATAATTTAATTGATTTGAAATATCATAAAATAAATAATTAATGTACAAACTATTGCTCAGATTCACATCAACCTCATGGACTTTCCTAACCATATACATTAATTACTAGCTAAGCTAGCATGACATTCTCAACAGTCAATTCCTTTATTTAATTATATAAATTTTAATTTCCTATCTATTTCTCTTTTACTTCTAAAGTAAACTATATCATATTCTAAAAATAATAATAAACCAGATCATTTTATGTTTTTAAACAATTAAAATCAAACATATAATTTAATTAATTAATTAATTAATTGCCTTTTTAAGGTTTGTTTGGAGAAGGCTCGACTAATTATATATACATTTATTGGGTATGCAAATTAATTGCAAATACTCTCATAAATTTTATAAATTAGTATTTAAATATAGACTTTTATACATGTAATTGCCATAAATCAGTTCGGATCGTTTTAATAATATATTAAAAAAATTATATTATTTTTCGTATCTAAAAATTGAACTAAATTAAAAATTAAACGAAAAAATTTTATAAATCAAACTATCTAATTCGATTTATGTTAATTAAAACTGTTTCAAACGATACGATACAATCTAAATAATATAAATGCTTTGATTTGGTTAATTTTTTTTTCTCTACAATCGGACCGTACCGGAACTATGACACCTCTATTTTATATATTCACTCAAGTGGAATACATTACAAATTATGTATTAATTATTTAACTTTTTAATTATAGATGTATAAACAGTTTAAACATATAGAAATTTTCAGCTTTGATTTATTAATTACTCGCCACTCGAATCACAACACTTGATTACTTCTAAACATCTTATTGATTTTTGAACCTTTGCCTGCTGTTATAATCTCCAACTTCCATGCAAGTTTCTTGGAAAAAAACAAAATCTAGATATTATATTCCTTCAATCTCCAACTTCCATGGTTTAATATAAGAATGCTAATTAAGAGTGAGAAAATATAAATTTTTAAACGCACGTAGCAGCTGGTAGCATGTGTTAGCATAAATTAGAAATAGAAAATTTAATTACAAAGACTTCATGTGATTTAATTTCAAATATAATCATTTCTGATTATAATATATATACCAATAGCTAGCTAGATATTGAATCTATGAGATAAAGAAAAAAATCATTTTCTAATTGATAATTTTAAAATATCACCTAGAATTAAATTATCTTGTAATATAATAATTTTTTTCTTAAAATATATGTGTTTAAATTCTACTGTTTTATAAAATTCGAGGTTGAATTTTCAAGATCACACGTATAAATTATAATAATAAAAGGGTAAATCTTATTTTTTTAAAAAAATCATATGCATAAATCAATTTTCAAGTTATCTAAATAGCCTTTTAATAACTGTTTTTTAAGTCTAGGATCATCTCTGTTATTTTTCTCTCTTATGCTCTCTATTATTAGTTAAATTGTAATATTTGGTAGGAGAGAGAGAGAGAGAGAAAATTAAAAATAAAGTTAATTTCAAATGAAATATAACCATCTATTTTATCCCATGTTGCAATTAAATAGTAAGACAGGTAAGAGAATTAAAAAAAATAAAAAAAAATCCGAACCCACTTTTTTGCGCTCCCATGCATGCGTTTCTTTTATTTCTATTTCTTTTTATATAAAAAAAATTATATGTTGAAGATGTCAATGTCAAAATCCCACTTGCAAATGGCTTAACTGATATTTCATTATAAAGTGAAAGTATTGGATTTGAGTAGAAAAAAATTCCCATTCTCTAATCACACAACAGATAGACTAAGACAATCTTCTTAAGAAAATTAGACCATTACATGGATGATGATTATGTGAAAAAATCAAAGAGATTATTATTCATTATTATTAGAATATTTAATATCGTGTTATTTAAAATTAATATAATTTTTTATTTTTAAAAAATAAAAAATAAATAGGATATAAAGATAAAAAAAATAATATTATTAACAAAGAGTAATTTTAGAATAATTAATAACGACTTATCAAATAAATAAATGCATACACACTAATTATTATCAAATAAAAGTTTTAATAATATTCATACAATAATTTTTATTACTTTAATAATAAAAATATAAAATATTAATTTTATTCGTATTATTAATTATTATTAAATAAAATTAACATTGATTAATTATTATTTTTTGTTAATAACAACTTGTATAGTAATAATATGGCTATCTAAATAGAATTAATATCAGACCCTTTTTAATTATTACAATAATTAAGATTTTTTTTCATCTTATTTCGGTAATTCAGCTCATGGTTAAGTTGCTTTGATCTTTCAAAAATAAATGAATTGCTTTCAATTACAAAAGAAGGATAATCAATCTTTTGGACTATTTAGACTATATATATATATATATATATATATAATTTTCTTTTCATTTTGGAAAAACATGGATCTGTGTAAGTTTTCATATACTAAGTCTAACTATATATCTAATTCTGCAAGCCAGTGTCAAAAGATTAAACAACGGAGTCAATTAGCTCAAAGACAAGTTTTCACTATTTTTATTATTGTTTATTTTGTCGATCATTAATTAAGACTTTTTTTTTTTTAAAGGGTTGGTAATTAAAACTTAAGAGCCTTCGCTTAATCAATTGCTTGCTTTATAATATATATCCCTCATAATTGAAAGTTGTGGGCAACGAGAGGGGTTGAAGAAAATTCAAAAATTCAAACGCCTTTTTATAAATAAATAAATAAAATAAAATAAAATAACTCAAACACTTAGCTACTAGTGGTAGAGATCGCAACCATTCGGATCGACCATGACCAAATCGATTTGATCTGCAAGAAAATTTGAATCGAATCATTTTATGTCGCATCCATGTCCCTTCAATAAAAATTGACAATCTTACTTACAAGTTAATTTATTTACATTCTTCTTACCTTTATTAATACTTTTTAATATTTATATTTTGGAATTTTTTTTTAAAAAAGTTATAAAATATTCTTCCCTTATATCCTTATATTAAAATACATATTATTATTAAAAATAAAATTATAATTTTTTTAAAAAAATAATCCTAACAAAAAAATTAGTAAGATAGAGATACTTAGTTAACAAAAATCGAATATATATTAATATTATTATTTTATATACATATAATTATATAAAAAAATATAATTTTAATAATAAAATAAACATATTTTATATAATCAGTTTAAATTTTATTTATTTTAACTTTATATTTTTTATTTTACTTAAAAATATGTGTTAAATAATTAAAAAATAAAAAATAATGTAAATATTTTAAATAATAAGATAAAGTAAAAATTAAGTTAATATTTAATTTTTTTAAATATTATAAATTTATAACCGATGGTTATTAACCAAATATAATTAAAATTGTATAGAGTAATTATAATTATTAACTTAACCGTATCTTTACTCCCATTTATGCCAATGAATTTCAATATCAAGCATTTTTATATATTAACTATATAAATTTTATTATATTTATTAATAATATATTAACGTAATATTATACTACTTATCACTTATGATTTATAATTTATAATTTTTTTCCTCAAACAAATGAAGCCAAATCACATCACAGCTTAATTACACACCTACCCGAACCCATTGTCACCTACTCACCACTCTGAGTTTGACATATAAATTTAATACTCATTTTCGTTAAAGAAGAGCGTCAAAATTGTCATAATTTAAATAATTTTTTTATGATTTTTTTTAATAATAATAATATCAAAGTATATTTATTTATAAAAAAATTCAAGTAATTTTATTATGATATTCGTTCTCCGGTCAGTTATTTAATTTTTTGAGTCATAAATAATTATGTAATTATCGTGATAAGAATCCAATCATCCATAGTCCGTTTTTAAAGAGAAAAGGCTCAATCTTTCGGCTTCCATGTGTATCTAAATTATTTTTGTAAATTAAAAAAATAATAATTAAAAATTTACAACAATAAAAATAATATTAAAATAATTTAATTATCTATAATTAATATTAAATTAATCAAAATTGATATAATTTAATTTAAATAGGATCTAATTTAAAAACGTTTAATATATATTAATATTTTAATTTTTTTAATAATAAAAATATATAAATTATAAACAATATATATTATTTTTATAATTAAAAATTTTAGAATTGATTTTTTTAACTATTTTTATTGGAATTGAAAATGTCTAAACCTACAAAAAAACAATTCTTTTTGTTTTGCTTGAGTAAAGTATCAAAATTTAATTGAATTAAAAAAATACAACTACTTAAACTAATTAAAATCTATGAAAGTCAATTTAAATTTCATCCCAAGTGTAAATAAAAATATATTTTTTCAAGAATTTTAGATGAAAATACAATAACATGTTACTCTCTATTATAATACTACAAAGAATTTGACACCATATTTATAAATAATCATCATTTATCATCATTGGGTTTTTTCACTTATTTTAAAATAAAACTTGTGAACTTGTTCTCGTAACCACTATCAATATAGGACATATGTGTCCAAAAACCTTGGTAAGGTTTACTTTGATGATGATTAATCTTGTGATATTTTTGGTAATTGTACATTAAATATTAAATTGATCGGGTTTGTATCAAAGTTAAAGATTGTTAGATATGAAAGATCTCAAATGGTGCAATAACAATTAGACGTGGTATAAAGAGTAGTACTTTTTATATGACAGTAAAAGTGTGCTATTCAATTGTTGTTGCAATAAAAAATGAAAATCTTAACTTATGGTATTAAAGACTCCGTGACATGAGTAAAAAATTGTTCATACATATGCATTGAAATAAGAGATTATTAGGTACTCAGTAAGTTAAAATTGACATGTGTGAAGACAACATGCATGGAAAACATAAAAGAATTAGCTTTCATACAAGTTTCAAAACCTCAAAGAAAGAGAGGTTAAAGCTTCTTCAGCCTAATTTTGGGATTAGATATGCAATGCAAACTATTAACATGTTCATGTCAAATCTAAGAAAGACTCACCGGAAAGTAGTGGAATATATCTTTAGGTACCTTTGAGGCACTATAAAAGAAGTGTTTGTACTTTGCAAAAAAAAGAGTTAAAAATGTCAGGGTACGTAGATGCAAACTTTGTAGCAAAAGTCGATCATTGAATGAGCACTGTTGGTTATGTATTCATTGTAGATACTACAACTGCTAGTTGAATATTAAAGATACAAAAGATTGTTAAATTATCCACTATAGAAGATGAGTGTAGCATTGATTTAAGCTATAAAAGAAATGATTTGGATTCAAAGATTGTAAAATGATTTGGGATTAAGTAGAAAAATAATGTTTTAGACAGTGATAGTTATAGTATAATATATCTATTAAAGAATTCAGTGTTTCACTCTAGAACCAAGTATATAAGATTTTGTTATCATTTCATAAGTGTTTATTAGAAGGGCGTTAAAAGTTGAAACGATCCACGATGACAAACATCTAACAGATATGTTAACAAAGAAAGTGACCATCGGCATATTGAAATTGTTTTCAACTTCAATGGCCCTACAAGACCGACAAGATATTGAAAAATAATTGTCTTGATAAGATTAAAGATAGATTGAAATCAATTGGGATATTATTATTTAAATGATAAATAATGATATTAATTACAAAGAAAAAAAGAGAGGAAAAAATGAAAGCTTATGATAATCTTTCTCTATGCAAATTAATGTATACAATTTTATAATATTGATAAATTTATTATTATAAAAAAACATTAGGATCCAAAAACGCTATATCATTTCCAAAGAAGAGAAAAGATGAGAGAGAAAATTAAGGGCTTGAATTTTCATGGGTTATGAATATTATAATTATATTTTCTTTATTGAAATAATTATAATAAAATTTTATTTGTTATTTTATCTACATTTATTTAATATTTTCATAAATTTAATTACTCAAAAAATTACAATTTTCTTACTACACAAATATATTTTTAGTAAAATTGATCAATAATTTTTTCTTTTCAGTAAAAATTTTGTTAATTCTTATAATTATAAATAATACTACGATTAAAACTCTTTCATGTATATATGACTAATTTATTCACATGGTTTAATTTTTAATACTTTTTAGAAGAAAAAAAAACATACTTAGTTTTTCTTACTAAGTAAAACAATATATATATATATATATATATATTAAATGTTCTTATAAAAAAATATATTTTTCATGAAAAACAAATGTTATTTCACGTTATAAGAAAAGTAACATTTTTTTATAATGAAAGTTAAAAATAAAATTTTGTATTTGAAAGAAATCTCATGTTATACAATTAAACTAAAAAAATTAAGTAATTTTTTCAGTATATCTGCTAATGATTGTCACCCTAATTCCCAACTTACTAATGACCAATTTTCAAAATATTTATTTTGCGTTGTACTCTTGTTCACGTCTAATAATTACCATAAGTGTGCATTAAGTGTGGAATCATGAATATTGAATTATATGTTAATTGAAAAATTCAAGAAGATGAATCACTCGACAAAATTGTTAAAAAAATAAAAAGGACTTATATGCTTCATTATAGATATATAACCGGACTTAAAACATTGCTTATACTGGCACTTGGTAATTATAAACCTAAATACTAATAAATATTATATCATATGAGAGGTAAAACGATAAAAAGCATTTTCCAATTAAATTAGCTTTAATCAAACATCGTGAAAACAGATGAAGTGCCTTAAATCTTCCATCACATATCATTGTCATTGTCGATCGTGGCTAGCTATCATTTAAAGCCCAATTTTGCGTTGTTGACTTGATCACGAAAGCTCTGTGACTGTTCGTCGTGCACGAGAAGGTTTATTTCACAAAGCTTTTAAGAAATAATTTGACTTCATCCACATAAAAAAGAGAGTTTACAAGCACAATACATTAATATAATGTGAGATTTATCATTTTTGGAGTAGCTTTTTGGGATTCAATTATGATAGGCAAAAGATTCAACAAAATTGATGTAATATAAAAAATAATAAGTAATACTATGATAAAGAGTATTTAAGTTATGATTTAAAGTCAATTTTTTTTAAAATTAACTTATAAATAATTTTAAGTTGATACGCTTATAAACCGACTTAAAAAATAACAAAAAAAATAGCGTTGGTTATCACGTCAATCGATGCTAACCGACGCTACACGTGGGATATAACGTCAATTGTATACGTCAACGGTCAATCTGTAATTTTAAGTCGGTTGACACATAGGACCGACACTACATGTAGGACGTATCGTAGGTTTTATGTGCCAATCATGCGTAGAATTGATGCTACATGTCTTTTTTTCCCTTTTTCTTCTTCTTCCTCCTCCCATCTGTCGACACTTTCAACTTTGTTCTTTATAGGATATAGTCATCCTATTGGTCTCACATTTATGCCAAGAATATCGATGCAATCAAGTAGTTGTTCAATGTCTCCAATACAATCTGTGCATTCTTACCATCCATCATATTAATATTTTGATGAGAATATCCTTCAAATAGCTACCCTACATGAGAGTACTCATCCATTTGATAAATCATTTATAGTAAGATTTAAAGTTTATGTAGATAATATATTATTTTTATTTTTTATTGTATATTTTATTTATTATATATAATGCTTAAATTTTTTACGTAATATGAAATGTTTATTAAAAGATCCATCATTTAAGGAATATGTTGCTATTGGAACGATACAACAATTGAGTAATAATTGAAATATTTATAATCAATATTTGTTAAACCATTAGTGAATAGTAATTGATCAATCATTGATCCATCATTGTCCACTATAGGTGCCATCTAATGCTCTCATAGTTTAAAAAGTTGTTGGACAATATATGACTTGTACTCGAATCAAGTTGTACTAAATTTTGATATGATAATATTTATTTTTACTTAAGATAATATTTTTTTTTACTATTTGTATTATATTATTACTTTTTTATTGTTACTAACATATATAATATCTCTTGTTTAGTTTATTATACCATAATTGGTAAATACAACACATTTAAGATATGAAAATCAAATATATTGTGACAAATCGATGTTTAGTGGACAATCATCAGGCACTAAGTCAATCAAGAAGAAGCTATGAAAAAAGTATAACATAAATTATGGATGGATTGTGTACTTTCTAGAGAAATATCTTGCGTAAACATTGGACAATCGTATAAATCGATTGAGTGTATATTACAATTATTTGAATTTTAAATGATTGATTTAAGTATAATTCAAGTGTAGACAAAATTAGTCCTCAATCAGTAAATAAATTTCATTTATGTATAACATACAATTATATTTAAATTATCTAATTATTTATATATATTTATTTTATTTATGACATGTTATTATCAATTTCAAAAAAAATCACCTATCATATTTAGCAATATTTTATTATTCATCATTTGTCAATAATATCAAGAATATGATGTTAGTATCAGAGCTAAATAGTTATATGATAGAGCATTAACACTTCAAAGAAATCAATAGTTAATAATCTCGTGGTTACTAAAGTTCAAACAAGGTTAAGATCATTGGATGTCAATAATCATTTATTTATACATCATATTTAGTATTGTGACTCAATTTACATAGAATTGAACAAAGACATAAAGCATTTGTTGAAATGTAAGAGTTACAACTATCCATTTATCTTATATTGTTCTTTGAAATATTTAATAAAAAACTAATTGTTTTAAACTTTGATAGGACATAGAAGCTATGAAATAAGAGTAAAGACATTGTCCTTAAAAAATCACAAAAGCTTATACGAGACAAAGTTATGGTATATATAAATAAATATTAATAATTTAATGAATTTTATTATTAAATAATAAAGATTTTGCAATTGATAAACCATGTATAATTATTTTTTTAGGTTCACAACAAAATATTGTAGTCATATGTGATTACTTTGTCATAAAATTTATGAACAAAATTATCTCAAATATTATCATGTTAATTAAATATGTGGTAATTTCTTTTATGAATATACTATTTAACATATATAAGTTATTTTTTTACGAATTCATAATATTAAATTCTTATTTTGAATTTAAATTTATGTAATTTTTTTGTTTGAACAAATCGGACTATGACATGTAAATTTTTGATTATTTATGAGAAAAATAGTTAAAACAATACTTAAAATTATAATATCACAAGAAAAATTAAAACAAAAATATGATGATATTTATTAGTAAAAGTATTTTATAATATTGAATGATATTGTAATTAAATTAAATATATATGTATTATAATAGAATGTATTTAAAAGCTCTTTTTAAATATATTTTGGTTTTTTCTACTGTTAGGTGATTAAAAAAGCATGTAGTGAAGTTAGTAGAAAAACATGTTTAAAAAAGAAGATTAAAATCGATTTAAAATTTTAAGTTGGTTTACATATAGAACTGATTTAAAATTTAAAATGAATTGACAACTAGAATAAACTTAAAAATTAAATTCAATTCAATTTTAATTTTTTTTAATTTAAGTAATAATCATCTTAAAAGTTTTTATTTATATTTTTAAAGTAAATTATTATTTTTTGAATATATAACTTTACTTTTTGACATAAAATAATATATATCATAATGACTATGATAATAAATAAATAAAAAGAATTGTGATCAGCAATCTAATTAATTCACTTGAGATATTTTCTTAAAAATAAAACATCATTGTATCGGGATCTCGATTCTCGTTTGACTTTGGTGCAATTTAGTGGGGAAGTGCTTCTCACTTTAGAGTCCATTCCGTGTAAGGGCTGTTAATTTTGCCGTAATTTCATTAAAAGTTTTATAAATTTATTATATTTTAAAAGAGTATCTATTTAATATTTATAATATAAAAAAAAATTATTCGATACCTATAATATTTAGAAAAAAATTATTATTTTTTTTTACCAAAAAAAACCCATTTTTGACTACTTAGATAGAGATAATTACCATTTTATCCTTAAATTATTTTCAAGAGCAAAGAGCTGCTGTCTTCCTCTTCTTATTATATTCCCTCCGTTGCTCTGCCTCTTTATTCTTGTGATTGTTGGGTTACCCTCTGATTTCCCTGCATCCATTGATTCCCTTTCTGCAATATTTAACAAAATTAGGAAGGAATAGAGATAAGAGATATACTATTAACCGAAGGAGTCTAGAACTGTGGGAGGTTTGGGATTTGATTATTCAGTATTTTTTTTAACCAAAATACATCAAATAACACATTTTAAAATTTATAATTTATTATGATAAAAATAATATTTAATTAATAACACACCTTGAAAATATTGTTATTGATGTGAGTGAGATCTAAGAGAAGGTAAACGAAAAGAAGAGGAAATTTGAGGATAAAATGAGATATATCTGATCTAAATAATTAAAAATGGGTTTTTTTCGTTGCTGTTAAAAAAAGGTTAAATTGAAACTTTTAACCTTTTTTAAATATAATGGGTATTAAATTAAAAAAAATTATATTATAAATATTAAAAGAAAATTATTTTAAAATATTATCAATTTATAATTTTTTTGATAAAATATGGATATTATCAAAACCTCTTAGTAAAAGGGACAGAAATATAATATTAGAAATAGACTAACACTATACCAACATTTCTAAAGTATAAAATATATAAATAAAGAAATTTCACCCGAACTTGATAAAAGTACAGTATACAAATTTACTAATTTAGGAGTATAATTATTGTATAAAATATCATTTTTGAAGATTTTTTGGTACTTCTTTTCCCTCTTGATACTTAAATTAAATATTATAACCAAGATTTAGTCAACTTCTATATTTCATTTCAAGGAGAAATAAATTGAAAATTGAATAAATTAAATGAATATAACAAACTGATTGTTGAAGCCAAAATCCCAATAAATTAAAGGGGTAATTCACCGTAAGCAATTAAAATATATGAATATTTACTATTTAATTTAAACTATTTATATTTCGTTGTATGATATATTATACATACATTTTTTTTTAAATTCTCCTTATCTCTCAAAAATTAGATTGTTAATTATGTGAAATTGGTTAAAAGTATGTGTAAAAAGCTACGTATGCTGGAGAGACCAACAAAGCATGCATGATGTTTTCTTTTCATACGACACATTGTGCTTAACGTTATCAAGTCTTCGTCTACGTTTTGAGTTTCAACTAATTTAAACTTTTAATAAGGCTTCAATTTTGTGTGGAAGGTGGTTTCAGTAAATTAAATAGTTTTGCTTTTATTTTTTATTTTTTAAAAAACATAAAATTTTACTAAATATCAAAAATCACAATCGAGATAAAAAAAATCATTAATATAAATAAATCAATGGTAAAAATTATTATATCAAAATTTAAAACTTTTTTAAACATACATAAAAAAAACTTCAAAAATTACATATTGTAACATTTATTATTTTAGATACTATAAATTTAAATAAATATTTAAATTGTGAAGTAAATATAAATTTTAAAAACATAATCATGATATATATAACTTACACTAAAATGAGACCGAGGTGATATTTTTATTTAAAATAATTAATAAGAGAAAAGTAAAAAGCAAATTAACTTTTAAGAAGCTTTGTGACTACTGTTTTTTAAATGGCTGTGATAGTTGGGGTTCTTTAATACGATTAAAAGAAAAATAAGACACTGCCTTTAATAATTTTACCCTAAATAATAATTATAAAAAAAATTCACTATATATGTTTTTTTCTTATCGTAAAAATTCACCCCATATATTGAAGATATGCAACTGGAGGGTTTGTTGAACATAATTAGACTTCTCCATTCCTTTCTTTAGCTACAAAATACAAATTTTTTTATTTATTTTTTAACAACACTATTATTTATAATATAACTTCAGAAATTACAATATTATGGATCAAATTAAGGAATAATATCTTCTATTTGAAAACTACCCTCTGAAATTATATCATGAGCTCAACTATTATAAGTTTTAGGAATCCAAACAGGTTAAAACTGTTGGAAAAGATGAAATTTAAATAAAAAAATTTGTTGGAAAATTTAAAGAGGTTTAAATAGTGAAAAGTTGACTATCGGACGTGGGTCTGACTCCACTTTTTGTGGAAAGGGAGATCAGCAACGCTGTGATACCACACACGCCAGACGCTGCCGCTGCCGCGTCCAAGCCGTCGAAATCGAAATCTGTGAGGTGATATTTTCTTTTTTGATATAATATTTTTTTTTAAAGGAAAATTTTTCCACTTACAAAATGGTTGTTATATATATATATATATATTTTTTTTTCTTTCTCAGAAAAAAAAATGACCGTTATTTTCTTTTATTAAGAATATGGTCGTTTGTTTTATTTATTCAGAAAAAGAGCCGTTGCTCATATTTATTCATAAAAAAAATATATCCGTTATCCGTTACTCTTCATTACTCAGAATTGCCGTTACGCTCTTAATTCCCAGATATTACCGTTTTATTCATAAAATCTATAAAAGGAGGGCTTCAACTCTCATTTGATACACAACAATCAACAATCATCTCCCTAAAAAAATTCTCTCTACAATTTCTAAGTTTTTTTTTACTTTTCCGAGCAACAAATTTTCGTGTAGCATTCCGCCTTCATCAGAATGAAGTTACGAGACAGAGATTAAGATTCTCAATTGTTTTATCCCTGACGACGATTTGTGTTTGCTTGCACAAATTAAGCAGAGTAACGTCTTAAAAAGAGCGACCTAGTCCGCGACTCAACCCAAGCAGTTACTTTCAAGTTATTGATAATATTGTTCCTACACTGTTTTTATAAACTTGCGTCAACAAAAACATTCAAACTGATTCAACAATGGAATTACTTCATCCAGGAATTGCCTGGCCTCTCATAATGTCGGGTTAGGTTGGTTTAGAACATAATCTATGACTGCTTTACTTACAGTCTCCTTTAATTATTACATAATTAATATGTAATGCTTTTTGCCAAGTCAAATTAACCTCGCGTTAACCACTTTAGCATATAAAACCTGCAAAATTTTGCTTCAAATACCCACTATATTTTCAAATTCATCGATGTATGGCTACCCCGGCCAGTGCATCCTTGTTATCTATATAACTAGCATCAAAATTAAATTTGATAACTCCACGAGATGGCTTACCAAGTTGTTATATGTTTTCCATAACCAAGCATATATATCATCTCTCTCCAAACTCATATTTTCAACGAGAATTTAATTAAGTAATCCTTGAAATTATTCTTTTAAGGATATGTTTGATTCGCACAATACAATAAGAGAATAAGAATTGAATGAAATGAAAAAAAAATAATATTATTTAATTTAAACATTAAAATCAAAAAATGAATTAGTATTATAGTTTTTGGTTTATCATTTGAATGAAATAAAAAATATTATAATTACTTTAATATCTTTATATTCAGTAAAATTTAAATAATATTATTTAATTATTATTTTTTTATCAGATAAATTAAAAGTATTTTTCGTTTTAAATTTTTTAAATAAAATATATATATATATATATATACTTTTTTATAATTAAAAATAAGAATACATCTATCAATAGGCTGAATTAATATCCCTTGTTTTCTCAACTGGTGTAAATTGTTATATGCACTATTAAAACGAGTCATATAGCTAAGATACGAACCCAAAGAGACAGAAACATGGAAAGTGGAGCACATGAATTTCATTGTCTTCTTTAGCTAATAAGCTATGGAGCTAATATTTCAAACATCTAAGAAATTACTGTATTACTGTAAGATAACTAAATCAAAGCTTGAAAAAAAAATCTGAAATTGAATGAATACTCAAGTTTCTTTTGATTAATGGAAAAAAAAGAGCAAAAGTGAATTACATAATAGCTTTAAAACGGGTGAATGTTCAAATGGTCCACAATTTCTTAAAAGTTAAAAATGGCGCTTTAGTACTCATATTCTCAAGGGAATATCAAATCCACTAATTTTTTTTCATTTATAATCCAATTTATATTATGCAATCAGAAATTCAATTGAAAATCAGATGCATGCACGTATCTGGACCTTTCCGGACAAGTTTTGAAATTAATTAATGCATAGCAAATGGTTAGTGTGGGTTATGCTTTTTCATTTTATTTTAGTTTTTGCGCAATTATGTGAGATTTTATTAGTGGGAGATAATAAAATGGAAATTGTAGATTAAAAATAGTATCATTAGATATTGTATTTTCAGTTTCCATTTTTAAATAACTATTTGTTTTCATCACCTTAAACATCACTTATATAATATTTTATTTATTTAATAAAAAAAATAAACTTTCATCTCTTTAAATGAAATATATATATTTTTCAAAAAAAAAACAAAATATATAATTATTAAAAGTAATAAATTATCAACTATAATATATTACAAATTTATCACTACTTATATCATGTTTTTTATTGTACATATGTTAAAATGATTTAAATTAATTATTAAAAATTAATAAAGTAAAAGTTATTAATAATAATACTATAAATTTTTATTTATAATTATATATTTGTTAATAATTTAATTTCAATGTTATTTTATATTAATATTAAGATTAGAATTAAAAAAATTAAAAATTATTTTAAAATTTCATATGAATTATCGTTCTTCTTATAGAATTTTTTATTGTATTTCTGCAGTAATTTTAAGTGAGATGGTGAAAAGATTTTTACTAGGGACGGAACGGAACGGGGTTCCTGGATTGGTAAAAGAAAAAAAAATTGCGAGTGTGGCTTCTTTAATATCCATATAAATATATTGAAAATTACGATAAAGAGGTTAAGTAATTAAAAAAACAATCTTGATTTAAATCCCCACCCAAATTATCATTTTATCAAATTAAGAGAAATATTATGTGAATTAAAAGTAACAGATAAGTAACGTAATTATTAAATGAGAATTAAAAAATATGAACAAAGAAAGAAAAAAAAGCACAAAAAATATTTACCACTAGCTATATAATATAGCTAAGAACTCGTTGATTATGATTTTATATACAGTAGAGAGTTTTGGAATCAAGTAAACTAAATGATGGTTGGTACAATTTTAAAATTGAAGTCTAGTCGATCAGAATCGTTAAAGTAGAAGATGATCAGAAAGGTGGGAAGGTCCTACCCATGGAGTTGACATTAGCAAAGAAACCAAACAAATCTTGCCTGTAGGGAAGAAAAGAACGTCTCTTATAATTTCCTTGCTTCAAAATTCTATCATGCCTCCCATAGAAGGCCTCATGAGCAGCTACCATCGCTTTTCCTTTTCCCATCACAACCTTCGACTTATTTGACCCCCCATTACCAGTACCAGTACCAGTGCCATACTCAGAGCTCATCTTCTTTTCTTTACTAATTATATTCAATTTCTTTATCTTCTCTTCCATTAATTTTTTTGAATTATTCGAACTAGGTGACAAAGGCGATAAAAGTAAAAAACTCGAGTCCTTATTACTCTCACTGTTACTCCGCCTAAGCAAAACGTCCTTCAAGTACCTCCATCTCTTCGACGACGACCCTGTTGACTTGCTCTTCTTACACCTACTAGAAGTTTCGGGAACGGCGTCTTTTGGGGTCCAAACGCAGTACGTTCCTTCAGGAACTCTCTCTAGTTCATCAGCCTCTGAAGACGAACATGAGGGCCTTCTTGGACCACCGTCATCGTTATCGTTATCGTTATGAGTACTACTAATCCGTACGTGATGGTCCTCATAATCTGACAGAAGATCGCGATTGAAAACAGGGAAAACAGGACCGATCGGAGCTCCGTTAAATAAACTGGCGTTTTTGGCTCCGGTTTGATAAAGCGAAACGAATTCGAACTCATCGTCGTTGGGAATTCCTATCGGATCTTCGGGTTGTGAGCTTGAGGTTTGTAATTGGGAAGATGGTGATGGGTTGTCTTCTTCCTCCTCTTCTGATCTACTACACAAGTCTAATTTGTGGAGCTCTTGGCAAACATTGGAGGCAATTTGAGCGATGTTATCAGAAGAGTAGCTATTGAAACTGGGACTAACTAAAATTTCACAGCTCTGATCCTGCATTTTTATTTTTGCTGTTTGAAGCGAAATGATACAGAGAGAACAAATAAGTGTTTGTTCTTGGGTTTTTGTGATGTTTTTGGTTGGGTTTTGTTGTTTTGTATGAGTACAACAAGTATTTATTAGACCTTGTTGGGGGAGGAAGGAAGCGTGAGTGAAATAGAAGTGCTTGAGCGCGTGGCCCTTCTAGATTATTACTTTCTTTCGGTTTTTACGCAGTTAAATTGTTGACCACTTGACGCCATTCTGTTCACTCTCTCATTTCTTTCTTTAAACCTAAGTAACACTATTATATTGTATTTTCAATTATCGAAAACAATATTATATCTTTGTATGTGAGGCAAATCGCACGTCAACGACTTTGCATAGTGCGTGTCGTGATATTTGTAGGTTTTATTTTTTTTTTCTTTTCCCGCTGAATATCCTATTTGTAGTTTTTATAACTAGTTTTAATAATGATAAATTTAGAAAATTTCCCCCCTTCTTTTTGAGCTAAATTTTATATGCATAAATTATAATATATATTTTTATAATACAAAAAATATATTTAATTTATATTCATAATGCATTTAGTTTTTTTTATAATATAAAAAATATTATAATACTAAAGGTAAAATCAATTAATCATAATTATAAACTCGATAATTAAATATATTTATATATAAATAATATATATAACATACATCTTTTTATTAAATAAAAATAAAATTCTTAATTATAATTATAATAATATTTATTTTTTTAATTCAAAAGATTTTTATATTTTACGTTAACTTTTTATGGTTAATTATTATTATTATTATTAAAAATATCAATTTAAAAATAAGAATTCAAAACTAAATAGTTCTATTTTTTTTATAGTTTATTTAATGCCTCCCTTTACTTCAAAATGTTGGATCTGCCACTAGCAATAACAGCTGTGCTCAATTAATCCACGTATATTTGTGTAAAATGTGAATGATTTCACACTTCACACTTTGTTTAAGTTATAACCATATCAATCACACAGTCATCGTTATTTATTCAATGGTAAAAATTGTAAATTTGTATGTATTACAATAATATTATATTTAAAAAAAATATATGCATATAAAATTGTATTTTCATGATAGTTTAATAGTAATTTTTAATACATAATTGTTTTAAAGTTATAATTTAATTCAAAATTTTAACATATATGCTATATAAATTAGAAAATAATAAAAGACAAATTCTTCATTAAAATAATTAAATAATTGAAAAAATCATTCGATTGTTATTAATCTAATTTTTTTTAGTTTAATCCTAAAATGAAACAAAAATCATGAAAATTTGAGTATGTAAAAACACTCTAAACGAATTAAATTATGTTGAAAATGATAAATTTGTCAGGAAAATAAGAAATAATTTTATGAGTTTTTTATTTATTTATTTTTGCCGACATATTTTGAATTTATTACTTAAATTAATATAGATATTATTAAATTAAGGTGTCATATTGTGCATGTCACTTGTACATCTGAGTGTATTTTGATAATTGTAGCTAGAAAACTAATGAATTTTGATCCATGCAAAGCTGAAAAAAAAATATATATCCCAAGTTGAGTATATAAGCTGAAAAAAAATATATATATCCCAAGTTGAGTATAGCATACATCAATTTCACAATTAATTAAGAAACTACCGATCCGCATTGTTCGTACTCATACTTGGGGAGCTTGCTAGCTAAAAAGCAAGCCTTACATATGCAGGAGCCAAATAAAGTGGGTCACGTAAGCTTATTAAATTGTTTCAACCAATGATTTTATCCATTAACTTGTTGGAACAATATTGTTAGTTCTAGCAGAAAAAAAAAGGTGGTTTATATTTAATGCGGGTTCTAATCTCTTAACAAACAAGAAGGAGCTCCTATATGTGATCTTAAAATCCCTCCTCCTCTTTATTTTGGATTTAATATCTTCTTGGATCTAAGCAATTCTATCAGTTTTATTTTTGAAATATACAATAAATATGTAACATATTTGAAAAAATAAGTATAAAAATATATATATAATATATTTTTAGTCTTCTAGAATCTAGAAATGTCTTCGCACTCAATAACTATATAATATATTTTATTATTGTAATATAAATAATTTATTAATGATAAATAAAATAATGATATTAAAATTTAATTAATATTATTAATAAAATAAATATGACTTTCACGTGTAATTATTATTTCTAGAAGGAAAGTCTGGCAAAACAGCACATACGTGACTCTGATGGAGCAATAATTAATAGAGAAAAGAAAAATAAAAAAAATAAAAAATAAAACTTGATTGTCAAGAATAATATCAAGTAGCTGTAATTATGAAATAGGAAAAAGTGTGACGTAGGTTCTTTTCTTTCAACAAAAGCATAATTTATTATTCTAACTTTAATGTATTTATTAATCTTTTTTATTTATAAAAATTATACTTTTTAATCATTTTATTTATAAAAAATCATTAAATTTTTTTTATTATATATTAGTGAAAGTATTTTTACAACTTATTCCACCGTATAAATTAAAAAAATTAAAAACATAATTGGTGAGGATATAACATCTTAAGATAAAAAATATCTTAATAATTTTATTTTTTAAAAAATAAAATTTAAAATTATTAAATATCTATTTTTTACACAATTTTTATAAATAAATAAAAAAATAAATATAATCTTTTTAAAATTAGGGAAATAAATAATTTTTTTTTTGTATAAATAAAAGTAAAATGTGATCTTTCACCCTATAAAATATAAAGCACCAAATTGCTTTGAGCGTGTATGGTAATCAATTCAGTTTTTGATATTAAGTTTTTAAAATTAATTTGTTTAGTAATTAATTTTATTTTTTCATTTTTGAAACTTGAAAAAAAAAGTATTTAAAACAATATTTGAAATTCAATTTCTCTTTTATTAGTTAATTTTACGTCTCTTTACCTTAACTTTAGGTAGGATAAACAATACAACATATTAATTTTTATTTTATTTTTCTAAATGGATTAAAAATTAGAAAACTATTTTAAAAAAAAAAATGCTCGTTGCAAACGAGCCCTTAGAAATTCTTATGCGTTCCGTTCGTCTTTACGTAGACTTATTTCATCAGCATATTAAAAAAGGAGGAAAAAAAATGCATGTGAATAATAGATTACTTAAATCAGAGAACTACAGACCAGAAGCGGATTATAAGTATTAAATTAATAATTAATTAAAGTGTATTTCAATTTAATATGTATACCTAATTGTACATCGATATTTTGTAGTGATTGGGCTTCTAGAGTTTGTGGACCTCGAAGTAATTAATTTGGACGATAATTTGTAATTTTGTATTATATAGTACAATCTAATATATTTGTTCTGATGCTACAAGTTGCCAAAACTTTTGTAAACATTCAAATTCAGGTATTTATAATTGAAGTTTGAAACCAATTCTTAAGTTTAAATAATTACTTTCGCAACTATGATAATAATAGTTTAATATAATTAATTAATTATAATAAAATGCATTAAAAATTTAGTATTAACTTAATTCAATAAGATATAATTAAATTAAATATTATTTAAATTTATAAACAATCTTTTTGTTTTGTTATCGTTAACAATAAAATATTATTTTTTTAATTATATTAGGAAGCTAAGGCTACAGCCGTACAGGATTTATTCTTTTATTTATTTATCTATTTATTTATTGTGGGCCGGTAAAGATGTTCATATTCATTACAATGTTTATTGCAGTAGAGAATGCACTAATTTGTTTTTCTATGCCTATATAATATAAAGTATTAGCTTGCTAGCGATGGTTTAATAAACCTAACTGACTTATACAAACACTCAATTTGTTCATTAATTCAAATCTCAACTTATGCTTCAAATAGATCCTTCATATATGGATTTTGTTATGAGAAAGGCATGCACCGTGGAGCTGTGAGAGCAGCTTGGTGTCACGATTCTTAGACTGCTATCAAGTATGTTTTTATCTGGATTAGCGTTTAATTCAATACCGATTTGGATTCAAATCCACGACTTATGGATTTGTGAAATGAATCAATAGAAAGGAAAATAGATGAGAAAATAAGTTATGTGTTGGAAATTCTTAAGTTTTCTTTATCGAGTCGTATGATACGAGCTCATGTAACTTTTTAACTCTAAAATTTTTAAGTTTAATTCAAAATGAGCTACTAACTGGTTTTTGTTACTATTATGAATTTATAACACATAAATTATTATTTCTCAAAATGTTATAACGTTATAAAAAAACACAATATAAGATGATTAATGATCTCATAAAATATTATAAGATAATTTTTTACCGTTCTATAATTAAAAATCTTAAAAGAATTAAATATATAAGACGGTGATTAATTATCCTATAAACATATAAATAGTGATTATAATCATTTTTATATTTATACAAGTGATTGTTTATAATAGTTTTATACTTTTTTTTTAATATTTAATATTCAACAATTTTTTACATTATTAATATCTTTATAAATAAAAACCCATGACACGAAAATTCAAAAATAAATACTATTTAAGTTCTCGATTTTTTTTACACATAATTTCGTGTCATTTATATAATTAATGATTAATATCATAATTAAAAACATACGTACATCATATAAACTACATAGTATACATCTTGTTTTGATCGTTTCCATTTTTAGTATCCATTTTAGAAGAAACAAAAACAAATAATGCGGTTCTAATTACAGACCTCAAAGATATTCCAAACAATGTTTCTGGTATTAGGCGAAATGATGTTTCAAAAGCATTCACTAGCAACAATGCGGTCTAGTTTGTATCAACTCCAAGAGAGCAAAGCCTTGTGCAACGAAAGAAACTAAGGATAAGAGCATTAAAACACTACATTGCACCTTGCAAGAACACATTTCTCACTCATCACGTCCAATTTTTAGGCCTGATAAAGCATCAGTAGAGGAGCTAATTAGTTTCATTTTGGAATATTAAATAGAAGAGGAATATGAAAGAGAAATAGCACTATGATCTGTCAGGTAACCAATTATGTCATGGCGAGGGAGGTAGCAAACGAGTGGAAGAAAGATGGCTGGAGCGACGATAACACGCAGTTCGCAGGGGTGGTGAGGATGGCTATGCATGGTGCGCGAGGCTGGCTAGCGACGGCATGGCTTACCTGGAATCGAACATCGGACGTAACGGCGTGGTAGACTGGAGCTCATTGGTGGCTAGAGAGCTAGGAAATGGGTTTGAGTTCTTAGGGAGATGGAAAGCATGAAAAACTAGCCCTATGTGTATATTAAAAGAAAATTCTTAAATAGTGAAAAGTCGTCTTATAAAATTTTGCATAATATTTTTTGTAATAACCATCCTATATTATAACTTATAGGATGACCATTTATTTATAACCGTTCTATTTATTTTTCACCCTGAGATAGAAATAGTCCTATTTTGCTTATATTGTTGCAGTGTTAGTTCTGTTAATATAGATTTTTGGTGTAAGTATGCATCATATTGGGAATGGCTACGATCAAACATGAATATTATTACGAAAGAAAAAAGAAAGTAGAAAAAATGAATTAACAATCTCTCTTTTTCCTAATACAAGATGACTCTTATATACAATAACAAACCAATGAAAATAAGCCACTTGGCATAACAGAAAAACAATATTCTAACATTCCTTCTCAAGATGGAGAGTAGATGTTAATCAGTCACATCTTGTCCAACAAACTTTTGAAAATGGAAGGATGAAGAGTCTTAGTGAATACATCAATCAACTGATTCCGAGTAGAAACATGTAAGGTCTTCAAAACTTCTGCCTGAATTTTATCACGAACCAAATGACAATCTATCTCGATGTGTTTTGTTCGCTCATGGAAAACAGGATTCGCTGCAATGTGTAAAACAGCTTGATTATCACAATATAGCAAGGCAGGCCTAGAATGGCTTACCCCAAACTCTTTCAACAACGACAACAACCAAGTCACCAGTGGCATTAGCTACGTGGACTCCATACTCGGCCCTACTAAAGACCGAGATCAGTTTTGTTTCTAGACTTCCTAAGATCAACGAGTCTCCTAAAAAATACACAATAACCTCGATATGGAACGTCTTCATCGCCGCACAACAAGCCCAATCAAAGATCGAGAAAACTTTGAATTGAACTTCAGTTGTTGTAGATAGATCACTTTCAGCATAAGCTCTAAGTTCTACTTCAGACTTAGAAGAAAAAAAAAGACCTTGTCCAAGAGTCCCTTTCACATATTGCAAAACTCTTTACACAGCCTTGAAGTGAGGAAGTCTTGGTTGAGACAAGAATTGGCTAAGTCTATTAACATCATATGATAGATCCGGCCTAGTGATGGTGAGGTATAATAACTTCCCAATTAACCTCCTATAAAGAGAAGCATCTGGCAATAAATCCCCTTCATCTTGACTTAATTTCAGATTTGGTTCCATAGGTGTAATCGTTGGTTCACAACCTAGGTATCCTGTGTCAGCCAAAAATTGCAATGCATAAGACCTTTGTGAAACCGATATGCCCCTCTCTGTTCTGCCCACTTCTAAACCAAGAAAGTAACGCAAAGTTCCAAGATCTTTCAACTTGAATCTAGCATTAATCCTACTCTTGAAGTGTTGAACAGCCACATCATCGCTGCTGGCTATAATAATGTCATCAACATAGACAAGAATAACCATGAAAATTGACCCATTGTTGCTGATAAACAAAGAATGATGAGTTGCTGACTGACGAAAGCCTTCTTCAATCAAGGCACTAGAAAATTTTGCATACCACTGCCTTGATGCTTGTTTCAAACCATAAAAGGACTTCGAAGTTTGCAAACAAAGACAGAGGTAATTGTTTTCTCCTCCTTATGACTATAACCTTGAGGAATAGTCATATATACTTCGTAAAGGTCACCATGCAAAAAACATTATTAACATCCAATTGATGTAAAGACCAACCATGGATTCAAGCTAAAGCAAGTAAAAGCTCGACAAGAATGTAAGCTTTGCTACAAGAGCAAAGGTATCAAAAATCAACTCCTCTTTACGTCGAGTATATCCCTTGGTAACAAGTCACGCCAGATCTTTCGATAGTCCCATCACCGAAACTTGACTTTATACACCCACTTACAACCAACGACGTGATGTCCAAGTAAAGAGACAATAGACTATGTATTATCGAGTGCTAAGGCGTAACTCATCAATTATAGCTTTATCCCGCTCACTGGAATACCTTAAGCTCGAGAGAAAAATCGAGGCTCGGGTGTTGTAGATGGACATCAATGCCTTTAAAGTCCCTTTTGAGCTTGTCATAACAGAGAAAATTAGAAATAGGATGCTGAGTAGAATGACTATTGATAAGAGAATCATGAAGAACAGAACCATAATGATAAGCCTTCAAATAGCTTGGCTTTTTAACATAACGTTGTGGTCTAGTAGATAGTGGAACAGAACCAGCCATAGGAGAGACTAAATCGGGAGAAGCAATAGGAACAACAGGATGCACAATGTCAGAAACATCAACCGGCTCAGAACAAGGAGAAATATTGTCAAGAGCAGGCAAAGGAAGAATACTATTGGAGAATAAGGCACTAATATCAGTAGAGGAACTCTTGACAACCAGAGGAAAAATGGTCTCATGAAACACAACATCACGAGAAGCAAAAGTCTTATTACTCTCTAAATCTAGCACTATAAAGCCATCCCAAAGGGATAACCAACAAAAATACAAGCTCTAGATCTAGGAGAAAACTTGTCACGTTTACTCAACAAAGTAAAAGCATAGCATAGATAACCAAAAGAGCGCAAGTGACCATAAGAAGGAAACTAATTATTCGGCACTTCAAATGGAGTTTTAGAGCTTAGAATAGGAGATGGCAGCCGATTCATAAGGTGAGCAGCAGTCAAAACAGTATCACACCAATAAGAGAGAGGAATACCTGACTGAAACAAAAGAGCATGAGCAATATTAAGCAGATACTGATGTTTACGCTCAACAACCGAGTTTTGTTGCGGCCTTTCAACATAAGATCGATAATGAACAACCCCTTTAGATTTATAGAAATGAGTCAGATCCAATTCCTTAGCATTGTCTGAACGAACTCCTTTAATATGCTTCCCATATTGGGTCTGAATCAGTAAAAAAAAATCTGGAATAATCTTCTGAGCCTCAGCTTTAGTATGTAAAAGGAAAACCCAAGTATATCTTGAAGCATCATCAACAATGGTTAAAAAATATCGAAAACCTTCATTAGATATCACTCGAAATGGACCCCAAACATCAACATGAATGATATCAAAAGGTAAAGCTGAAATCTTATTATTAGAAGTAAACGACAAACATATTTGCTTTGCAAGAGGACAAACAGTACAAAGAAGCCATTTTTCAACTCTAAAATTGAAAATGGGAATCTTATCCTTATGCTTAGAAACCAAACAAGAAGGATGTCTTAGACGATAATGCCATAACGTCTCAGTGCATAAAACAGAGGAAGCATTACAAGCAACAACAGAGTTAGAACTAGGTCGATACAAAGTTGGAACACTAAGATGGTAGAGATGCCTCACCCTTTTACTCGTCCCAATCTTCATGCCCTGAGTATCCTGAATCACACAGCCACCATCATGAAAAATTAAAGAACATGAGAGGCTCTTTATGAGTGAACTAATAGATAATAAGTTGTATCTGAAAGAAGGAACATAGATCACTTTAGATAAAAGTAAGGAAGCCGATAACCAAACAGAACCTATCTTAGAAATGGGGGCAGAATATCCAGTAGGAAGAAGCGCAAAGGTAGAAGTATAGTTCTTATCAAAAGAATCAAACAAGCTCAAATCATGACAAACATGATGAGTAGCACCTAAGTCAATAATCCAAACATTAGCTGATATAAGAGAAGAAATACCAGTGAAGTTTGACACTACAGGCTGCTGTTCTTTAGTATCCTGAGAGATCCCCTGCATCTGAGTACTTAACAGATATATCAAATGTTGATAATCATTAGCAGTCAAAGCATGCAAAGGGGAAGTATTGTTACTAAAATTCTGGTGATTCTCTGGATTGACTTGAGTTTCACCAACAAAAGAAGTTTGATTAGCTAGAGGCTTTGAAGAACTTGTCAGATTGGAATACCTTGGATGACTACTTGTTTGGCTCTTAGAAAAATCTTCAGAACAACCTTTTGGTTTAAAACCAGGAGGATATCCATGAATTTTGTAACATTTATCCACTGTGTGACCAAAGAAACCACAGTGTGTACAGACCGGTTTGTCCTTCTTTCCCTTATAAGCACTGTAATTACTACTAGCCACTCCATAAGATGCTAAAATAAGAGGCAGAGATGAACCAAAAAAATGCATAGATTGTTGCCTTTCTTCTTGTATAACCAGAGAAAAAACTTTGTTAATCGGGGGCAATGAATCACTCATTAGAATTTGAGCCCGGATCTGTCTAAAAGACTCATTCAAACCCATAAGAAATTGTAAAAGATAGTCTTCATGTTGATAATCTGTCAGACTTTTCATTCCTCCACAATTACATATTGTTGCAGGTCTAAAATCACGTAATTCATCCCAAAAAATCTTTAGTTTGGTGAAATAAGCACTAACATCATTAGAACCCTATGTGAGTGCGTGAATTTGTTGCTTCAGTTGGAAAATTCTAGGGCAATTACTCTGATTGAATCGATCATAAAGATCAATCCACATACTTCGAGCATCATGAATACACATAATACTATCTGTTATGTCCTTGCTAACATCATTCAAAATCCATGACATAACCATGTTGTTACAACGAGACCAAAAATGATACAAATTATCCCCAATTTCTAGTTTAGCAATAGATCCATCAACAAATCTAAACTTGTTCTTAGCAATAAGAGCTATAATCATAGATTGATGCCAAGAATTGTAGTTGCTAGAGGATTCGAAACCAAGCCAAGCCCTGGATGATTTCCATTACCGAGATAGAAAGAACTATTGGAATCTTCATGAACACGATCAGTGTTATCCAAGACCGAGAAAGGATTTTCATTGCTCCGATTGCCTCCACTGTTACCTCCTCGATCTCCTCTTCCACGAGCCATTGAAGAACAATAAAGAATCAAGAACAAAGAAAGATCAACGAGAGCGAAAAATAGTGCTCTGATACCATATTACGAAAGAAAAAAGAAAGTAGAAAAAATGAATCAACAATCTCTCTTTTTCCTAATACAAGAAGACTCTTATATACAATAACAAACCAATGAAAATAAGCCACTTGGCATAATAGAAAAACAATATTCTAACATATTACGAATGTTCCATCTCATGTGCATGACAGTGGTTTGAAGAAGAATAGTGGATGAGGTTTTGTGTTTGGCATGTGTGGGTCTAGTAAACCGAATAAGGGAGTTAAGGCTTTGGCACATAATAAAGAGAATTTGGGTATATGAGTTGGTAAAGAAAGGTGCATTGGTCATGGTTGTGGTGCTAAAGGCTCTAATGGGGGTAAAAAACCACGGAATGGGTTAGAGTATGTCTCTTTTTTTCATTAATTTCCAACTTGATCAAAATTTAATGGTTGATGATGCTCTGTCTACCACAAGTGATCGTATAGGGGTGGTGAATATTCCATATGGTGACATTGGTCGATCCAATAATGGTATTAATTTGTCTATTTTGTTTTGTCATAACTCTTGCATGGTTGCTCTTATGCATGGCTGGTGTGCTGGTTTATTTTAGCTTTAATTTGTTTAGTCTTATGTTGAGTCCTTTAGGGAGTATTTGTGTTGTGTCTTTAATGTTTTTCTTGAAGTCCTTGAGGCTGGTGTGCTGGCTTTGGTTTTATGTATGGTTTTAAATATTGTAGAAGGCTATTCTGTTTTTTTTTTTCAAGTTGGATATCATTGGCATTTGTTTCCATGATCTGCTTTCTTCAAGACTTTCTACTTAAGCTCATAGTGGTTGGTCTCTAAGGTTAATATGCTAATTAGTAGTTGTAGGAGAGATCATTTTTGCTTTGTTTTGGGTGATTTTTTTTAATGTGTTTTTGTATTGTCTTACTTCTCTCCTCTTTCTATTTCTCTTTTACTTTGTAACTAGAACATGTTATTTAGTCTAACGAAATTGTTTACTCTTTTGACCAAAAAAAAACTTTAAATGCCCCAAAAAGTATAATTTAATATGAAAGGTTGATGAAACTTTTCAAAAAAATTCACTAACAAACAACCAACATTATAATTCGTTTACCTATTTTTTTATTATAAAAAATTCATCTTAATTTTGATAATGTATAATCAGTCTACTAGATACAGATATATTAATTGTGAATGTAACTTGAGATAAACTAGATAAATATCTTAAATAATTAAAAATTATAACAATCAAATGAAGCTAAATAAAATGAGCATATGGTATATATATATAATTTTAATGCACTATATGCTAAGTTATAATTGTAACCAAATATTTTTTAGGTTTTCATTTCACTTCATAAATAATAAGTGTACGACTAAAACTTATTCATATTTTTTTTGTCTAAGTAACATACTTAGTTATGCAAATTCTAAAGTTAGTTATAAATTTGTATAAATAGAGTAAATGAATTTATAAAGAAAGAATAATATTATATGCACATGGGTGATAAAAATATTTTTCATAAAGATACCATTATTTTTAATAAAAGTGTGCACAAATTGAATCATACGTAACATTATTATTGGATACTGAATTCTAATTTAAATTTATTATTATCTCTTTTTATATATTTTCATCAACAATCTAATTTTCTTTTATTTTGCTATCAAAACGTGATCCTCTAAACTAGTTACAAAATTAGTTTAAATTTTAGTTTTTTATGTTTTATAATTTATTTTAAAAAAAATTATTTTTATCTTTTATTCTCTTTTAAGCGACAATAAACAAAAACTGAGGTTAATTAATGAAAATAAAAAATGAATTTAGAATATGATTTTCAAAATATATTTATGTTTTAAAAACAATAAAAATTTATAAAAATAAAACTTAGTTTTAACTTAATTTTTACCTTGAAAATATAATTAATTACTAAATAATATTTATTTTAAAAAAATTAATTCAAAAATTGGAACTTCAAAATATAATTATTTAAAAATGGGCTCACACAAGTGGTTAATGGGAGTCCAATTAAGCAGCATTATTGGACAATGGGCTATATTGCCTACACACGAACGAGATTTAATTGGATTGCAAATTTGAGGCGAGCCTTCATCGATGTTTTGATGCAATTCATGCAGAAAATATAAAAGGAAAATATTGGATAGTCCTCGAAGTGTTTGTAACTTTTGGGGGTATCTTTATTTTTCATTTTGATATCATTTTAACTTAATTTTAACTGAAATATATTAAATACTCTTATTTAAATTATTTGTATATATTTTATTTAATTTTAACAATATTTGGTATCTCTAGATTACTTAATTTATTAAGATTAATATTAAATTTAGATAAAAAAATATATATATTAATAACTTAAATATGTGTATTTTATATGTTTTATTTGAAAATAAGGATAAAAAAATATATAAAAAAATACTTATAATTTTAAAGATATCCAATCCCGTCTTTGAACAATTTATGTGATGGTTCATTCACATAAGAGAAAAAATTATAAAAGTATACATCTTCAATCTCCTTAATACCTCTCGTTAAGTGCGATCTCACTTTATGCATCAACTTGTTAAAGATAAATTAGTAATTCCTCCTAAAAGAATGCTAATCATTTCAAATGGATGATTCGTGACATAATAACTTATAAAACAACCCAAATTTAACTGAATTGGATTGTTTTGGTTTTAAAAATTGTAAAAATGGCTTTTGTCCCATAAATTTTGATACTAAAGTTCATCAATCTATCTTTAAAAGAATTTATCCATAAATTATTAAGGCATATATTTATTTTTATTGTTTATATATACATATTTTTTATATTTTATGATGATCTAATATTAAATCGAATTTTATGTAAATTGAAAAGATGAAGCATCTTATATTTATTATTTGTAATTTTATTTTTATAAATTTTTATTATAACTAATAAAATATATAATTTAATTACCTTTTGTTATTGAATTCTCAATATTTTACTCATTTTATGTTGTTATTATTGCTAAAAAATTATGTTTCATATGATAACAGGTAATTTTTTGAATTAAGTTGTTGAGTTATTCTTTAAATTCACTATGACATATAATTAAAATAATTTAAAGTTACTTCAAATATTAGTAGTTCAAAACTATAAACGAAACTTTTCAAACCGATCTAAAGATGTTATTTTATAACCAATATTTCATAGTTGCGTTATATCATTAAGGTTAAATTAAATTTTAGGTGAAAATGAATTTTGGAAACTAAATTTACTCAAATTTATCAATTTATTTAGCAATAATGAAATTTTGCATTGATATTAATTAACTTTATATAAATTTATTTATTTTTATACTTAAACTATTCAAATATAAGTAGTAATTTAATTAAAATAAATATATAGTATATAGATGATATGATTTGTTTAATCTTTAAAGATTAATCTATAAAAAAAATAAATTTTATACTACTTATAAATACTATATTATTATATTTTTTTAATCAATATAATTTTTTTTATTCTTAATATACCATGCTTAGACGTCACTGATCTATAAATGGTTAGGCAAGACTAGTGATATATATGATAATTACTTAGGAGTTTTCTTTCATCTAGTCAAGGGTAATTGGAAAATTTAGAAATTTATTTATTAAGGGGTGTACGTGGGAGAGATATAATTTATATTGACACGTTATACGATAATTTAATTTTGATTTTTTATTTTTACAAAAATAAAAAATATTAGACACATATGACATCAATAATTATGATTAATAGCGGACATATAAACTTATTATATTTTAAAAAAAATTATGTAATTATTTTAAATAATAAGAGTGTAGATGTTTAATTGGATTTTTAAAAAAGAAAATTAGTTGCATCATGTAGCTGTATTGGTGAATAATTTGGACTCAATTTTGAAGACTAAACGTATTGATGGATGATGGAATTATGAGATGTATATTGTTGGAAAGCTCCAAAAGTTATGTTACTTATCTAACTCTATTATATTCATTTAAATTATGATAGAGAAAAAAAATATATATATATATATATATATATATATATATATCAAATTAAATGTCAAGTTGGAGTCCCGACTCAAAACATTTATAATTTTTGATTGAATATGATTAGAGTTAAATTTTATATGATATGATTTTATTGATTGTAAATAAAGAAAATATTTTTTATTACTAAATAGAGAATAATATTGTAGAAATAAAATATGTGATTTTAATTATATATAAAATGTTAAATAATGAAATAAAAAGCAAAAAAAAAAAAATGCATAATAACCTAGTCTATTTTATTAACTTTTATTAAGATAAATAATTTTATTACAATAGTTAAACTATTTTCTATTCTATTTATATAACATATATAAAATTAATTATATATGAAAACATTTTTTTGTTAAAACAAGAGAATCGTTACCCACCCGAGTTAACCCCTCTTTGTACCCTATTCTCAAACATTTTTAAATAGTTAGTGTACAAATGAAAAAAAATTTGCAAAAAAATTAAAAAATAAAAATAAAAATTAATATAAATTTGAAATGAAAAGTGTTGGATTAATTTTAAAATTATACTTAAAAATATATTTAAATTTTAAAATTTTTGATTTAAGTATTATTTTCTTTAAACGAAGAATTAATCCCAAGAGTTTAATGACGTTATTTATATCATTAATTATAACTATGATTTTATAAATAATTAAAGTGTAAGATAATTAAATAACTTTTATGTTTTTTTATTTTCAACATTATTTTTTTATAAATTTAAATAACTAATACATTAAATAGAAAAATAGAAAATATGATTAACCATAATTTTTTTGCTCTACCTAAATTTTCTTATAGTTTTTTATCATTTAATTATATTATATTGTTTTAATTAAATAACATATTTATAACATACAATGTTTTTAAAAATTGAAAATATATAATTGGTGATGAAAGTGTCTTAAAAAATCCACATAAATCATTTCAATTTTATATCAAAATTACACCAAAACATGAAGAAAAAAAACATTTGGAAACATTGAAAGAGTGAATAATTTTTTAATTGTTTCAGTTTTTATATTTAATTGTTTTTTATATAAAGTAAAGAAAATAGAAAAAAGAAAAATAGAGGAGAAAAGGTAAAAAAACAAAAACAGTTAGAAGGTAAGAAAAAGGAAGAGAAAAGAAATTTTTTATTTTCTATCTAGAGATAAGTTTTTTCAATAAAGCTTAAACACTTAAAAGTTCGTGGAATAATAAAATGTGTTGTAAGTTTATTATTATCTTATCATTGTATCTGGGAAGATAAGTTTCTATAATTCTCTAACACTCATGATGAGTGAAAAAATTATTTTAAGAATACTGTATAATATACAAACCTCAATCATTTAATTTATACATATATTATATGTTTTTATTTTTAGTTTTAATAAAATAATTTTATTTCTAACTTGTTTGTTCATGAATTATTTCATACAATCTTAAGATATTTTTTTCATTTTTTAAAAAATAAATTAGAAATCTTAATTTTTTTAACAAATATTATGGGACAAACAGATTAATATGTTATATATATTCTGTAAGTTGTTAACCTTATTGTGAATGATTTTACTGTAACTTAAATGATGAAGCCTTATGTGGTTCATAAGATAACCCCAATGTTATCATTTTATGTTCCTTTGAACCATGTAGTGGCAAAAGAATCGAAGAAGTTTAATGGCTTGAACTTCAAGAGATAAGTAAGATAATGTTCTATCTTATCACTTTGAATTAAAAAAAAATTACTGAATAAGCTCACAATTAACCTAAGGATGAACGAAATTTTCATTCTGCTAGTGCTATTGAAGCATGAAAGCATTGTGATTATCTATATTAGAATGATGTTTTGAATAATCTAACTAATTTCTTGAACAATGAGTACAATAAGGAAAAGACGACTAAAGACTTGTGAGAATCATTAGATTGGAAGTATGAAACTGAAAATACTAGTGCCAACAAATTTTTGGTTGGTCGTTTTCTTGATTATAAGATGATGGACTCTAAATTTATATGCAATCAAATACATGAAATTAAGATATCTTAGAAGATATGTAAGATAAATGGATGGTATGTAGTGAAACCTTCAAGTTGTAGCTATTATTGAAAAGTTTCTTCCTCCATAGATAAGGTTAAAGGCCTACCTTTAGTACAAGCAAAGAGAAGTGTCATTGAAAGACTTGCTAATAAGCTTCTAAATGGAAGAAGACAACATGACTTCTTCTAAAAGAGGGTATATCTTGTCAGCACCCAAGGCTAGTGAGATGGAACATGGTCAAAGTTTCAAGCAAAATAAGAATAAGGATAAAGGCAAGTTGTGTAAATGATCTAAATTGGGGCTTAGAGAAGCAAATTTTAAGAAGTAAAGCTTCAAAGGAATTTACTGTAATTGTTAAAGGATAGGACATAAAGCCTCAGAGTGCAAGTTTCCAAAATAAACATAAACTGTGAGGTAAACATTGTTGATGACATCACTCATGATATCTCTGATATTGACTCATGTGCAGTTGTTTCTGAGGTGAACTTGGTGGGATCAAACCCAAAGGAGTGGTGGATTGATATTAGTGCAACAAGGCACGTATACTTAAATAAAGAGCTATTCATTATTTTTGAACTAGTGAAAAATGAAAAAAAAACTCTTTATGAAAAATTATACCATATCAACCATTCAAGGACTAGACCAAGTTAAACTAAAGATAACCTTTGGAAAGGAGCTTACATTAAAAAATGTACTCTATGTGTGAGATATATGTAAGAATCTTATTTCTAGCTTATTGTTAAGCAAACATGTCTTTCGGATAGTGTTTTGAATGTGATAAGGTTTTTGTGACCGAACTGTGATGTTTGTGGGAAAAAGTATGTATCTGATTGGATATTTAAAGCTCAGTGTAATAACTGTAAAAGCTAAGAATATTAATAAATTAATTCTTTTGTTTATTTGCTTAAGTTTTCCAACCTGTGGCATGGTAAACTAGGACATGTTAATTATAATACATTATGTAGACTAATTAACATAAAACACATACCCACGTTCTAAATATATTCAAAACAGAAGTGTGAGACTTATGTTGAGGTGAAAATGACTAGGTTATCGTTTCATTCGATTAAAAGAAATACTAAACTCCTTGACTTAATTCATAGTGATCTATGTGATTTGAAATTTCTTCAAAAAAATGGGTGACAATAAGTATTTTATTACTTCTGTTGATAATAGTACAAAATATTGCTATGTGTTTTTGCTTAAAAGCAAAGATGAAGCTATATAGAAATTTATTTTTAATAAAACAAAAGTTAATAATCAATTAAAAAAAAGATCAATGTACTGCATAATGATCGTGGTGGTAAGTATGAAGCACCGTTTGGTGAATTCTATGCACAACATGGAGTTATCCATGAAATCATAACACCTTATTCACCTCAGCAAAATGGAGTTACTAATCGTAAAAATAGTACCTTGAAAGAAATGATGAATGTAATGCTATTAAGTTCTTGGTTGTTACATAGGGAGAAGTTATTTTATCAACTAACTACCTTTTTAATAAAGTACCTTAGAAAAAACACATAAGATATTGTAGGGATTATTTAAATGAAATGTACCTTCATATAAATATTTACGAGTGTGATGGTGTCTTGCTAAAGTAGTTGTACCTATACCTAAGAAGGTAAAGATAGGTCCAAAAATGATAGATTGCATCTTCATTGGATATACACATAATAGTAGCGCTTGTCGGTTTCTTGTGCATGATTTAAAGATCCCAAACATATATAAGAACACGATAATGGAATCAAGGAATGTATCGTTCTTTAAACATGTATTTTTAGGTAAATCTCAAGGAGAATCATGTTAATCTAAACGAATATATGAGATTATGAATGAAGATAGTCAAAACAAAGAACATGAATAAGAGGTTGAGGTTCTCAGACATAGTAAGAGAGCTAGGACAGAAACATCCTATGGTCCATATTTTTTGACCTACTTGCTAGAAAGTGAACCTCAAACCAATAAAGGGGCTGTGAATTCCTCTGAAGGTCTTCAATGGAAAGAAACCATTAGTAGTGAAATTGAGTCCATTCTGTAAAATCATACTTGGAAACTACTTGTTTTACCTCTAAGTAGTAAAACATTAAGGTCCAAGTGGATTTTCACAAGAAAACGTAAATCATATGGATCAATTGAAAAGTATAAGGCCAGACTTGTAATTAAGGGATACAAACAACGACATGGCCTTTATTACTTTGATACTTATTCTCCTATAACGAGAATAACATCTATAAAGATGATAATTGCTATCTTTGCTATACCAAATCTTGAAATACATCAAATGGATGTAAATACAGTATTTCTAAATGAAAAGTTAGATGAATAAATCTACATGGATCAACCTTAGGTTTTTTCATGCCTAAGACAATAAGGAAATGTATGTAAATTGGTAAAACCTTTATATGGCTTGAAACAAACACTAAAATAGTGGCATGAAATTTTTGATATTTTCACGAGGACAAATGACTTTAAAATTAACGAATATGAAATTTTTGTATATGTCAATGACAAAGATGATGATTATGTTATCTTGTGTTTTTACGTTGATGTTATGCTAATTATGGGTAGTAATGATCAAATAATCAAATCTACTAAGATTATGTTGAATTCAAGGTTTGATATAAAAAACATGGAGCATGTTGATGTAATATTGGGAATTAAGATATCGGTGATATCAAGTGGTCTCATTCTAAGTCAATGTCATTATTTTGACAAAATACTTAAGAAATTCAATAAGGGTGATTATAGAATTGGGAGAACACTAGTAGATGTAAATCTACATCTATCCAATAATAAAAGTGAGAGTGTGTCTCAACTAAAATATTATAAAGTGATAGAAAATGACTAGACATAGCTTACATTGTAAGTAAACTAACTAGATATACTTGTAATATAAGATCTTATCACTTGAAAGGTATTACAAGACTACATAAATATTTAAGATATACACGTAGCTATGGACTGCACTACACAAGATATCCAGATGTATTAGAAGAATATAATGATGCAAATTGGATATATGGTATAAAAGACTCAAAGTCTACTAGTGGATATATATTTCATACTAAGTGGTACAATTGTTTCACAATAGTCCTCTAAACAGACGTGTATTGCTAGATCTACAATGGAATCTGAGTTCATTGCTTTAGATAAATGTGACAAAGAAGTCAAATGACTATGCAATTTTTTAGAGGGTATTCCTAAGTGGGTGAAGCCTATACATGAAACATGCATCCACTGTGATAGAAAATATGCTATTGGTAGGATACATAATAATATGTATAATGGTAAGTCTCGATATATATATCGTAGACATAATACCATTAGACAATTCTCTCAACTGGGGTTATCTCTATTGACTATGTGAAGTCAAATGATAACATACCGGATCCCTTAACCAAATGGTTAAATCAAGAGTTAATTAATACATTATTGAGGGAAATAGGACTGAAGCTCATGAATGAATAAGGATTTACAAAGGAAACTCAATCTATTTAACTTAAGATTACAAGATATAGGTTTAAAGAGACAACCTAATTGTAAAGACTTGGTAAGATCATTGTGGGGGGTTTACCCCTAAGTTCATTTCTATGATGAAAATAGTGATACTCGTAAGATACAACCTAATTGTAAAGACTTGGTAAGATCATTGTGGGGGGTTTATCCCTAAGTTCATTTCTACGATGAAAATAGTGATACTCGTAAAATACAGGATAAGTTAAGGCTTTTAATAATTCTTATGAAGAAAATACTGAGAAAAGCATAAAGTTACTTTTTATGGATTACTTTTAAAGATAAGTGATCACTTATGTGAGGGAAGAGTAAGGTCGCTTTTAAAAAAAATTGTATATGGCTTAATTATTTAGAGACTCTTATAAAACGAGACATATATTCATAGTCAAAATGAACATAATAGTGAGAATTGAATTGTGTTAGAAAATACTATTGTATGAAGTATGTCATCGCTTATATAAATGACATAACAATTTAAGGATATTGAGTTTATTGATCCGTTAGTAAATAAATATACTTTCATAGAAGAAGGCTCAACGAGTAACATCTACCCATTTTATGCATGTTTCAATATGTTAAATTATATTTTCATGTTAAAATTTGATTTAAAATCTATGTCAAATTTTTAAAATCTATGTCAAATTTTTTGACGTGTGAGATCGTTGAAAGAAAAATTGAATTAAAACTATTGTAAAAGTTATTTAATGGAAATTAAATTTTGAATTAAAATTCTTGAAACGGTTAGCTTAGTTTTAATTTATTTAATGTATTTTAATTTTTTTTCATTCTTCCGTTTCTTTCTTTCTTCTGCTTCTATTTGGTTTTAATAACTTTAGTTTTTTTTTTCTTCTCTTCAATTTCAGTTTCAGATTCTGTATTTAATTTTGTTCCTATATAAATTAAAGAAAAGAGATAGGAACAAATATACAGGAGAGAAAAGGAAGAGAAGAAAAGAAAGACAAGAGAAAGAAAAAAAAAAAACAGAAACGGTGAGAAGGAAAGAGAAAAGAAAAAAAATTAAGTAGAGTTAAGTTATTCCAATAAATTTAGGATAAAATTTAGTAAAATGATAAACTTTGATATAAGTTTATTATTATTTAATTATTATATCGTGTGAGATAAGTTTTATAATTCTCTGACACTCGTAATAAACAAAAAAATTGTTTTAAAGACGCTGTATGATACAATGGTCTCGATCATTTAATTTATATTTATGTATTTTTAATTTTAATATAATAGTTTTATTCTTAATTTATTTGTTTATATATTATTTCATAAATTATGTACTATACTTATCAAACATTTAAAATTCAATAATTAATGTTATTAACTTCAAACTTTAATATCATATTATAAATTATTTAAAAATAAATTCTCTCAAAAACTTAAATAGTAATAAAAATGTTCATATTTTTTATACATTTTTAAATAATATAGACATTTATATCTAATGTAGGTAAAAAAGTAATATTAAAAACCTATTTTTTTATATTTTATAAAATATTTAAAATATGCACATATATATATATATATATTATTCTTCATTTTAAATTTATATTTTAACAATTTTCTTAATATAAATACAGACATTCGAGGAAGAAAAAAACTTCGAGGCCCATGTTATATAATATATATATATCCGACCATATCTTTGAACAATCTTCTGACACTTTGAGTCAACTTTTCAAACAATGTTAAATAAATTGAGGTAAACATAACAAAGAGCATTTTTATTAAAAAATATATATTACCATATATACTTACTAAGTTGACGTTATTTTCTAATTAAAGCACAAATTATTATTGAACATATTCTTACAACTGCTAGCTAATCTTTTGTTTCTATTAAGTCATCACAGTAGATATAAAATTTTGACATCTTAGTTCTATTTTACTAATTAAGATGTATAACATTTTCTTTATAAAAGTTGTTGTAACTTTATCTTAAGTGTCACACTGTTGCTTCACCCAAATTAGGTAAACTCGACACAAATCCAAGCACTCTATTGATGTGTTTTATTGCATGGCTAACCCATTATTAGCTATCAAAAATTTAAAAGTATCATAAAATTAGCAAAAATAGAGAAAAGCTAAAATTATTTAGAAAAAGATAAAAATAATACACCTTAAAATTAATAACCACAAAAATAATATATTTTATGTTCAATTTGTATTTTTATTATTAAAAATATATATTTAATTTTTCACAATAAATGATATTAAAATTAAATTACTATATTTTTAATATTGAATTACATTCAATTAGATCCCGTTTAATATTATTCTAGTATTATTTTTATTATTATAAATTTTAAATATATTATTTTATTTTTCTATTATTTATGTACTATAGTAAGATGGATCACATAAAATTGACAATTATTTTACAATGTAATGATATTTACTCTATTTGTGCACTAAAATAAAGTAAGGTGATATTTGGTTTACAAAATTAAATTATAGTGAGAATGTGAATGTAATAGAATGAAAATGAAATAATATTGTTTGGTTTGATCATTGTAATCAAATAATGAGTTAGTACTATAATATTTGGTTTACAATTATAATAAAATAGAAAATACTATATATTACCTTAATACTTCTATATTCATTAAAGTTTAAATAATATTATTTAATTATTATTTTTTTGTCAGACAAAATACATTATTAGAATCATAATTTTTCAAAATAATTATTACTTAAAATAAAATATATTATTAATATTTTTTAAATAGGGTTTTAAAATGTAAAAGTTATTGATGATATTATCATAATAATATCTTTTTTTATATATATTTTGATATCAAAAAATATTATTTATATCATTTTATTATATTATCATGAAAATATTGATGATATTGTTAAAAAATATATAAAACAACGTTATCACTTAAATATATGTTTTTTTTTTCTAAACTAACTTAGGTATTGTAGATATTTGTCCCTAAAATATCGAACAAAATATAAAAATATTAATTATTGTTTTGTTTTTTTTATTTTTTAATAATAATTTTAATTCAATTTTTTTCTCACATTTATGTTAGATAATATATTTTCTCTTATTTTTTTTAACATATTTGGTGTATATATAAGTATTTTTAAAAATAAATGACAATAAAATTTATTTTTATATTGTTGAAATTTTTTAAATATTTTAACTACTTATTCTATAATATTTAACAAAAAATATTTTATTATATAGTATTTTAATTAATTAATAAATTTATTTATTAATGTAAATATTTTATGTTTAAAAAATTCTTATTTTTGATAGAGTTTTCATAGTTTTCATCGACAATGACAATATCTTCAATATTTTCATAAAAATTATATCTCAATATTTTTACCAACATCGATATTTCAAACCTTAACATTAATAAACACATTCATATATAGCAACAACTAAATTTCATCAAACTAAAAACAAAATCATTATTTATCATAAATATATTATAATTATAATTGACATAATTTTTTTATTAAATTAAATTATATGAATTTAATTATACATATTATTAATAAATGTTTAACATAATATTTGAAATTTATATTAAATAAACAATAAATATAATATTTAAAATTTATATTAAATTTATAATAAATATATTTTTTCAATTTTACTAATCATAATAATACCAATTAAATGTTTAACGTGATATTTGAAATTTATATTAAATAAACAATAAATATAATATATTAAATTTATAATAAATATAATTTTTCAATTTTACTAATCATAATAATACCAATTAACTTTGCATAGAATAGATTAAAATTTATAACATATAATTACAATTATTTTCATTTTTATTATAAAATATCTAATTTATTTTATTATTAGTTGTACTTTAATACTATTATTATTAAATAAAATAAATATTAATAAATTATAATTATGATATTTATAACAATTTAAGCTATGATAATATTGTAAACCATTATTATTAGATTATACTTCATAGTTCATAATACATCGATTAAATAATAATTATTATTATATCATCATATGAAATAATTTATTTAATTATGTATTTAATTAAATTTTGATATTATTATTATTCTAATTTAAGTTATGATAATAATATTATTGTATTGTAACAACTATTTTTTAATACTAATTAATTTAATATTAATCATAGTAAAACAACAATGTTAATTTTTAGACATTACTTTTTATGTTTTTAAGAAAACATAATTATTATTATTTTATTATAACTATTATTTTTATCAATATGTGTAGGTGAGAATTGTCGTCTTTTTTCAAATTATATTTAATTTTTATTTATATTCATGTTATTTATATCATATCAATGATATTTTATATATCGTTAACATTTTTAATGACTAGTTATAGTATTTTATTTAAATATTAATTATGTTTATATTTATTTCAATAGTTTATCCCACCTTAAAAGATAATAATAATATTATTAATAAAATAAAAATATATAATATATTTATTTTATATTTAATATTAATTACATAATTATATAATTACGGTTAAATAAAATTATTATTAATAAATTATTTTTATAATAATATGAATTTACAAATCTATCGACATCACAACCTCAGCTTAAATTAAAACAACGCTATCCTATCCAAAAAGTAGTTATTGATTAAACCCCAACTCACGGTTAATATCCCGTGGTATTCACATACTTAGCTCAAAAATCGCATCTGGTCCCACTATCATTTGCATATCACTTGATTCACGCAGAGAGTCACAGTCGTTTGTTTCCGTGAGATATTTTTCTTTACTTCTAAAATACATTTTCTCCAAATTAAAGTGAGGAACCAGAGAAAAGGGCTTTCAATATTGATTTACTTTTAGTCAGTTCCGTACTTTTTTTTTTGGGTTGGTTAAAATCGGCGAGAGATTCGATCACAAACCTTAGACTCGGCCACAGTTGGATACGGAAAGACTCACAGAGACTCCTAGAGAGAGAGAGAGAGAGAGAGAGAAACAAAGACAACGTCGGGGATTTGATGGGATGGACATCGTTCATCTCGAAGTAATCGATGTTCAACTGAGTACTGTCTGAATCGGCGGCGGTTCATCTGTAAGGCAGATGAATTCTATTTATACTTCGACTCGGCTCTGATTCAGTTCTGTCTTATGTCATTACTTTCACTACGAAACCAAACGGAGCTTCAGTCCATTCTTCTTTTGGAAATCCCTAGGTCTGTACTTCCACTCCATTAATGCTTTCGGTTGTATAGCTCAATCCGATTGAATTCGTCGCCCATTGTTTGGTTTTTTATTTTTTTTATTGTTTTGGGAGTGAGATTACAATACTTTGCCAAGCTGTAAATGAAGATTGATGTTTTAGTTTATAGATTGCGGGGCAGCCGGGGTATCTATGAGACTTTTGTAAATGAATTTATAGTATATCCTTTTTTCCTTTGTAAAATTAAAGCTAGTAATGGGAATGCTGGCATTGTTGTTGGTTTCAATGCTTTGTTTTGAGGACGAATGAGCCACCGTACTAGTAGCAGGGATTTAACGAGAAGTAGCACAAGGGGCTGCTGGCAAAAATTTGTAGTGAGTTATGTGAGTCAATTAGATCTATAAGTTTTAGAATCTATTTGATATCTCTTTAGTCGAAATTCTAAATAATATTTAACAAAGAGAAATGATTTAAGACTTATTTGGATCTATTAAACCTTTCAAGTTGTCCGGCTCTAACAATCCCGTCTCCGTCTACCGGTTTGAAGGGCCGACACCGCTTCCACCGCCTCCTTATTCCGAGTATAAAAAAAGAAGGAATTGGAAAGAATCTTTCATATCTGGGACCTATAAGTCACGTTAAATACTTAACTAATAAATATTACCTTTATCCTTACATCTTTAGCTCCTAACTAATAAATATTACCTTTATCTTTACACCTTTAGCTTGTATGAAAAGAAAAAAAGATGTAATCATGTGTTATGATTTAGAGTAAAGTGAAAAATATAATGCACCCGTAAAAAAGAAAAAAAAATCTTTTGATTTTTTCATGTTTCCTCCATTTTTTTTTTGAAATCAATATTTATCTGATGATTATTTAGAACTAGAAATGATATCACTTTTAGGTGGGCCTTTTCTGAGAACAATAACAAGGCGAATACCTATTATTACCAATTAAGCAGGCGCTTCCAAATCTGGAAGTAGTTTGATTTTTCTTCCTGTTCGTTCTGAAGATTGCACTTAAGCTTTAATATGGGATTTTTGGAAAGGAAATCATGTTCAATACTCTGGAAATTTTTCCAATACATTGTCTTCTTGGAGGAGGTTATTTCACAATAACATGGTAGTATAATATTTCAACAAAATAGTTAGATGACAACCTGGTTACTCGTTGAGATCTTCAGCTAATCATGGTAGAATTAGAGTGTTCATTAGGGTGGTTTAAGATTTCAAGTGTCAGTAGTCCAGGGTTCTGACGTAAATTTAGTCTGAATAGGGGCGTTTTGAAGGGAGAACTGGAGGGCAGTTGAATCTTATATGCAGCTTTTGAAAAAAGTGAACGTGTGGTTATCTAACTGTGGTAGTATTTACAATCAACAGGGTTTAGTCAAATAAAAAAAGATTGGTTTATCTGGGTAGCTAAACAAAATATTTGTTGCTCTCTGGATGGAGCTGGGTGAAATATATCAGATGGAAAACTGAAAAAGAGAAGTTAACCTTAAACTTTGGTTTGCTCTCCAAAAGATGTTTTCTTTTCTAGATATTGGTTTAGGTCTGCGTTTCTGATTTCTTATGTTGCTGTAGGTTTCCTTACCTGATAGTGAGCTGATATTCATGGGGTAGCTTGTTAATTGCATTTCTTCATCTTTCTTATTGTTAAATCTTGCTGTACTTATAGTATACCAAATTTGTCGTGGAAAAACCATTATGTTCAACCGGTCAAGTCATAAATGCTGGTTTTTTGCTTTGGCTTTTATGCTGCTCTAATTAATGCTCTCTAGCTCTGTACGTACCTACTGCCCTTGCTGCTTTTTTTTCCAAGAGATTGCTCTTTACTTTGGAATGATCTGATATATCAAGCTTTTAAAAGTTCATCTCTTGATTACAACTGTTGGTTGGGTACTGGCTAGCATTGTTGCTGAAAGCAGAGTTCATCTGGTATCATAGTGTTTGTGCTAAGTCATTTGCTTGGGCATGATCTTATTTTCTTCTGGGGTAAAGCCTTATTTTGTTGCTGCTTACTGCTGTTTGGGTTCCTTTATCCAAAAAAGTTTTCTTGATGATGTTATAACCACGTTATGTTTGTGGTAGATTTGATATTTTTTTATCAGGTAGCATATCAAGGCTTAGGATATTTATTTAACTTTGGAAGAAAATGTTTAGCAGAATGATCATCTTAATTAAGTCACTGGATTCATCTACTAATTCATGTTGAACGAAGGAAAAATGCTGCTGAATTGGACCAACCTCACACTTATTTGAAATGCCTGTTCTCAGCATATGCATTATTCATGCACTTGGTGGAATTTAGGAGTAAAGAGGGTGTTTAACAGTGCTATATGAGAGGAAAGCATGGAGAATAAATCAGAGAAAAAGTACCCTGTCAATGCAAAAGATTATAAGTTATATGAAGAAGTTGGTGAAGGTGTCAGTGCCACTGTGTACAGGGCCTTATGTATTCCATTCAATGAGATAATTGCTATCAAGGTTCTTGACCTGGAAAAATGTAACAGTGATCTGGTATGTAAATTTAGTTGCTTATGTTCCTCTTCTTATCAATTTGGCTGATGCTGTGCAAATGTTTGTACTTTGATTTCTATTTTTATGTTGGACTAGCATGCATTGGGGTGTGGATACTGACTTAAACTTAAATGTATATTTATTGAACACCATGCTTTATATGTTGCTAACTATCTTTCTATTTGGAACATTTTGAATGATATAATTGTTCCAACGTAACTTCACTAACTCATTGTAAATGTGAGATTTTCACAGCATTATTTGATAATTTAGGATGGTTGTTTCTATGATGTTGCAAGTATGATCCTTTTTGAATTTGTGTTGAGCACATCTTCAAGGTCTTATTGCAAAATATGCAGGATGGTATGAGAAGAGAGGTAAAAATGATGAACCTGATTGATCATCCAAACGTACTACGGGCACATTGCTCTTTCACTACTGGTCACAACCTTTGGGTTGTGATGCCATATATGGCTGGTGGGTCCTGCCTGCACATAATGAAGACTGGTTTTCCAGACGGTTTTGAAGAGACTGTTATTGCAACCTTACTGCGCGAGGTTCTCAAAGCTCTTGTTTATCTTCATTCCCAAGGACACATACATAGAGATGTAAAGGTATTTTACTCGATCAACTGATTTTATAAATTACCAGGAATTTTCTGTTTTATTTTTCTACATGCAATTAACAATTGTGTTTAATATCAGATATTGGATATTGATCTTTTCATTTATTTATTTGTGTAAAGTGAACCACATGTTTTGATGTTTCTTGTTTAAATCTTTAGTTTCAATTGTGGAATTGTCTTCCGCATGTGCCACTGTAACCATACGATTTTTTCCTATCTCTATAGTAGTATCTGCTGTTTTGCTATTTCACGATCCTTTTCAAGCATGTAAGTGTCTTTGACTCTTTCTGATCAAATATTGTTTTTCTCTGTGGCAGGCTGGTAATATTTTAATCGATTCTAATGGTACAATCAAGTTGGCTGACTTTGGAGTAGCAGCATGCATGTTTGATGCCGGAGATAGGCAGCGCTCAAGAAACACTTTTGTTGGAACTCCTTGCTGGTATTCTTATTTTGAAATTTTTCTATTTTTTTATTTCCATTTTCCTTAATATTAAAGCTCCCAAAATTATTGTTGGTTAATTGAATTTTTAAGTGTAAAACAAAAATTTATTGTCTACTGGTCATCTCAGGATGGCTCCGGAAGTAATGCAGCAATTGCATGGATATGACTTTAAGTGAGTGGGTTACATGACATATCTTTAAAATAATTATCTTATTTTCCTCCTTGTTTCTCCTATTTCTCAATGTGGTAAAACAATTTGGACTATTTGTTGGATCCATAAACAGGGCAGACATTTGGTCATTTGGAATAACAGCGCTGGAGCTTGCTCACGGACATGCCCCATTTTCCAAGTACCCACCAATGAAAGTAAATTTCTTATCTAAATGTATCTACCTGCCTGATAGGTTTTTTTAAGGTGCTAATCGTTCTAACTAAACAAAATTTTGCTTCCTGTTTTCTCATTGTAGGTTCTCTTGATGACTTTACAAAATGCACCTCCGGGTCTCGACTATGAGAGAGACAAGAGATTTTCAAAGGTTTTTGATGTTATATTGAAACATGTATCACTATTTTTTAACATTGGTCTGATAACATGATGTTTTCCAGTCTTTTAAGGAAATGGTAGCTGCGTGCCTAGTGAAGGATCCCAAGAAACGTCCAACCTCAGAAAAGCTTTTGAAACACCAATTTTTCAAACATGCACGTTCTATTGAGTATTTGGTGCGTACAATTCTAGATGGACTTGCTCCTTTAGGTGATCGCTATAGGATGTTGAAGGTTTCATGCTCATCCGGCTGTTGTCTTTCTAGTATGCTAGCTTTTTGTTAGACACTTAGATGTACACCATTTCTGGTACAATTGCTCTGACGAAGTTTTTTCATTTTAGGCAAAGGAGGCGGATCTTCTTGTTCAGAACAAGGCTCTTTATGGCGATAAAGATCAGTTATCACAGGTAATAAGCTGAAAAGAAGCAGAAATGAATGATGTGTGAATTTCAGTAGTAGCAAATATTGTTTATGCACATTGCCCTTTTTTAATAACATAACTGAGGGTCTCCTTAAATCCCTGTTGCTGATGAGGGGTGAAAGGTTTTGAAAATTTTAGACTTGATGAAATGCTTGTTAAATTTTTTACCTGCCAGTTTTGAGTCAATCTTTATCTTTCTTGGATTATCTTTTAGTTTTGGCGCCCTTTTTTATATTTCCTAAACTATACTTTGCTGAGTTTCATTTACTGTATGTATCATCTGCTATGGATGGAATTGTGTCCAATTGTCTGTATTATAAGGCATTAGGAGAAGTTTATATGTTTTCATTAGCATCTTATGATTCTCAAGTGAGGCCTTAATAAAAATAAAATAGGATCTTATACATAGTTTTTGACACAAATCTACAGTGAAATTTATTTAGCATAAGCTCTTACTTTTCTAGCCAAGTTTCACTGGTATCCTTAATGTTGATTTTGGCCCCTACAGCAAGAATACATTCGAGGAATCAGTGCCTGGAATTTTAACCTTGAGGATTTGAAAAGTCAGGCTGCCCTAGTAAGTATTGTTTGCTTGTCATTTAAAATCTGGTCATTTTACTTGGAACTGAATTAATTGCTGATTATAGTATGTAAGCTAGATTATTGCTATTATTTTAGTTTGCTGCATAAAGTCATGTAAGAATCAGCATCTTTTTTTCTCCACAGATTCAGGATGATGATGTGCCAAATTCTGAAGATCAAGATACTACGGAAAAAAGAGATCAAAACGAAGATGTTAGGTTTCCAGAAGATAAGACCTCACCTGAAATGGCTAATGACTCAAATGTTTCACCTAGTAAAAAGGTGACTGAGCAAATAATTTTTTTTCCCTTCATTTTGTCATAGTCATTATATATATTCTAGGCTCATGAAGTTCTCTTATGTTTCTCTCAGGATAATTTCAGTGATATTCATGGTTTGGAGAGTTCACTTGCGTCCTTTCCCATCAAACCTCTCGAAGCACTTAAGTATGATATGTTTCATCCTTTGATAAATTCAAATTTCTGATTGAAAATTACTTTGTACTTACTATGTTAAGCAAGTTTGTGTGAAAGGATAATTATTTTTTATTTTTTTAATTATTTTTTGGTTTTTGAAATGATAATTATTCTGCATGAATTGTTATGTATCAGAAATGAAGACATGGAAATTTACTAAAGCCTTTTAATTTGACACACTTCAAGTTAGCTTCTGTTTCACCAGCAACCATTCTCTTAAAAGTATATAGGTGGCCCTAATACCTCTTAGGATTTTGTGTGCTGTAAATTGTCTTCTCTTGTGACATTGAATGCATTAAATTTCATTTTACTTCACACTGTTCTTTTTTTCTCATGCACTTTTTTGCAACTCGTAAGACACTATGCACAGACATATATTGCATCTTTACAATTAATAACTTGAGCAACCTTTTTTTTATGTGCAGAGGTTGTTTTGATGTTGGTGAAGATGATGTCAATGTGACTAGTCCAGAAACCATGGATCAAGAGAATGGAATGAATGAGGGTGAATATTCTGGGCAAAGTATTTCTTTAACTTCTGATGTCATACCTGAACATAAAAAATTTCTGAGTGGTACGCTACTACCAGACAATGCTCTTTCTCCTAAAAGGTTTATTGGCAATGGGGATAGGTAAGTGTTCTTCTAGATGATGAATTAGTTATTTCTTTTTACTAGCTGAGTCCGGGGGATTATAAAATCAGGGATGCAGAGGAATAAAGAGAAAAAAGAATTAGACTTTTTGAGGAAGAAGAACAAAGGAGTGAAGTAAGGGGGGGGGGGGGATAATGGGAGGCAATAATAATCCATAGGCCAGTTTCTCTAATTAAACCCTTATATATGACGCTTACATCTGGGTAGATCAAACTGTAAGAAAAGGAAATAACAGTCTAGATAATATGCTTCAGAAAATCATAAATTACAAATCCCTAAGTTAACCATAAACTTTTATTATGAACTTAGCACCGTTCTCTTGTCCACGTCATGGTGATTTTCATTTTTTGTTTTCTAAATGGATGCAATCGAGTTGTTGGCCTCCTACTTACTGAATTGCTAATCAAGGCCTGACATTGGACTTTAACTGGTGTTTCGCCAAGTGGGAAATTTTTGGTTGTACCATCAAGCATTTTTGGTCTTCTAGTCGAAGATCTCTGAGTGAAAAAAGAAGTTAATTTTAAAACGCTTACTGAATTTGTGTTTATATGCACCATTGAAACTTGCATGTATTATTAATGCTGACACTATGCATTAATTTCCAAAAACCATATTCTTTTAGCTTTTATGTATGTCCTGCTGAAACAATAACGTGATAGTCATTACTGTTTTGCTTGGAATTTATCTTAGGCATGTGGTGGTGTTTAGTCCCTTGGATAAAAAAAATTTGTTATTTGGTCATTTGTTTTGAAAAATGGGGGCAAACTGAAGATAAGTTACATTATTTTTATAGTTTCTCAATTAAAATATATTTTCTTTCTGTCACAGTGTCATGTGATTAATACTGACACTATGCGTTCATTTCCAAAAACCATATTCTTTTAACTTTTATATATGTCCTGCTGAAACAATAACGTGATAGTCATTACTGTTTTGCCTGGAATTTTATCTTAGGCAGGTGGTGGTGTTTAGTCCCTTGGATAAAACAAAATTGTTATTTGGTCATTTGTTTTGAAAAATGGGGGTAAACTGAAGATAAGTTACATTATTTTTATAGTTTTCTCAATTAAAATATATTTTCTTTCTGTCACAGTGTATGTGATTAAAACACAACTAAATCACAAGATTTTAACATGAATAAGAGTGAAATTAAACATGAATTTTTTTTCTATAACAGAACGTTGGTTGTGAATTTTTTTTTTTAATTTTGATAATTAAATATTTTAAAAAATTGAAGAATATAGATTTTCATAATATTTCTATTGAAATATTATTTTTCTTGATTTTTCTCTTAAATTATTTCACGATTGTCAAAATATTGTAATTTGTCCTTGGCCCATTTTTTCACTACAAAAGAATAAATGACACTAATTTTAATCTAAGGACCAAATGACACTAGCTTCCTTTATTTTAAAACTGCTGTGTTAGTGGGTTGAAGAGTTTGGTTGTAAGCTTTTATGACTTGGATATTGTGAAAATATTTTTTAAGGGATTATCAACAATCGAAATATCAAACAGATCGGAACTATAGCGGTTCGCTGTATTGGCAGAAGAGAGACGCAAGTAACTCTTCATCTGGTATGTGTTGCTCAATTTATATTTTCCCATATTAAATTGGTTTACTGCTTAATTTTTTTTGTTATGAGGGTTATTACTCCTTAGTGCTTTATATAACTGATGTACCTCTATGTAGCTGACGATACATCAGAAGGAGCTGTTGTGCAACGCAAGGGGCGCTTTAAGGTAACTTCAGCAGACCTCAGTCCCAAGGTACAAACACATTCATTGGTCATTTTTATTAGTTATGTAAGGTTTAGAAAGCTAGTTTTTGCCCTCATTTCTTGTCGCTTGTGATGCTTGGAATTGTTAAAAATAATGATCGAACTTAGCCGTATATCTATAACTCTCTAAGGCAAAAATGCTTGATAATCTACCATTTTTATCTCTGTTTTAGGGTCCTATGAACTGCTTTGTTGGCACAAGTTGCGGAGGTTTGATTAGTCCGGTGAAAGCTACTGCTGCTGCACTGCTCTCATCACTACAGTACATTTTGCAGCAAAACACCATGCAGAGGGTATGTTCTTGTCTGCACATCTGATTGTCTGCTGTATACATACCATTGTGTTTACTTTTTGAATGTTTTTGACAGGAAGAGATTATTAAATTGATCAAGTATGTAGAACAAACTTCTGGTACTGCTGCTCATTTTTCCATCCTGAACATTTTTGTCTTAAAGTGTATTTGACTATTTGTGGTGTATTCATGTGTATTTTGGGGTTTAATAAATTGGTTAAACAGGCAAGCAAGCAGAATCAACTAATACAAGCACCAGTGATGCATTGCAGGTATAATCATTATGTTTTCTTTCTGGAACCTCCAATGGTAATGCCAGCGTAGTGGTTTAGTGTAGTATACATTGGAGAAAACATCCTAATAATATTTTAATAGTTCCTTTCTCTTCAATATGATACTCTTTTAAGAAGAAATCAAAATCAATTACTTAAGTGAAAAAGCTTACATAACCGTTACGTGCACGATACACAGGTATCTCCGACTACCTCTCGGGAGAGAGAATTGCTGACACAGGTGATTCATTTGCAACAGAGGTATGTTTGGAATTGGATGAATTCTTATGCTAAATAATTTTAACTTCAATTTTACGCTCTGCTTATATTAATCTATAATATCAGTATTGCAAGCGTTGCTGAAGAATTGCAGAGGCATAAGACGAAAAATGCACAGGTACTAATCTTATTTTATTTTGAAATTCACAATTGTTTGCTTATTTTTTTATGTATGATTTTGAGATTTTACTGTACTTTCCCTGAAATCTATGGTATTATCTTTTCTATATGCAGTTAGAAAAACAATTGAACGCTCAGGTCATCAAGGAGAAAACATAAGGAAGCAACGAACACATAATGTTATATTGGACCTACCCACATTGACAGTTGAATGGTTTGGATTGACTAATGGAACATGACAAGGAAAGATATTGAAGGATAACAAAATAACATATTCGTTGCAACTGTCTTAAGTTTCATTGGTTGTTAGAACCCGGGAGGTTGCATTCTGCTTTCTGAGGTATACAAGCATTTAAATTTTATTTAGTTTTTTTTAGTGTACCATATGTGTGAATGTGTGTTTGTGGAGACAGCCAAAGTCTCACTTTTGTTTAACTTGTTAATTATTTACAAAATATTGTAATTATAATGTTGACGTTTTAAAGTGTCGTTATTTGTTTTCCCATGGATGTAAATGGTAGCAATTTACGAAATTACTGATTTCTAACAAGATCAATTAATTTTCAATGATAATTCTAATAAAAATGGTGTCAGTAATGTGTTATCTATTATATATATACATATGAAAATAACAAAAGTAATTTTGCCAATATTATTTCTAAAAAACCTAGTACAATTAATGAAAATATGGATTTTCATTTTTTGTGTGATTATTTTTATCCGGACAATTATCGTTCGATCTGATCTAATCTAACTAAATGTACGAAGGAGAGAGATAATGGACTAAATAAATCCTTCTGAACTTTTTTTTCTTCCTCCTTTCTACCTTTTATTATTTTATTATGATCACTTTATAACCTATGAAAACCAATTAGGGAGTTGATCAACAGAAAAATACCTTAGTGGCGGGCTGTAAAATATGTATATGAGAGATGTCTTATGGTTTTTTGTTTTGTTTTGTTCTGTTCTGTTGTGTTGTGTTTTTTGTTTTTTTGGCCAATACGTGCTCCATATTTTGTTACCAGGATGGATTAAAAAATGGGGACATATGGTCTGATAATATCCAATTATATTGGTAAGGTTCTCGTAGTGTTTTTTTTTTAACTTATCAGGATATTAATGAATATCCTGGATATATAGTAGATATTATTCATGATATAAATATATAGATATTATATAGTATATTTTTAATTAAAATTATCAGGATATTCATTTAATGAATATCGTGGATATATTGTAGATATTTTCCACCATATAAATATATAGTGCAATTTTTTCTTTAAAAATAGATTATCGATTTTAAAAAAAATTAATGTAGTATAAGTTTTGGGGTTTTTTTTTACTTTTTAATAATAGTTTATAAGTAATTAAAGTTATTTTAAATATTTTTTTGAATAAATATATTTTGATGGTTTCTATCACCAAATAACTACATACATATTATAAAGTTTTCTTTTTTATTATAGTAATTTTGTTGGGTTATTAAGTGACAAAGAGGAAGAAAATAATAATGATAATAATATATGATAGTGTAAAGAGTAGTGATGGTAATGATGATGATGATGTTGGAGATAGATAATGATATTTGTCGAGATATATTCGACTTTTTAGTCCTTTTACTGTGAAGTTGATTATGTACGAGCTACACAAATGAATAGAAGTATAAAGCATTCTTTAATGAATATGTGATATTAAAAAGTAATATTTGATGACATCATGATACTGATATATATCGAATTATCGAATTAGATAAGGTAATTATAATTACAATTTTATCTTCAATAAGTATTAATATCAATAAAATTGATCTTTTAAGTAACACGACTGTATATATTGTTTATAAAATGTTTGAAAATCATCTACAATAATTTACAAATTATTAAACTAATACATAATTTCTTATTCGGTGAAAAAAATATTAGGGATGTACAAATAATATATTTATATCACATCTTAATTATTATATTCAAAGAACTTTAATTACCTATTATGATACCAATTTTGCTTCAATCTAAATATCATATGCTTTGAAATCTTTAGAAAATTATTTTACATGTAATTATAATATAATTTCTTAATTTTTTATTATTAAAAGATCTTGTTTTTAATAAAGTAACTCTTTTATATGACATATATCTATTAAATTACTCTTTTGTTTAATATATAGCTATTAATTTATTAAAAAAAATACTATTAAATAAAATATTATTTAATTTTATAAACTTTATATTAATATTTAAAAAATAATGTTTCGTATTTTATTTTACTTTTACATATATTTTGATTGATATCATAACATTTTTGACATTTTAATAAATTTTAACCCTTGATTACCGGTCAATAGAAGACTACAGCCACTTATACAAGAGCATGAGTATTTAAGATCATCTCAACAAGAAATTACCGATTGAGCACAAGATATTCTCAACAACTCAGCTGAGTAGTTATGTCACTGGCCATTCAACACGTGAGCCCCTAATTTACGCTTCTACTTACCCACTTACCCGTTTTGTTTGCCTTTTGAAGCCGAGCTAGCTAAAAGAAAAAAAAAAGTTTTTGGCTCTACCACATTACGTATATATATTAATAAATATAAAAACTTAAATGTGTTATTTTTAAAATGAAAAAAAAATATTTAAGTATAATTAAAAATATATATTATTATATTATATTTAAAAATTAAGATAATTTAATAAACTTATTTGTACGAGGAGATAATTTAGTTATTAATTTTTTTTCAGCTTTTTTTATTTAATGGATTTAAAATATAAATTTCATGTATGGTAAATATAGATATTGGTTTGCCTGTAAGAATTAAAATAAAAAATCGACGTAATAGTTGATTAAACGAAGAAAACAAACGGAGCCTGAAAGTGGTACTTCGATGAAATTTTCGATTGTATATTTGATTTGAAGCGATATATTAATAGCAACACGTCATAACAAATTCATCAATATTAAGCATGGCATGTACAAAGGGGTTTGGTAAATTAGATGTACTGATACTTTTTTATATTCTTTGTTTTCCAAACGAATATTTAGTGGTATATTTTTTAATTAAAATTGATTACATATATCATATATATTAAATTAAATAATAATTTAATGATTAAAAATGATACAAATAATTAAATTAGATAATTTTTAATAACACAGAGATAGGAATATAAATATATTAATTAAGGTAATGAATCCCATACAACAATAAATAAAATATTTTAAGTTTTTTTTTTTTTTTGCTTTTATATGTTAATATCTTACCATTAGCACTAATCAGGTGGTTAAAAATTTATCAAAACTAAATAAAAATTAAAAAAATATTTATTTATTATAATTTTAGAGTCAAAATATTATCACAATTTAAAATATAATTATCACAAATTTTACATTAATGATAATTTTATTCAATAATAATAACATTAAATTATAATTAATTATAAAATTAATTCTGACACTTTTATTGTATTAATTATAAATAGGTATTGCTTTATTAATCAAAACTTTAGTATATTACAAAATAAGTAATAATACAATAATTTTTCTATCTAGTAGAAAATATAACTATATTTTTTCTATTGATTTTTCTTTTTAATTTTTACAAATACTAAGTATGACTATGTATCTAACTTTGCTAATAATAAAAAAAATAAACACTATTTAAAATAAATAAAGGATACTAATAATTGAATTGAGATATTAAAGCAAAATATTTTAGTAACATATGATATAATATCAATACAATATTTAGAATAACTCAAGCATATCAATCCATGTTAACTAAATTAAAAATTCATTACAATCAAATTATTTTATATGTATTTGTAACTAATTTTCATTAGTAAAAGAAAAAAATCCATATTTTATGTTTTGTAATTAAGTGAGCTACCAATGACCTAGATAATACTCGTGAAGCGATAGTAAATCTTAAATATAATATAGATGAAGTAGAATGGTCAATATTATGCATGATTCTCACACGCTAGGTTATATAAGAGGAAATGTTTATGTCGACGATTTACTCAATGAAGGCATATGAAGGTAGCTTCATTGGAACACGACATGCCATATGGTTAGTGTTACACAGTGATGGAACATCGATGAATAACATATGCTAGTAAGGTGGCATTTCTCTAAACAAAGCACACTACAAATGTGAAAACCCTCGTAACATTGATATCGAGTGAGGATGTGCATTGTTAAAGGATTAGACAATGCATCAAGGATCCATAGGCTTGACAAAACGAAAGTGGGCGATGACGTGCTAAGATGAAGGCATCATGTGTAGGAAAATACTCGACAAGAGAAATGAAAAACAATTGTCTTAGTACATTGTTGCATTATTTTCTACTAATATGTGTGACTTGTACAGTTGGGTGAGCAATTATTTGTGAGACATAATGCCTTTATGACGAGAAATCTTACGATGGGACGAACATCATGGTTTAGTATCCTTAATTATGGGAAGCAATCATGAATTCTCATACATGCAAGACTTGTTAATAGTAATTCTCATTGGTATTTTTTAAAAGAATACCAAAGTATTTGTTTAAGGATAATTTCTTAGACTCAAAAGGTGATAAGATGACCTTAATTCGAAGAGACTTGGCATCGAACGGTCAAGTTTTTGCTACGCGAACTCACAAGTTGTTACAGTTTGTAAAATTTAAATATTCTATTGATATTACTTTTTGTTAACATTAGATAACATGAATATGTAAAACAAAATAACTTGTTAGGATCTTGTACCAATGTGAGATTGGTGATCTTTAGTTATTCAATACTTAAGTTAGTAATAGAATTGATGAAGATGGAGGAGATATAGGTCTCACTTTGTGAGAAAGATAACGTTTTATTGTAATTGTAATATAAGATATCAATTATATATGAATTTGTGTGTCAATATATGACAGACTATAACTAATTTAATACATATTTATTATTCATATAAATAGACTTATTATAGTTATTTTTTCATAATTATCTTTTATAATAATTAGGGGATAATAATAGTCATTTTATATATTTATTAAGATTGATTATCTAATGACTAAACGTTTAATGTGATGATACATAAAAACTTTTTATTAATTGTGACTATTCTTTATTCATCACTCAAGATTTATACACATCATATTATATTTTGGTTTTTTTAATTATCAATAATATATCAAATTTTAAGAACATTTAATTTATTTATTAAAATGTTCTTTGTAGAGGAAGAAACACAATTACGTTTTTTTACGATATCTAATTATTTTAAATATATATTTTTTTATATTTAATAAAAAATAATATATATTTTATTATATAATATTTTAATTTATTTATTTATTGATTAATATAAATATTATATGTATTTAAAAATATATATATTAAATAAAAAAAATCAATTTAAAAATATAAGTAATTAATTTTTGATGTTATATAAATTTTTTTATCGAAAATATTTCAACTACTGATTTGATATAACAAAAAATGGGTAGAAATTTTGTAAATCTTTCAAAATCAAAGTCCGTACTCCGTAGATGGTGAAAGGTATGATGAATTATCTAACTAAAAAAAATGAATAAATAAAGGAAGCGAGTTCAAAATAAAAGAACCCTTGGGTACCTTTTTCCCGTCAAACTTGCTTGTAATAAAATAATATAGGAGAAATTTATGAATAGTAGCTAATTCCGTCATCATTTTTAAACAATTGTTTTTTAACTTTTATGAAAATAAATATTAAAAAATTATAAAAAAATAACATTATTAAAATTTTAATAATAAAATAATAATTATAATAATATTAAATATATCTAAATATTCATAACTAAATCTAAACATTTAATATTAAATAATATATTAAATTTTTTAATAATAAAATTATATAAGATATATATAAAATAATACTATATTTATATTGTAAATTTAAAGATTATTATTTTCATTATTTCTCATATTATTAGGATAAATTCATTTGATAATAATGTATGGATGCAAGAATCTATCTTAATATAGTACTAATTTTCTTCTTTAATTCACGAAATTTATTGTTTGTTGATTTATATGTGGTTTAATTTTTAATATTTAAAAAATATATATATATTTTATATTATTAAAAAATACATATATATATATATATATAACATAAAAATATATATTTAATAGTGGTAGGGTTAGGAGATGATTATTAGATATTTTGAAATATCATTTTACAAAAAAGTATAATTACATAATAAAATACTTAATAATAAAATTAAAAATTATACACAATATAATTGATATTATAATTTTTAATATAAAATATATTGTATTAAAATTTTAAAAAATGGTATAAATATAATAAAATCTAAAAAAATGTTTATGCATGTTTAAAAACATAAAATATATTTATTATAAAAAATTATTTATAAAATTATATATATAAATGGATAATAAATATATATATAGTGTGAAAATAATTAAAAATAAAAATTTATTTATAAAAAAAATATGTTGTATAATTAAATAATTTATCTAATCGTACAAATCATTAAAACGAAAACTGAGAAATTTTTATAGATTAAAAAAAAAAACTTAGAAATTAGCCAAGGCAGCTTTTAATGCAAGCCAAGCCAGTGAGTAAGCCACGGACCGCTGAAACCAAATTAAAAGTTCACTTTGCATGAATCTAACAAAAAATCTTATATCTCTCCTTCAATCTCTCTCTCTCTCTCTATCTCTCTCTCAGCATCAATTTTGTTTGTCTGGTTTATAATTCTTTCGAGTTAACTACAAGAAGCTATAACTAACTAGAATAAATTAATCAAACGAAAATGGGGATTGTGAAATCAGAAGAGAGGAAGAAGATGGAACTTGAAGAATTTCGACGCATGTTGGTGGCTTGTGCAGGTGTTCAAAGGCGTAAAGATGAAGAAGAATTCAAAGGAACACGTTTTACAACTTCAACAACCATCATTGACAATATTGAAGATAAGTTAGTTTGTGTAACCAGTGGAGTTTCTTTCTTAGGCCTTGCCATCATTAAACGCCTTTTGATTCGTGGCTACTCTGTTCGAATCATCGTTGATAACCCAGGTCTTCTTTTCATTCCTATTTTTGGCTTTAATTAATTTCCTGCCCCTTTTGTTAAATTAACGTAACTCACTTAAAAAATCATTAGAAGATTATAGCCATGGATTTTCATTACAGGCCTCTATTGAGAAAGAAAGAAAAAAATAGAAAATGGTTTGTTCTGTTTTTTTCCATTGAAATTTTATTTTCTGTCAAAATTCCCTTTTTATGAAATTGGTTTTATAAATTTAACCATTTATATTCTGGGTTCTTAGGCCATTAGCTATAAGTAGGAACTAGCCTTATTTTGGCATCATCGATCATCATGTAACATCAAAGTTTTGTTGATCTCTCTATTTCTTACTCTGTTTTTTAGAAACAGAACAAAGTTTTGTTGATCTCTTAAATTACAACATTAGCATATAGTTTTAACCTTCAAAAACAAGCTACTTTAGGCTGGCTGATATTGAGTTTTTAGAATTCTATGAATGTAATTTGTTTTTCTTAAACAAAAATAAATAAATAAATAAATAAAAATGAAATGAAATGAAATGATTGTTGGTTGAAAAATGATATAATTTGAATGTGAAGTACAGAAGATGTAGAAAAAATAAGTGAAATAGAAAGGTGGGGAGGAATGAGGACAAGTAGCAATAGCATATCAGCAATTATGGCAAAAATGACTGAAGTTGAAAGCTTATCTGAGGCTTTCCAAGGCTGTCGTGGCATTTTTCACACCTCTTCATTCATAGACCCCCTTGGCCTCTCTGGTTACACTGTGAGTCTAATAATTTTATATATTAAAATTATATCTTATGATTTACGTATAATTTTTATTTATTTTTGAATATATTGTATTTATCAGCAAAATATAAATTATAATTTATCTTAAATTTTAATAAAAAAATTATAACATTTTCCGTTTTCTCTTGAAGATATTGCAAATATAATTATTTTGATACAGATTTATTTAATATAATTTCATTTAATTAAATTTTAATACATTATTTAATATAGTCTCATTATTTTAAATTATCAACGACTACTGTTAACACATCACTTTCACCTTTCGTAGTCACCTTGACATTCATTCTTCCTTTTCCAAAACGCAATTACTATTACGGTACTACCTTATAAGGGATATGATTTTTATCTTAATTTTGATGTTTTGCATACATTCATATTTTATTCACAATTAGTTGAATGATATAATGTTTTCACATCTCAACGACACATTCAAATTTAATATATATAAAAGTAATCAAATATTAAATATTAAAGTTTGGTTTTAGTTACTTTTTTCTTCTTCTTCTTCTTCTTCTTCTTCCGGAAATGTCATCAGAAATCCATGGCTGACATTGAAGTAAAGACCAGTGAAAATGTGATAAAGGCATGTACAAGAACACCATCGGTTAAAAAATGTGTAGTTACATCCTCACTTTTAGCTTGCATTTGGAGGAACATGAGTCAGCAACATAGTACACCCGTGATTAATCACGATTCATGGAGTGATGAATCATTCTGCGTGGAAAAGAAGGTTCCCAAAATCACAAGTGTCTTGTCGATCTTCTTGTGTTTTTATTTTATTTTATAAATAATTAAAAGTTTTCTTATTCATAAAAATTGCAGCTGTGGTATGCTTTGGCTAAATTGAGGGCAGAGAAGGCTGCATGGAAAATAGCAGAGGAAAATGGGTTAAAGATGGCAACTATATGCCCAGGTCTAATTACTGGTCCACAATTTTGCTGCAGAAACCCAACAGCAACATTTGCTTATCTAAAAGGTACGTAATTAACTAATTTCAATTATCCAATTACAAAAATAAATAAATAAGAATGTCTGAATCATTTGTATATGGTTTGAAACTTCAGGAGCTCAAGAAATGTATGAAAATGGTTTACTAGGAACTGTGGATGTAAATAGATTAGCAGAGGCACATGTATGTGTGTTCGAGGCAATGAACAAGACTACATTTGGAAGATACATTTGCTTTGATCAAGTTATTCAAAGTGAAGAAGAAGCTGAGATAATTGCAAGGAAGACAAATTTGTCCAAGAGGAAGATATGTGGTACAAACTCTATAATTGGACAAATTCCATTTCAATTGTCAGATAAGAAGCTTTCCACTCTAATGTCTGCTTCACTCCGTCCCTGTTACAATGAGAGTCATCAGTGATTATTCATTCGCGCGTTTTAACGTCGTTAGTCCTTGTTTTAATACTTAATTACAGTACACTATCTTCTTCTTCTTCTTCTTCTTCTTCTTCTTGCCACTCTAATGTCTGCTTCACTCCGTCCCTGTTACAATGAGAGTCATCAGTGATTATTCATTCGCACGTTTTAACGTCGTTAGTCCTTCTTCTTCTTCTTCTTGCCACTCTAATGTCTGCTTCACTCTGTCCCTGTTACAATGAGAGTCATCAGTGATTATTCATTTGCGCTTTTCAACGTCGTTAGTCCTTCTTCTTCTTCTTCTTGCCACTCTAATGTCTGCTTCACTCCGTCCCTGTCTTCTTCTTCTTGCCACTCTAATGTCTGCTTCACTCCGTCCCTGTTACAATGAGAGTCATCAGTGATTATTCATTCGCGCGTTTTAACGTCGTTAGTCCTTCTTCTTCTTCTTCTTCTTGCCACTCTAGTGTCTGCTTCACTCCGTCCCTGTTACAATGAGAGTCATCAGTGATTATTCATTCGCGCGTTTTAACGTCGTTAGTCCTTCTTCTTCTTCTTCTTCTTATATAAGATTTTGAAGTCAGTGATTTGAAGTCAGTGATTCAACGATATAGTTTTTTTTTTCCCACGTAACGGTAGAATACGATAAATAGATTACAATTTACAATAATTAATACATGAACATTTATTATTTTTGTGAGGATTACAATAATTAGGAATATAGATTTAATTTTTAAGATGTGACATGTGGTTAAAGTGTGTTTGTGTATTCAAAAAATCTTTAAAATCCTTCTTTAAATTGAAAATAAGATTATATGATTTTTATAACAGGAGGAACTCTTCACACGTTTAAAAAATAAATTTTATTTTTTAAAAAAGTAATAATAAACGATATTGTTGGTTAAGGTTAATTAAGTCTCAATAGATAAAATAATTAGGTATTAATAGAAGAGTTAATTAGTTCTTAACGATTGAGATAGTTATTTGTTAAAAAAAATAAAATTCAAAATAATGAGAAAGAAAGATCAGATTTATTAAAAAAATTCAAGATAATATTTCTATAGTAATACTTTTATGTATACAAACATTTTATGGAAATTTGTTCTCATTTATTTCTCTTGTGTGAAAAAAAAATATTTTAAAAAAATGAAATATGAATGTAAAATAGGCAAAATTAATAATTACCAAAATAAGCCTACTAGAAAATCATTTTTCTAAGTTAAATAAAAATAAGCGAATAAAATTAAAATATTGAAATATATATTTTTTATTTTCTTGTCATCTATGTGCTTTCAGAAAAAAAAAAGTAAAATATATATTAAGCTAAAAAAAGAAAAAAAATATTTACAATTTTTATATTTGTGTGTGAGAAAAAGGTAGATGTATTTATTATAAAAAGAAAGAATATGAGAAACAAATCCTATTAAAAGTTCATTTATATTATTGTGAGATAAATGTTCACTTGAGTGGATAATACACACTATTTTTACGTTTTAAATCAAATTTAAATTATATCAATTATCATCAAATTTAAATTATATCAATTATCGTTTAATAAAAAAATTAATGTTACAATGTGACTCATCTTAGGGCTAAGAATGTGTGTGAGATGAAGATAAACAGATATGTTAATAACTATAATCATTTTGTATTAATTTTAAATACATTCGGATAATAATAATGACGAGTAAATCTTATTTTTTATTTTTTAATATTTATTTAAGTTTAAAAATTATAATATTAACATAATACTTACTTTGTTATATTATTTTAAATATCGATATTAAATTTTATTTTTTAGTTATTTAATACATATTTTTAAATAAAATAAAATTTAATTATATTGTATCAAGCTTTCACTTTAATTTTTTATTTTAATTATTTATTCACCTAACTAGGGTTTGTTTATCATTTTAGTTCTATTTTAAATGGATATATGTGATAAAACAATGAATACATTATAGTTTTTCTAATTAAAATTGTGGAAAAATTTTAATTTATAAAAAAATTAATTAAAAATTGATTAATTACTTGTATATCCATAAAAAATATATACCATTATATTATATTTAATGAATAATTAGAAGAAAAAAAAAATATTTTCTCTACCTTTTTTTAAAATCTGAAATTACTTAAAAATAACACATTTATTAAGCGGAGTATTAAACGATAAAAATTATTTTTAAATTAAATTATCTTAAAAAACAATTGATCTGTAAACTTATTATATGTTAGGGAAAAAAATATATGATACAATGCTTTGCAGAGAGAAATTGTTATAATGGGCCGAATTTGTGGATACTCGTAAAAATGTTTATTTATTTATAATAAATTTATGAATACTATATATCAGTTATATAATGTTTATACATAATTATATATATCAATATCATATAATTAATCTAAAATATAATAGATTAGAGATTCAAGTCTATTTTTACTTGTACACGAACAAACTCTTAGTGTATTCTAATTTGTGTTATCTTTGGACTCATTTTCACTTAGTCTCGTGCCGTTATTCGACTCAGTTTGTTCCGGGTAAGATTTTTAAGTTATTTCATCTTTCGTCTTAGGTCGATGATTTGGTATATGATGATTTATAAAGATTGAATTTTGGGTAGATTCAGATGTTAAAACACATTATTTTAATTAATAATAAATTATCACAATTTCGAATAAATTAATACATATAACATCTATCAATAAAAAAAATTACTACACAATTTTTATGTGTACTTTAAATTAATACTGGGTGTACTTGAGAGACAAACAGTAAGTAAAGGGTATTGCAGAAGCCTTATATATATATATATATATATATATCATATGATGTCTGTGAAACTCGGACTTAGTGCTACCCACGACGTCGTTACCAACAAGGCATCAGATTTTTGTTAATTTAGTTGATTATATGGAGATCGAGAAGATACGTTTCTTTCTTATATATAAGAGATCCCATTATCGAAAATATTATTGCATTGGTTTAGGCACCATAGCCATCAAGAAACTGAAAGAAATGCAAACAATCAATACTAGTACTAGCTAGTGCTACTTTTAATTTCTGTGTAAATTAAATGAGCAAAAGCAGAGTAGTTAAAATATGGGAAATGTATGGTGGAGAACCATGATGGTCACAAGTCACAAGGACTCTGCTTGATTCGATGCCCAGGCCCAATTTGTTTAACGAAGAAGTTGCACGTGCTGTGTCTGAGCAGCACGTGTATCCATGACTTCATACAAAATTAAATTAAGATTTAAAGAACGAGAAAATAAAAAAGTTTAAAATACAAACAAATTATAGATAATCTAGTTATTTGATTTGTTTTATTTTTAATACATCGTAATAAAAATATATTTTAATTTTTTTATAATATTAAAAAACATATATTTATTTATATTAAAAATAAAATTATAAAGATTATGATATGCAAAATGATGTGAGCTTGGTTGATGAGGAACACTTACCTATATTCGCTGTCTTTGGAACCAGCCAAATCAAATATATTGTATATTGCTTCTCCATACTGATCTTGGTCTTTTGAATTCTCTCTCTCTCTCTGTTGAACTCAATACAGTATTAAATATAATACTTGTGTATCGGGAAAAGCTTTAATTTAAGCATTGAGAGTGAGTGATTCCATTTGAGATCAGAAATGCGAGATAAACAAGATATTCTATCAGCTGAGAGCATTTAAAGCTTAGATCCCAGTTTTCTTTCTCTTTTCCTACGAGATAGCTTAGAACAACCTTAACTTTAGAGTTTCGGATATATCTCTTCCACTCTGCTCAACTCTAGTTTTCAAGAGCATATCAGCTACCAAATTAAGATCAATCGCTTCCAGGTTAGTTACCTTTTTTTTCATTCATTCATTCATTAATTCTTCCCGAATGAGTTTTCCTAGTCTGTTTTGTGAATTTCCATATAAGAGGACTATGTATAGATGATGTCAATCCCAAAAAAAAAAAAAAATAATTAATTAATTCAATTAATGGAAATAGTATTATATTTAATTAACTTGATATGTTTGAGACATTACAAATTAACCAGCTGAAGTTCTTAAATCTAGCTAGGCTCCATCTATTATAAACCTGCAATGACTAGGCTTCATCCTCAGGGAGATATACAAATTTTTTAATAAGCTATAATTATAGCTAGCCTATATTAATTGGTTATTTTTTTTTTAAAAAAATACCTTTACATTAAAATAGGTGAGAATTGAATGCATGTTCAAATCAGTTGAGAGCTGGGAGAAACCAAACCACTGTGTTGCAGGTGAGTTGGCTTTTTTTTTATTATTATTAAAAGAAAACATCTAAGACTTAAAACTTAGTTCACATCATGGAACTAACTAGTGAATATATCACTTTATTCAAATAAATTTTAAAAATATGAAATTTTTAGTAAGTAATTAAGTAATTTTTAGTATGTGATTTTGAAAATTCACATATTTCATATATTAAAGAATATTTTGACGAGTTTTCATATATATATATATATATATATGTTGACCGTATAATCCATTTATTTTGATATATTTTAATTTATAAATAACTTAAATTTCAAACCTACTCAAACATATAATTACTACGAATATAATTTTTGATTTTATGTAATTAAGTTATTTATAGTATAATTTAATCATGTTTTAATATGTGTACACGATTATATTAATTAAAGTAAGTTTTTTCGATTATAACTTCCTCGATGTTGGATGCTACGGTACTTTCGGTGCCCAAGTCCAACATAAATTGGTCAAACTACTCTTTTCCATATATCTTTTATTCGCTTCTCTCCGTTTTGTTTCGTCGGCAAAGTTGGTTTTCTAAAGCAGCGTTGGAGTTTTGGCGTTAATTAATTGTAAAGAACATTTTCGTATCCATATTTTATTTTAATTTTAATGTGTGAGAATCAAAATAGATTATTTTTATTTTTACTTAAGAATGAGTAATTAGTCTGTATGATATATAGCCAGCAAGAATTCAAAGTTAAAAAAATAAATAAAAAAGCTGCTAATAATAGATTAGTCAAATTAGGAAATTGCATTCAAATTATTATTATTATTATTTTCTTAAAGCATAAAGATCACTGCGCTGTGTTTATATATATAATACTAATACAATACTAGTTCTGAAACACATCAAACTGTACTTTTAATCTGTCTTTTTCAAAATGCACTTCAGGAGCCATGTGGTTTTGGTCAGTATCTTATTGTTTGACCCCATGTGAATCCTTTTTTTTTTCTCACTTACTTTTGTCACATCGTCATTTTTAGATCACAGTTTTTGCTTATCCACCATGCTCCACTTAATTTAGATAGATGGATGCCTAAAGCAAATTGTTTACTTATACATATAAGAATAAGAAAAAAATGATTATTTAATTTTATTATTTTTTTTAAAAAAATATTTGTTAAGTAAAGAAACAGTTAAATTTTATAAAATAGTTTTATGTGATATTTTCTTTAATCTAAATTTAACATAGCATATCCATTTCACTCTTAATTTATTGGCAAATAAGAAATTAGAAGAGAGATGAATTGGCCTCAAAGATATTATTTTATTTAAAAAGAATAGGGGCACTTATTAGTAAGACAAAGCAATTGCTGAAAGAAGAGCCTGTGGATAGACAGACAGGACAAGTATTGTTGTAAAGACGAATAGGGATGAGATCATGAAGGAAGAACTCTATTTACCAAAATTTCATTAGAAAGTAAATTTTTTTTTTTTCCGAATGTTGGTCTCTCTGCTCTGTCTCGTCTAACTCACGTTCCATTTTCAAGTTCCAGCTTTTACTTCAATGCAAAACTATCATTACCCATTTTTAACAGCAACTAACTCTCTCTATCCCATTACTCATATAAGCTAGATTTCCAAAATAGAGCGTTTACGATTTAGTTAACTCTCTCAGGGGCAAATTTGTCCTCTCGAATCATGCTATTTCTTCGTAGTTTTTATCTGCCAAAATAGAGCGTTTTAGTTTAGTCAGAAGTGAATCACTCAATTCCGAATGCATATAATATTGATATAATTATATATCATAAATTTATTCACAATTAATTTTTCTTTATTTTTTTTTTAAAAAATACAGTAATTTTTCTTATAATATATATATAATATTTTTTTAAAGAAATATTAAAAGTAAAATAATATAAGTCCAAGGGAGGGAAGTCAAAAGGTGTCACAGAAATCCTAAACCAAAAAGAAAGAAGAAGAATCCGAAATAGAGAAGGAATATATGTGCTTAAATCTTGTAGTTTTTAATATTTTGCAGGTCTCACACTAGTAAGTAATTAAAGAAATTTTAATGGAGGAGGAAAGCTCAACTCGAGATTCGGGTAACATATCGAACCGAGTGATCTCACGGGTGGGAAGCACAAGGAGAAAACGGTACGTGGTCGATGAAAGTGGAGATCGGATCGAGTGCTCAGGCAGGCATTGCCGATCATGCACAGCGGCTTTGATAGCTGACTGTGTGGCCCTCTGTTGTTGTCCTTGCGCTGTTGTGAACTTTCTGGCTTTTACTTTTGTTAAAGTGCCTTGGATGGTTGGGAGGAAGTGTTTGGGATTAGAGAAAAAAAAGGGTATAAAGAAGAGAAAGTGCAAGATAAGTGAAGATGATAGTGTGGTAGATAGAGAAAATGATGGAAATAATAATGAGAGAGAGTGGAAGGTAGAGGAAGGAATGTCAGAATTGTTTACTTCGGCTGGGTTTGCTGAACAGGTTGAGCAGATTGATTTTGTAAGTGCGAGGTTTGAGGCAGAGAAAGTTTGGCTGGAGTTATACCAGGTTGGTCAATTCGGTTTTGGCAGGCATTCAAGTTCTGGTTAAAAGAGAGAGAGAGAGAGAGAGAGAGAGGGTAATTTAGGGAATTATGAGTTCTATCAAATTGCATGCATGTGTAGAACATTCTAGTTTTCACTTTCAAATCAATCTTGGGTTTCTGGTTTTACTTTACCCAATTGTAACTCCAAATTAAACTTGGGTACAGTTCCATTTTATTAAATTAAGGTCATGATTAGTTAGAAAATTAGACTTGGATCTGTTTCATTAGCCCAAAAAAAAAAAAAGGGGGTTGGATTAGTAGCCAAATGCTAACTCTATTTTGTAAATAGGTGCCGATATATTCTATGTTTTGTATTGAACAGTATTTCAGTTTGACTTTAAACTTGTTTCTTATTCATCAAAATAAACTAATAAATATATCATTTAATTCATAACGTTTACATAAATATACCATTGAATTTTTCATTCTCCTTGGAAGAACCCAGCGACAATTTTGGGGATCCATTTTTAAACACCAAGGATCCACTTCTGAATGAGCTTGAGATGCCAGTTTCTGGCTTTTTCATTAGTTCTTCAGAAATGGTCAACTCTAGTGATCATGTCAATGGCTCTGCTGGGCAGGGTTTAATTATTACTGATAGCTATTGTGTTCATAATTTGATTCCTCGAAGTAATACACTTGGTGATGATCCTGATATCATGCAAGGAAAAAACCTTACTACATATTCTTCGAGATGCTTCAGATCTCAGGTAGGTTGCCCTAATTTTTTTGTATCCAGAAGGGGATTAGGGCGGGTATTTATCTTAAAAGGATTAAAAGTAAGATTAAAAGAGATGTAAACCACTTAAGATGACCCAATCACATTGTGTGACACTTAATAATACGTTATTAAAATGTTACTAAATATCGGCCGTTTTAGATGTATCATAATTTTTTTTTTATCTATTTTTATCAACTCTATATTAACTATATAAGAGTTACTTATTATACATGTGTTAACTTACTAAGAGTCCATTTTTAATTATAAAAAAAAAACCTATAGGACCTCAAGTGATGTTTCAATTTTTGACCAAATATTCGATTAAGACAATATGTCATTATAATGAGGAATGTTAGACTTAAATGAGTTCATGTCCAATTTATGCGGCCTAAAACGTCGATCTGGATTAATTAGTTAATAAAATTAATAATTTTATAATATTAATATAAATTTTGGTGATATTTTTATTATGATCAAATTTTTAGTGATAAATTTATACAAAATGAATAAATTTTATGGTATATTATTAGTTTACATTATTAAGTATGTATTGAGTTCTATGTCTTTTGTGTTTGTATTTTGCCGTTCAGATTAACATCATAACAAGCATATTTTTATATATAAAAACCGATGATGTTTGGTCGAGTAACAGTGTTTTTTTAATTTTTAATTATTTTTATACTAATAAATATTAAAATATCTATATAATAAATACATTTTTTTTATGTTTTTATTAACTTTTTATATAAATAAATATCAAAATGTTCATATAATAAATACATTTTTTATGAATAATTATTTTGTATAATATAATTATTTTTATTATATTAATAGTTATAATTCATAGAGTTAATGATTAAACATTTAATGAGTGTTCGATCAATTCTCTTGTAAATATATCATATTTTTATTGAATATTCATATAATAAATATATTTTTTATGAACAATTATTTTCTATAATATAATTTTTTTTATTACATTAAGGCTGATAATTTATACAGTTAATGATTATCTATTTAATGAATTTTTTAATCATTTAGTTATGAACATATCATATTTTTATTAAATTAATAATTTTTAAGTTGAGATCATATCGTTCCTGATATCAATTAAATAAAGAATAGTAAGGTAATATAAATTATTTTTAAATAAAATTACTTATTAAATTCAATCAATTCATATCTATCATTTGTATATGATTAATTTTTTAGATAATAAAATATTAATTATTAAATAATTTCATATATATTTAACTTATTTATTAAATAAAATTATGCAATTATTATCAATATTTTGATAAATACTCGTCTTTATATCATATTTGAATTTTATTATTGATAAGATAGTTACTATTATATATTTAGTAAAAATTGATTAATTATTTGTTTTAAGACAATTTTTTTAACCCATTTTATAAAATATTTTAACATTATTTTTTTTTGTTATAATAAAAATTTATATTTAAATCTTATTTTTTTATTTTATAAGTTTTTTAAAATAATAATAATTATTATTATTTGATAATTAATACTGATATATATTTATAAAATTTAAATGGAATAAGATCCAAAAATTAGTTATATGAAATGTACACAAACCCGCTTTACTTAATATTATATGAAATGCCCACAGTGCTTTATTCAAATTCTCAGACTCCATATCACTGCATCTTTATTGCTAAATTAGGTTGGTGGGTGCTTAAAGTTGCATTTCTATCGGATAAAAATAAAGTTTTATACTGTAATGATAAATTAATATTAAAATTATATAAGGATATATTATTAGTACCATATTTTAACTTGAGATATATCATTAATTGTTTTTAAATACTAAATGAAATTTACGTAAGAATTAACGATAACAAGATCGTAAGTTCACAGTTTTAAAAAAATAAAACATTTTATTCGTTAATCTTTTACATGATTAAATTTATGTTTTTATAAACATTTTGAATTAAATTATACCATTTTTTAAAAGAAAATAACTTTAGTGTACCATTTAAAAAATATAATACTTTTATCTACATTTTTTAAGGATAAAGTAATGGTATAAATCCAACCTCAATTTTTATTGATGTGTAATATTTTAATATTTATAAATAAAAAAATATTATAAATTATATTAGAAAGGAAAAATCACTACACCTCATCTCAATATCAATTGTATCATGTTAGTTGTATTTATGTTATATTTCTATCATTAATTATTTTATAAAAATTATTAAAACCAAACTAAATTATTTATGTTTATCAAATTGATAAAATCAAACAATCAAGTCTTATTATAAATAAATTATTAAATATATAGATATAATTAAATAATTATTTATTTAACAAATATATCTTTTGATTTTATATTGTGTCTGTCGATTATATCAAATGTACTTTGAATTTTACACTTATCAAGCATAATTTTCTTTTTTTGTTTTTCTTCAAATAAATAATAAAAAAGTACACATAATACTTAACATTTTAACTAGATATCAAGGTGTATATGTTTTATTTGTGTTAAATAATAATAATTTTTTTATATATATTTATTATAATAGTTTACTCAAAATAATTTTTAAATTTTACAAATGGGATTAAATAAAAATTAATAAAAATGAGACTGAATTTTCCGATACAAATCATTTTTTTTATTTGGCCTGATATACCAATTTCTTTGTCTGCCCCTTATGCCTTGTTCTTGTATTATATAATTTTCACTTAAAAAAACTTTATTTGATTAATTAATTTATTTATACGGATAAGAAAGAAATAATAAAATCTTTAAAAATATTAAAAAACTATTAATTAACAGTAACTAATTTATTTTTTTGGTCTATATATGTCATATCCTATCATCAACCTCCTATCCAATTCTTAAGGTAAATACCCCAAGACAAAGGTGATACCTGATAGATTTTTGAAGAATTAATTAAAATAATATTTTTAATATTAATTAATTTATTATAATTTAAAATAAAAATATTATTTTTATTATTATAAATTTTAAATTTTTTTTTTCTAAGTCGATAAGATGGCAGTAGATATTAAGATTGCAAGGTGCCAGGATCTTCTAGGGGCACGCTAGCAGATACAAGAGACATGCATTAATATTTACAAAGGTGAACGGAAAGACGTAATATTTATTTCTGTATTTAATTTTTTAATAATTTAATTTTTTTGTTAGTATAAATTAATTATATAAAAATAAATAATTATTTTATATATTTTTATGTCTTTATTTTTTTAATTACAATTTATTTAATTTTTAGTAGTTTCATTTTAATATAATTAAAAAAATAATAAATTTATCGTCATTTTTTTTAATAAAAAAAAATTTATTATAAAAATATAAATACATAATATAAATATTATTTCTACCATTAAAAAATTATCAATATTTTTTTTTAATATTGTGGAAAATTTTAAGATATATATATATATATATATAAAAGTAAATTATCAGTATTATTTTTATAAGTAGCCCCATCTGCAACTCGTGATAATAAAACACATGACATAAATTTTACTTTTTATCAATAAAGGAATTTTTTATTTAATTTTATTCATGTATTAATATATAAAAAAATATACTCAACATATTATAATATAATATTTCCAATTAGTAAGTGATTATCTGAATACTTTGTAATATTTTAGGGATACAACTTGATTGATTGAATTTTAGAAAATTAAAAGATTAAGTTGAACGATTTAAAAAAATACGAGAATACTGCAGTGTTATCAAAATTTAGGTTTACACACTAATATTATTTAAAAAATTAAAAAATTAAATTGGGAGATAAGATTAAACTAGTTGAGTTTAAAAAATTAGTAATTATCTAATTATTTTTATTTTTATTTGTTAAATTTAAACCATATATTTTTAAGGATAAAAATATTAATTTTATTAATTATTTCAAATCATTACATATATTAAATATAAAATAAATATTTAAAATTTAAAAATAAATACAAATAATCAAACAAAAATAATTACACAATTTTAATAAAAAAAAAAGTAACAGACGCAAATATGATCATAATAAACAAGGTGTGTAAGTATTACAACATAAATACAGAAGGGTATTATTTAAAAGGGACAGATATATGAAAAAACATTATTTGAGTTGGTATGAGTGATTTTTTATTACATAAATGGATAATAAACTATATTATTGTTAATAATCAACAATCAAAATATCAATTAAATGTTAATTTTTTATGAAAATTCAATATTTTACTTATTTTTAAAATAAAAATAAAAATATTTATTTAATATAAAAAATATATTTAAATTATGTATTTATTTTTTGTAATAATTTATTTTTTATAAAAAATAAAAGCAAAATAATAAAAATAATTTTTATTTTATTTTTTAATTACATTATATAATAATCATTACAACTTAAATAAATTGTAATGAAAATTTTTGAAGAAAATAAAATAATAAATAAATAAATAAAAATATAAAAGATTATAATTTATTTTTATAAAATATGATTAAATTATTATAAAAAATAAATATTATTTTTAAAATAAATATAGAGTTATTATTTTTTATAAAATTTTTATCTTATTAATTTTTATCAACCATGTATTAAATACAAACAATAGATTAAAATCAACTAAAATTTCTTTTAAAAAACAAAAATCATATAAGAGAAGTTTGTTGCCGCTTTATCTTTTTTTTTTATAAATATTATTATAATTGATATAATTGATATATAATTAATTATATATTTTAATAAATTAAATTATTATTTTAATAAATAATTATTTACAGACCGCTTAAAATACGTGGCATAAAAAAAATACTAATAATACAAATACCCATAACTCTCAGACTCAAGAGAATTATAAATTGTAACGGGAGAACAGATAAATTGAGACAGGCGTGACCGAATCCGCACGTGACTGAATTAGCTTGAGAAGATGGAAGGTGAGCCAACTCGGGTGATGGTGGCAGTGAACGAGTCTACGATCAAGGGTTACCCGAACGCTTCAATCAGCAGTAGAGGAGCCTTTGAGTGGACTCTCCAGAAGATCGTTCGCTCCAACACTTCTGGCTTCAAGCTTCTGTTCCTCCATGTCCAAGTGCCTGACGAAGACGGTTATCTTTTTTTCTCCACCTTGATCGCTCATATAATTAATCATCTTTAAATTTCTTTTGTTTCGTTCGTATTCTACTTCTAGAATAGAGCAATTACGATGCGCGGGTCTTTTATGTTGATCAGTAGAGTGGAATACCTAATAGCCCAAGGAAATTGATAATTTGATAGTATGTAAAAAAAAAAAAAACTATATATCATGGCTAAAGAACTGCAACCATATACTTGAGATGACTTATAGTGTACTGTGTACAGTCTTTTTTCTAGTTATGCTCTTTAGATGATTTTTACAGCTCGGAAAGGAGCAACGGAGAGGTAATTTTCAATTCCTTTTAAGGGGACATGCTGAATTAACTACTTTTGGATATTATAATTTATATTTGATAAAACAGAATGAAAAGTTTTCCAGGAGAAAAATTGCAGGGTTCACATTTCAAATCATTAGAGAAAAATTGCTGTATTTTTTACGGTTGAAATTATTCCTTAGCTCCTTGTATAGGTAATGAGTTTGATTTTTGAAAAAATAAATAAATATGAGAGGCCATTTTATCTACAAATGTTTCTTTATTCAAACTCTCATAAAATTATAGTTATGAAAGGGGGTGGTTTGCACTTTTGCACGTATATGATCTAAAAGAGAATGCTATACATATCAACTTCAGATATGTTTTAAGTGGGGGTGTCAAACCTTTTATTGGTGAAAGAGGTAAAATTGCGGGGCATGCTATTGATCTGTTGGTTCACCACGTTGCAGAGAGTAATGGTATTGACATTTAGGTTGAGACACGCATAAGTTGCTACAAAAGTCATTTTCCCGTCTAAAATCTTGGCACTGACAAAACCTTTGTTCTCAACTCAGAGTTTCAACCATGTGATCTTTAATTTGCACTGCCATTTGGGTGATGCTTAACTTGATAGTAGTTAGTTGATAGCTTGATGTGTTTTTGGTTTTAATTTGCTTACAAGAATGATCCGGGTCATTATGCAATATTATCCTGTTGTTGTATGCTTATTTCTATGTGCACCACATATAATAATTGTAGCCATTTTCATATGGTTCATCTTAAACAGGATTTGATGACATGGACAGCATCTATGCATCTCCAGAAGATTTTAGAAGCATCGAGCGTAGAGACCGGGCAAGAGGGCTTCATCTGCTGGAGTATTTTGTCAATAAATGTCATGAAGTTGGGGTAGTGACCTCTTTCTTTCCCCTTCTCTTCCCTTAGTGCAACAAGTTCTAATATCTTGTAACTTCAGCATATATTTTTCATGATGACATTACACGGGATAATGCTTGAAGGTTGCATGTGAAGCATGGATCCGAAAAGGTGATCCAAAGGAGGTGATCTGCCATGAGGTGAACCGGGTGCAGCCAGATTTTCTTGTTGTAGGCTGCCGTGGTCTTGGTCCTTTCCAGAGGTATCTCTAGTGATTCTCTTATCTGTATGAATCACGTCTGTACAGATAATTTCATTATTAAAATTACTACTTTATACATTGAGGAAGGAAAAAAAAAAATGAGTCTTTGGTGCCAGCATATTGACATTGGCGTTGGTACCAAAATCTAATAATTATCATATTTGTATGTACATTAGAGTTTGTTTTTCTATCCAACACACTGAAACATTGATCACTATGGAGACTCTCTCATTTGAACTTATATTGCAGGGTTTTTGTTGGAACTGTAAGTGAATTTTGCACGAAGCATGCTGAGTGTCCTGTCATTGCAATCAAGCGCAAGTCAGGTGAAACTCCTCAGGATCCAGTTGATGACTGATAGCTTCCTTTAATGTGCACTAGGATCTCCTTCATTTTCCTTCCCATTATATTAAATATCTTTTTCAGACCGCGCCATGTTGTTCAATTACATTAAACGAGTTATGCAAGAAAACATTACATTCTTTGGATTTGATTTTGGGTAAACTACGAAGGAGTGTTAGCACGAGATTATTGAAAAATGACCACTTAAGTTAATTTGCTTGTAAGTGTTGTATTAGAAGTCACTAAACTTTTCAAAAGAAGCAGTTTTAGTTACGTAAAACCAAGAGGATTAAAGTGCTCATTCTAATGCACTGCCTAAAAACAAGTGGAGTACTTTTTTTAAAAAAAGCTATGCGACTCTAAGTACATCACTTAAAAGCAAGTGGATTTAAGTGCTCATTTGCAAGAAGAAATGGACTCTTAAAGCCCTTCATCCAAAATTATTATATAGTCTTCTCGTAATAGCAGCTTAATAATCTAAGCTTGTGGAATGATCAATTTTTCAATAATTTCTAACATAATTTTATATTTCAAGGTCTAGTTTCAAATCCAAATAACCCCAATTTTTTCAGTAACTTCTTTACATTTTGCAAGCACATCTTTGAGGCCCTTAATGAGCTTTTTGTTTCCAATCGGCAAGTTTAGCCTGCATATCTTAAATCAGTATCTAGTAGCTAGTGATTACTACATTCTCACAAAAATAAAATGTCTTCCAGTTCAGACACTGTCTAAAAGGCCAGATTAGATGAAATCCCTTATATGTTTCCAAGTAGAAACAATTATGAGAATTTGTTGTGGTTTGTTCTTTCAGCTAAGAAAGCCCAAAAGAATGAAGGAAAAAAAAAACAACGTTCTTATGATTTTTGTTTTTTTTTCTTCTTTTCAAATTGCGTTTTCACGAATGACGAGGTAATGATAATCTTTTGATTCCTGTAATCTGAAAACTATAGCTTATGACTTCAAGAATTATCAGCAGCCGAGCCCAATCTTAATACTCGACTCAAGTAATTTGGATTCAAATTTCCAATTACATTGACACCAAAAGAAAGAACAAACAGATATCAGTTTACTAGTGATGTGATTAGAATAACAACTGAAATAAAAAGAACATCTAATAATACATATTATAGTCTAATAACCACCAGAATCTTATCAAGAAAGTACGAGAAAACAAACATTTACCAGAGTATAATTCACTAACAAAGTAACAATGCCACTACTCTCTCAAACAATGGCAATCTTAGCTCCAGCCTCCTCAAGCTGCTTTTTAGCATCTTCAGCCTCGTCCTTCGATATCCCTTCCTTGAACTTCTTCGGTAAGCCCTCAATTAGATCTTTCGCTTCCTTAAGCGCCAAGCTCGTCAAAGCTCTCACGGCTTTAATCACAGAAATCCTAGCATTACTAGGAACATCTTCAATTACCACATCGAACTCCGTCTTCTCCTCGGGAGCTGCCACAGAAGCATCACCGGCTGCACCAGGAGCGACTGCAACGGCGGCGGGGGCAAGTGCCGCGGCAGAAACGCCAAGCTTGTCCTGGAGATAATCAACGAGAATTCGAGCCTCCTCGAGGGTTAGGCTGGAGATATCGGTACCGAGCTTCTCGATTTTTTCCGGTGCTTCGACAGCAGTAACAGGACGGAGGTAAGTAAAACGAGGGGAAGCGGTGAGACTAGGGTTTAGAGGGTTAATAGGGAATTGAATGAGGGAAGGCTTGGGGAGAGAATGAGTAGGATAAGATGAAATAGAAGTTGTGGGACAAGATGGAGAACGGAGTGTAAATGTTGAGAGAGTAGTGGCCATTGGTGTATTTCTTTGCTTGTTTTTCTTTTTCTTTGGGAAAGAGATAAACGAAGAAGATATATGGAGATAAGGCCTAACTGGAATGAATGACCAAAATAGTGTCAAAACACTGTTTTTTTCTTCTCTCTCTCTATACGTTGACGGATGTACCCCTAAGACTCATACAATTTGTATATGGAGAAATAAGCTATAAACAGTTGTTTTGACTATGGGTACTGTAGGTATTGCGTTGTTACTTGTTAAGAACAGTTCTCACTGTATCGGTCTAGGTATTTGCCAAGTCGAAGATGGCAGTTATGGGCCTAGATTTCGGCCTATGTTCTAGGCCCATCTGAATGGGCCGAATGAAGAAAGGGCACAAAAATAAAATATTACTATTCGGGGGCATTCCGAGAATCGAACTCGGGACCTCTCGCACCCAAAGCGAGAATCATACCACTAGACCAAATGCCCTATCTCTTTCATTCTGATATCTATAGATTATATCAATAAGAACTATGCTTCATGAAAGGTAGTGGTAAAAGCATATGGAAAAATATGTTTTGGAACCCACAAATATAGGCATGACTTGAAGACTAAATTATGGTGCAAAACATGTAAGGATGTAGCGAAAGTGAATTGACTCAAACTTACAGGAACAAGACATGAAAACCAAACTTTGATTGACTTGCATTTGTTGTTGGTTTAATCAGATACTTACATAATGTTTATATTGGACTTCACTGACCTGATTGAAACTTGAATTCGATTCGCAGTAGAAGGAAGTTGGAAAGCTTTTATTCATCGTAATTAAGTACTTTTATAGGTTATTAACATGTAACAGTCACAACTCTATACATATGAAAGCCTTCTCCTATGCATTCATAATAACTCGAGCTACTCTGTATGAATTTAACCCAAAAAAAGAATACATCTGTGATTCTATTGATGCTACAAGTCTACAACATTGATACAGTGCAATCACATCAGTGAAGTCAAGCCAATGACCTGTAAGATCTAACAGCACCATGTTATCACCACCTTCGACGCCTTCTTCCATACCAATATGCAAAGGCACTTATTGATCCAGCCAAAACAATACCAGCTGTTGCATGCCAAGCATGAACTGGTTTCTCCAGATCAATTTGGAGTCCTCCCGAACCACTGCTATCATCAAGAGGGGGCGGCTGTGGTGGTTTTTGAGTCACTGCCACTGCAAAGCTCAAACCTTGTCTCTCTAATTCATCTAGATCTTCAATTCGGGGTTTCAGCTTAGTGGCCTTAGCTATAACTTCATACTCATCTTTGGTTCCACCTTCAAGAAAAACCCCAACAAGGCGGCCATCATTGACCCAATAAGCCCCAAAAGTAATTCCAGAGAAATCCCCAAAATGGACTACTTCTCCAGCATTGTCCCCATAAAACTGCCAAGACAACGTGAAAACTCTGGAGTAGAAGAATGGAACATGGTCAAATTCACCTGTTTTATCCCGTTCCATTATTGCATTAACAGCATGTTTTGCAGTTTTTCTAGCTGAGTCAACATGTTCTAGCCGACGAGTGTCACCGAATATTTTAACAGGGAATGCTGCAACATCTCCTACTGCATAGATTGAATCGTTGCTTGATTGCATCTTTGCATTCACTTTGATTCCACCCTTCTCCAAAGTTAATTGACCTTCAAACAAGCTTGTATTAGGTCGGATTCCTATTCCCACCACAACCATGTCGGCAGGCAATTGACTTCCATCTCTAAGATTAACAACATTCACCTGCAAATGAGCTCATTAGCAGAATTTAGTATTAGGATCAGAAGGTATCAAACTTCAAAGCACCCATATCTCCTTGAAATAGAAAGAATTTAAAGTAAGAACTTAGGTATTTCATTTCCGTACTATATAAAAACCAAAATTTAAAACATCATAAGGCTTGCCTTTCCATCTGAGTCAAAATCAAATGATGTCAAGACAGTTCCTTTGATGAATTTTACTCCTCTGGCCTGGTAATATTCTTCATAGTAACTGGCAATCTTGGGTGTAAACAAACGTGCCACTGCAAAGATCAAAAGGATAAATCAACAAAATATGTTGTATCATTCCACCGTGTAGACGTAGTAGTTTCTTCTGATTAAGGTTTAAATACTGTCCAGGTCCTTACTGCAATGTGCTTCAGGGAAAACCATCGTCACATTTATTTTATTTATCACCAAAGATGCAGCACATTCCATTCCAATGTAGCCACCACCAATTACAACAGCATTTCCACTAGGGCATGACTTCATAAGGTCAACAAGCATATTTGCATCAAACAGATCTCGTAAATAACACACATTTTTAGCATTTGAACCTTTCACTCCGAATTCTTCCAGCTTCAAAGGCTACATTCAATATAGGATAATTAAAACAACGGATCAAGTAAAACAAGGATTCTAATCAGATGGAAAAATGTTGAGACATGGATAATGCTTGCTTAGCTATAATGTTAAATCCTACATTTTCAATGATATTTTCTTTCAATAAATCATTTGGTTATGGCAATTGTTAAAATGGGCAGCATAAAAAACACTTCAGTGAAAAACCTATTATTGGCAGACTGTCGAGGAGCATCTGATATCTATTCAATTGCATTCATTTCGTTGTACTTTTTAAATTAATTCATCATCAAAGAGGTATTATAAGTTATAATTTATAAGATCAGTTCTATACCCGAGCACCTGTTGCAATAATGAGAATCTTGTAACTTATAGTCTCTCCAGCTGCTGTTAATAGCGTCTTACGCTTGATATCAGTGGACTTGACACGAGTTCCAAGAACTAATTCAATTCCTGTAATGAAAAAAATATATAATTATTTAAACCCAATATGTTGAGGAAGAACATCAAGCATGCGTGCTGCTGCTCTCTATGTTAGTTGTTTGTTGATGGAAAATGTTAATTGCTGCAAACTTTGAACTATTTGCTAAAGAATTTGAGAGGGAACACAGCTGCACTATCAACACATAAGATCTATTAGGCAGCACTGCTTATAGTGAACCAGTTCTAATCTCCACATAGTAGATTATCCTTTTTGGGTAGAGGTGCGGCATTTTAAATGAAAACTAAATATACCAAAAATGTCGTAAAAGATGAAACATAAGTATAGTTAGCATTCTCCTTACTATCATGCCGTTCTCTCACATTTCAGTTTTTCCAAGAAAATGAAGGTTAATGTTGTCAATAATTGTTATTCATACAATTGTTTAATATCAATAGTTCTAGCAATCTAGCTTGTGTACACTGCACGACTTTCGAAACCAAGAATATACAAAATGTGAATATCAACACCAAAAAGTCAAAACAATAGCGAAAAAGTTAAGACAAAAATAAAGTTCCCAAGAAAAAATGTGGTACAAGTCGAACCATATATTCACATAAAAGCAAGGCTACATCCTAAGGTTTTCACTGCAATGTACAGAGTTAAAAGGAAAGCTGTCTGTAAATAGTTACCATGATCTTTGTACCATTTCAGAGTTAATCTTTCTTCATTAGCACCAACACACGTATGAATGGATGGTAGGCGTGCTGCACCTGAAGTTTCCACAAATAATGAAGAAGAATGACATACAGTTAAAGAAAAGGAAAGAAAAAAGAAAGAATACAAGACAAGAGTGAATTAGCTATTATGCTTTTGACGTGATAAAAAGGGCATGGGAAGTAATGAGTTGACAACTAACCTACAACCCAGCATAACTCACAGTCTAGGCTATTCTATTGTCATCCAATTCAGATACTGACAAATTTACAACTTCTTGGTTAAAAAATTAAAGATTCTTCTTTGACAAAAAGGAAAAGAGAAGAAGAAGAAGAAGATATATCTTCTAACAAATGATGAGTAGCCAAGGGCAAATTTATATTGGAATAAAGAAGGGTACATACCTCCTCTTATTTTTTTTAAAATAAAATTTTAAGTATAATAATTATCGAATTATAGATAAATTTTTGCATAATATAGAATTGTATCACACTTGAATTTTATCAAAAATTTACAACAAATTCAATAATTTAAACATATTTATATTTAAATATTATATATATAATCTTTATTAAATGAGAATCAACTAGTAACCAAGAAATAAATAATACTATTTTTTATTGTACGGCTCCTGAATTCCAATCCTAGATAAATAGCCATGGACACATTAAGGAATAAGCAATTCAAACTTGCAATTGTTACCAATACAAGAATACTTTGTTTTCTCTTTACATGAATAACCAATGATTTAGTGGAAAGAACCGGCGATGTATTGGACCTGTTGGTGCTTATACATGCTAAATATCCTAAAAGACATTCTCATTTATATAAGATCCTTAAGGGAGATTCATTTGTTTTTCCCCTCCCACGCGGTTGTACTTACCTTTCCTCAAGAAAGACATCATCTTGGACTGAAAAAGCTTCATTAAAGAAATTGTCAGAGTTCAGGATGAGCATGTATACCTTCCGGAAGAAGAAAACCTTTGCTCAATGCAGGTCTCTCATAAGGTGCAACCTGAACAGAAATATAGGATTAAATGTTCCGAGCAAGTTCTTATCAATTTCCTATTTCATTCTACTATAAGAAAACAAATTCCAGGCTTATAGTATTCCACAACATGCTCTGTTCTCTTGCTGATTGGAATGTATGATGATGGGAATAATGAATAGATAATTTAGGATATTTGATGAAAATAATGAATAAATAAATTAAGTTATTTATGATTATTTAAATATTAGATATGGATAGAAATAAGTTAAAATTTAAAAGTTTTGATAAATGGATGAGAATAATGAATAAATAAGTTAGGATATTTATGATTATTTAAATATTAGACATGGATAGAAATAAGTTAAAATTTAAAAGTTTGGATATATATTAATTTAATATTATGTATTTAATTTTCATATTTTCATTTTGAATAAGTTTTAAGATTATTTTATTATCAAAATAGTCTTATGAATAGAACATAAGTTTGGGTGTTTATTTGCAGACTATAAATATAAATTAAATATTCTCCTTCCTTTCAAATTTTCACGTTCTTTCTTAATTTTTACATTCTTCAATCCCTAACCCTAATTTTTTCTCTTTTTCTCGAATACAGTGAGACAAGATCCACTCCACGTAGTACAATATTGTTCACTTTGTTTCATAACTATAAGTTCAACTGGTCCACAATCATGACTCGATAGTCCAATAAGACCTTACGATTTTGCTTTTAAGAAGAAACCTCAAAATGTTTTATGTAAAAAATGGCATCCTTTATAAGCATATTACAACTTAGCTTTTTAAGTAATGTGGGACATATACAGACACATTGTATCATACACCCTTACTTAGAGAGTTTTACATCCTCGTAAGAACGCAAACCCACATGGAAAGAGGGTCAATCCCTCTACTTACAACGAGATGAGACCCACGACCATGACTCGATAGTTCAATGGGACATGTGCAAGCACACTATACCATACAATCCTACTTTCTCTCCTTCTCCAATTCTATTTATTTTCTGATCCACATCGTTATATTTCTTTAACCTACCTAAAAAACTTGTCATGATAGTACTCGTTCAAATTAGCCTAGTCCTTTAGCAAATAATATAATACTTTTTAAGATAAAAGGCATATTGTAACATCTATTATCAGGTGTACTACGATAAACTTTTAGTTTTATAATAATTATTAAGTATGATGAGAAGAAATTAAGACGTAATACTAGTCTCAAGCACTTTTATTAATTTGTGGAAAGTGCTAAACAGTTTCCCCTGAACCTAATCAACATTTTGACAGGAAATAGTGTTTTTTTCATGAGGTAATGGAGATCAACGGTTGCCTTGCAAAATTAGAGATAAGGCGGTTCAATATTTTTCTTAATGCATACATTTCCAAACAGGTTCAGTATGCATTAGGTGGTCAAAAAATGCACTGACTACATCTTTTGAAAACATTTTTTGTTTTTAGTTTTTTACCTGGTATTTTAGATGCAATTATCACTATAAATTCAAAGAGAGCCATTTAACACCTGAAAGTCTAGACAACCTAAATATTTTTGCTTGAAGAAAGAATATAGAACACAAGAAACACAAACACGTGGATGTTTTTGCATACAACAAGTTGAGATGTGTGCAGGTGTTCTAAAAACGATATGATATTGCTTAATACCCAAAATAAGCTAAAAGAGTATATAATTTTTTATCAGAAATTCAATTTAAAAGTGACCCTTATACTTAAGTGTACCTAAACCAAAGTCAAATGCTTTATCAATTATCTTAATATGTGAAACAAGCCCAATTTAGAAACTTTCTTGAATATTCGAAAAATTTCCGATTTCTCTTCAAATTAGAGAGGAAACTAAACCAACTCAATTCAGAGAACCGTATGCCGAGAACGAAAGTGATATAATTAAATTCTCAAAAATAATAAGTTGAGGCAAAATTAGAGAATTACTCACAGGTTCTTCAGAAATTATACAGAGTTCCCCATTGGAAACTCCTCTTCTTGCAAATTCAAGAGCTGCGTACCCAGCTGCCACACCTCCTCCGAGAATCACATACACGAAAGCCCTTCCCATCTCTCTATCGTTTCGGGGGAGTTTACTTCAATTACACTTTCAACCAAATTGAAACCGTTATTATATCTTCAGAATTCTACCTCTTCTACGATACATTGGAGGGAAACATATTTACCTGATTATCCCTTTTGGCTCTGTCTCTTATGGATGTATATGACACCGTGTGATGCAACACAAACCAAGACCGTTGATTAGATTGATTCTTGTAACCAACGGTAACGGGCCAGGTAGGAAAGGCCTATCGGCTAGGCCTAGATAAATCATATGGGCCAAGAAAGTTTGTAATGCCACGTGTCGAAACAAAATGCTCTGGCAATGGATAACAATTACGTTATGTTTGGAATTGTGAGGTGAACCCAAAGACCAACTTGAACATTGAAGGTTTGGATTATGTCAGAGAGTCGGTGTTAAAGCACCTCGTGGCTCGTGTTAACTGAATTTTGTATCAGCCTTGATTTTACCACCACCACCACCACACAAACTTCATTATCTTGACTTAGTATTATTAAAAATGTTATATTAATAGAATTTTACATTATATATTATCATCTATCAAATTTATTTTGAAAATCAAATAAATAATTTATTATTTTAAATAATATTAATATATATATACATATAATAATCACTACAAATTTATTTTCGTACCATTTATTTTGTACACTTATCGAGTACCTCAACGTTTTTGTTTCTTTAATCCAGCTTTCATATTTACTTAATGAGCGTACTTATTAAACGAAGTTTCACGTTGATTAGCTTATTTAAATTTGAATAATTTTTAATTTAACGTTAGTTATGTATTTCTAGTATGACATTAGAGTTAAATTCTAACGATAGAACATTATTACCGTGTAACTCATCTTATAGCATAAAGGTGTGAACCCACATATATATATATATGAACTATCGACTAGCTTATATATATATATATATATATATATATTGAGTTAATATAAGAATTTAAAAGAATAAAAATAAGTTTAACTACCCTTATAATTATAAAAAAAACTCATATTTCAAATGGGTATTCTAAGAGACTAACATACTTTATAAATGACCCAGATGAAAGCCCATGAAAATAGCTGACTTACGTTAATGGACTTGGGTACTCAGTTTGTTTAATTTATCTTGTCAAAATTATCTGCATAGATGGCCGACCCATCATGTGAATTTTCCTCCACTTCCACATGAAAGTTGTTACAATAGAATTTCCCAAGGCTATTATAGTTAAACACATGATGCAGTTATGTAAATCGAAAAAAATCGATGCTGAAAGATATCGTGAAGGCAGTTTGTTTTTCTTATGAGCAAGGCAAACAACTAATTAATATAAGATCTACCATATATACAACACAAGTTGGCTAGCTAGCTAGCTAGCTTACAATTCATGATTTAAATCTATTTTTTTTTTGACATATAAGACCGTAGATGCATATAAGTTGAGACTTGGTTACATTAATGTAATTGTTCCGATGTTGTCATGCATCCACTTGCAACAAGAATCGAAAATACACACTCGTATAACGTAATAACGAGAACATTAATTCAAATTTATAATATAACTGATTGATTCTTCAAATACTGAGATTAAAAGAGCTTGCATCAATAAAATTAATTAAATGAATGTTGTATATATAGGTTATAATTATGAACCCAAAAAAAAAAAAAAAATTCCCCTCTGTCTTATTGCTCAGTACCGACATAGCATCACTATTCTCAAAAGTTTGAGAGGTGTGTTTTAACAATTTATTTTTGAGTGTCATGCACCATTATTCACAAAAAGGTCAAGCTTAACATGTGAGCTTGATTGATCATGTGAAACTTCCTTAGTGTGATTAAAAGATTTAGCTTTGTGTACACATCAGAGTTGCATGGTCGTGTACATCTTTGGAAAGAAGAGATAGAATTTGCCAATAATAGCTAAAGCTGCTTTTTCCTACTTGTCTTTTTCTTATAAATTCAGTTTGTTGTGTGTGACTTCATTCATATGCGTCGACATTTCATTGATGTCAACTTAGTCCACATGCAATATCTCTCGTCTACTTATTAAATTAACCTACGTAACACCTCCCTCCCTCCCTCCTTAGTATTCATTATATATATATATATATATTTTTTTAATTAATTAATTAACTACTCGACCTGATCCTCTTCTCGATCTTTCTATAGTTACAAGTTGAATGGAATTTCGTGGTCTACAATAAACGACAAGCCTCCATCTTATATCTGTCCTACATTAATACATGGAACTAAATAAAACTGAAGTCCAGCTTAATATTAATTAGTAGTACTTCGATCACCGACCCATCAAGAATCCCCTATTAGCTATTTGACTTGAAAACAAACCAAACAGAGTTTTCGCGTCTGTGGATTGTGTGGATTATAAAAGAGTACTAAAAGAAAAACATTAATACAATTTTATTTTATCTTTAACCATTATTGGATAATATGTAATTATTGTGAGTCACTCCTACATTTAAGAGGAAGAAAACACAAGTGGTAGGTGCAACCACCAATGGTAGCAGAACTACAAATTCAGAGCAACTACCAATTGGTAGAACCATTACCAGAAGAACCACAAATGGTAGGTGACAACCACAAGAGCTATCTAACATCGATATGCAATTTTGCTTATAACATAAGCGAATGTTTTTCTTGTAGAAACATCAACACACCAAACAAGGTGAAGCAAAGCCAAAGGAACAATTTCCTTGAAGAAATATAGTGTTGTGTGTAAGAAAGTGGGAAGAATATCTTAAAAATATCGGATATTTTTCTAAAAGAGTGACAAAATAGTGAGTTTAAACACTCATGTGACACTATTTTCGGGTTTATCTCAATTTGTTGTATTCGCTTCACTTTGCACTCCATTAATCTTATTAGTGGAAGAAATACTTTTCTAGAGTTTGTGAACTTTCAAATTAAAGGGTGAACCACGTTAAATTTCCGGTATCATTATTATACTCTGTTGAATTCATTTTATCTTTACCCTCTGTGCCCAACAATTATAATCGGACAAATAAAATTGTTGATTAGTGCGAATGTCATGTAATACCAAACAATTCTTAAATTCATATATAAAGTAGTTTCTTAACATGTGTTCTTAATTTATCCTCTTACATGTATTAATTTCGTAATTAATCGATGCTTATATATATATATATATATATAAAGAATAGTAAAGTATTACTTTCTTGTATATAAGATAATCATTATTATGTATATATATATAGCTTAATAAAGTATGAAAATATAGATAAATATTTCAGCCTAAATATGTCTAACATATATTATTACAAGATACAGTAGTAAATTAAAGTTACTAGCTAGCTAGCTAGTAAATAGATGGAGAACTAGCTAGCTATATAAGCAGGCAGCTGGTAGCTTAATTAATCCCCATTAAGTAGTTGCATAGACCAAATGTCCTCCATGCTCCAACAGTTGTCATTAGATTGGTCATGATGGGGTACTAAAGCATTACGTGATGAGGTTAGGGGGTTATTATAAGCAGCTTCCTGAAAATTATTAATTGGATGATGTTGGTTATTATTGAAAATATTATCAGTAATTTGGGGAGAGTAGCAGTTGATTTGATCTGCACTGCTTCTACAAGATACTTGAATTGTGCTGCAACAATTTGCTTGATTATCATAATTAATATTAATCATTTTATGATCTGATGAAGTCTGACTATTATGATTAATGTTCTGATCATTATGATCTGCTTGTTTTATGTGCTTCTGGATTCTAGTCCTCCAGTAATTCTTTATCTCGTTATCTGTCCTTCCTGGTAGATGCTTTGCTATTTTTGACCACCTGCATTCAATTAATCATATATTAATTTGAGATATATAAATAATTAATATAGTGTTTTCAATATCTAATTCCCCAAAGTAATATATAAATACAATATTATTAACTTTCCAATTAATAGCTTCAACTTATACTCTTGTATATATATATATATATATATATATATATATATATATATATTAATGTAAGAATTAATCTTTAATATCCATTTTTTTCATTGAGTTTTAAATAATGTAGAATTATAGCTAGTCTGAGTTCCAAGTAGACAAGTATTTAAACATGTAGAACATGCAATTATATATAAACGAGAGAAAATGGTGCCAGCAGTAATTATTTAAAAATAAATAATTTAGTTATAATATTTTTAACTTGGACAATTTTAATCTTTTAACTTGTTGATTTTCATAATTATGACACCAAATATCGAAGTATAAAATAATAAATTAAAATGTTTGATTTTTAAGAAAAAAATATGATAAATAATTCTCATCAATCAAATAAATCAGTAGATGAGATTAGAAGTGTCTATCCGTTTATTAAAAAAAAGTCAAAATTGGAATGGATTATTAGGAATTTCAAAACTGGACTAAATACGGATTATTTTGGTCCAGTCTTATGGTTTTTTGAGACATCCTAGGTGAGATCAATAGAGTGATAAGAAACTATGTGCAAAAATGTGTACATGATAGATTTAGTAATTGCATTATAGAATTATCAATTATACGAGTTAATGAAACTAATTAAATTAACCCTTTGATAAGTATATATTTTTGTGAAGGAAACACTGATTATGATATGTGGACAAAACCAAAGTGTAATCAAGGCATGTTCTGTGATTCAGAATAAACACTTTCCATATAATTGGGAGTCATTTTATTTAAGGGAAACTAACTCTAACTCAAAGAGGTCCTTGACATTCGAAAGTAACATCACATGCATTGATCTCTCTACTTCAGTTAGTTATATCACATTCATCCATCGTTTATAGTTCAATTTCTAAATCTCTTCTACTTAATTTCCATCAAATTAGTTTTATTTATACGTACATGTTTTCTGATCAAGATTAAATTAGTTTTATTTATACGTATATGTTTTCTGATCAAGATTAATCTAATTTTGACTAGAGTTTTTTATACGAAACTTAAATTCAGGTATTAATTAATCGTTAATCTCTCCTTCAACGTGACACGCGCGTAAACTTATTTTATATATATTTGTATTTATATTCTCAACACAAGGAATATGAAATAGTAAGAGTTACTTACAAGGAGAGAACAATGTGTAGTTTTATAAGTAGCTATTACTTTTCTACGCACATTTTCCACCAAAAATATATAAAATTTTATATTTATTTTCTTTCCTTTTCTTTTGAAATATCTTACATTCTTTTTTTCTATCATACACATACATAAATAAATAAAAATAGTATTAAACTAAATTTCAAAAACAAAATAAATAAATGCAATATTAATTTTGAGAGAACTGTTGACATAGGGAGAGAACTAATACCATAAATCCTGTGGAATAAATTAAGGAGGAGGACCGACCAGAGAAGCATGTGTCATATTCAAGAAGAGCCAAGACAATAAGGTATTATGTCTATCTCAATTACAAAAGAAAAGGGACCTTTTTCTTTTTCTTCTGAAAGAGAGGGTTAACATGTGGCAAGTTGCTTTAGGTTCAGCTATATATAGTTAACTTCCATTTCCTATTTTCCCGGCCCCTACCCACAACTTCATTTCAAGGACCTATTTTTGCAAATTTACCACATATTTTACTTCTAATTTTGGCTTAATTCGTTCAGTAATTACAACTTTAATTAGCAAAGTCTATCCATTATCGTGCAGCGCTAAGGGTATCTATCATTCGTTTTACACCTTCAATATCCCAATTAATTAGTAAATTAAAAAGGAAGAGAATAAGGAATGGGATGCATGCACTGATTATATACTTCTTTTTTAATTTTTAAAAAATGTCCATGCATGTATCTGTATATACATGACACAAAAAATTAAAAAGCTAGTGTCTTGTATATGAAGTAGAATTTTTTTATTATGTTAATTTAGCATAATATAATAAGGAAATTGTAATTTGTAGCCAGATCAATTAAATATTATGCCTAATAAAATAACACTCAATTTTTTTTTAAACAAAACAAAATATCTATAATTGAAACCCAAGAGATAGAGATTCCTAGGGTATCAATGGAAAAGAAGAAGAAGAAGAAGAAGAAGAAGGTGTCAATGTTCACTAATTGAAACTCAAGAGACGACGTACATGATCTAGTTGCCATGAGTTCCACGAAAAACATGTGTGCAAATCTTTTTCTTGGCCTCAAAATAACTAATTCTTACACGTTTGAAAATCTTTTTCACCGTATAGTACTCCTATATCTCCTACTCCAATAATGTATACATACATAGAGAAATAGTACAATAACGTTGTAAACTCACCTGTTTCCCCATTTAGAATGTAGTTCCATGATCAAGAGTTGCTCTTCAGGTGTAATGTTTCCTCTTCGAACATCCGGCCGGAGATAATTTAACCATCGAAGCCGGCAACTCTTCCCGGTACGTTTCAGACCTATTAATTATATATATCAAGCGAATTATTTTTTGTAAGATATATAAATAATGTTGCTATAAGTTCACAAATAAAACAACATCTCAAATAGTGTCAAAAGGTTTATTATTATTACCCGCAGACTTGGCTAAGGAGTTCCAAACACCTTCACCATGATTTGCTATGTAGTTTATCAGAATTAAGTCCTCTTCCATAGTCCATGGTCCTTTTCTCACTTCAGCAACCTGCCCTGAATTACTTGTTCTTTTATCCATTTTCCTTACTTTCTTTTATTTTTAATAGAGAGGGGGATAGAGAGAGAGAGAGAGAGAGAGAGAGAAAGTGTGAGAGTGTGTGTTTGTGTGTGAGAGAGAGAGAGAGGGAAAGAGATAGCTAGAGAGTGAGTGATCAGTTATAAGAGATAATGAGGGTAGCTAACTAGTGGTTTTATAGAGCAAGAGTTAGATTAACTCTGTCACTAATCAGATAATAATCTTTGTTAGATTAGAGAGCTTTTAACATTATAGTTTCCTTCTTAAACTGCTTGCTTATTTTACATGTTTGCAAGCTTTTCATGACAGTTATCTTGTGAATATTTTTTTTTCACTTTTATAATGTGTAAAAGAAATTAGTATTTTTGATGTACATAAGTTGTTGGTTGAGGGTTGAGGTATTAAAAAACATGCATGGTTGCACATATCGTTCTGAAAAAATTAATGGTTATTAGATGGTGAAAAATATCAAATTAACTATTTAACTTCATCTCTTTCACAATTTTTAGGTGTTAGTTGTCTTTTGATAAACCAAACAATATCTACTTCAATGACACCTTGGGATCCAAACAGTTGTGGATTTAAGATTAGTTATTGGGAGGAGCACACACTTAACTACAAAGATTTGAGAAATGGTTGCCTATATATTTATAAAAACTAATAATAAATATTTAATCATATAAATTATCGGAATCAACTTTTTAAAATGTATTAATTTCAAGCTATACTCTCATTTATATTCATAATATTTTGATTGTTTTTTTTTTACTTTATGTATTTAAATAATCATAATTTAATTATTAGAATTATTCGATAAATATGATCTTTGATTTTTAGTTATCTTTATAAATTTTTATAATTTTATTTTCATCAATTATCTAAAATCTTCTAATATTATTTAGAAAAATAGAATTTTAAATTAAATTATATTCTTCTTAAATGTGTAATTGATAATATTGATACAATAAATTAAGAATTAATGATAATATTGATACAACAAATTAAGAATTGATTAAAGATAGAGTCCAATTAATAATAAATAGTTGCATAATACGTACTATACTAGTGTAAAAGTGTAGAGTACTATGTTGTAGAGTACTATGTCATAGCACATGAAAGAAGGGTAAAGTCGACTCTTCTAATTAAGGTATACATAAAATATGCAAGAAATGAAACCATTAGTCTATTCTACAAGACTCAATTAACTTATAATAAATGATCGGTTCTATACAAAATATCATCCTATTGCCTAACCCGTATTATTTAATTTCTTTATGCTTTTTGGTGGGAAAACTTATATACATAAATAAAGTGTGACTCATAAATTTAGGTGGAGCGCTGATCTTATGCTACTACGATAAAAATAGCATAAGTCTAATAACTTTAATTATAGTGCTTAAAGATATTTTTTTTTTTAAATACGCTTTAATCTAAAAATAAGATTAAAATTAAAGTGTATCATTAAATACATACTGTAGATAATCTTACATTCAATTGTGAAACATAATTAGTTTAACTATTTTTTTTATAAAAAAATATATATTAAAATGGAGATGAAAATAACACTTAATATTAATAAAAATATATATATAATATGTAAAAAAAAAGAAAAAAAGAATTCATTATCAAGCGTACGCTTTCGTGACTATAAGGGTATAAATTAAAGTCATTTTCTTGTGGTACAATGATTTTATTTTTTTAATCAGAAAGTACCGTATTATTATCACGTCCTTGACGACAAGAATTCATTAGCAACCAAAGAAAAAGAAAAAAAAAAGTGCACAATGACAATAATCCATCTTAAATAGAAAGCATATGCTCATTAAAGAACTACAATAGTTGGGGTTAAAGAGGACCAAAAAAAAATTAGAGAAAAGAAACATAACTAATCTGGATACTTTTTTCTTCCTTCTTAATTATTTAATCCTTGTAAAAGCCTTGCAAATCAATTAATTTAACACAAATTTTTATTTTATTTATTAAAGTATTTAAACATATTCTAGTAAAACCAAATTCCATGCAAGTGAATTGTTATAATTTTTTTTTTAAATTACCTTTGTCTAATTCTACAAACTATTTGAAATTTACCTGATATAATAATAAATAAATAACAAAAAATTTAACCATAAATTTTTGAGTTAATTAGAATATGTATCTCAAAAATAGAGATGATAAAAATTATTAATTAAATTTCTTAAATTAAAAAAAATCTAATTAGTCAAAAGAAAAAAGAAATGTGATATTTATTAAGAAAAAAAATTCATTAATATTATAGAATTCTTGTAAGTTAGAGTGCTTTAACTTAATAGGTTAAAAGAAAAAAAGTTAAGATATATATTATAGATATATTTATTTTTTAATTTTATACTTTTATAATACATATATCATATATATTTATAATCATTTAATTTTAATTAAATGTTTATGGAATTTGAGAAAATAAAACAACTTATATTATTATTTTTTATGTTTATTTAAAAAATACTATAACTAATATATATATATATATATATATATATTATTTTTTGTTATCAACAATTTATTCATTTTTAAAAGATTTTTTCTAATTAAGTCGGCATGTTTTTTCTAAATGGTATCCCGTTGGATGAAAAGATATTATTCTTCATCTTATTTTCAAAAATTATATATCATATTTTAATAAATATATAAATATATAAAAATTTAATATTTTAATTTTTTTATACATTTAATTACATTTAAATTCAAACTAATCATAAGTAATGTATCACATATTTTAAGTTATATTTTTATTCTATTAAAACATCAATAATTTTTATTTTATACAAATCATTTATTATTTAAATTTTAAAATATAAAAACTTATAATCAATTTATAATTAATTTTTAAAATTTGAAATTAATTATAACAAATATTATTTATTTTTTGTTATGTATAAGTAAAATTGTAAGATAAATTATAAATTATAGGTTTGAAAAAAATGGAGTTTTTATCACGTCTCATCTTGTTTCTTTAACGATCATATCACTGCTTAAAAATTGATACGTAATTATAATTTAAATATAAATATATAATTTTTTTAATTAAATTTTATTTTTGATTAAATAATAAATTTTATTTATTAATATAAATTAAATTTATTTAAATAAATAAATAGATATAAATTAAAAATCAAGCATATCAAATGAATAAAAATAAGTTAGTTAAATATTACTTTTTATTTCGTGGTACAGTTATTATGTTCCATTTTGCCGCTTTTCACTCTAATGTTCCGCGAATAGAATGGGACAAGGTGGCAGGAATGCATTTTTCTTTTCTTTTTTCTTATTTACGTACGTATGCAATTTTCTTAATATGAAACCGTTACTCTAATACGTCATAGAGTTTATTGAGATACATAAATCTATCGATAATTTCATCTTGTATAAGTCAAACAAAAACAACTCAACACTAATTTTATCAAATAGATGTAAAAGTTTAAAAAAAATTAATTCTATAACTTAATTTTTTATAAAATTACGAAAAATAAAAAATTGAAATAATTTTTTTATGGTTTTAATATCAAATTTTAATTCTACTCATTTGTATCATTTGTATTTAGGTAGATGATCATGGGCACATAAATACTTCATGTTCGTACAAGAATTTTTATTTTTAATCTATATATTTTTCTTTTTTATAACATAAAAATATATGTATTTTATATATATTTAAAAATATTGTGTACGTAAATAAATGCTAATAATATTAATAATATTCTTATTATATCTACACTTAAAGTATTAATATAAGAAATTTTTTAGATAATTTTAAATTATTATAAATTTTATCGCCTTTAAAAAATTTCTACAAATCCATCCATATTCGTATTACTTAAAATTAATAAAAATTATGTAAGTTTTAATCCTAAAATATTAATCAAATATTTTGATGAAATTATTCATAATTTTTATAAACTTTATCATAGTATTATATTTATCAATTTAAAATATTATTTTTAATAAATATCTTTAATATTTCTTCGATATTTTTAAAAAAATTAAATTATCAATATATTTATAAATATCAAAATTTAATCGATAATAACCATGCATAGAAAGAAAAAACTTATTTAACTTACTCATCACAAAAATATCATACTAAAAGTTTGGCTTGGATCCTTATGAAGTAAAAGAGTGTACAAGGAGAGCTCAAATTCAATTGTCATTGCTCACTAGAATGGTATCATTATCTCTAATTAGTCTAATAAAAAAACTAATAATTTCTAGTTAAAAAGACAAATTCCTAACATATACATTGAATCATTCATCTATCAAGTATTTGCCACACTTTATCTTACTATTTTAAGAATTTTTTTTATTTTATTAAAATCATTATCTTATCATCATTTTTATTCATTTTCGTCTCTATATAAATATTACATTTATTTTAATCTTACTACTATTATTCTATATTTATTTTCGTCCCTATATAAATATTACATTCATTTTGATTTTTATACTATTATTATATATACATTTTTTATTTGTATAAAAATTAAAATAAATATAATATTTATATAAAAATATATATATTGAGAATAATAATAAGAGAATGGTTGTTACATGTAATCATGATTTTTTTCCGCACCTTCTCCTAAATCTATCGTACTATCTATTCAAAAGTACAAATTAATAGAAATGATTTTTATACCAGATTGCCCATATTGTCTTCTCGTGACTTTGAATCATCTTTATTCTCATAAAAAGATAAAATAAAAACCCACTACAACTAGTTTTAGGCTTGCATTTGTCTTATCATCATGTTTTATTAAAACTCCATTTTATTTCCTCAAATCACTTAAAAATATCATCACAAAAATAAAACTAATTTTAGATTTATCCTCCAAAAAATCATCAAACAAATATTTTGTAGTGTTTTTTTTTTACGAGAATACGATACTTTGAATATATGATTTGAAATAAAAAATACTTAAATTTTAACATCAAACCACTGGATGAATCATTAATAATTTAGTAGTGGTTGATACTTGATATCTTTAATCAAAAGTTAAGCAATTCCAATGAGTAAAAGTTGAGAAGAAACAACTTTTTAAGCTACTTAATTAGCTAAATAATGATAGTTTTATAGACTAATGGCTTAGAGCTGTCTAGATATCTTATTGCTGAAGGTTTTAGGAGCATTTGCATGTGAATACATGTTTAACTTCAACTGATGGTGTCAAACCATTAACGACATGTACATATTCTGTGGCTAAAAATAAAAATGAATTTAATTATCTGTTTTTAATCAAAAAAAAAATAGGAAGACAAGATGATATTTTGGATAAACTAGTCATACTTTTTCAACTTTTGTAAACGTGAAACCAATATGTGATATGTCCCATGTGTTTTGAGATTGATACTTGGCTTTCGAATCATAAACTTGACAATTTGGGTTTTTGACAGTTGAGAAGTTGCCCATGTGGTACGACTTAATTAGGGTGCTTTTAAACTTACTTCATGCATTTGCACTCTCTCTGTTTTTATGCACTATATTTAATTTTTGTTATCTTGGTCATAACTACAATGCTTTTTCTCAAAAAAAAAAAAAAAAACCTACAATGCTTGGTCACAAATCGTGGTTAAGTAAATAAAACCTTCAAGCGTATATAACAAATGGAAAACATTTCAGAGCAACAGTTTTTTTATTTTATTTTTTTGGGAAACGTTGTAGCATCACAAAATCACAAATGGCACTTAAAAAAATTATTGTAGTAACAACTATAGTATAAATATAATGGCAAAAAAAAAACTATAATAAATAAACCAAAAGAAATCCATATATAACAGTATTATAACAAGGTATATATTGATCAATAAATCGTCAATTGTTCATCATCATGATTATAAACATTCAAAATATTGTATTTTTCTAATAATTATCATTATATTTCATTATTATTTCTATTCTGTTTTTTTACAAGAGTTTACAATATATGTATATAAGGAAAACGAAAATTAAACAATAACCATAAAACCTGCACATCTAAGTTTTATGGCTCCACTAATATTATTATCTACTCCATGTTTTACTCCATTGAACATTTGTGTCTGTCACTGTTATAGCATACACAAACATAAACGACTGACATACGTGGGTGGGAGAGAGTGGAGTGAGGAATGATATTAACATTTTTAATTGACTACGAAATGAACATGATTGAATCTTACAAATGTCATTCCCTCCCACACACATAAAGGTGTTTATTGATTAAAAAAAAACCTTCAGTTTTTGTAAATTTTGTAATGAGAAAATCATCCTATATAAAACCATGAAATAATGCAACGTCGGAAAGAATGTGCATAGCTTGGATGTAAACTTTTATATCTTCAACGATGTTGTAATCACCAGTACTTAATTTATATGTAATGGCGAAGTGCCTAAAAAAATTGTTTAAGAGAGACACAACTTGATTTAAAAAAAAAAAAGAGTGCAAAAGATATTATTTTCCTTTTCATTTTAGTAAATTAATTTTTTCAAATTTTTTTTTCAGTGTGCTAATAACAAGGTCTTTTTTTTAGTCGAGCATTTCAATATAACTTGTTAAAAAAATGAAAGTTTGTAGCTGTAGGCAAGTATGAGAATATGTCAGACATTATCAATAATGTCTAGACAATATCCGTATTTTTAAAGATTTTAATATCAATACATATTCTTTACGACAATGTCCAATAAAATATAGATGTCTAGAAAATATAATAGAATATTAGTTATTAATATAAAAATTATCATTAAAATATCAAATAATATCAATAAAATAATTTATTTATCAAAATAGATATAAAACGCATTAATATTCATATATATTAAATAAAACAATTAATTGAATAAATAAATACGTTTATTAAAATTTTCATAATTTTAAAATTTAAGTCTATATTTTTAAAGACATTGATATTTTCAACCTTGATAGTAAGATGGACACATTGGACAGTATACACAGATAGCTTACATCGGTGATTTTGAAGTGGCAATAAACATGATCCAGCAATAACATTAAATCAATTCAAGCATAACGAAATCCTAACAACTCTACACGGTCAATTTACAAACACGCTCTCATTACCACAAAAAGAATCCCCCGAAAGAAAAGAAAAAAAAAACAAAGGAAACACATAAAAGGTCAAATATCAAGATGACCATAGCTACTGCAAAATGCAATTGCAAAAAACAGAACAGGTCTATAGCTAAAACATATAAAACAGACACCATTGATTCAACTCTCTACCCAATAAATTCGCAGTTACAAGTTCTCTTAGTTAAGAAAAACTATGTTGAAAATCAACACCGAAATAATAATTAAAGAGGTAGAGAAATAAATGAAGTAGTTGAAGGTTGTAAAAATAAATGAAGTAGTTGAAGGTTGTAGAAATAAATGAAGTGGTTGAAGGTTGTAGAAAAGAGAAGTTTGTAGATAAGATTTGTATGGCTAAGATTATTTCTTAGTTTTATATTTGTGTGGTGTAGATTGCATGGTGAGAACTATAAATAGCCTACCTTGCATTTGGTTTAATCATTCCATCAAAAACAAATAAGTCTTTGTATTCTTAGTTTGAGTGTGAGTTAAGAGCTTTCTCTTTGAGTGTTTGTATTTCTCTTCAATTTGTGAGTTGTCTTTAAACGGTGTTATAGTGAGTATAATACAAGTAGTTTGTTTACTTGTTTGGATCTAATATTAGTAAATTTAGAGTTGTTCATTCTAAAGTTTACTCAACAAACTATTCATTCCCCAGAGTGTCACAAGCATGAGTCAAAACATGTGATGGCTTTTAGAACATGGGAATGAAAAATTATTTAAGTTGAATAATATTTTTTAGAGTAATATTGAATAGTTAAGTATTTGGTTTATATATGATTTGATATTAGCCATTTAGTTACTCAAAGGAGAACAAGTTAAAAGGATATAGAGTAAATTTGAAACAAGATTGTTTTAAAATAACTCGTATTGAATTAGTTACTCCACTTCATTTACACGAGTATTTATAGTTGAAGTAGATTGTACTTAATTCTACCTCCTTGTTTTAATTATTGATTCTAGAATTATCGATAAGATTTACTTGAGGACTAAAACTGTCTAGAATTATCCATTTAATCATAACCACACATTTTACTTTTTCTCCAAACACTTTTAGACATCTCTAAAATATATTTTATACTAAGACATGCGTAGACTATTCTAGAGAATTTAACATCAATTTCTATCACTCATCTTTGATGTTAGTTTTGGTTACTCCAATCATTTTCTGTAGTTACTCGAATTTCACTTTAAATAATACCTTCGTAAAAATGTCAACTTTTTGATATTATGTCTTACAATACTTGAGTTCAATTTCTTTATTATTGTAATTGACTTATTATCACAAAATATATTTTTAACTTCTTATAACTCTTAAACACCTTATTTTTCTTGACTTATAGTGAGATCTATTGTAATGTATTTTACTTTAATAGATAATTGCACTATTGTTACTTGTTTCTTTGATGCCCATGTGAATATCTCTAATCTTAATGCGAATGCATAACCAGGCATATCTCTTATGTCATTGACAAATCCTACCCAATCATTATCAATGTATCCCACTAGCCTTGAATTTGGTAATAATTTATACATATTTTATAATTATTTATTTCTTATAGATACCTGAGTATCCACCTTGCTACTCCAGGAGTGAATTTGAGTAAGACATTGCTTGAATCTTCATAGTAGACATATGGTATACATTGTGTCTGGCCTTGTTATCGTCAGATATAAAAAACTTCTAATGAGACTTTGAAATTGCATTCTATCTACTTTTGATGAGCTATCTTCTTTTCTTAAAGTTTTGCTATTGTCAAGTAGAGTTACAAAAATCTTGCATCCACTCATTTTAAACTTCTTAATGAGATTCTCTGTATATTTCTTCTATAAGATAAAAATTCTATCATCACTTTGTCTAACTTTAATTCCAAGGAAGTAAAGCATCATCCCAAATCAGTCATCTCAAATGTCTTTATCATTTCTTCTTTGAACTCTTTCATCATTGTCTCATCATCACTTATGTAAATAAGATCATCCGTATACAGGGAAACAATGAGTGTATTTGTACCTTGGTTCTTGATGTACAATGTTGGCTCGTTTTACTCCTCCTAAAGTCTTGTTGTATAAAATAATTGTCAAGTCTACTATACCAGGATCTAGAAGCTTGCTTTAATCCATCTAATGCTTTATTTAGCTTGAGGACTTTACCTTCGTGTCCTTGCACCACGAACTCTTGAGGTTGCTCCACATATATCTCTTCTTCAAGGAAGCTATTGAGAAATACATACTTTACATCTAATTGATATATACTCCAGTTCTTTTGAGCGTCAAATACTAATAGTCTTCTAATAGTATCCAAGTATGCAACTGGAGCAAAGGTCTTGTTATAGTCTTCTAATACACCATGCCTTGTGTTTTTGAATTGATCCCTTAGAGTTAAGTTTGGTAATGTATACCCACTTAACTCCAATGATCACTTTTCCTTGTGATAGATCGACCAACTTCCATGTTTTATTTTTCTCGATCATCATTATTCTAGATCAACTGGTTTTTATCTTCTTAGGACCTTTTCTCTTATTTGAACTCTTGTGGTTGTCATGTGAGAACATCAAAGTTTATTTTTCTTTCATCTTTTTTGTTTTCTTAATTGTACTTAGCATTTTCATCAAACTCAACATTGCAACTTATGATCATTTTCTTTGGTTTTAGGCTATAAATATGATATTCCTTAGATTAAGTGTTGTTATATAACCGAATGCCTAGTCGATGTGGGACATAATTCTTCAACACCCCCCTTCACATCGGACAGGGGCAACGAAGGTCACAAATCACGATGAACTCAAGGCCTAGCTTTGAAACTATGTTATATAAACTTAAGGCTTAACTCTTAACCCAAAAGCTAGCTCGTAAGTTAGAAGATTTCCTACACTTATAAACTGCACTACAGTCAAACGCTTAGTCGATGTGAGACATAATACTTCAACAAGTACTATAGTTGGGTATTTGGTTTATATATAAGTTAATATTGTCTAGCTAGTTGGTTAAAGAAGAATAAGTGAAAAGGCTTTTAAGTAAAGGTGAGACAAGATTATTTTAGAATAGTTTGTTTTGAATTGATTACTTACTTCACTTACATGAGTATTTATAATTGAGTAAGTGGGTTCTATACAATTCTACCTATTTATTTTAATTATTGATTCTAAATTTGTTTATAAGATTTATTTGATGATCAAAATTATCTAGAATCATTCATCTAATCCTATCCATACATTTTATTTTTTCTCCTAACACTTTTAAACATATCTAAAATATGTTTTATTTTAAGATATTTATAGAGAGAATTTGACATCAATTTCTATCAAAATGGAAGTCATAATCTCTCTTATGGCACATTTGAACGACACAAATCACAATCACATTTTCTACACCTTATATGATATGATAATAAATGTTGCAGTGCTTTTGAATCAATGAAGGGACAATTTTACAAATTGATTTGATGAATTAACATATCAAAGTTCTTTCTAGTCAACTTGCCTTGCTCAAAATGTTGTTGTAAAGCCAATCCAACTCCTTAAAGAGACCATCACCTGATCACCGGACGTTGCACATGTACTTTGGATATTACCTGACAAAGAACAGCATAAACATCAGATATGAGTTTAGCCCCCCCCCCCCTCCCCCCTTTCTTTTTAGTCAGATTTATGGCCCTGCTTCTGCATCCTCACAAGTCATGTCATGTCATGTCACGAGCCGAGGAAAACTTAATTCAGAATTCTTGTTTATTCATTAGATAGCCATAGACTATTAACTAGAGAGCCATTGACTGTAGGAAAAGAAAACATTTACAAAAAAGTAACAATACGAGAAGATATCAATTTTCCTAGTCAGAGAGAGTAAAGACCAAGCTTGTCAGTTTATTTCTGCAGCATTTATCGCATTAAGAATATCGTTTTTTTGCCAGCACAAGCAACACAGCATCTCTCTGTTCATCCTGAAATAAAATTAACTACGAAATTCAAACCTAGTACTACCAAAGCAAAACAGAGAGTACAATGTAAGGTCTTTGCCAAAAAATGCAACCCATGTTGAATATGAACTGTGAACATAAATCACAATCTTCAAAAGGTGCACAAATTCAAGCAAAATAAAAGAGTAATGAAAAAATATTTATCAGTCTCAGCAAACCCACAAACTCAGCTCCATTTAAGTAGAATTTAGAAGCGCCTCGTTTAATGGACGAGATATAAGAACCTCGGTCAACATTCTGTGCAACTCATCTCTTGCCTTAACAACTCTATCTCGATCATTGATATCTTCTACAAAAATAAGACTCGAGTGTTCTGCAAGTAGTGGCTCCAGAGTGGACGGATCTGCATTTAAAACTAATCAGTACCTAAAAACCGAAGATAACTAGGCAGATCTGCGGGTGAAGATCCCAAGTATAGATCTCTAAAAGATTTGAAACTACGAATAGAAAGTATTATCGCGGTAAATTCGGATTCCCTCGATGTAGGTTCTACCGCTGGAAGTAAAAAAGTTGTAGAAACCCAAAAAAAAAAAAAAAGAAGACAAACAAGTTCTCAAATATTTTTATTATTAAAAAAAATTATCCTACTATTTTATTTTAAACTTAATTCAATACCATTTAAATATAACCTATTTAAATTTATTTAATATTTAATATTTATTTTTATTTTTAATATTATCGAAATATTATTTTTATTTTTATAAATTTTATAAATATTATATTTTAAAATAATTTTTCAAATAAAATTTCTTTTTTAAATTTTCTGTGTACATATTTTTTATATAAAATAAAAAAAATATCTTAAAATTATTTAAATAATTAAATTTTATAAAAATGAGGTAACAGAGATTAAATAAAAATCATTTCATTCGTAATTTTATAAAAATATTGATAATAATTTTAATATATTATTTTCATTCATATAAATATACTTATATAGAAATTATACTTATACTCGTTATTTTTTATGATAATTAATTTATATTATTATTAAAAAATAATTATATAATAATAAATAATTATTTTTTATATTTTTATTTAAAATTCTATTCAATTATTTTAATTATAATTTATTCAAATAAAAAATAATATTTATCTAATATAATAAAAAAAAGTAAAAAATAATAATTTTATCTTTATATAATCTATTTTTAATAATTATATAACTAAAATTACAAAAAAATAAAAACATAATCTAAATATTATTTTTATAATAAGTAAATAGCTCTTACATATTTTCTTTAATAAATTTATAAATAATAATTTTTTATTTACATAAATATTAATAATATATAAATCTTCACTCATTTTGCATATATACATTTTAAAGTTTCACATATTTAAATTAATTTAAAAATTAAAAAAATAATTCATTTTATTGATAATACTTACCTACGAAAGATAATGGAAATTTGTGTCTATTTATTATTCTCTTTCTTACTATGTTCTATAGATTTTATGATTGTATTTAACTAACACTGACAAAAATTAAAATAAGAATAATTTAAAACATTTATGTGGTTGATTTCTCTATTAATTTACAATATAATATATAGCATTATAATAGTAACTTTTTACCGTATTTTTGTCTTCACATACTTATATAACAATTTATTTATTTATTTTTATTTCATTTAAAAATAAAAAAAATTAATTTTATAATTTTATTATATTATAATTATTTTGATTGTACTCTCAAATAAAATATAATAATAATATTATTATTATTTTATTGAATTTAATTTTTATTATTATCATTTAAATTACGTTTTTTTCCCTGATAAACAAACATCAACTATGAGTCTAGGACTCTAGTAGGCATCTGCCTGCAAATAGTTTGTTTCCGAAGGACGCGGCTGCAAATTGCAAAATTCTTGTCCAATAGTAGAAAAAAAGGACATGGCTGCAAACTGTGGTGCCCAACCGTTAAAAGGGTAAAAATACAGCCGGCACAAGCCGGATACGTATTTCATATTTCGGGTAACCATAACACTCGGTTGGGCATATGTCGACTGTGGCCATGATGAGTCGCGCTGTTAGGCTCCAGCCAGTTTTGTCATTTCACGAGCTCTATCGCTGGTCGGATTTTCCCGCCATTTCTCATCGGCTCCCGCTCAGCCCTTTTTCCTCAAACGTATGGTTACTCTCCTCCACAAACCAGTTCAAGATTCCACGGATTCCAGTCCATGCTCAGGCCAAGCGAGGCTTTTCCCTTAAAGAAGACGAAGTAGCTTCTCGTAAGCCAACCTCCTATTATTTATCTCTATATTTCGTGGTGAAAATAGCATAACTTTATGAGACAAATTTTGAATTAAAATTTTAGCTGCTCAAGTTCAATTTGAGGCGCCACTCAAAATCATCGAATATCCAGACCCTATACTGAGAGCTAAGAACCAGCGAATAGACACCTTTGATGACAATTTGAAAAGGTTGGTCGATGAAATGTTCGACATAATGTACAAGTAAGTTCCTTATCTTTGTTTGCGATTTCCGCAAATTAGATGCTCAAAGTAATTGTTTGTATTCTTTTTAGAGTTTATCAAGGGTTCTATGAACACTTTATTTGTATTTGCCCATTTGTAAAAACATTTTAGCAACGCTGTTTCTTATGACGATGTATTGTTAAAATTATAATTTATAGAGAATCCTTGGTATCTACTGATTGTCCGCAGAACCGATGGGATTGGTCTCTCAGCACCCCAAGTAGGAATCAATGTTCAACTCATGGTGTTTAATCCTGTTGGTGAACGTGGTGAAGGGGAGGAAATTGTTCTTGTAAATCCCAGAGTAAATAAATATTCAAAGAAAATGGTGCTCTTTAATGAAGGCTGCTTATCCTTTCCTGGGATTTATGCCGATGTTATGGTACTTCCAACTTATTATTTGCTCTTACCGTCTCAAATCAAGTATAGGCCTGCAAAATTCATATAAAGTTGATTGATGGTAAAAGATTGAAATGCCATTGAGGGAGAGTGTTTCATCTTAGTTGTTTGCAAATCTGTTTTTAACAAAAACGAGTAAAAAGTATTATTCTTGATGAAGATAGGAAAGTGATTTTTAAAAAAAAAAAAAAACCGTTCAAATTCCAAACCTGGTTAGAGTTAGTTTGGCCAACTTTCTTTGTAAATCAGGTTAAAATTGAAAAGAATAAAAAGAAGTTCAATTAAAGATGAAAAGGGAATCATACAAAATTATAAATATCTGTCATATGCTTTTTGTTAATTAAAGGTTTTCTTTTATTTTGTTGATTTTCCAACTTTGGTGCCACCTAATTGTGTGTGCTTTAGAGGCTCTTTTCACATTATATTTTCTCTGCAGACTGATAGTTTGTGTATAATTTCTTTTCTTGTTTTCAGAGACCTGAATCCATAAAGATTGATGCACGGGATGTTAATGGTGCAAGGTTTACCATAAATTTGTCTGGTCTTCCTGCACGCGTTTTCCAACATGAATTTGACCACCTGCAGGTATTTTATTTTGTTTTATTGCTAGGTATAACTTACTCATTTTAGATGACTAACTGAATGACTCTTAAATAAGGTTGCCCTCATAAATACTTCTATGGTGTCGATTTTTTATTTTTATTTTTTAAAAAAAAGAAGAAGAAATCAGGTTGAAGTCCATGCATGTAATAATCTATGTTAGGGTTTGAGCAAATAATTGAGAATCATCTAGAATTTATTTAACGAGTCCTTAGTTATATTTTGTTGACTAGTTGCAAAATTTGCAGGGGGTGCTGTTCTTTGATAGAATGACTTCTGATGTTATTGACAGTATTCGTTCACAGCTAGAGGTAAGCCTTCCTTTAGCTATAATGCGTGGGAAGCTTGTGGACTGGATGAACTAGCAGTAAGCAGTGAGAAATGTTGCACAGCATTTGACTCATGATACCCTAATTTAGTTTTTTTTCTGATGATGGCAGGCCCTAGAAAAGAAGTATGAGGATAACACAGGGTTTCCAAGTCCAGAGAGTGTTGAAGCCCAGAAAGCAAAGAATGTTGCAGTTGGTTTTGGAAAACGGTGACTACTACTGTATAAAACTGTTCTGGAAACATTGGTTTAACATGTAAAATATATTTGATTGTATTACTACATTTGGCCTTGAGCACAGGCTAGATACCATGGTGAATGTTTGATGTCAATATGGCTTTTTAAAACTTCCTAGTATTGATTGTCAAACTAATATTGCCTTTCAGTATGCTGTTTAGGATGAAATACCTAGCTATTCTTTCAGTTTCTATTCCAAAGTTGTTTTTTTTTTAAGATTATAATTCTGCAATGAATGTATCAAAATGACTAATCACATATGATGTTCCTTGGAAGTGTAGGTACGATGCTCTGTTATATTCAACCCTAGATAGAAAATGGAATGATAGGCTTAGTGGTCTATAAAAATAGAAAATTCATAAATTGAATTATACCTTATATTTCTATATTCATCACAAGGGAAGGTCATGCAGGTGTTTGATTCTCTTATTAAGTGTGGATAGTCATTATATAGTAGAACAATTGATGTACTTCTTGATGTCGATCCACATTGAAATTTGATGAACTCACTTTCATGGAGGTGAAGAGTGGATGTAAGCTCCTCGATGGGGCCGACTACTATATATATCTGTATGTTTGTTCCTTACTTTAAGCTATTTATTTTCTTGTTGATTTCCATTTGGCTTGTTGGCCGTTGAGTGTATTATTGTTGTTGGAGTTTGCTTGTGTAAATTTCTTGATTACTTATGTCTATTATCAATATTCAACCAAAATTCCGCATGACAATAATATAAAGCATAAACAAATCAGCTATCGATATAAAGCTTACTGTCTCAATATCGCATATGTTTTAGTTATTTAGTATGTGCGCTATAAATCTTTGAGTGACAAGAAGATAAAGGGAAAAAAGCATTATCTTGCTGCAAAAGGGACATCTAGCAGAAGCAAGTAAAGATTTGGGCATTTTGGCATATATATATTACTAGTGTACCCTTAAATGAAAGGTCGAAATTTAAGTCGCTTCTTAATTATAAATACTAACTAATAGATACTAAAGTGCGTTGTTAGTTAATGTTTAGGAATGATTCCATCTCTTTTGACCATATCCACTAAATTACATAGCTTATTTGGATGCTCTTTTTGTTTGTGCTTTGCAATAAAATTTGAAGTACTTTTAAGAGTTCTGGGCCTCACATTTAATCAATTTAAAGTAAGAAGAAACTCTTTACTTTTGGAAATAGGATATTAATTCTAAAATAATGTGACTCCCCTATTTTATTAGTCAATTCTTTATAAAATTATATTAGTCGTACATTTTTATTATTTTACCACACCTTTGTAAATAGTATTAGGGTCTTTTAGTAATTACAATAATACAAGCACTTTTATAATTTTGTTAGCAAATGGTTACAAAGTATTTTTAACATTATTGTGTCAATGTATAACTACATAAAACTGCTTCTCCAAAAACTACTTCATTTAAAACCACTTTTTGAGTAGTTTATCCACATGGACTCATACCCTTTTATACAAATACTTCTTAGAAACAGTAAGGCCCCGTTTAGAATTGTAGTGGATCAATTCTATTAAAATAAAACTTTCTATATTAATTTTTAAGATTTTACATGTTTGATTAACTTAGCTAACTTTTAGAGAATATAAACGATTACTCAGTCAAGTTTTAACAATACAAGGGACTAGCTTTTCAAAATTTCTTATTTTTTATAATTATAATTTTGCTCGTATCATACATAATTGCTGTATGTAAATGCTAAATTCATTTATCATTAATAAATAATAATTGTCATCATCAATTTTATTATTAATTATCAAATATCAAATTTTATTTTTACACATTTCACAACACTAAAAAAATAACAAAAAGACAGCTAATTTTTACAACTGATGTTTTTTTCTAACTATAACTGATGTTTTAAAAAAAGCTAACATAATCCCAATACATTTTCTTGATTTAAGCTTGAAATATCACTCCCCTAAAATAAAAATAAAAAGTTATTAAATGCCCCAATACCAATATAGACATTTATGTATCCTAATTTCTTTGAGCAAGTCGGTTTCAGCAAGAGTCAACTTTAGATGGAGCTATGGAGCTAGAAGGTTTGTTTGTGTTCAAGCAATCAACAGGAGGAACAGTGCTAGTTTTGATCTCTCCATATGCTTTCCAACAAAAAGGGTCATTGGTTTCTTCAGCTGGCTTTAACTTTATGGTGTCCAAAGATACACCAGTGCAAGGTACACTATCACTGCAAGCAAAATACACCGGTTGATAGGTATATGTACCCTGAATATTCACATAATGTATACCTGAAACTGCCACAGCTGAAGTTTGATTTTTGCATTTGCTCTGATCACAGTAGAATTGGTCTATCACTATTGGTTTTTTTACTTCTGAAACTTCAATGTTTGAGAACATTATATTTTTCACTGAACCTGACCCTCCCTGCAGGTTTAAGTTTAAACAATCAAACACTTTGGCTAAGTCTAGTAAATTAATCCCGAAATTGTATAATAGGAAGCTGTTGGGAATAAGTAACATTACCTGCCAAGTTTTGATTCTAACTCCACTCAGTGCATTCTGTATTTTGGTATCTCGAACTGTGATGTTCGAAACGCAGGCTTTGGTGCTATCTTTTCCTAGACTTCCAATGCTAATGCCATGTCCAGGTCCACAATTGACATCATGTATGTATACATTTGAGCATCCAGTTTGTATGGAAATACAGTCATCTCCTACACAATATTGAAGCAAAAGTTGGTTTTTTCTTTTTCAATAGAGAATAACAATTTATTGGTTTTTTTTTTAAACTATCGGAGAAAATTCTCTGTTTAGATTTTGGGAAATTACCACAAGCAAGATTAGCATTATAGATAAGCACATTCTGTGTGTTCTGTAGATGAATTCCATCTGTGTTAGGACTATCACCCGGTGATGAAATTTCTATACTGGAAACTTGAACATTATTGCAGTCATCAAATTTGAGGTGAACTTGTTGGCTATTTTGAATTGTTATCCCAGTGACAGTCACTCCATCACTTCCATAAAACCTAAGTGCCTGTGCAACAAAAGCGGTATTATGTTTCCCAGTGATCAAAATTCTAACTAGCTAGCTTTAAAATGTAGTAGAATCGGGATCAAAGATTAAGAATGTTACGGTTGGTTTGGTGCTTGGCAATTTTTTCTTGTCACTTTCTTTCTGTTGGACAAGAATGAAGATTAATTGTCATGAAAATTGCTTGTTCTGTCTATGTTCTGTAAAGAGTGCAGATTACTTACCAAATCTTGAGAATTGCTACTTGGTGATTCCTCTGTGGAAGATTCAATATTCCACCAAACTGAGCCTTGTCCATCAATTATACCTTTACCTTTAAATGTAAATTCTGTAACTTTTTTGAATTCAATCCAATGTGGAATACCTGAACCCCAAGAGCTAGAGTCTGTTGGTGCTATAATTTTACCATCCAACTGTATGAAATGTGATGAATTTTTAGTATTACCCTTACGATCAAAGCTGCTATATATTGCAGAAAAGAGTCATAAAAAGGAAACAAAATCTGAATTTTAGAATGTGACCTGAAATACAATGTCTGGTTCACAAGGGCCAATTAAAGAAATTGGTTTCACTAGGAATACAGATCCAGTTGGAACTACAATTGTTGATGCTTTCACTTTACAAGCTGCTTCCCAAGCTGTTTCAAATGCCTGCCTCATTTTCAATATTCAAATCAATCAGCTTCTATGGTAATTAATGAAGCAAAAATAACAAAAAATGTAGTATGTTAATGTTATTTCTTTTAAGCTAACCTTTGTATCATCTGCTTTTCCATCACCTTCAGCACCATAGTCCAATACATTAAAAACAGAAGATTTTCCACCACTTTTTTCTGCTTTCTCTTCTGTTTCAATGTAATTGTGTCTCATCAAAAGGGCTGGACTACTAGAACCTCTTGCTTTCTTCTCAAATGAAGAAGTGGTGGTATTTTTTTTTGCTCTCCATTGCCTCTCTTTTCTTGCGTTGCATGTTTTCAAGAATAAAGGCCAAGCTAACACAGCAATGAGAACAATCAATGAAATGCTTTTTAGATTTAAAGTACTCATTTTTTTTATTAGAGCAAAGAGAGAGGAAACTAAATCTAGAGTCTTTTTTTCCCTCTCCTTATGAGTGTTTTATGTTGGCAATAAGTAGGACACCATATATATATATATAAGTAGACAGGTAAATTGACTATTCACTCACACATGAGCTATAGAATTTAATAACGAGAGTGTATAGTAAATCATTTTTGTCTCTTCACGTAAAATAGGACGTCTTATCTCATTTCGTGTAAATACAATCTTATCTTATTTTATATTATTTTTATATTTTTACTTATCTCATTTAGATTTATTAGAGACAAATAAAATATCTTAATTAATATTATGTTATTACTATCTTATCATATTAAAAATTAAATGAGATAAGATGAAATAAATTTTAAAATTTAATGGATTGTATCATGAATTTCATTAACATCTCGTCTTAATTTATAATTGTATATATTGTATATATGGTTATTATATCTTTGTATTTTAATTAATTATTGTGGTAATTGTTCGAATGAAATGCATAGTTTTACTTGAAAGACGGAAAAACAAGGGAAAGAAACTTAAATGAACAGCCAACAAAGGAATAGATACGATCTGCTGATTCAAGATTTCACATCATACATAGATTTACTCATGTGTGAAGACCCTTCTAAATGTTTAATTAATATTAGTTCGTACTCAGCTTATATCATCAAATTTGTCTAATTTTAATCAAATTAAGGCCATAGTATTAGCACCATGGCCGGCTAAAGAAGCGGGCATAAGCTAGAAATATAAAATTAGACCAACAACAACTTTCTTCATATTCAATATAAAAAAAATGTTTTAAATAAATATTTACTTTTACATTTAACGATTTATTTAAATATGTATACAATGTTTATTTAAATATTTATTTAGATATGCATACAATGTTTACTAAATAAATTAGCTTATACACTTAATATAATATTCAAAATTAAGTATAGAAAGAAAAAATGCCACCATTACATAATGGTTTATATTATAAAAAAAAATTATTTTGTCAAATATAAATGATAAATTAAAATTTTCTTTTGAAGATGTGAATTGATAGCTTATCAGTAATTCTTTTGGAATGGAAATTTGAAGTAAAAAAAGGTGTATTCAATTGAGATTTTTAGTGATTTTTATGGAATTTTAAAATCAAGTGTATGTAATTGGATTTTCAAAGAATCTATAAAAATTTAGTTGTATTTAATTATGATTTTATAAAAAAATTTAAAATATAAGTGTATTAAAAGTCATTATTTTTAAAAGTTTATGAATTTTTATAAACTTTTATGGACTTCTTAGTTAAGAGTACAAGTAAATACTCACTGTTCTCCCTACCCAAAAGATTCTAAGGATTTGTAAATATTTTTATTTTTAATTTTACTCTTCAATTAACCTTCTCTCTATAACTATTATGAACATAAATTCATCAAATTTAATGAAATAAAATACTCTATAATTCATGTGACTATTAAAATTACCGAGAGTTCTTAGAAGTTCATAAAAAATATTTAAAATCTTTTAACTTTTAAAAAATTTATTAAAATCATAATCGAATACACCCACTAAAATTAAAAGTTATATGTAATGTCTATCACTATTTTATATATACAAAAAAGATCAAAGTTATTATTATTTTTTTTGTCTTAAAGTTAAAAATTGATCAAAAAAAGATGATAATATCAATAAATAACGAGAGAGAAAAGCCGCATGGAATTTGTTACCAAAATCCTTTAGGTGTTGTTTGGTTTGTGGAATGGAATCAGAATCGGAATGGAATGGAATGGAAAGGAAACAATTTTGTTTGGTTTGACCACTGGAATCAAGCTCAGAATCAGGATTATAGTGTTTGGTTTACCACTGGAATGGAATGAAAAAAGTTGTAAATGACCTTAATAACCCTACATGCTGTAAAGTTCAAATAATGTCATCTAATTACTATTTTTTCGTCAGACAAAATATATTATTGAAATCATTATTTTTCTAAATAAGTATTACTTAATTAAAAAGAAATATATTATTAAAATTATTATTTTTCTAAATAGGGTTTAGGGTTTTGAGGTTTGGGATGTGTGATTTAGGGTTTAGGGATTTAGAATTTGGGGTTATATTTGTAGGTTAAGGTTTAGGGTTAAAATTATTATTTTTCTAAAAATAGTTTAGGGTTTTAGAATTTTGGATTTAGGGTTTAGGGTTTTAAGGTTTAAGGTTTAGGGTTTATGGTTTTAGGATTTGGAATTTGGGGCTTAGGGGTTTGGGAGTTATGTATTAGGGTTTAGGGTTTAGGCTTTAGAGATTTGGAGATTTGGGGTTTAGGGTTTAACGTTTAGGGTTTAGGGATTTGGGGTTTAGGGTTTTAGGATTTGGAATTTAGGGTTTAGGGTTTAGGGTTTAGGGTTTAGGGTTTAGGGTTTAGGGTTTGGGGATTTATGTTTTAAGGTTTAGGGTTTAGGGTTTAGAGATTTGGAGATTTGGGGTTTAGGGTTTTAGGGTTTAACGTTTAGGGTTTAGGGATTTGGGGTTTAGGGTTTTAGGATTTGGAATTTTGGGTTTACCGTTTAGGGTTTAGGGATTTAGGATTTATGTGTTTAGGGTTTTGGGTTTGATGTTTTAAAGTTTAGGGTTTTAGGGTTTAGGGTTTTAGGATTTTAGGATTTGGATTTAGAGTTTTGAAATTTTGGGTTTAGGGTTTTGGAATTTTGGGTTTGAGAATTTGGGATTTAAATTTAAGGTTATATTTTAGGTGAGGGTAAAATTGGAAAAAAATGTTTAGATGGGAATGGAATAATGATTACCAAAGGTGGGAGAAGGAATTGTGATTCCTTTTCTTTTAGTAATCAGATTCCATTCTGCCCTCCATTCCGTCCAATCAAAACACACAAAATGGAAGGAATCGATTCTGATTCCATTCCATTCCCTTCAACCAAACGTGAGGTTAAAGATTGACTTAGGATATGTAAGAGTTTTTTTTCCTCTCTGTCTCTCTCCTTAGATAATACTTTTTTTCTCTCTCATTGGCTTCGTGAGACTTCCTAGGCATGAAAGTACGATTTTGCAAGTGTGGATTCTTTGTTTCTTGATTCTTTTCGTAATTTTGTTTTATCAATTTCAAATTCATCTTCAATTTTCAACTTGGATTAATTTTTTTCTCTACATTACTTTCAAAACACGTCTTATTCATCCCTATCTTTGAGTTAGGGTTTTTGATATTTTTTTTAATCAAACCTTGTTCTTTCCTTTCTCTATTTCATCTTATTAGTTTTTCAAAGATTAATTATTATATTTTTTTTGCTTATTATTTTAGTTTAACTTTCACCAGAAGATTTAATGTTATATCCACTTGATATTTGTGTAATTTACTTAGATATAATTAATGACTACTTTTCCATATTTTTGCACATATAATGTTTTCTTAGGATGTTTTTTTTTTGCACTTCCCAAACATTCTCAATACATCAATCCTTAATTGTTCTTCTTTCTTTAGGTTTTTTCCATCATACTTCTACCTCACACGTACGACCTAGTTTCTTAAGTGATCATTGTTAGTCCTAAGGTGTGTAATTGATATTCTCACTTATAAATCTTATTTAACATGAACATTTTATGAAACATAATTTTCTTTGTTTTTGAGTTTCTTTATCTATTAATATACTACTAGTTCTTGATTGTAAGTTTACAAGAAAGAAAATGACAAATGACCAATCGGTAAACTTAAGTATTTGGATTGATTTTCGATATGAATGCTTACTTGAATTTTATTATCATTATAGTATGTTTGACCACTTTGTTAATGAATGCTCACAATAAGAAGCTACGTGTTTTAAAGTGAGAGTTCTATTTATAGTGAGTGGATTCAAACAAGTTATAACCAATTTTCGCCCATGTCTTTTTATTGGCTTGTAAATGTAAAACAACATGGTTCAAAATGTTCAAGTATACCCCATACCACTCACTCCAATCATCATATAGGTCCTTCACGTAGAAGAGTTTTTTAGAATAAAACATTTCCTACACATCGTCCCAACTTTTCGAATAAAATAGGAAAGTTAAAACTTTTTTTCTATTAAAAAAAGAGAATTTTCACTAAAAAAACCTCTCGAGATCACCATGATATTCAAGAGGTTCTTCAAATGGCCCAAGCCTTAAATTCAAATCAATTCATATTGTTCCTTTGTGTTTGGTACAACATAACTATTTCCAACCTTATTGAAGTTCTTTTAAGACAAGATGCTAGCTCACTCTATTGGTTTCCATGTCCCTTCCTTTATGTATGGCTTTGATCAAAAAATATCTACAAGTTAACTTGATGTTATTGCTTATGGTTTCATGAATAACATACATATTTAACCAAAGAATCTAATGGTCCATTTAATTTATAACTTCTTTTGATCATAAAAATAACTCAAACATCAGACAATTATAGGTAATCACATGGAACAAGACTTTTATAACCAAATTCCTATTGATCTTATCAAAGCCCAAGGTGAACACAATCCAATTCCTACTAAATCTTGGACCCCAAGTAATTCCATTGTTACATTGTTAGAAAATGCTACTCAATTTTATTTGATGCCCGAACAAACTTAAGCTTAGTTTACTATTCGTGGCAATTCTCCCTCTAATCATTAGAAAAACTAGAGAAAAATGAAGGTTGAGGTTCATCATAACTTGGTTGCCAAAATACAATCCTTAACATAAGACTTGAACATCTATGGAAAAACCTTCCAAATCCTTTTTCAATTATCAACTTAAATGATCATTTACAATATATAATAAATCAAGACTTAAAAAATAGTATATATGGCATTGTTAGTGGTGAAACTTTTCAAGGTGGGAAAAAAGCCTTAAACTTGCCTCCCAATCAACCATGAGGTGTTGTAGCTAGAATGCTCGAGGTAGTGTGAGACCTCGAGTCGGAAGAGCTCTTAGGTATTATATTTGTAAATATAATCTTAAGCTTTTTTGGTTAATGGAATCACATTTTCATTCCTCACAAACTTTTTAAATTATCCTAATAGTCTTATTATTCCAATTGATGGTCTTAAGAGGGGTTTTTGTTTGTTTTGGGCTAATAATTTAAACATTAACACCATTTATGTGGGTAACTATTTTGTGTTTGTTGAATTTGCAATACCCCTTAATCTAAATGAAAAATAGATTCTCTGTTTGTGTTATATGCCACCTTATTATAGTAAAAAATTCCAAAGCTAGATTGAAATTGCAAATTTGATATAGTACTTTAACAAATCTTGGTGTTTTTTAGGCAATCGAAATAATATCATGGCAAGTAATGAGAAAAAAAGTGGTTTCCCTTTTATTTTTAACGAACATAATCAACTAATCCATTTTTTGCATGACACCCAAGCAATGGGTTTGGGTAGCACTAAACACAATTCACTTGGCTTAACAAGCAAAAATTTGATAACAAAATCATACAATGATTAAATAATGGTTTGATGAATTCCAAATGGCTCTCTATTTTGGTGAAAGTTATGATTATTAATTTACCTAACATATCATAATCATATTATTTTACATTATTTGAGCTAAAGAGCATTTTTTATTTCATACCATTTTATTTTATTACTGCATGGTTGAGAAGTGATGACTATGAAAGGGTTATCCAAAAACACTCGTCTAATGTTAACTGTAATTCACATCAATTAGATGGTAAATTATCTACACTTACAAAGAAGTTAACCATATGGAGCAACACTTTAGATTCATAGACTCTTAAATCAAAGAGATATCTAACAAATTATAAGAAATCCAATCCAACCCTTTGATTCAGGGTAATTATCAATTAAAATCTTATCTATAAGAACAATTTAATGAATAATTGGTCAGAGTTGAATCATTTTTAAAACAAAAATCTTGAGAATTAGGGGTTATCGAGGGAGATAAAATAACAAGATTTTTTCATACTTTCACTTTCAATTGTAGAAGGAACAATTATATTGTAGCCTTGAAATTGTAGAATGTGAATTGGTCTTGGGACTATAATCAAGTTGGATTGGATTTAGTCAATTCTTTTGAGCAAAATTTTAGAACCTCTAACACTTCTCATTAGTTTCACTCTTTGAATTTTTTTTAGAATTAATCACCACTGTGAAAAATAATGAACTAAATTGCATCACATCACCATAAGAAATCAAACAAGCCCTAAATGATATGCATGCTTTGAAAGCATCTAGTCCAAATGAAATTCTGACTATTTTCTATAAACAGTTTTGGCATATTGTCAAGAAGGATGTTATAACTGAAGTACATAAAGTTTTCGTCACTTGTTCAATCCATTCTCAATAGAACAAAAAATTTATATCACTCATTCCTAAGGTTTCAAGTCCTAGTACTACAACTAATCAGTTTCATCCAATAATCTCTGTCATGTAATTTATAAGTTGGTTCAAGGATTTTAGTGAAATGACTAAGAGATATACTCTCCAAGTACATATCTTCTTTTCAATTAGCTTTCATTCCTGGACATTGGATAGATGAAAACACTTTAATAGCTCAAAAAGTTACCACTTATACGAAGAATAAGAGAAGAAGTAAATGTGAATTTATTGGAGTAAAATTGGATATGCATAAAGCTTATGATAAGTAAAATGGAGCTTCTTATTAGACATTTTAAAAGCTATGGGTTTCTGTACAAAATTTTGTTTGATTTATAGTTGCTTATCTACAGTTATATATTTTATACTTTTAAATGGGTCACCTTTTGGTAGCTTTCAACTTAAACAAAGTCTTAGGCAAAAAGATCCTTTGTCACCTTATCTATTTATCATCGTTGTTGAATGTCTTTCAAGATTAATTGATAATGTTGGAAGGGACAATCTTATTCATAGAGTACGAATAACAAGACATTCCCTTTATATTTCACATTTGCTTTATTTTGATGAGTTGATAATTATTGTCAAAACTAATAGATCTCAATATGAAATCTTTCACTCAATCCTTCAAAAATGTCTTTAACAAATTTGTTTGTTTCTTTTCACCAAATGTTCCAAATGATTTAAAACATGAACTTAGCATTACTTTTCACGTGCCTATCTCAAATGGGAAAATAAAAAAAAATTAGCCATTCTCTATTTTTTCATTGGAGTAAAAAGATGAGATTTAAATGTATTCTTAATAAGATCATAGAAATAGATTATCAAGTTGGGAATCTAAATTGTTATCCTAAGTTAGAAGAGAAATTTTAATGAGATCAATTTTGCAAAATATTTTAATTTATTTGATAAGTACTTTTTGAATCTGCAATTCAATTTGTGAAGCAACTAATGGTCTTATAAGAAATTTTTGGTGAACTACTGACATTTAAAGTACACAATATTTCACTACAATTTGGTGGGATGAAATATGTTCTCCTAAACATTTCAGATGATCAGATTTTAGAAAACTTTCAGATTTTTAGAAGAGCTGTGCTAGAATAAGCAATTTGGGATATTGATAATAATCACAACAAACTATATATTTAGATTTTTTCAAACATATATCTCACCATATCTATTTTTTTATGGACTGAAGTAAGATAATACTAGCCAAAGAGGTTTTGCTACAATGTTTAATTTATAAGGTGGGAGATGAAAGTATTATTAATGTCTGGAATGATCCTTAGATAACAGGCCTTAAAAATTATTATTTTTCCTCTTCCTAGGTAACCTTTATCTTCTGCCATTTTGATAATACAAAATCTTGTTACTGGAATAGCGACTGAAATGTGATATATATAAATTAGAATCAACTTGGGGTCCTAATATTGCAAAATTCATATATTCTCTAAAACCAACCAATCTCATGCTCATTGATTCAGTGATTTAGCTAGGTTTTAACCAAGGTTCTTTTTTTGTAAAAGAGACTTATCTTATCTTGCTTTAAATAAAAATTGACATCAATCCAAATTTTTTAATCTTTGTAATAGATTATGGAAATCTAAACTCCGTGAAAGACACAAAATTCTTTTTTGTGAAAAATCATCCACAAAGCTTTATTAGTAAGAGCTTACATTGGTAGGTTTAAACTTAATGACTATAGTAGTCATTTCTGCCATCAAGAAATTGAAGACATTGAATATCTTTTCATTTGATCCTTTTGGTTTTATTGCAAATGCAATGTTATATGAATTTTTTTTAACAAATTGGATATCAAGTCTTACATTCATTTTATTATATGACGTTTTGTTTGCTGAATTCATTCTAACAACAACGATAATTTTAGAGACAGTCTGTTACTTGAGAAATAAAGTAAGTTTTCAAAATGAAGTTTTACAATCTCACAAAATTGTTCAAACCATAAACACTCGAATAAAAAAATTCCATCATTTTCTTCTTAAGTCTCAAGAAAGTTCTACTCATGAAATTCAAGAGAGTATTACTTATATTCCTCCTAATTTGCATCCTCCACCTTTTGGATCTTTAAATTAAATATTGATGCAACCTAGATCAATGGTCTATGAAATTCAAGAAGGTTTTGCTTATATTCTTCCTAATTGGTAGCTTTAACCTTCTGGATCTTTAAATTAAATATTGATGTAGCTTGGACCAATGGTCTAGTTGTTGTAGGGTTCGTGTTGATCGATCATAATGGTTACTTCTGTTATGGATGGTCTAAATTGATGAAAACATCTTTGTTAGAGATAACTGAAGCTTTTGGTTTTAATGATATTTTTCATAAAATTTTAAAGTAGAGAACGAAATTAGTTTACATGTAGCTCTTAACCTTCATCCAACTTCGATCGAGTTAATTAGATCTTTAGATCAAGATCTTATCGATTTTTCAATGTTGTTTGGAAGATGGATTATTAGAAGAAAAAAAATAGTCTAATATATTACGTAATTAATTGAGGTTTTTATTCTCATTTTGATGGAAACCATTCTCATGTCTATTTTGCCATCAAATCTTAGAACCATTGCAAACTCTTTTTAAAAAAATATAACAACAATTCGCTTATCTTTTTAAGAGAGGTAGGCTACGGTTGGGGAGGGGAAAAAGAACTATCTAGCATGTAACAATAATTTTATTAATAACATGTAAGTTGATTGTTGACTTAGGATATCTAACATTTTTTTCCTTGGATAAAAAAATTAAGAGTTATATAGGATGTAACAATTCAATATATTAATAATATGTAAAATAACATCAAATTAAACACATGATAATTTTTATTTTAAAATATTAAAATATATATTAATAGCAATATTATAGCCTTATCAATAGTTGTTAGGTATAATTCTCTTTCCTATGTTGATTTTATATCTTTTTATATAAAAATACTTCATGATTTGGTCTAAGATGGTTTCATTTTTTTTTTCTTTTTAGTTTTTTATATCAATAAATATCAAAATATATATAATAAATATATTTTTAATATTTTGTCACAATAAATACTAAAATGTCTATTATAAATATGAATATGTATTTTATAATGTAATCGTTTTATTACATTAAAGATAATAATTTATACAGTTAATAATTAAATATTTAATAAGTGGTTGATAAATTTACTTATGATATCTTAAGCCACGATCTTTGGTTGATGATTTTTTTCTTTTTGATAGTTTTTTACACAAATAAATATCAAAATATTTATATAATAAATATATATTTTATAATTTTTTGTTAGTTTTTTTATGCCAATAGATATCAAAATTTTATATAATAAATATATTTTTTTATGAATAGTTATTTTGTATAATACAATCATTTTTTATTACATTAAGGATGATAATTCATACCATTATTGATTACACATTTAATAATTGTTTGATTAATTTATTTATGATATATATATATATATATAAAGTCATATTGGTCGACAATATTTTTTATTTTTTACACCAATAAATACCAAAACATTCGTACAATAAATGTATTTTTTTATGAATAGTTATTTTGTATAATTCAATTATTTTACGCATTTAATAAGTATTCAATCAATTTACTTGGGACATCTTAAACCTCCATTTTCATTCGAAAATTGTTTTTTTTTTATTTTGTTAATTTTTTTACACCAATAAATATCAAAATGTCTATATAATAAATACATATTTATATTTTTTTGATAGTTTTTATACTAATAAATATCAAAATATGTATATAATAAATACATTTTTAAGAATAGTTATTTTGTATAATGTAATCATTTTTATTACATTAAGAAATTCATACAATTAATGATTACATATTTAATAAGTATTCGATCAGTTTAATTATGATATTTTTATATATAAAAAGCCATAATGTTTGGTCGATGATCATTATTTTTATTTTTTTACACTAGTAAATACATATTTTATATTTTTTGTTATTTTTTATAATAATAAATACTAAAATATCTTTATATTAAATATATTTTTTATGAATAATTATTTTTATTATATTAAGTGTATCAATTTATACAATTAATGATTACTCATTTGATAAGTAATCATTAAATTGGTAATCATATGTGTTTCATTATCATATTTGAGATATTCATGAGTAATAAATATCATATTAATCATTCTATTATATTTAATTTATTTATTAAATGAAATATGACTCATATTTAGCTTGTATGTTACTATTGTAAAGTGTAAAACTTATTACTCATAAAATAATTATTATTATGTATATATTTTTTATTAAACTAATAAATTAATTAACTTTTTACTAATAAAATAATTATTATTGTATAATTGTTCTTCAATAAAGTAATAAATTAATTATTTATTTATTTTAATAAATTTTTCACATATTTATATAAAATTTTAACATTAATTTTTCATCTTGTTATAATTTAAGACTTTTTTTTATTTTTAACATAAAGAATTTTAAAGTAATAATAATTATTATTGATTAATTAATATTATTATATGTTTATTAAATTTAAATTATTGGTCTGTGTATTTACTAGAATACAAAACTAGTTTATTTAAAAATTATCATTCATGGGAAGTAGGTTTTAGTCATTTCTTTTGACTTATTAGTTATTATAATAAAAATAATAATATTTTATATTATTTAAGTATGGTATTAATGTATGGTTTATAAATAAATATATACATTTTCATCTTTTAATGATTAAAATTTTAAACTTATATATTATAATGTTATTAACCTTGGTCATAAAAGTGTATAAAGAGAGAGAGAGAGCAATTACACCGGAACTAAATTACTAATTAAAGCATAAATTCGACATTAACTAATACAATCTCAAAACTCAGATAAAAGCGTTTACTCCAACATAAACGAATCGAGAGTCTTGTCTTTTTCCTTCTTTTTCTTTTTTAATAATAATAATTGGAGGAGGAATTCAAGCCAAGTACGAAACAAGTTTAAAGCATTTACGGGTTAGTCTAAAACTGATCGTGTTACTTGTAAATCCTATAAATCTAATATTAATGCATCCACGTCCATATTTTTTTAAATTATAACATGTATTTAAAAAATTAAAAAATATTTGTTTTTATATATATAATACTGATACATATCATTATATAAACAATTATATAATTATAAAAAATATGTATAAATTTATCTGTTATTAATATTCATCTTATGCATCTAATAATATACTATTAAACATAAACTTGATTAATTAGTTTAGAACTCTCTAAAACTTAAAAGTCAGTTAACAAGATACGTATCCGTATCAAACTTCCCTTCACGGGATCGAGTTATAAAGCATACGTGTCAAGGACATTAGGCTCTAAGTCATGCACAAGTGGGATCTACTGTTGGAATTATTCGGAATAATTAATGCTAAACCGTCTATAATATGATCATGAACAGTTGAACCCTGTCGTGTACTTCTATATTTATTGTTTCTTACGTTATAATATATTAATTATCATGTTTTTCAAAATAAAGCTGTTAAAAAAAGAAAAGAAAAGACAATTATTAGTTTTTTTTTTTTAAGAAACACTTAATAGTAATTAATGTATTATTTCATTTTTTAAATAACTAACATATTACCACATAATTTAGCGTGCATGCATGACATTAGGCTAAAGGTTTTTGAAAAATACTTTAAAATATTATTTATGTATCATAGATTTAATAATTTATTAAAATTTTAATAAAATTTACTAACATATTACCACATACTTTCATTGTTTTTGAAATTATGGTTTGATTATTTTATTTATTTGACTAAATGGTTTGCTCACGTTAGCGACTTTAAAACGGTCAAATATATCTATAAAGTAGTATATAGCTACATGTGAAAACCGTTAAAATCAGTTAACCCATATATTTTGCCATGGCTTTAGGGATTACATTTCTCCCAATTAAAGTAAAGAGCAGCTAATTTCTTTACTTTAATTATTAACTATTGTTAATCCTTATTATTTGGAAGGATAAAGTCATAAAGAGCAGCCAGTCCGTTATTTAGAGTTGGGTATACGTATGCAGAAATGAAAATAAATAAATAGTAGGGAGTATATTATAAAAATAATATTTATTTAAATTAGACCGAGAGAAACATAATGATATATATATATATATATATATATATGAAGTTAATTTTAATATTACAAAAAAGTATATATTTACTTTAATTTCACTAATTAATAACTGTATCATTTGAGTGCTACGTTTTCAGCGTTTATCATAAATGTTATGTTAATGTATATTCAAAGTCGAGATTTTGGGGTTGCATGTTTTTTAAAAATAAAAAAAATAAATCTTAAATTAAGTATTGCATGTAATATTTACCGGAAAGACTTTTACATGCAATAGATACATTTACTTGCATGTAAAGAACCCCTATTTAATGTAAGTAGTAACAATATTATTGTATGTAAATTATCAAGTTATATCAAATATTCATACAAATGGCTCGTATAAAGAGATGATTTGTCAAAACAAATAATATAACAAAATCATACAAAAATTTGTATTAAATGTATTTTTCTTCAAATAATATATTTTAATAATTTAGAAGTTTTATTTCCCAATTAATGTGTAAAAGTATATCAAGATTACAATACTGTAAATGTTAAATCTTTTATTAATTTTTGTGTTATTTTAAGAGTAATTCCTTATCAATAGCTAGCTAGGTACCACAAGTTCATAATTAATCTTAATTTTTTTTTAATTAATTGCAACTAATTACGTACACATTTGGATTTGAAACCCAATCATCATGAACATGCCCTCTCAAATACCAATAGACGGACTAGCTAGATAGACGCAACTTTTGAAAATAGAGAATTAGATATTAAAGAAACAATTTAGATTGTGAGATTTAATTAAGTTAATTAATACACTAATTGAGCCACATTACTGGCACCCAATTGACTTTTATGATTCACCTTTTGTTTTGTTCCGTTTGGATAATTAATTACATTATGATATCAGCAGTACTGAGCCGTAGTACTTTAGAAGAAGATCTTAAATTAATTAGATTAATAGGATCAATAAAGATCATGCTTTCATCACCCTATTTAGCTATAATTTCTTGGCAATAAGACAATAAGAGTGTCTGCAATAAGTTCAATGTTTCTTGCTTTTACTTCTAAATTAATTTAATTATTACTATTTTGTTGTGCATGTGACTCTTGATTCTTTGTAATTGACATTTGCACGTTGAATCCATTAATATATAAGATTTCCATAATATACTCTACATTTTATTAATTTAATTTTTGAAAGAAAATTAGAAATAATTATGTTCTTCAATTAATTTACGAATTTAGCATCACTTTTGAGGAATTTGTATATATACGCATTCATTCAGTTATTAATTAACTGTTAAAATTTGCACCTTGATTCGTGGCGCTTGTTTCAGGTAATGTTGTGGCCTTGACGAGTAACAAGCTCCAACATGCATTTAGCCTTTTATATATATATATTTGCCAAATTTGTGATTTAATCTTTAATTTACGCGTTGAAATTGATTTGCTCTAAATTCATAATTCAGAAGTAGCTTCTTTTTTCTCATTTTAAATAATATTTTTTTTATCAAAACATAATACATACATGTCACAATCTAATTAATTTATATTACTAAGTGATTCTACGTTCACTTTATCATACAATATTTTCAATTTTATATTAAATTAATAATTACGTAATTTAATATATAATAACTAAATACATGTATCCCTAATAGCTGACATATAATTTAGTCTATGAAACTTTAACGTCTTTACTTGGTAATATTTTTCTCTATTGACTTTCAGTTGCATTGTGGTGGATTATTCGATTATATTTAGTCATGTTATGAATTTTGTTTATTTTTATAGGTGTACAGTAGTTTTCAAGTTTAAGGTTAATTAAAAATAATAAATATATAATTAAGGTAATCTGACTTTCTTTCTTCATGCATGCATTTTTCTCATATAGACCATGCCAAGTTTTCAATAAAAATGAATTATTTATATATTTTTTAAAATGATATAATTAATATGCATACATAAAAATATACAAATTCATACGTTGTTAGTAATAGTACGTATAAGAAAATGCTTGTGAACAATATTTAACTACTTAATATCACTTATCTAATAATTTTGTAAAAAAAATTAAATTTTAATTAATGATTAAATTTACATTCACATCAATAAATAGTATTAGTTCCTTATTCACAATATATAGCGTTACGTTTAATATAATTTTATTACTTTATAATGACATTAATGATCAAAAGAGACGGGTAGAATTCCCAAGTCACACTAAGCCATGTATTCCTAACATTAAAAAAAGTGATAGTTAATTGTGTACGTAGTCTAATAAATATATATTAATTCATGTAAATTGAATGTATGTTTTTTATTATTAAATAATATTTATTTTTTTAGAACAAAAAACATCTTAGCAAAAATAATAATTATGTTGTTTAAATTTATTATTGAAACATGGATAATGAATCTTATCATCGCATCTAGGTAAATCACAAATAAAATTGCATGATAAGGGAATCGAACCATGAAAATTCCAAAAAAAAAAAAATAAATAATAAAAGTATTTCAAGTCATTACTACCTGTGTAAGAAAGAGCTGAAAACTAATAATTAAAAAAAAATTACTATCTAACCTCTGTCAAACTCAAAGTTTACATAACTATTTACAGTATGTATGTCACTTATTCCACGAACATTCAATAATATGTTTTTCGGTCATATTGGTATTATAATTCTTATGAATGTACAATTTGGCAGGTTTCAATATCCTTTTTTTATTACATAAATTTTGCCACAATTTATAGACCTTAGATCAAACTCACTTTAATGGCCAAAAATTCATCCTAAATTTTCATTTATTACATGCCATTGAATACCTTCGTCTTTCTCTTGCCTTTAAGAGAACTAATCAAAGTTTCTCTATTCATATCCTTTTGACTTGATATTGTATACTTCTTGATCATTAGTCATCGTTAGAAACTCAGGACTAACTCAACCTAATAAGATCTCATTAAGTTAAGGATTATCCAAGCTTATAAGCAGCATTACTGCTTTGTTCTAGTCGATATTGGACAAAGATACTTAACAGCCTCCCTCCACACCTATTAACAAATGACATTACGCTTACTAGACTACAGAATCCCAATTGCGCCCAAGACATGTAGACTACGCCACCGATACCATGTTAAAAACTCAGATTTGACTCAACATAATAAGATCTGATTAAGTTAAGGATTACATAAGCTTATAAACAGCATTTCTGCTTTGTTCCTAGTCGATTGATGATTTGTTCCTAGTTGATGTGTGAGAAGAATACTTAACAATCATTAATAAAGATAATAAATAAAATAATAAGTCAGATAAAAATTGTAATAATTTTTGGATCTTACCCTTTCTTTTTTTCTTTTTACTCTTACATAATTAAAATATATGTTATATAGTGATTAACAAATAAAAAATAAAAAATAATATTACAAAAATATTACTTTTGTATTTTTATCTAAGATGATATATCTATCAAATGTAACGAGGATTAATTTTTTATCTCTCACGCTATTAAGTTTTGTTTTCTAAATTCCTTTACAGTATATAAAAATTAATATTATAAATACTTACATGAATTAAGGAGATAAAACATATCCTTGTTTTCCTCCCTAATTTTTCTTACATTATTATTATTATTTTCTAATCTTATATTCTCTCGTCTCCTCTTCTCCACAATAAGAGGGATACATATATTTTCATTACTCTTCAGTCTCCACCCACTCTACCTTTATTTTCTTTGAGTTTTCTATTTTGTTGTTTTATGTATATCTCGCTGTCTCTTCATGGTCATGAGTGGCATGTGATAATTTTTGCTCAGTCTGTTAATCACTCGGGTCGTTGATCTATCGGACCGACACGTCGCGTCTCGCTTAAGTTTTGGAATGATATGACACGATATATAAGCCGTAAAAGAATAGTAGCATAGTGCTGCCCACGGTTCATGCCCATTAACGGTCTGGGCCACACCAACACGTGAAGACTAATTCTTCTAAAATATGGTTTCAATTGTCATGTAATCTCATGGACTATTAAGAGATTTGATTGGAAATTTATTTAGTTTAGTAGGAGTGAGTGAATAGGTTTTATGGATTATTTATTTATTTTATGAGTTAATTTTACATATAATTTAAAAAAATTGAAATTTTAATAAACCTACAAACCCATCAATGACTTTCAAGTTTACATTGTGGGGGTAAATTGAGGGTGGTTACTCTTATATTATCATTTAAAAATGTTTAATTTTATTAAAAATTAAACATTTTCTATGAAAAATTTAAAATTTAAATCATATTATAAATTAATTTAATAAAGCACATGAATAAAGATAGAAAAATTCGTTCAAATTTGAAAACAAATATAAGAATAAACCTATGTAGACTTATTAAAATTATTGCTAAAAGATGATTGTATCCCGTATCTGAAAAGAAAAAAACAATAAAAATATTGATTTGAAATTCACATAATTAGATTTAAAATATTTAAAAATAATAAATAATTAAAATTAAAATATATTAATTAATATATTGTATGAATATTATAATTTTAATGAAATTAAAATATATTTATAAAATAAGAAGGCAGTTTGAATTTTATGGATTTAAAAAATAAAATCTTATAACCGATCTGAATATGTCAATTTTTTTTTTAATTTAAGATTTACATTGGACCAATAAATCTATAAAACAAAATTATAGTTTCAATTTATTTTTAAATTTAATCGGTTAGACGATTTAAAAAAAAACATGTGAACCCTTGGGAAGGGGTTTAGTACGTTTTCAATTGGTTGTTTAGCAATCCAAAACCATTTATTTCAATATATATATTGAAATAATTTTGGATAAAAATTATTTTATATTTTAAAATAATGTAATATAACTTTATATTTTATTTTAAATTAAAGAAAAACTAAACAATTTAAATAAAAAATTCTATTATAATAAGTTTATTTTCCTTAGCTCAATTTTTATCCCAAAAAAAGTTTAATTAAAAAAGTATATTATATTTATATTTGATATGCATGTTTTAAAAAATTCAAAAATTTATAGTTATTAACTAATTCTGATGACAATGTCAGTTTGAAGTGCATATGATACATTCAATTTTAACTACGGAAAATGATGCTTTAGTTATATTTATGCCTTCTCGTGATCTATATTTTGAATGATTATTCTTTATAGAAAATTTTATATTATAAAATTTTATTAATTTTAGATAGAAGTATGAAATGTTGATTGTAAAATAATACTTCATTTTACTTATTAAGAAATATATACGTAGTATCTAATAGACAATCATCGAAGTTACATAGATACACGTTCTTATACGAACTGTCATAATACATGTAAAATAGTTTTACATAAAATCAATTGTTTATACTTAAATCACTATATATATATGTGTGTGGTGTTTATTTTTAATTCGTCATGTACGTATTACTTAAGGTATTGTATATAAAGATAACTCAAGTCGTTATGATAGTGTATCGTACAGTGGTTGTGTTCTTCAAATTTTGACCGATTATTTTTAAGGATCAAATTATTACATATGAATGTTATTTCAATTATATGAGAAAAATATCTCAAAGTATATTAAAATCTTATAACATGAATAATCACAAACAATAATTATATATTCTTTTTATTTTTTCTATGAGTTCTTAAATGACATTCATTTATGTAATAAAAAATATATAATGATTTAATATTTCTCATTAGGATAATTATTTTTAGTATTATTATAATAATTTTATATAATAATAATAATATTGAAGGGAATTACTTATAAATTACAATAGATAATTTATATATTTTTAATGCGATAATTAAATGTGTTTATATATAGATTGGTTTGGGTTTAGGACAAATTAAAACCAAACCATTATAATTATTCGTTGAAAAATAATAATAATCTCGAACTAATAAATTTCAAAAATTAATATAATTTGTATTAATTTTTATTTTTGTTTAATTTGAATTGGATTAAGTCAAATAGTTTTATGAAAAATAAATTATCTTTTTTTCAAAGAGTTTTTTCTATTAATTTTTTAATTGTTGTATTATAACTTCTAATGTTTTCAATATTAATTTGATTATAATGCTTAAATTTTAATATTTTGTAATTCAATTATTTACGTAATTAACTTTAATTTTAAATTAGAATATATAGTTATAAAAATAAAAAATATTGATAAATGCTACTAATAATTTATTATTTATTTTAGTCATAAAGTATAAGTAAGATTTTAAATTAAGATAAATAGACAATAAAGAATAATAATAACTTACATAATTATATCTGTTAATTTCTATATACAAACTATCCATAAAGTTATTGATATGATGCAAATTAATTATTTAAGAAAAAAAGAAAGGAATAAAATCCTAATTATATAAAATAAAAATTTGAGTATAAAATCTAAATTATATATATATATATATGGTTACTTTTGATTTTTACATGTTTCTAAGAATAATAATTAAACCAATCAAACAAAGGAAAATTAATATGATTTATATTGTTTCCATCAAATTTTTGCACACTCTTGATGAAAATAATAAAAATTAATTGTGAAAATAGTATTTTATTTTTTTAAAAGTAATGTTAGATACTCTTTAAAAAATTGAGACATTTTTACATATATTACAGTTTATATAAAATAACATCCTTAAAATTTATAACCATAAAATGAAATTGAATTTTAATGAGTTGAAATTCAACATTAAATGAATCTAATTAGTTGGGTTAAACTAGAACGACATTCGAGTCTTTCAATGTGAAACTTTTAGGTTGCAAATTTTTTGTAGTAAAAAATATAAATTAGATATAAAATATTATAGTATGATATATAAATTAGATATAAAATATATTATTTATATAATTATAAGTTTTAAGTGATAATATAAATATTATTTTCTTTAAAAAAACATTAATTTTATGTAATCTAACTACATTTGCCATTATGTATAAGTCTTGAGTTAAAGATTCAAAAATGTATTTAAAAATTTAATAGAAAAAAAACATTATTAATTAAAATACAAGAAATGCCTTTATTTAAATTTTTTTATCGGTTTTGCTAGATTTGTCTTTATATTTAATATTTTATATTCGATTATTTTAATGTTATTACAATGATAATATTAGAGATGGAAAAGAAGGAGCGGCGAGAATTTGAGATATTTTATATGGAGAATCATTTAGTGCCGTAGAAAAATCACTCGGAACCAAAATAACCTCTCATTATTTTAATTCAAAAGATACAAGATAAAGTTCTAATGGTCCTAGTCACTAGTGGACCGAACATCCCACGATCGGCCAACTTTTTTGGGCCTTTCACTACATGTCGCTTTTTTCCAAGATAAGGTTTCTCTGCTAGTTTTTGGTGAATATGAGACACTGATCGTATGGCTTATGGCTTCTTAATAATACCCATAACAAATTAAGGAAGGTATTTAGGATGTTCATCTTTACGAGTTGAGCCCGTAGACTACCCATAGCCCATGACACTCCTTCAAAGTAGCCCTTGACACAGTTCTCCTTCAGTTTACTTACCAAGTCGGAGAGGAAACTCACTTGTTTTTTCTTTTTAAGGAAATCCACTTTCCCTGAAAGAGAGCTGACTTGTTCTTGTAACGATCTCGCTAAAGCCTCAGCTTGATTATATCACTTTCGAGCGTCGCTGGCTATTGTACCTTACTGCAGAGAATAGTTAGAAGAAAATTTTAACTTCGTTGAGCGACTGTCTATTTCCCAAGGTGAAGGATCTCGACCACTTGAACACGAATAGGGTACGAGATCTTATCAAAACACCCAAGGTGAAGGATTTGACCATTTGAGCCCGAATACGGGCATGACACCTTATCCAAACACACAACCTGGAGGTCCTGCTAGGTAATCTCTCCAAAAGCAAACTATGGTAAGGATATATAACGCTATATGACGTGAAGTGAATTCTAAAATTCAATACAACTAATTTTCACTTTTCCACGCAGTCTAATACCTAGTCACCCCACGGTGTGTTAGTGACAAGAGTTGCTTATTGTTGAGCACGGCGTGTAAAGATAAAATAAATTCAATAAAATAGAATAATAACACCGAAAATTTAACATGATTCAATCTTTAATTTGAGCTAAGTCCACGGGACAAATTTCGAAAAATATTTCTTCTACTAATAAAATTAATGGGTACAAAGTGAGAGGTAATACAACAAATTGAGATAAATTCAAAATAGTGCCACACAAGTGTTTCCCAAACTCACTATTTTATCACTCCCTTTTTAGAAAAATATTTCAATATTTTTCTAAGATATTCTCTCCCACTTTCTTAGACAACACTATTTTTCTTCAAAGGAAATTGTTCATTTGGCTTTGCTTTGCTTCATTTCTTGTTTGGTGTGTTGGTATTTCTAAGCGAAAGACATTCTTATTTATAAAAGAAATTAATATCAATTTTAGACGCCTACCATTTGTGGTTGACCTCTATTTATGGTTCAGACCTACCTTCATTGTGGTATCTACACAGACCTAACATTGTGTTTCTTCCTCTTAAATCTGGAGGAACTTACAAATCTCACTCCCGACTATATAGATTTCTACCTAATTCAAGATTAAACGATAATATTCAAAAATTTTGTCTCGGGAGAATTTTTGTTAACATGTCTGATCCATTTTCTTCTGTATGGATCTTCTCAAGTTGTAATAGCTTCTTCTCCATTACATCACTAATCCAGTGATATCTTACATCAATATGTTTTGATCTCGAATGAAAGGAGGTATTCTTTCCAAGATGGATAACACTCTGACTATCACAAAATAACTGATAATTGTCTTGTTGCAACCCAAGTTCTTTCAAGAACTTTTTCATCCATAACAACTCTTTACACGCTCTTTGCTATACTCTCTTTGGTGACAACGAACGTTGTAACTTTGATTCGTAATACGCCTCACTCGCAAACGTAATCGCAGAACCTGAATTGGATTTTCTAATCCACATCACCACCATATCTGCGTCGTATCCAACTAACAAAGGTTTATCATTTCCAAAACATAAGCGTATTTTGGAAGAGCTCAAGATACCGAAAATCCATTTCATCAAGACTCCCAACGTTCATTTCCAGGATTTGAAAGGAATCTACTCACAATTCCAATCAATGAGTGATATCCTGGTAGTGTCTGAACCATGGCATATATTAGACTTCCAATCACAAGATATGGAACCTCTTCCATCTCTTCCTTCTCTTTGTCTGTAGAAGCTATTAGAAGTTATCTTAAAGTGATTAGCGAAGACAACTAATCGCTTTAGCCTTATTCATATGAAATCTCCAAGATTTTCTCAATGTATTTCTCCCGCGACAACAATAATTTCTTGACCTGTCTCTAATAATAATCATGCCAAGAATCTGGTTTGATGGTCCTAAGTCTTTCATGGAAAATGACTTACTCAACTGCGTTTTCAAGTTGTTGATTCTGAAAATATTTCGACCAACAATCAACATATCATCCACATAGAGCAAAAGAATAATAAAATCATCATTAGAGAATTTCTGCACAAAAACACAATGGTCTGAAGTAGTCTTTTTGAAACCTTGCTCCCTCATAACAGACTCAAACTTCTTGTACCATTGTCTTGGTGCCTGTTTTAAGCCGTAAAGATTTTCTTCAATTTGCAGACATAATCTTCTTTTCCCTTTTGATAAAAACCCTCTGGCTGCTCCATGTATATCTCTTCTTCCAAGTCACCATGTAAGAAGGCAGTTTTGACATCCATTTGCTCAACCTCCAAGTTAAGACATGATGCTAACCCTAGCACAATACGAATGGATGTCATTTTTACAATTGGAGAGAAAATCTCATCAAAGTCAACACCTTTTCTTTGGCTGAATCCTTTGACAACTAGTCTAGCTTTGTATCGTAGACTGGAACTATATCCTTCATGCTTCACCCTGAACACCCATTTTTTTCAAGGCCTTCCTCCCTTTGGGCAGCTTCATCAACTCAAAGGTTTTGTTCTCATGCAAGGACTTCATCTCATCTTGCATGGCTTCAATCCATTTTTGTTTGGATTCATCATCCATGGCCTCTTCATAACTCTCAGGTTCTCCCCCATCAGTGAAAGTTATATACTCATTTGGAGGATATGAGATAGAGGGTCGTCTCACTCTATCACTTCTTTTCAGTGGAACAGGAGAAGCCACAGGTGTTGGTACTGGATAATGAACATCGTCATTTCTCTCATCTTCAGAACCAACTTCTATGGGGGCATCATCTTCATCAGGTGGATAAACCTGGTCTTCGTCTCCAACTTGTCTTGGCACTGATGTTGGAGGAATTAATTCCAATTCTCATGAGTCACCATTGGAATTAGGAACATCTTTCTTCATTTTGATAATATCTTCAATGGTCTCATCTTCAACAAATACAGCATCACGGCTCCTGACAAGTCTCTTTGCAATTGGATCGTAAAATCTATAACCAAATTGATCTTGACCATAGCCAATAAAAATACACTGTCTTATTTTGGCATCAAGTTTGGATCTCTCATCCTTGGGGATATGAACAAATGCTTTGCAGCCAAACACTCGCAAATGATCATAGGAAACATCCTTTCCTGACCACACTTTATTTGGAACATCCATTTTGAGAGGAGTAGAGGGTGAAAGATTCAACACATGTGTAACTGTGAGTATGGTTTCACCCCAAAAAGTTTTAGGTAACTTTGCATGTGAGAGTAGACATCTAACTCTCTCCATCAAAGTTCTATTCATCCTCTCAGCTAAGCCATTCAACTGCGGTGTCTTTGGAGGTGTCATCTGATGCCGAATACCATGCTTTTTGCAATAAGCATGGAAAGGTCCTGTGTATTCTCCACCATTGTCTGTCTGGATGCACTTTAGTTTCTTTCCAGTCTGTCTCTCAACTGAGGCATGAAATTCTTTGAAGACATCTAGCACCTGATCCTTTGTCTTTAAAAGATATACACACGTCTTCCTTGAATGATCATCAATGAAAGTCACAAAGTATTGAGCACCACCAAGTGACTTTGGCATTGGTCCACACAAATATGAATGAATCAGATCTAAAATATTATTCATTCTGGAAGGAGGGAAGCTCTTAAAAGCAACCCTATTTTGCTTTCCTGCTAGATAATGAACACATTTCTCCAAATGTACTTCATCCATTCCAGGCAATATCTTCTTTTTGGCTAGACTTGTCAAACCTTTTTCACCCATGTGACTGAGTCTCTTATGCCATAACTCAGCTGCACTATCTTTCTCTATGGCATTTACTGTGTCAGTGGAGAGTTTTGCTTGCATTATATACAGAGTTGTATGCATCTCACCTCTAGCCATTACTAAAGAGCCTTTTGTAAGTTTCCATTTGTCATAAATGAATAAGCTACAGTATCTTTCATTTGCAAGTTTGCGCACAGAGATCAAATTCAGGCGCATATGTGGAATATGCCTGACACCCTTCAGAAATAGTATGGTTCCATTCTCTATTTCTAATAAAACGTCTCCTCTGCCTACTACCTTTGACAGGCCTTCATTTCCCATTCTAACAACACCAAAACTTCTATGTGTGTATGATGAGAAAAATTCTCTACGCGATGTAGCGTGAACTGTAGCACCACTATCAATCACCCAGTTGGTCTCGTGTGATACAAGATTGACAAAATCTTCATCATAAACGATATTGAACTCGTCTATAGTATTTATTTGCTCATCATCACTGCTGTCGTCCTTCTTTGTTACTTTGCCTTTGTTCGTTTCTTGTTCCTTCTTGAACATCCGACAAAATTTCTTAATGTGACCCTTCCTCTTACAGTGATGGCATTCAACATTGGCAAATTTGTTTGATTTACCTCTGCTCTTACTTTTGGGTTTTTGTTCTTTGTACAGTCTCCTTCCTCTAGACTCTGTGATAAGGGCTTGTGCTTCTGAATCTCTTTCCTTGTTTTGTTTCTCAAATGAGAACAAGGCCTCTACAACAACTTCAAACTCCATCTTGTCTTTTGCATAAGTCAGAGTTGTTGTGATATGATTATATGATGAGGGTAGTGATGCCAACAACATCACAACTTTCTCTTCATTGCCAAAACTCACATTAAATCTTGCTAAGTGAGAAAGCTTGCTGTTGAAATTGCTAACATCTTTGCATCGTACTCGTTATCTTCCTTCCTCATCTGATATAGCTCTTTCCACAAATAAAATTTATTGGCAAGGTTCTTTGACATGTACACGTTTTCTGGAGTCTCACATGTTTCTTTAGCATTCTTGCAATTTTTTGATTCAATATTTTGCAAGACACTGTCTGAGAGATTTAGACGGATTGTACTAGCTGTAATCTAATATATTTCCTCCCATTGTTCCTCGGTGACGATTGCTACCTTATTTTCTTTTCCCATCAACGCTTTATAGACCTTCTGTTGAATGAGAATATCCTTCATCCTCCTTTTCCATAAAGAGAAATTATTATTACCATTAAATTTCTCAATATCTACCTTTTGGCTTGACATTTTTTTTCGCTGTGTTTCTTTTTCTGTAAATCAATACACCCTGGACCTAATAAAATCTTTTCTGATGTGGAATATCAGTCTATACTGCAACCACAGAGCATATTAAGAATTTTACTAGACCAGCTCTGATACCAGTTGTTGGGTACATCAGGTAAAGATAAAATGAATTCAATAGAGTAAAATAATAACACCGAAAATTTAACGTGATTCACCCTTTAATTTGTACTAAGTCCACGGGACAAACTCCGAAAAATATTTCTTCCACTAATAAAATTAATGAGTACAAAGTGAGAGGCAATACAACAAATTGAGATAAACCCAAAATAGTGTCACACAAGTGTTTCCCAAACTCACTATTTTGTCACTCCCCTTTTAGAAAAATATCCCAATATTTTTCTAAGATATTCTCTCCCACTTTCTTACACACAACACTATTTTTCTTCAAAGAAAATTGTTCATTTGGCTTTGCTTTGCTTCACTTCTTGTTTGGTGTATTGATGTTTCTCTAAGGCAAAGACATTACCTATTTATAGGTAAAATTGCATATCAATGTTAGATGCACCTACCATTTGTGGTTGCATCTACCATTTGTGGTTGCATCTACCATTTGTGGTTGCACCTACCATTTGTGGTTGCACCTACCATTGGTGGTTGCACCTACCATTGGTGGTTGCACCTAATATTTTTGTTTTCTTCCTCTTAAATGTAGGAGGGATTTACAGTTACATGTGGAACGAACATTGTGAACTTCATCATCATCTCACAGTCACACCCCTTCATATCCCCAAAACCAGTCTTGAATTCGAAGATACAATTAACCCGTTGAGAAAAAAAACTACAAATGAGTTGAAGTGGAAAGATGTGTGAATTGAGTACTGGGTCGCGGGTGAACCAGGAAGGATATGGGCTATGGGGTGGATTGGAATGGTTTGTTGGCTCCTGATATTTCATTAAAATCAATAAATATTTTAAGATCGATCCTCTTGATTTTCTTTTTTATTCTTCCCTTGAGAAGATTATTAGTAATACATATAATTAACCATTTTTATATTAAATATAATTTATAAAATAAATTAAAATTTAATACATATTTATAAGAATTTTAATTATCTTAAAATAATAAATTATTATTATAATAATTATAATTTTTTTTAATTCTCCCATCACAAGTTTTCATTTTTATTATTTTTCTAAAAGATAACAATTATTATATATAAATAATTATTTCTATGATAAATATAATTTATAAAATAAAATAAATTTTTTATTTTCTCTTTTATTCAATAATAATAGATAATTATCACATTTATCATGATTTTTTTATTTTTCTTTTTAAGTTTCAACTTAAAACAAAATTTATAAAAAAATAAATTTGTTCACTTTTGATTTTCTCTCTTATTTTCCCACACTAAAAGATAACGGTACATATAATAAATTATTTTTTACACTAAATATAATTTAAAAAATAAATTAAACTAGTAAAATTAATTTATGGTTTAATTATGTTATATAAGGAAATATATTATACTTATAAATTATTAATCAAAATATGACATATTATTTATTGAGTTAAGATATTCATTTTTATTTAATAATATAAACTCAATGTTTTATAATAGTTATAAGATAACATATCAATAATTATAATTGTAAAGTTGTTTTTTTGAATAGAAAGTAAATATTTTATTTATATAATTAAAATTATAAAAATAATCTCATTTAAACATATCTTTAATAACAAAGATTAAGATATAATTTATACAATTACAATTGAAAAATAAATCGGAACATAATGAAACATGTGTATAATATTTTGCAAATGTACAATGAATACTCTCTAAGGAATATATGAAATTGATGTTTGTTAGTAATAGTGTTTGTCATATGAGTCTAGAAATCCAAATCTTCAACCAATAAGGAGCAAAAACACAGACTAATCCATACGAACCAATAAAAACTAAAAAATGAAATATCAATAGACTAAAAATAAAACAACAAGCAATAAATTATAGAAACTTTGGGATTCTTAGATATAAAATAATAAGAAATCCAATAGATCTTGTATATCTAGTTGAGTTTTATTGAAACCAATCCTTATAGAAAATGAAACAACAAAACAAACACAATAATCTTATTACAAAACACATAAATAAATTCAAGATGAAATTAGAATCAAATCAAAAAATAACAAACAGTACTTAAAATCAAGAGTCTCATAAATAGTTTGAACAAATGATGCAAACCTTAACAAAGGATAAAAAAATTGACATATTTTGAATTATATATAGATAAGTGACGAAGATTTAACGAAGAAAAACTTTTTCAATATCAAAACAACATTTAATATGTGACTATATTGGTTATTAAGTTGATAAAAAATAAATTTTATTTTTTATCTCAATTTTACTTTTATTTGTAATTTATTAAATATAATAATTGGGCAATTGAATTTTTTTTACCCTTTTTGGATAATGCTTTCTATTTTCTAAAATAAATCTAAGTTGAACAATTGAACACATGTTGTGGTATAGCGTTTGTAACACTTGTATTAAGTAAGAATAGTAGTAATAGATAACGGAAAAGAAAACTTATTCCTTTTCTTTTGTTTATTACAATTTTTAATGACAGAAGTTATAATTTTTTAGGAACACAAATTCATTTGTGAGAATAAATATGAATTCTTCGAGAAGAATAACTATTCATTCACAAAGGATAATGATTCTATTATGTTTTTACCAAACAAAACTCTTAATTACTAATAAATCTGTCTTTAATATTAAAGATGAGAGGGTATTTTGAGAAAACTACAAAAAAATAATTAATTAATTATCTTTATTTCCTAGTAACTGTTAAACAAAAGAATAGTTAATATTCATAGTTTCTATTGGTAATTTTAAATATGTAAATGTAATATTTTTATTTTATTGTTTAAAGGATGACATGATGTTTCGATAATAATCGTTTACCGCCAAATTTATTAGAGTTACAAGGAGAATTGTATTTTTAGTATTTTTAGATACATGTACAAAAGTAAAATAAATTTCTTACTTGTTCAAAACCATAAATATGTGAAAAATGAAAGTAACAAAGGATAATTTACTTATTATTCATGGTATAAATGATGTTGTAATTTTAATTAATAAAATAGAATAATAGTAAAATTATTTTCTTAAAAAATATAAATTTTTAATACTTTTATGTATAAAAAGTTTGTATATATTGTTAATAAATCATTATTAACTGTATATTAATTGTATGCAACTAATATATTTTTTCTAAACATTATCATTTGTATATTAGTTGTATGCAATTAATATATTTTTTTAAAAAATATTTTTTTTAAAAATATATTCTTATTTTCTGTATATAAATCTGTATTATCATTTATTGTATTAGTGGTGTAAATAAATATATTTCATTATATTCAACTTGGTATCAGAGTAGAAAAGAAAAAAAAATATTACCAGTCTCCGAGTAGTAGCGTCGCTGTCAACAGTAGCATGCATCGTCAGTATTTTTACGCAATGTCGTTAATATTTTCTCGCGTTGTCCAGCCTACACCATCCAGTCGTGTCGTTACAGATCTGTCCGTACCAATTCTGCTCGTCCAATCGTTCGTTTTAGCTCCATCTGTCAAGTCCGCACCTTGAGCAGTCAAGTGCTTCCTTACACTTGATCTGCGCATTGTAGACCCATCCATACTAGCTTTACGTCTGTACCAATTCAACTAACCCTGACAGCTCCCGCACTGCCCTGCGTCTTTGTGAGTAATATTTACTCATTTGTCATCGAGTCCCTTTTTTCAGTTTTTGAGTAATACTTACTCAGCCATTTACTCAACCATGTCCTAAGCCCATCAGCCCATCAGCATATTTACTCATCAGCCTTAGTCCATCAGCCCACTAACTAATCATACAGCCCAATTACAAATTTTAGCCCAATCCACATTCGAGTTTGGTACACAAAAAAAACTTTTTACTCCGCTGCACAATATTATTTATTTTCAATGGAAGATCCAAGACAACATCAGGTTTCCAAAATTTGAAGTTTCTGTTAAGAGTTCAAAAATTGGTTCTTTCGGGAGTACTAAACTCAATGGTACTAATTTTCGAACATGGAAAAAAATAATGTATGTTTATGTTCGTGGGATGCACAAGATAGGACATATAACTGGATCAATCAGGGCTCCTAGTCAAGATGATGTAGAAGCTTATACTAGGTGGGAAGATGATGATTGTTTTGTAATGTCAATTCTATTTAGAGCCATCACTGATGATATATTATAGATGATGGAGGAATGTGAAACTACTGAGACCATATGGAATACCTTAAGTATTCTTTATACAAATGAGTCTGACTTTATTCAAGTTCATGAACTCATGTACAAAGTTGCTGGTATGCAGCAAAAATAGACAACTAGTATCTATATTTTTCATCAAGCTGAAAGAATGTATGGGCATAAATTGATCAGAAACGTCAGTGCAAAATTAAAAATCAAGAAGACCTTCTATGGTACCAGAAAGAGAAGGAGCTTGAACGAGTACATGCCTTTGTGAGAGGCCTTGATACAAAATAGAATAGTGCTAAAGGTGAATTGCTTCGAATGTCAAACATTCCGAGCTTGACTGTTGCCTTTACATACATCAATAAAGATGAATCTCAATGGGAAAGTCTTCATCAAGCACAAGTTGAGGTATCAAGCCTAGCCATTCACACCAAATCAAAGGCACCTTTCCTCCAACAACAAAATTCAATTCCACTTCATCAGCAAGGACCTCCACCATGCTTTTCTAATCGCCATCATTCTCACTACTCTTATTGCAATGAACAGAGGCATCTTCGTGAGACTTGTTGGAAACTACACACACACTTGCAATCAAAAGCATACTACTCTGGAGCAAAACGACAGCATTATCGTCCTCGAGCAAAAGTGGCTGCAGTGCAAATTTTCCAAGAATCAAACTACTATGGAGTAACTAGACAGGATCATCCTATGGAATGTAGAGGTATCCCTACGACTTCAATATCTGGTCATGGTAAGATTGGTATGACCTTAAACGTTTCTCACTTTGTTGGGTCTAATACTTGGATTATTGATTCTGGTGCATCTGATTATATGACTTATGATCAATCTTATTTTAATGAGTTATCTTCGCCACCAGTGTCTTATGTTACAAATGCTAATGGTGAGGCTTTTCCTGTCTTAAGAAAGGGGTCAGTTTATATCACTCCAACTTTACAACTCTGTAATGTTTTATATGTACCTGACTAATCTCATCACTTAATATCTGTCCCATAGTTGAATATTAAGTCTAAATGTTCTGTAACTTTTTTATCCTATATATGTGATTTTTTAGGATCTTCTTACCAGGGAAATAAATTGATCGAGGGTATCTAAGAGGTAGTTTGTTCCATTTGGATCAGAACTACGCAGGGGAGAAACCAGGAGCACAGGCATAGACAACATTGACTTCTAGTTCTAATAAGCTAAGTGAAATTTGGTTATGGCATCGCCGCTTAGGGCATCCGTCTTTTAGTCTTATGAAAAAATTCATGCCCACTTTATTTATTGGTGTTAGTGAGTCTGTTTTACATTGTGAGACTTATGTTTTGGCCAAGAGCCATTATATGACTTATTCTCTTAGTATTTCTAATAAAAATACTATTCCTTTCGAATTAATTCATTCTGATGTTTGGGACCATCTAAAGAGCCCACTATTTTGGGTATGAGGTATTTTGTTTCGTTTATCGATGATTGTACAAGGTTGTCGTGGTTTTCTTTTCTTAGAACAAAAGATAAAGGTTTTTCAGTTTTTTAAACTTTTCATACCCTCGTTCAAACACAATACAATTGCAATATTCGGATCCTCTGTTCTGACAACGAGGGAAAATGTGTTAATCATGTTTTTCAAAAAAAAATTCAAAACACACGGGATTATTCACCAAACTACTTGCCCACAAACACTGGAACAAAATGGAGTGTCTGAAAAAAAAATCGTCATTTACTTGATATGACTCGTGCACTCCTATTTAGTGCTAATATGCCAAAATATCTTTGGGGTGATGTTGTATAAGCTTCCGCCCATCTCATCAATCGTCTCCCGTCTAGTGTCCTTAACCTACAAATCCCATTTTAGATTCTCGTATCTTACGTCTTCTTGTCATCCTTCCACAATCTTCATGCCCGTGTATTTGGTTGTGTTGCTTTTGTGCATGTTCCTAAAAATCAAAGGTCTAAATTAGACACCAGGGCCATTAAATGTGTGTTTGTTGGTTATAGAGGTTACCAGAAAGGGTACAAGTGGTTCCATCCACCGACCAAAAAGTATTATGTCACAATGGATGTTACCTTCTTTGAGGACATGAGTTATTTTCCTCACCTGATACTGCTCGTCAGGGGGAGAATACATATTTCAAAGAACTGTATCATGGTGAGGGGGAGGAATTAAAAGAATCACCAACTGATCTTTCGATGGGACCATACGAGATTCCTAATCCATGGAATCCAGTCATCGAAGAAGCAGATGCTCCAAGTATCCAAGCACCAGATTCATTTACAGCAAAGGAAATTGAAGACACAACTATTCCCTCAGATATCACTCCTACCCCTGATCAACAACTCCCTGGTACTAAAGGTCACTCATATGAGGTATGTACACCCACTGATACTAATAGCATTGAGTCTAATGCTGGACAATATATGTTACCAAATAGGTCTACTTGAGGTCAACCAGCCAAAAGGTATGAACCAAATATTCATGCAAAATCAAAATACCTAGTAGCTAACTACATGTCTACTAAAAGATTATCTAAGTCATATAAATCATTTGTGAATCAAATATCTATTGTATCGGTACCTAACAAAGTGCAGGATGCGTTGGGAGATCCAATATGGAGAAAGACAATTACGAAATAGATGGAGGCATTACATAAGAACGATACTTGGCAACTTGCGCCTCTACCACAAGGAAAAAGGCAGTTGGTTATCGATGGGTGTTTACAGTAAAAAAAAATGGTGATGGATCTGTAAATTGGTATAAAGCCCGTCTTGTAGTGAAATGGTTCACTCAGACGTATGGTGTAGACTACGATGAGACTTTTGCTCCTGTTGCCAAAATGAATACTATTCGGGTTCTGCTCTCACTTGCCGCTAACTTAAACTGGCCACTTTGGCAGTTTGATGTCAAGAATGTGTTTCTTCGTGGAGAATTAGTCGAGGAGGTGTACGTGAGTCTTCCACCTAGGTATGTAGCCGATTCTCCTGGTAATTTTGTATGCAAATTGAGGAAGCCTTTGTATGGTCTCAAGCAATCCCCTCGAGCCTAGTTTGGAAGGTTGATGAGTGCTCAAAAAGCACTAAAATAACCATGATTTTATGTACATTAATTCATTACAAATATATATATTTATATGTTTTATCATATATTTATATAAATTTGTCTTTTTCGGAATCACGGGTATTTTTATTGTTTTAAGGTATTTTGGCTTAAAAACGCAATTTAAAGACTGAAAGAGGAATACTTGAAGCAATACATCACAAATATATTAATAAATAAGTGGGAAAAAATCAACAAACATGGAAAAATTGGACAAAATGGGTCGAAAAGGTCAAAAATGTCAAAAAGACGGAAAATTGCGCCTGCGCATTTCCCCATAACGTGCGCTCAAATGCCAGTGCCTGACCCGCGCGCTACTGGTGCGCCACGTACAGCGGCGTGCTGGCCTTGTTCACGCGCAGCCCGCCCGGCTGGCCTCCAGTAACTCAGCCATGACGCGTTTTGCCCCATTTTCCACGTGCGGCCGCTTTATGACGTCATGCGGACGCCATTGATGACCTCGGCATTTCCATTACACGTTTTTTAATTTTTTAATATTTTTTTTAACATTTTTTACTCATTTTTTCTCTCCATCCTCACCTATAAATACCCCATTCCACTTCAACTTCAAAAACACACCTCAAAACATACTTCTACTCTTCTTTCTTTTTCTCCATTTCTTAGTTTTTAGTTTTTAGTTTTTCTTATGTTATAGCTAGGTTTTCTTATGTTTTAGCTAGTTTCTCTTAGTTTTAGAGTTCGTACCTCTTTGGGAAGAACTAGTTATGTTTTTTTTTGTAATTTATTAGCTTTTTGATTCAATAAATGGGAGTGCAAATTCCGTTTGGAGGTTTTCTAGCAACGGAATAGCATCAATCTTGTAAGGATTTTATTTTTCTTTCGAGTTATTTTTTATGTTTTATTTTTACATGTTATATTTAATTTATGCGTGATTAAATTTAATTGCTAGTGTTGTAAACATGATATAATAATAACGTTGTTATGCTTTGCCGAAATATTAAATAGGTAAAAATCTCTAAAATGAATTGATTTTATTTTTATTCAAGATTTTAGATTAAGAAGGTTATAGAGAAATATATTATTTTTCATTACAAACTTAAATGGGAAGAGTAGATTTTAAGGTTTAGTTATCAGGTCTGATTTAGAGTAAGTGCTCTTTTATTTGTTGAGTACAATCATAGGTAGTTAGAGTGGCTTCCCATTTCAAAAGTTTTTATAAGAATTATTATCTGAAAAATGTATTGACAACATGTTTTGTTAGTAGTTTTAAAACTTGAAAGTTAGTACTCGGATAACTAAATTCTTAGGTTTAGTTTGGGACACCTTGAATAAAGTTTAAACGTTTAACCACCAAAGGTGGCATTTAAATAGTTCATTTTCAATCTCTTAGAAAAAGGAATTAATTTAATTAACCAAATTAGTTATCAACCCTTGCGTAGGTGTTAATTGATTTGTTTAGTTAACAAAGAATATCTAACATCACCAAAGGTGGTATTACATACAAAAAGTGAGAATCGATAAATATCAATTCATATCTTTAATAACCTAAATAATACGAACAAGTATAATTAACTTAGTTATTATATCCATAAATACTCATTATTTATAAAAGATAAAATTTGCATTAATGTTTATTGAATCTATGTTTAATTTTACGTAATTAGATTAAAAACATAAAAACCCCAAAATATCGTGACGGGATGTTTAGGATTTAATTTCGTTTTTTAAAAGTTTGAATAATAAATTAAAAACCACATACATTCCTTCCTTAGATAGACCTTGGGAGTATACTTATCATTTCTCACGAAATGATTAGGTAAGCACTTGCGAGTTTTATAAATATAAAACCAAAGTATTGGCGAGGATCGACGTCTGGGATTTTTGGCTCTAAATCAAAGTTTTTGACAATCCCAGGTCTGCTCGTCAAGTTTTTGGCGCGGTGCGAGTGGATGACTCGTTCTTGAGGATGGCATCAAAGTTTTTGGCAATCCCGATTCTGCTCATCAAAGGTTTTCACAGTTCATGCAGAAGGTTAGTTACAAACAGAGTAATTCAGACCACACTTTGTTTCTCAAACATCAACGAGGGAAGGTAACAACCCTAATAATTTATGTTGATGATATGGTAATCACTGGTGATGATACTTTTGAGATGGATAAATTACAAAGACAACTAGCTTCTGAATTTGAGATGAAGGACTTAGGTGAACTAAAGTACTTCTTATGAATTGAGGTAGCCAGAGGGAAAGAAGGAATGTATATATGTTAGAGGAAGTACATTATTGATTTGCTAACAAAGACAGGTATGTTGGATTGTAAACCTATTAACACTCTTATTGAGCAAAACCATTGTTTAGCAGAGTATCTAGATCAGATACCAACTGATCGAGCTCGCTATCAGAGATTGGTTGGGTGTTTGATTTACTTGGCTCATACTAGACTAGATGTTGCATATGTTGCATATGTAATAAGTGTGGTGAGTCAGTTCATGCATAATCTAAGTGAGAACCACATGAATGTTGTTTTGAGAATTTTAAGGTATTTGAAATCGACTCCAGGAAGAGGAGTAATGTTTTCTAAACATAACAATCATCTTGAAGTCTGTGGCTTCACAGATGCAGATTGGGCAGGAAGTATTACAAATATAAAGTCAACATCGTGTTATTTCATCTTTGTGGGAGGTAATTTGGTTACATGGAAAAATAAAAAGCAAAAAGTGGTGGTGCGATCTAGTGCTGAGGTAGAAAGTGGTGGCTCAAAAATACTATGCAGTTGCATTGCGACAATCGGGCAGCCATTTATATATCACAAAATTCAGTACAACATGATTGCATTAAACATGTAGAGGTTGATCGTCATTTTATAAAAGAGAAACTAGATGTCAAACTTATTAGCGTTCCTTTTGTTCCCACTAAAGAGCAACTTGCAGATATGCTTACCAAAAGAGTTTTCAAGAAAGTATTATACAACTCACTAAGTAAGTTGGGCATACTCGATATCTATATGACAACTTAAGAGAGAGTGCTAATAAGTCATCATTAGCTATATATTAATTGTATGTAACTAATATATTTTTCCTAAAAACATTTTTTCTAAAAACATATTTTTATTTTCTATATATATATATATCTGTATTATCATTCATTATATTAACAGTGTAAACTAATAAATATACAAATATTTTAAAAATAAATAATAATTATATAATTTATATTTGATAATTTTATTATGTATTAATTTTATATTATTAACATTTAATTATTATTTTAAGGATTATAATTATATTAAATTAATCATTTTTTTTCATTTCAATATCATATTATATTTAATATCAATTAATAAATAATCAAATAACTTATATTATTTTTAAGTAAAAAATTTTTAAAAATCAAATTTTTTTTAATGTATTAAGTTAATATGCATTATTTAACATCATGTATAAAAGATTTTCCCGTCTCCTTTTTTTATCCTTTCTTTTTTCAATTCTCTTTTTTTTTATTCTTTTTAAGCTTTGTTTCAAGTCATTTTTTTTATATTATAGGTTTATAAATATTAAAATATTTTTATAATAGATAATAATTATATAATTTATATTTAATAATTTTATTATATATTAATTTTACATTATTAGCTTTTAGAAGTCATAATTATGTTAAATTAATCATTTTTTTCATGTAAATATCATAATATATCCAATATCAATTAACCTACATTATTTTGAAGAGAAAAAATTCTAAAAATATTTATTAAGTTTAATAAAATTTTATCTATCATGTTAATTTCATATATATTATTCTATTCTATTTGATTTATTTGTTAAATGAATTATAACTCATATTTAGATACATATTATTCAAAAAATAACTATTATTGTGAATATATTTTCTATTAAAATAATAAGTTAATTAATTTTTTACTAATAAAATAATTATTCTTTTATATTTGTTATTTACTAAGTAATAAATTAATTAACTCATTATTTTAAGATTATTTTTTCATACCATTATATAAAATTTTAACATTATTTTTTCAACTTATCATACTTAAATCCTTTCTTTTCTTTTATTTTTTTAAATATTAAATTTTAAAATTATAATAATTATTATTATTGAATTAATATTATTATATATTTTTTAAATTTAGATTATTATGCAAAAGTCCAAAACTAATTTAATTAAAAAGTAAATATGATTGATATGCAGTAAACTTGATCTACCCATTAGTAATTACGGGAAAACATAATAATAATTTTGTTATTAAATATAAATGTGTATTTTGACATTGAAAATTTTAAGTTAAATATTTTATTCTTATTATTTATAAAAATTAAATATTATAATGTAAAAATTAGTTATTTTTACAAGGATTATAAATGCTTATTTTTTTTTACTAAAAATAAATATTTATTTTAAAAATTATGTAATTAAAATATTTTTTATAATAATAAAGTTAATAATATTTAATATATAAATTACTGTATTAAGATGTTATTTTGGAAAATAAATAAATAAATAAAGGATGATCTATTTCTTATTATTTAATAATTATGTTAGTATTCATTCGTCTCTGTTCGACTGTCAAAGCACTAGACTAACCAGGATCTATTTCTTACGAGCCTTATAACTAACTAACTAACTAGGGTTCAAACATAACCTACCAGCCCCAAAGCGCTATAGTACCCAAGCCAAACATCTATTATTTTTCTTTTTTATATAAATACACCACTCGATACGCGTTTTCTTTTCTCCTTCTAATTCTACGTTTCTCACCCTTCGGAAGCGTAGCCTTTTCTCTGCGAAGGGTTGCTCAGATCGTCTTTATTAACATAGCAATTTCCTCTCAAGTTTTTGAAATTCGACATCGTCAGGTACGTTTCTTATTGTCTCCCTTTCTCGCCGCATCAGTCGGTGCCTTTTAGATCTAAATCTGCAAATTTTATATTCGTCTTTAATTTGAGTCCTTCATCCATGGAAATGGAACTCGGGGGTTGTTTGCTTAGAAATAAGTGTAGGGAAGCATTAGTTTGATTCATTTGCAAGTTAATTTCATTAGTTCGTTTAGATTTGCATTTGTTTAGGTTATATGTGTCTTTAAGAGATGAATACTTCGTTATTGGTGGTTTTTTGTATATATTTTTGCATGCTGTTAAATATCCTCGAGAACGGATTCAGCTGCAGCTTTAGAGTCTTCTTTCGCTTTTTCAATTTAATTTAATTTTTTTAATTTCTTTCTAAATTTTAGTGACATTGGTTGTTATCTGGTAGTAGGAAGCTGCTGCTAACTTGGGTTTGCTTTTATATTCTTAGTCAGATTTCGAAATTGTCGGATTTAATTATTGGCATTTTTTTTAATTATATTAGTTTTTGTTTTTGTTTTTGGATTGTCTTAGTGGTTCTCTTACTATGGCTGCCACTGCAACTGCTTCTGCTGGCGTGCGTTATGCACCTGAGGACCCAACTCTTCCAAAACCTTGGAAGGGACTGGTAGATGGAAGTACAGGCTATCTTTATTTTTGGAATCCAGAGACCAATTCAACTCAATACGAAAGACCAACTGGTCCAGCTCATTCATCAAAGTCCTCCTCAGTTTCTATAGGTTCTTCAGTTCAAGCAGAACACTCCTCTCAACGAGAACGTCATAGTTACAATTTTGAGAAAGAAGATGGACTTGGCGGAGGCAGCAATTTTGAGCCAAAAGTTGAGGTTGGAATGGAATTAAGAAATCAGCAGGTACACCACTACACCTCCTATTCTGTTGTTTCTATAGCTATGTCACTTTAAAAGCATCGTTACTTCTCTGATTTAGGCATTTAACTATCTCATTATATACGTTGGTGCCCATACTTCAGATGTATATTTTTTTTGGTGTGATTCTAATTTCTAAAATAAATTTTTTGTTTCAACTTCTACATCATTGCTTTTACTACATTTGCTTATCTGGAAACCGTACAATCAAACAATTTATGTTTTTTTCCTTCTATTTTTCTCTTTTTTGGGGGACTTGTTGCCCTTGTGTTTACTTTTCTTGCTGACATGTACTACTTGAGCAATGCTCTCAACTTCCAACAGAGTTCAAAAGTTGGAGATACTTCTAATATTGTTGCAAGAGTTGGAACAGTTTCTTTTCATGGTGCTTCAAATGGAACTCGAGATGGACCTGTGGGTTTGTCTGCTGAATCTTATTGTCGGCAACATGAAATAAGTGTCATTGTGAGTATTAATAAGCATTTTCTGTGAAGCTTATGATGTTTTTGTTTTTCTTTTGAAATCTACCATACTTTTCTGTATTCCTTCCTCTTTCGTTGTCTTGCATGCGGTTTCTGAACAATCTCTAGAAGAGACATGCAAAAGGTTGGCTGTACTCCATAGATTACTACAGGAACTCTCCTGATTTCCCTTGTATATCATTTGAAGGGCAGGGGATGATAGTTTCAGTAGTATTATGACTTAAACATCTAATTTCTACAGTTTAATTTGTGTAAGAAATCTTGTTTGTATTCAGTGCTATCTGGCCGTTATTGTTGACAATTTGCATTGCTTTATAAATTATATAGGGAGAAAACGTGCCCCCACCATTTACTACATTTGAAGGTACTGGATTTCCGCCTGAGATCCTAAGAGAGGTAATGAACTTAAGCTTTTCACGTGTTAATTTTTGTATATCCAAAAAAAATGGTGGCAGGAGCTCCTTTAAGTTGCTAAATCACATGAAGTGAGTTCTTCTTTCACAAAGTAATTTGCTGGAGGTCCAATATAGAGTTAATTCTTTTGCCATCTCTACTTTTTGTCGCAGGTGCGATATTTGTTCCTGGGGGGAGCTAATGTCGTACGCTGTGCAGCCCTCTTTAAGGGGGCCTCATATTTTTTTGGAGCGTCATAGTATGGTGGGCCAATTTTTTGGGAAGGGCTTTCCAGTCTCCTAAGTTTGTGGTGGGGACTGCCGTTGGTGATGATTCAGTGCCCACTTGGTCTGAATGAAAGAAGAGGCCTCCTCCTGCTGCAGCTTGCATATGCAAGCATTGACCACCTGCAATGGGGGAGATGATGCTTCTTCTGGCATTACTCATCGTCTATAAGTCCAATCCCAAAATAATACAAACAAATCTTGCAGCCTGTTCTTCTGCTTATAGGGTTGCTGGGATTTTGCTTTTCCAGGTACAAAATGCTGGGTTTTCTTCCCCAACACCAATTCAGGCACAATCTTGGCCCGTTGCTCTTCAAAGTAGAGACATAGTGGCCATTGCAAAAACAGGTTCAGGTAAAACTTTGGGTTACTTAATGCCAGGATTTATTCATCTGAAGCGTTGTCGCAATAACCCGCAGTTGGGTCCAAGTATTTTGGTATTGTCACCTACAAGGGAATTGGCTACTCAGATACAAGTTGAAGCAGTAAAGTTTGGGAAGTCATCTAGGATATCTTGTGTGGTGTGTAACTCTTGCCTCCTTAGATGCTTTTAACAAGTCATGTTCATGAAATATAATATTTTGTGCTGTAAATACTAATATTATTATTTTTATATGTTTTTTAGTGTTTGTATGGAGGTGCACCAAAGGGTCCACAGTTAAGAGATATAGATCGAGGAGTGGATATTGTTGTTGCCACTCCTGGCCGCTTGAATGATATTCTTGAGATGAGAAGGATTAGCCTCCATCAAGTCTCATACCTTGTATTGGATGAGGCTGATCGCATGCTGGACATGGGATTTGAACCACAAATAAGAAAGATTGTAAAGGAGGTGCCAGCAAGACGCCAGACCTTAATGTACACAGCCACATGGCCAAAGGAGGTCCGCAAAATTGCAGCGGATCTACTGGTTAATCCTGTTCAAGTTAATATTGGCAATGTTGATGAGCTGGTTGCAAACAAGTCCATAACACAGGTATGAGTTCCAAACTTTGTTGGAATCGTTTTGGCGGACTGTTAATAACAAATAATATTCATTTAAGGTTTGTTTCTTTTTAGAGAAACAAACATTAAATGAGACGTATTGGTAGTAACAAATAGTCAATAGATATTCATTTAATGTGTTGTCTGACAGCTTGTTGAAGTACTGGCACCTTTAGAGAAACACAGGAGATTGGAGCAGATATTGAGATCTCAAGAGCCAGGATCAAAAATTATTATCTTTTGTTCAACCAAAAAGATGTGTGATCAACTTTCTCGCAATCTTACTCGCCAATTTGGGGCTGCTGCAATTCATGGAGACAAATCCCAGGGGGAGAGGGATCATGTGCTGAATCAATTTCGCACTGGCAGGACCCCTATTCTTGTTGCCACTGATGTTGCAGCTCGAGGATTAGACATCAAGGACATAAGGTTTTGAACAGCCCAACTTACATTCATCTCTATATTTTAGTTGTAATTTTTAGCATATCATTGTTTTTTTACCTAAGAGGTTTCTTATAAAAGTATGCTTGAAATTCAAATAGCTTCTTATAATAAACAAGATAGTTGCCATTTCTAATTGAATGTGCATTTGCATGCTCAACATTCTTGCGTGCCTTTCTCTACTTAAATCTGCAGCTTCTGCACATAGTAGTTATATTGGTGAATGTTTCATTTACAATTAAAATTTTGAATTACCATGCATTTCACTACTACTACATTTTTCATTTTAGTTTACCCCATTAAGTTTTTGATTTATTTCAATCTATGTGTTTTGTCGAATATAAACAAATTAAAAAGATATAGTACCTAGTTGATATAAAAAACAAAGTAACAAGCTGCAATGCTAGGAAACAGTAGATTGAATCTTCGAAAACATAACTTACTAAATTGACACGAAAAAAAGAAAAGAAAAAGAGAGTAGTAAACTGCGAAACAAGTGAAACTTTTAGTAGCAAATGAAACATCCACCCTAGTTATATCGAGGTTTGTTTTGTATAATTCACTTTGATTGTGACTTTTTTATGTTTGATTTCCATCTCCCTTCCCATCCTCCAATTTCATTTAGTGTTGATGCCTACAGATTTTTTGCCCTTTCTTTAGTAATTTGATATGAAGTAGTTGATTGTGACTTTTATATGTTTGATTTCCATCTCCCTTCCCATCCTCCAATATCAATTAGTGTTGATGCCTACAAATTTTTCGCCCTTTCTTTAGTAATTTGATATGAAGTAGTTGCATTAATTATGCCATAATTTTTATGTTGTAGAGTGGTCATCAACTATGACTTCCCCACAGGAGTGGAGGATTATGTACATAGGATTGGGAGGACTGGAAGGGCAGGTGCTACTGGAATAGCTCACACATTTTTTGGAGATCAGGATGCAAAGTATGCGTCAGATCTCATAAAAGTTTTGGAAGGGGCTAACCAGCGAGTGCCCCCAGATATTCGTGATATGGCTTCTCGTGGTGGTGGGATGAGTAGGTTCAGACGTTGGGGCTCTAGTGCTGGTGGCCGTGATGGGGGCCGTGGTGGACGCTACGAGTCAGGTTGCGGTGGAAGGGATGGTGGAAGGGGATTTGCTTCTTCATATTCAAGCAGACCAGAAAAAAGTGGGGGTCATGGCTACTCGGAGACACGTGGAAGGTTAGAATCTTTTGCTTAGTGCTTGCACACATCGTACCTCATTTAGTTTGCTTTTAGTGAAGCTTAAACTTGCCTTTTATACCTCTTGTTGGCCTGATTTCTTGCTTCCTGTTATGTATATATATATTTTTAATAAGACCTACTTCCTATTTAAATAAGAATACTTTTGATTCTTTGCAACATTTTTTATGCTCAGACAGAAATTGAACTTCAGAATATTCAAGTTCTCCATGTGAGGATATTATTATCTGGATATGTTTGAAATAGTCTCTCATGCTGCTACTATGTAGGTTATATTTGCACATATTATCTTGAACTCCATAAATTGATAGTTATATTGATTTTTTTACGTGGGTGTGTCTGACAGAGCTGGTCGTGGGGGTTACTCAAGTAGGTTTGATATGGATTCTCGCGGGATGTATATCAGGGGTCGTAGCCGCAGCCGAAGCCCTGAGAGAGGTTCTGGTTGGGTTGATGGCAGCAAAAGTTTGAATCATGAACGCTCCTCAGGTATTAGTTTCCACCAGGCAGTGATGGAACGAGGACTGTTATCACCACCATCTAACAAAAGTTCTGGAGCTGGACGAGATGAGGAAACCGAGGAAGGAATGATACATGATTAAGATGTCATGTAACTCGCGAAGGGTCCATATAATTCCCCCCCTTAAAATGTTTGGAGACTTGTTTTTGTTGTATTTTGATGTTTTAAACAAAAAAGATTTTTGCCGATTCAAAGGGCAAAGGGTCTGGCAGTTTGGTGGTGGTGTATTATCTTTTGATGTATGCTTTGGTGAATGGTGATTCTTTGGGGGAGGAAGGATAGGGCTTAAATAAAAACAATTTAACAAGTATTAGCATTTTGTGAAATTAAAATTATATGAATTGTAAGCTTATTTAAGATTTTGGCTTAAATGAAAACAGTTAACAAGTCTTAGCATTCTGTGAAGTTTTAAATTATAAGGAATCGGAATTTTGAACTTATTTAAGATTGGATTTTGTTGTCAGATGTGCTCTTTTAACATCGGGAGTTGTCCGGTGATTGGGTTGGGCCTCTCCCAAATGGGGAGCGCGTGGTTTAGAAAGGAAAATGATATTTTCAAGTGGTTTACATATATAATATCCCAACTATAACTTTTATGTGTCCTTGTATGTATACACTACATGTAAAATTAGTAGTGTAGCATTGCAGTACACTCGAAATGTTTAGAAGTGCAAGTAGCAATACAAATGAAAAAGTTTATTTATCAATGTGGTAGTTAATTATAGTTCGAAAAAGATATGTTAATACTGTTTTAGTTTTAATAATTGTCTGCTGTGTTGTGGATGAAAAGAAGTTTTCAATACAAATTCCCTATAAATATTAAAAAGTAGGCGAGGATGTTAAGGAGAAAACATAGTCTGAGCAAAAGAAAGAAAGATACATTCGAATGTCTTAGCCTCTTCGGTATGCTATGTAACAACAATTAAAGCCCGATATATAGGTATATAAAAGGCTGTTGGTGACTGGTGTGCCTATAAATTACTAATATTGGACCTTCTGAAAACCCCAAATGAGAATTTGACATTTTAAATTCAGTCTTAAAGAGAGTTCTCTCACCACGATAAGCATAGTTTATAGATTGGGGTTAATCATAACTGTTTAGGATTATTCTGTTTTACTACTATAAAAGCAACCAAAATATCCTCAAATGGTTCGGTACTTTCGTTTTGCTTGAACTTGTTACTTAAAAGTTAAAATTAGGATGATTTGGTCCATATATACAAGGGGTGTTACGTGCCTTTACATATATATATTTTTTCTAAGAATATGTAATTTGATGCGGAAAAAGGAAATAGTCTTACGGCTGTTATGTATTCTAATGTTTTAAATTAATCATATATGAATGAAAATTACTATTCATATGTTTTACTTTCTTATGTAATAAAATAAATTTGATAAACGTAAAAAATATATTCCCACGTAGATAGATTATGATAATTTAAATGGGTTTATAAAGTTCTATTATTCAATAACTTCTCCTATTAAGATTAATCGTTTATTCACTAATTTTTCTCATTAATGTTGATCTTTTTGGTTAAATCATTTCTCCCATTGAGGTTTATCTTTTGGGTTAAAACATATATAACTTATCAAAGAATAATCCATAAACAAAAAATATTTATTATTTTTAAATTACGTGTTAATATGATATATATTTTAGGTTAATATAATTTAAAATTAATATATATATATATTTTTTAAAAATAGTTGCCAAATAAGATATAAAGAAAAAAAAACTTTTTGATAAATATTACAATCCAAAAATAATAAATAAGATGTTGATAACTACTAACTAGATACTTAGAAAAGTAGTTCGATTTATTGTATGTAAAACAAAAGTCAAAATTAATATTATTCTTATCGATATATTCAAGGATATATAGTTTAATTAATAATTGGACATTAAAAGCAAAGTTTAGAAGTTGTTCAAATGCCATGATTACAAATGGTAAAAAACAAACAGATTATTATTACACAGTAGCCAATAAAAAAGTTTGTTATTACATTTGACCTTTGGTATTTTTTGAAACCATAAATTACACACTAAAAACTATTTTACTTTATTTTAAAATTGATATAATTTAAATCTACTATTTGAAATGAAATTAGAGATAATTTAACATCATACCACTAAATGAAGCATGAAAATTTTAACAGTTTTTATTCTTACACTAAAAATTATTTTACTTATCCTTAAATTCAAGCATAATTATATTAAAATTTTAATATATGATTTCTATCACTGATGATAAACATAAATGTTAATTTTTATCGTAGAGTAACAGAGCAAGAAGTAGAGTGGTAAGAGAAATATGCTAAAAATAATTACTCCACATGTTATAATTATTCAAAAATAACCGTATTATTTATATATTGGTGATTAAGATTCGAATTTTAAATTATATATATATACAAGTAAGTTATATGTCATTTGAATCACGCTTGTTACTATATATTTTGAACAATAACGGAAAATAATTTATTTATCTATTAAAATTCATTTAATTAGATTTGCAAATTTAATAGGCATTAAAAAGACAGTTACAGAATAAGACATTGCTTTTATTGCTTACAACTCATGGAGTCATGGCTTAAGACAAAACAATTCCAAGTTTTAAACTCATTACCAAAAAAGACATGAGATATGGTTATCAAACCCCCTTTGAAATTTTGCTTATTTGCCCTCGTTTTTAAGAGAAATATGCCAAATTCCACTGCCCTTTACTCGAAATGACTTTTTTTTAATACCTTTTCTCAATTAATACTTTTAATACTTACTCATATAATTAGAGTCGGTGATTTTTAAGTGAAAGGAAAAAGTTTCAATATTACATGGGAGATTTGGTAAAATTATTCATACTATATGCAGTATGTATGACTAATGTATATTTTGTACATAAAATAATATCCAAACTGTTAGTATGTACATAAAACTAAGTGTAGTAACTACGTGTTATTTTGAAGTTAATTTTATTTATATTTTTAAAACATGTTATATTTGAGCCTAAAATGAGAGAATATAAGGTAAAATAAGATGAAGAAAACATGAAACTTTGTTACAAAGGCTTTTATCCTTGCAACCTTTTATTTTTATTTTGTAAAAATAGTCAAATATTAAAAGAGAAACAAATTCTATACTATATGTAAGTACATTATACAATTAATTTTTGTACATATAGTAATAAAATACAAATAAAGATAATTCCATTCAATCGTAAATATTGGGTTTAAATTAACTCATACCATATGACATAATATAAAGAGACAAACTTGACATTAAAATAAACCTATTAAAATAAATAAGGGTTATCAATATGTAGTATCTTTTTCTATATATATTTATTATGTATATTTTACACATTATGATTTGAAGAAATAAACACTACAATTCATAATTTTTTTCTTAAATTTTACTTCACTCTCTTGATCACACTAAATAGCATCATTCTACTGGTTCTTTGTCAATTAACATGATTTATTTAAGTATTAGAGGATCAAAAGTCATCACACTCGTAATAATCTAATATTTTAATGGTATGTTCTTTGTTCTCAATTATACAAGAATAATAAGTGTAATCAATGATCGATGTCCACAATTATACAAGAATAATAAGTGTAATCAATGATCGATGTCCACAAATATATGTATCAATATTTAGGTTGAGATTTGCAATATTTTAAACTTAAATATATCTCTTACACCTCAAAAGTAAAAGAATTTTTGTACTCTGTTTACCAAACTTCAATGCGATCGTGAGTTATCTCCCAAATTTCTCAAGTTTCCTTGCGTTTGTGCTTGATTTTTAATCTTCACAATTCATCTTCTTTTCTCCTTGATCATCTTTGCCGTCCATCTCTAGTGCCATAGTTCATCGATCCATCATCTTCAACCTCAATTTTCTAATTTTTATGGCTTAAATATCCTAGTTCGTGAGATGCAATTAATTTTGGGAGATTTGATCTATCCTGGAGCCACAGAACTCTCTGGACGTCGTTCTCTAGTTTCTTTTTTTAATTTTTTTATCGTGCTTTGAATTACGATTTATTTGCATATCGTTTTTGTTTGATCGTTTTCTAGCTTATTTGGTTTGTTGGATTGGCCTTTTGCTGATCTGGATTGGTGATTGTATTTACTCTAGTTTTCTTTTTTGTGCTTTGCTTGAGTTTGCTGTAATCTGGTCAGCTATGGTGGAGATGTTTGCTGGCATGGCCTAGATAATCTTGACTTAACGCTTGTAATTGAAGACCTAATCAGTGAGGAACAAAAGTCGATGGAGCTGGCTATTGCTATTTATGCAATTATTGGTCGATATGTTAATCCTGATGCACTGATGAAGAATATTGGGCAAGTAATGAGGGTCTTGATCTTAAGAGAGTCAAGTTAGGCATTTGTCCTTCTCTGATGAGGTTTGTTTTCTCATCTTTCTGGTATTAATACATGCTACTGTGGAGGATTTGGTTCATGCCAGGAGGGCTTATGCTTGTGAAGCTAGGAAGGACAGGGGTATGCTCATACTGGAATTAACAAACAACCCTTTAATTTGCAGGTTGACTCCAGTTTTCTGGCTGTATTATTCAAAGCTTCAAGCCAGAATAGTAGTTGGTCCCTCTTTCTGAGGATCAACGGTTGCGATTCATACACGAGTATCACATCTTAATAAATATTTACATATCTGATGTGCATTATTTCACGGGAAATAAATAAATTTTCTTAAATAATATATCTAATGTACAATGGATCCCAAATTCCCACATTTGTGATTGAAATTTTTGTGGTTAATTTAGTGAAATAAATTATTTCATCATCGTTCAAGTCACAAATTCGCCATAAACTAAAGCTTAACAAAGAGCAGTACATGTGTTCCACGTTTTGTACCAGTCTGAGAATTTAACTCATTATTTCTTTATTTTAGGCTAAGACAGGATTTTCCTAAAATACAAATTACTTTTGTTCAAAAGGTAAAAGATGTAAAATGAGTTTTTCAAGTATCATTAATGTTATTAATAGAATTAAGGGTTAAAGATATTATATCATATTTAAATCTCATTTAAAATTGTTTTTAATAAACTCATTATTATGTATTAGAAATATTTTTCAAGTAAGATTGACTATATTTTTTATATAATTTTTTTTATTTAAATAGAAGGAGTTAGTGCACTTCTAAATCTAAGTCTAAATTTTCCACGTGATATAGCATAAATAGAAAGACAAAAATATAATAAATTAATAAATATTAAAATCATATGTGTATTATTGAATTAATTAAAGTCTAAGTAAATAGAAAGTTAAATTAAATACATCAAAATTTATAAGTTTTAAAATATAAAATAGTATAATATGAGATAAAATTAAAATTTAAAATGAAAACTATAAAAAAAAACTTTTACTATATGAATCACAAAACTTTACAATTTTTTTTACGAATTTTTTCATCAGTATTTTTTTAATTTATTTTTAGTTTTAATAATATTTAGAGTGGTTTTATTATTATGAGTTGAATAAAAGTTAAATATTTAAAATATTTTTATATTACATCACATGAACTTAAAAAATATTTTATATAATGTATATGATTATGTAACTCACTAATTTTTGCCAAATATGTGAACAGTTATTTTAAATTATTTTACTTATCTATATCAATTTTTCTCACATATTTATTAAATATTATTAATATATAATAAAATATTAAAATATTCAAAAAATAAAAAATAAAATTAAACATAATGTATTAATAGAAATATATATATTTATTTAATATTAAAATATATATATAATTCATTTTTTTGTAATTTTTTTTAACCAAAGTTAGGGTCTCATGTAGTCCATGGGCTATGTTCGTGCTCATTGATAATTATTATTATTTTTTATTTTGTAATTTTATTTGTTTTATTTAATCTCATCTAAGAGACATATTATTATATTTCATTAAGTTTTTATCTCAATTTATCAAAAAATAAATCGAATAAAATATAGTCTATTCATGAAATTAATAAATTTTAAAATAGATTAATAATACGTCATATCATATGCTCATTTACACAATAGTAGCAAAAAAATAAAATTTCCCTTGAAAAATAGTTTAAAAACATTGAAAGATGGAAGTCCAACAGTCACAATCAAGTATAAACATAGACCCTAGGATTAGGACAAAGCCAATGGCTACAGATATGGTAGGTCCTACTAAACCTCGCCTTCCTCGCTAATAAATTAAACTCACAGAGGGCTAGCTAGCTAGCACCTCAATTTACCAAACACATTAAACCATCCTTTCCTTTCCTTTCCTTTGTTGAGCTTTTCTTTTTCTCTCTGTACTCTCTGCATGGAGTTCGATACAAACTTCCAAGAGGATCTTCCTCTACTTTCCTCTACCCTTTTCTCTAATCAGACTCCCTTAAAATTACAAGAGTACCCTATGAACAATGTTTTTCCTCTAGATTATGAATCTTCTTCATCTAAGCCCTTAATGTTTCAAAACTCCAACTTTGATAAACTCATAAACCTTGTTCCTCCAAATGGGTCTAATTTGAATCCCTCACAAAGTTTTGTTCATTTCTCAGCTACTACTGATGGATCTTCTTCAATACCCTTTACTGGAATTCCAACCCAATCTATTGATCCCTTTGGATCTGATTATATCACCCAAAATAACCTCATGCATGGTTTTCGGAGTACTAGAAATTACCTTTGGGATTATATTAGTCCTCAAGCAATTGACCAAAGCCAGCAGCCTAATGCAAATTACCATATATACCCTCCTCCATTGAGTAGTAATTTTCAAGGATTCGGACTACCAACTGTTGTTAATGGGTTGCCTACAGATGATGTTTCATGCATAACTAAAAATGGTCAAATCAAGAGAAGAAGGGCGATAAAAAAAGGTGGCAAAAGTTCAAAAAATTTCAATATTATCAAAGGTCAATGGACTCCTCAGGAAGACAAGTAATTAATATATATTTCTTAATTAATTTAATTCCCAATCATACATGGTTTTACTTGGCCATTTATTTATTTCTTTCTTAATTTGATTTTTTTTTATCTGTCGTGGGTATTGCAGTGTGTTGCTAAAGTTGGTAGAAAGTTATGGAGAGAAGAAGTGGGCTCAAATAGCAAATATGATGAAGGGTAGAATTGGAAAGCAGTGCAGAGAACGCTGGCACAATCATCTCCGCCCACACATTAGGGTTTTCATTACCTTTCCCCCTTTTCAATTACGATCTCTTCTCTCTTTAACTTTCATAGTTAATTACATTTTTGATTTATTCATACAGAAAATAATACACTACTATAATTAAGACAGAAACTGATTTATTTTATAATGTTTATTAGAAATTTATTTTCCAAAAACCACAAATGTTGATGTTAATTAAATTATTTACATACATATATGGATTTTTTTGGCTATTCATTTGTTAAATTTATGAATTATTTTTCAATTTCACTACAAAAAATTGCACACTTTGTTGTACTAAGAAATGCTGTTTTTTAAGGTGTAACAAAAAAACATTTCGTAATATATAACAATATTTAATGTCTAGAAATTGTTTTGAAGAACTTTTTATATGTCCCAAGCTATGTTTTGGGAGATTTATTCAAAAATGACATTAAAAGTGTCATAAACAAGTTTCCTATTATTTGGTCCATTTGTTAAACACAATGTTTTCAAATTCTATAAAAAAATTATATTTCTTGTCGTGTTTGACGCGTGTTATCAGGTAATTTTATATCACATTATGATATCCAATGAATTAGAAATAATATTATAATTTGGAGAATATACGTTTACTCTTGTACTTTAATATTCTCAATCATGAGATGACGTACGTAATAGATTTCACGTGAATCTCAACATTAATAAAATTTTAAGGTTAAATGCTTTAAACACGTGTAGTTTTCATAATCTATTATGAGTTTCATGGCTAATATACAGTTAAATATTTATCGTTATTTGCTTGACAACGTATGCATATTATATATATCAAGTATCAATATAATAAAACAAATTTTGATATAGTAATTCAATAACATAATTAATAAATTTTGATATAGTAATTCAAAAGTAGTGTCATCATTAACGTCTAGATGTCATTTATAATAAAACAAATTTTGATATAGTAATTCAATAATATAATTAATAAATTGAAATAATTGGGTTATTGTAATTACTCATTTTTTGGGGTAAAATTCCTAACTCTAAATCAATTTATGTTCTCCAATAAAAATAAATGACGCATAAATCAACAATTCTATCTCATTTATAAGATTAACTTTTCTAAATTTAATTGTGTATTGATTTTTTAAACCCTAGCTAGAGTGATAGGTGTTAACTGAGTATAGTTATGTCGATAATTAGTTTAATCTATTCTATTTGTGCATTTCCATTTATTTAACACGTCAAAAAAGTGTTCATCAAGCTGTCATTATATGTTTGCTAGCATGACAAGTAATTTTTCTAAACAACTACATTATACCCACGCAACCGGGGCTTCACAATTTTTCAATTGAACAACATGACACTGAGCTACACATGTTTGGGCACCTGCTTCCCAATTACTTAATTAATAGATTGATTAAACATAATTTCAAAATGTTTTTTGTTTAACATAATATATATAAAAGTAATGAATATATTAATTTATATTTGTTGAAATTAAATGCAGAAAGATACATGGAGTGAAGAAGAAGAGAAGATGCTGATAGAAGCACATAAGGAAATGGGAAACAAATGGGCAGAAATAGCAAGAAGATTGCCTGGAAGGACTGAAAACACAATCAAGAACCATTGGAATGCAGCCAAGAGAAAGCAAATCTCTAGGAACAAAAACAACAAGGATTTCTCTAATAATAGTACCCAAGTCGGCAGCTCCAGCTCATCATCACTACTCCAAAACTATATCAGAAGCCTCATGATCATCAATTCCTCAACTTCAATAACTTGTACTACAACTTCAACTAACACAAACCCACCAAGTCATCATCAACATGAATACTACAACAACGTAGAGATGGACAATATTACTAATAATACAGGGTTACTCGATAGCTCAAATGTTAGTTATTCTGGTGATCATCAATGGGAAGCTCCACTACTTTTCAATACTATTGATCATAATGAAGCAGCTAATATTGGTGTTATTTCAAATCATGATGAGAGTTATGGTTTCAGATCTCTGTTTGATCAGGAATTAATAATGCCCTCTGCAGGTACTTGTGGGATTTATGATGAAAGTAGTACTATGGATTTTGAGATTGAAAATCAGGTCAATCAAGGGATGGATTTGCTCATGGAGATGATAATTTCTCAAGGTAACTCCAAGTTTTAGATTCTCGAATTGAAAATTTGGAGAAAAAGGAAAGAAAAAATTTGCTAGTGATTCAAAAATGAAATGGCTAAGGAAAAAGAAAGGGGAACTTTTTTGCAGTTGTGGTTGTGACTGCTCCTTTTTTATTTTTCGTCATAGTTCTGACTGAGACTTAGCGATGCTTTGAACAAGTTCTTCATGAGGCAATTGCTATATGTGTACTAGGTTTTTTTTTTTTTTTAGCAAATGGTAATTTGTGTGTTTCGTATTTATATTGATTATTATGTTTAGAGTTAACCAAGAAAATTGCATTTTCAAAGATAAAAAAAAGTAATGCTAAAACAATTCAATATTTTACATAATAATCTAATTTTAAAAGCAAATTAAAAATTTATTCTCAGATAAGATAAAATAAAACTTGATATGGCACACCTTAATTAATAATCAAGTATTACATTTTTCAGTTATTTGGTAAAAGAATATGAAGTAATATTCAGTCATATATATATATATATATTTGTCAAAATAAATAATAAACCGACCTAGATGAGTTTAAACTTTAACCCTTATAAGAAACAGTAATGTACAAATAGATGGTTGGTATAATTAAGGGGAGGAAAAAAAAACAAACAAAAGAAGGAGAAGAAGAAGAAGAAGAAGGAGAAGAAGAAGAAGGAGGAGCAAGTTCGTGTCCTTGAGATTACCCTCTTGGTCTAAAGCATTCTCATTTCCTGCAAATATAACCTTCCTTGAATTCTTAAAATACGAGTAAAATGGCACTTTATTTTGGAATTTCCACACACATTTTTAACTTTAACATTAGCAGTAGCCATGCTGAAACTTTAGTGGAGAGCAAGATAGGAACAAGTTTCATGGCAAGAAATCCCTCTTATATGTAGAATATCATCCTTCAAATCCAAGATCGGTAGGGAATGGATGCTTGAGCAGCTGCGTTTGCGTGGGTAGCAATTGAAAGTCAATTTAATTCGTTGGAATCAAAATATGTGGGGAACCCAATTTTGATACTGGTAGAGGATGACCCGTCAGTATGGGAGGCGGTGCGATGGGGGAATTATAATCACTGTCCCGACTATTTGCAATTCCTATTTGCAATTATAATCACATAAATCTAATATTATGATATATTCTACAACAATTATTATATTGATCCTTAAACTAATAAAATAAAATAAATAAATTGTAATTATAATTTATACTATAAATTAAAATATATTAAATTCAATAAATAATAAACAACTTAAATTTTTTTAAGGAAATTTTATTTAATCTTAATTTATTTATTAACGAGGAATCATAAATCCTGTAAAAATTCCAAACATCATTCACAACCCTAATCAAATCATAAATGAGGTAATTGTAAAGTTTTGTCAAGGGTATGCCAATTTAGTTTTGGATAAGTTTTATATGAGTCGGTTTAATTCTTACATAATCTAAAAATATAACGATTTATAAAAAGTAACTAATTCTTTCCAAGTTTTTTAATGTTGAGGTAGATTACAAGTCCCTCGTACTTGTTAGATCTGAATTGTTATGCCTTTCTTTCTTGCTAGACAATCTAATGGTGCCATTTCACTATCAACTTTTCCTGTATTATGATAACATTAAGGCTATACACTTACCGTGAAAAACTTCATCATTAATTATTTTACATTGGTGTGTTTATTTATATATAGATGGCTCTATTTTAATCAAATATTAATAATATTTTCTTAAAAATTTTAAAGCATACTATATACACGTACATTTGACTTATAAAAAAAAATTATTAATTTAAAAGAGACTTTTATAGGAAGAAGACTAATAGAAGAAAAAAAAAACTCTATTAATCGCTTTTTTAAATTAGTTTATTTGTAAGTTTTGAAATATCGATTTCTGTGAAGATATTGAGATATAATTTTTACAAAATATTAAAGATATTGTTATTATCGACGAAAACTTTGAAATAAAATCACGAAAATTATGAAAGCTTTATCAAAAATATGAATGTTTTTATAAAACTTTATATGATATCAAAATAATCAATTACTTATATTTTAAACTAATTTTTTATTCAATAAATTTATTTTTAAATGCATAAAATATTTATATTAATCAATAATTAATTAATTAAAATAATGTATAATAAAAAATATATTTTTTTTGTTAAATATAGTAGAATACTTATATTTTTAAAAATACTTTTATATATATATATATAACAAATATGCTAAAAAAAGAGAAAGAATATATTATATATTACAAGAGTGAAAAAATTGAAATAAAATAATTACTCATAAATAAGAAGAAAAATATAAAATAAATCAAGAATTGATATTGTTTTACATTTTGTTCTACATTTTATTGACAATTTAGCAAAAATATCCACAATATCTAGAATATTTTGATAAAAAAAATATTTAAACGACGTTTAAGAGACAACAATATTTTATTAATATTTTAACGACATTATCATACTTTTTTTATATAATTTGATCAAAATATATAGACATCATGTTTTAGTATTTAGACGTATAAAAAACCATTATTATAATAACATCAATATTTTCATTTGTACTTCATTTTAATCAGATACCAAGGTTTTATAAACAATAAATAAAACTAGTCTATTCTATTTAGAGGCCAAATCTTCATTTTTTTTAACATATGTAAAATCTAAAATTTTCGGAATAAATACAGAACGGATTAATATTTATGTTTTAGAAGTTATAACATTGGTGTATATTATTTACGATAATATTAGAAAAATATAGATTTATAATATAAATGTTATTGTAACATTGTTAATAATATATCGAATAACAACAGTTATATTTATATTTATATTTACATATATTAAATAAAAAAATTAATTTTAAATATAAATAAATAATTTTTATAATATTTTCGATTTTTTTTAAAATATTCATAATTTTAATCTATTATTTTCCTGATTTTTTTTTAAATTTCTATAAACAACAATAATATGCCCAATGTATTTATAAAATTTACGCCTCCAACATTTAACCGACATCTGCAGGTATCTGGCTAATTTGGAAGCACAGCGGAGGACGCGTAGGAAATTTATAAAAGAAAGATCGTGTGGCCGCGAGGGGTCTGGAAACATCTAAGAAACGACTACTACCAAGTGCCAATTACAAAATCCCAATTTATTATATTATGGGCACCATATTATGATTTTATAAGTACTATAATCATTAAAAAAAAAGAAGTTAAAATTCGAATACTTGCGGATTAAGATTCTTAAGTTTTATAATTTATAAAAATAATATAATTAATCATATTTTTAAAATTTTATTTAAAAATTAATTAAATTATTATATGACAAACATGACATCCTTATCAATGATATATATGAGATAAAAATAAATTACTCATGTTTCTTATCTTTTTTTTAATAATTTTCATGTTTTAGACCCTGAAAAACCACTCATAACGTAATTCTTTTATAATAATATTTATTTTAAAAATTTCTTAAAATTCCTAAAAACTATCTTTATTTTGTATTTTTTTATCCCAATCTGTCATCTATTAAAACTAACAATTGCAAAAGATAAGATTTTTTTCCTTTTTTAACTTTTAATGTTAGGGGATATAAATACCATTTAGTTTTATCTCAGACTTTAATGTTAATCTTTACATGGGAAAACAGTTATTTTTAATGGGATTAATATAATGCTAGCTATTAACTTCTTAAGATTAATTTAACACAAAAAAAACTAGTAATACTTAAATAATAATTTTACCACTCAACTACATTTTAAACACAATTTAAGAACTAATTCAACACTTTTTTCCGTTCTTATTATAGAAAAAAAACCAATTCTAAATAATAAAAAAAAAACTACTAGAAACGTCACAAAGGAAGTCATATTAGGCTGGCTTTGGCTTACGCCCCAAGTCAATATGGAAATATATCGAAAAACGGACTTCCAATCTCTTTGTTATCTCTATTTAACAATCACCCCAAACAGCTCTCCTTTATTTCAGAATTATAAAATCTCTTCAAACGCGCAAAATTCTCGTGGAATTCTTTAAGACAAAACCACCATGGGAGGAGGAACTGAAGCTTTTCCAGATTTAGGAAGCCACTGTCAACAATCCGACTGCAACCAACTTGATTTCCTTCCCTTCAAGTGCGACGCTTGTCAAAACGAGTTTTGTTTGGAGCACCGTTCTTCAAAATCCCATAACTGCCCCAAATCAGACCACAACAGCAGAAAGGTTCTAGTTTGTGAAATCTGCTCCACCTCTATCGAAACTACAGGCCGTGATGGCCAAGATGAGAAGGTGTTGATAGAGAGACATCACAACTCTGGAAACTGCGATCCCAACAAGAAAAAGAAACCCAAATGCCCTGTTAAACGCTGCAAGGAGGTATTGACATTTTCCAATGCCACCCCTTGCAAAACTTGCCATGTCAAGGTCTGCCTCAAGCACAGATTCCCTGCAGATCATGACTGCAGGAAGGCCCCTCCATTGTCGTCATCGTCGGTTGTGGGTGGTGGTGATGGTATCAGATGGAATGACAAGTTTTTGGCTGCTTTGGGTTTGAGGAAAGGAAAGGATTGTGCCAAGAGTGGAAGAGGTGGTTCCGGGTCTCCTCCAAGTACTCCATCTGTTAAAGCCCATTGAAATTATGAGATTCATCCATGCCTGCCTGTATTAGTTTATATTTGTCAATTTTTAATCAAAATTCAAAATGTAATGTATGCAATTATTAATAAAATCAAAAAATAAAATAAAATTATAAAGGATATATTTTTATAGTGTTCGTCCCAATTCATTTGTTCGAACTAGATGGTTCTGTTCTATTAGTTACCCGTTGCCTTTTCTGGATTGCGCTTTCCAACTCATTCTCTGCTAAGCTCAACGTTTCAGCTGCTCTCTGCAAAATAAAATCTTTTACCAAAGACAATATGGAAAAATAATGAATTCTTCAAGAAACTTGATCCTGCAAACCATTCCAGGTAAACACTAATGTAGTTACACAAATAATTGAGTTAAGTGTATTACTCCTATAATTCTTCAAAATTCTTCAAAATGTATATTTTAATTCTCTATTTTTTAAATTTTATAGCAATTCATCAAAAGTATTACACCTTAGTAAAAAAGATATACTCGATAATAATCTTTCCTCAATGATAAATTCGGAATTTTGAAAAATAAATACAAAAAGTTAAAAGAAAAAAAAATTTGCCTACGAATTGTGCAATGGACTAAAGTGTACCCTTGCAATGGTCTCATAGTAAACAATTACATGTCAAACTTATAAACAATGTGCAATAAGAACAGAGATTTTTTAGAGATATTGGAAGTAAACAATCACATGTCAAACTTATAAACAATGTGCAATAAGAACAGAGATTTTTTAGAGATATTGGAAGTAAACAATCACATGTCAAACTTATAAACAATGTTCAATAAGAACAGAGATTTTTTAGAGATATTGGAAGTAAACAATCACATGTCAAACTTATAAACAATGTGCAATAAGAACAGAGATTTTTTAGAGATATTGGAAGTAAACAATCACATGTCAAACTTATAAACAATGTGCAATAAGAACAGAGATTTTTTAGAGATATTGGAAGTAAACAATCACATGTCAAACTTATAAACAATGTGCAATAAGAACAGAGATGTTTTAGAGATATTGGAAGTAAACAATTACATGTCAAACTTATAATGCATGTGCAATAAGAACAGAGATTTTACAGATATAGGAAGCATTGAATACTTTATAATACAAGTATACAACGGAAATATTACATTTACAATCGCTGGTGCTTACGACACGCCAAGAGAGCAAGAAGAATCTTTTTTCTTGGTCCCTGCAGATCAAGAGAACAAACATCAGTACAACCCTGCACATATTTAACGAAAAAGGTGGGTGCTGATGCATCTGTGTTATAAGAGTGGAGGGGAGAGATGTCTTTTAACCAGATTCTTTAGTCAGTGTTCCATTTTGGGTAATATCCCATTTACACTTGAATATCATCAACAATGATCAATTAGATAAACTTAGAGTTGAAAGTGCAGCAAAAATAAAGCCCATTGAATAACACATATAAGATACATAAGGAAAAATACAAAGCTTTAGATACATATTTTTTAGCTACTATAATGACAAGGTTTAGATGCAAATTGGATAAAGCACATGATTATATGGCAAGGAAAGACAAGAAATATGTCCAAAATGATCTGCAATGCAAGCAAGCCACATAATGCGTTTCCATTATGGTTCAAACTCTCTTTAATAAGTAAAAGACAGAAACAAGTAAAACAGTCTATACAAATAAGAAGTTTCTTACTGAAATAATTTATGACTGCTTTATTGCAGCCAGATTAAAAACATGATCAGAACTTAACCAAATGCAAAAGGATTCTTACCTCTTCAGCCTAGAAAGTAAGACAATATTTCTCTAGACCAAGTGCAAGCCAGTAGCAGTTATAGGTTCCTCAACCTATACAAAGGTGTAAGGAAGGAGGACAGAGATTGGTACCTGCTTTTAGTACAGTACATATAAACTTTATGAGAAACGTACTGGTAAAGATAAACAAAGTATATGAATGAAAGCTCAGGAAGTGCAATAGCCAGAAAATAATACCATAAATGAGCTTTGCTGTAGGCTGTTTCTTGGTACGAAGTTTGGAACTGGCTTGGAAGCTTCTGGGATATCTCTCACTATGCTAGACATTGACTTCGTTTGCAGAGAACATATTGACCCAGAAGCACCACCCACACCACTGCTTGGAAATCGACCAGTCTTGAACTATCAACTGTCTTTCCTGATAGTACTTTTCTCACCTCACCATAATTTGTGGGAGGTGAGAGCCCTAATGAAGTTTTCAATGATATGTCAGGGAATTTGGATTTCACTCGAATGGTACTCCAAGAGAAGTAAGAATCCCTAAGTGAATTCAATCCACCAATGGAAAATCGTCAGCACTATCTTTGGGAGGAAACATCCTAGAAATACTACTCTTATTTCAGATTTGTGTTGTAGCATATGATGATTCAATGGGTGTTGAGTGCCTTTTAACATCTTTGCAGGTAAGACCATCTTCTTTTCAACACCCCGAATTTGGTTGGTTAGGCTTTTGCACATCAGTTTTAAAATGAGGTCCTTTTGACTTATACGAGGACCTTCATGCAACAACGCCAAACAGATTCAATAAAGAAGCACGAATTATATAAGATAATTTGGTTGAAGACATATAAAAGTCTTAGTTACCATGTGTACTGTCTCCTAGACTCCACTTAATAGCATCACATTGTTGCCTGGAAAATGATATTTAACAATTTACGCATCAAGTGCCAGCTCAACAAAATAATAGAGCGTTGGTGAGTTTGAGAGAGATGTTTCTGTCAAGTATGCCAATATAATTGTAGGCACAAAACTTCCTATTAGTAATCAATAATGAGACCAATGGTGGTGGCTCCATCTTCAGCAATGATCATTGAGGATTATGTTAATAGTGAATCAGCAGCTCATACTCAAGGGTGATGGTTTAGATGGTTTAGCAGCCAATGGTCTATTGATGCGTATTTCTATGGGCTGGAAAATCAGAGGAGCACGATGAGCACTGGATGGTGACGAGTACCAGATTAAATCCATCAATTTGCTAATGCATGTGTACTGTTAACAAAGTTTGTTTTGTCAGGCTGTCATTTATGTAGTTCACTTTCTTGAAAAGCTATGATTTTATGTAGATTGTGTGCTGTGATTTGCTGTGATTCTATGTAGCAAAACCATGGGGTTATGTTAGCAGATAACTATCTTATTGTATAAATATCAGCAACAATGTAAAGTAATGAATGAATCAAGAATACAACAGTTGGTGTGTGTTGTGGTGCATGCTGCAACAGTATCAGACACCGATGCTTAGTGGAGTAAAACATGAAACAGACAATAATATTAGTAGAGCCATAAAACATGGATGTGCAGCTATTAGAATTATTGTTAATTTTCGTTTCCATTGTATACGTATAGTTAATGTCTTGTATAGAAATCAAAACAGAAATAATAATGAAATATACATAATATTTATCAGAGAAACACAATATTTGTCATGGTATTAGAGCAAGTTATTGCTGATCAATGGAATTATCTACTGATTTCTATTTTTTGTTGATTTCTGATTTTTGATTCTGATTCTGGTGTGGCTACTGATTTCTGTTTTTTGTTGATTGCTGATTGTGATTGCTGATTTCTGTTTTTTGCTGATTGTGTCTGCTGATTGCTAAGTGTGGCTGCTGATCTCTGAATCTGATTTCTGGGGTGGCCATTCTGATTTCTCGACACTGGTTCGATTTAGATGATCGTTCTGACTTACTCATTGAACCGTACTGGTCTAACTGGTTGAGTCCAACGCTAGTTGCCTCATAGTGTGGCCGGTTCCACCATCAGTTTCTTTTCTGGAAAAGAAACAAAACACAACGATAAACTGCGCTGAGGTCACGTTCTGTGTATCTGCGATTGGAGTCACAGATTGTCCGCAGTCTCTCTACGTAGCCGTGGGCAACCGCATAGGTTTCCTGCCTCCGTGAAACTTGAAACGCAACAACATATATTTTGTGTTTTGTCTCTGTGCGTGTGGCTGGTTGTAGCCATAGGTCTATCTACAGTTGTGGGTAACCATACTGTTCTAAGCTTGAACAAGCTTGGAATGAGAAGGAACTACACAGAGGCTGCGTGAAGAAAGAGTTGCTGTGAAGCCACGTAGAAGAAGCTGCGCTAAGGAACGCATAAGAAGTTGGCTGAGGAACGCAGAAGAAGCTGCGCGCATTTGGAAATTTTTTTTTTAGGGTTACGAATTTTTCTATATATAGTGTACGAAGTGTAAAAAAAAATTTCTATTTATAAGAAAAAAATTTTAGGTTTCATGGCAAAATCTAGAGATTTAACCACCAATTTCATATTGGAAGATTTGACGACGAAAATGACGGAAGTTCTAACTAGAGCTTAGACCGTCTCACAACCTCCGCTAACTGAAGCGTCGACTGCCCCATTAGTATCAAGTTGGGAGGATCCAACTATGCCTTGTGGTCCCAAGTGGTGGAGATGTATATCTCTGACAAAGACAAACTGGGAAATATTAATGGGGAATTTCCTCAACCTGCTGAAACCGACCCCTCATTCAGGAGATGGCGCACGGAAAATGCCATTGTTAAAGGATGGTTGATCAATTCGATGGATCCCTCCTTGATTGAAATTTTTTTCGATTTCCAACTGCGAAACAAGTTTGGGATTCTGCTGCTACCACCTACTATGATGGGACAGACACGTCTCAAGTGTATGATCTTCGCCGTCGAGTTGCTCGTATGAAGCAGGTAGGTGGATCCATTGAAAAATACTACAATGACTTTCAAGGATTGTGGCGAGAATTTGATTTCCGTCGTCCTAATCCAATGGAGTGTGCGAATGACATACAAAAATACAACTCCATCGTACAGGAAAATCGAGTGTATACCTTCATTGATGGACTTGATGACAGACTCAACAAAACTCGAAGTGATGTGCTTCAAATCAAACCATTCCCTACGATGGAACAAGCCTATGGATTCATACGTAGGGAAAAAGTCCGGCAGACCGTGATGATCACGGGTATAGATACGACACCCGGAGCAGTTATGGCTTTTAAAGGGGTCAAGGGACACCATAATCTGATGCCACCAAAAACAAGAACCTCTTTGAGTAGCAAGAAATCCACTGGAAATCCACCATCTCTTGACATGAAATGTGGCCATTGCGGAAACTCTAAACACACCCGTGAAAACTGCTTCAAACTCCACGGGTATGCAGAATGGTAGAATGATCTTCAAGCACGGAAGAAACAGGATACCACTGGGCGAGCCGCTGTGGCTACCAATAATGCCTCACTATCCCTTACTCATCAGACCGAATCTTCCCAGGATCCAGGTATTTCAAGTAAAGCATTTCACATCTCTACTCGTAGTGATAATGAGGATTGGATTTTGGACTCTAGAGCTACAGATCACATGAAATTTGACCCAAAAGATCTCTCCAATACAACCCATCCAAGACAGAGCCATGTTGCCAATGCCAATGGAGTCACTTATCCAGTTACAAGAGCTGGAACAATGACCTTATCTCCTTCATTATCATTATCTAATACTTTACTTGTACCCTCTCTTTTAAACCGACTAATGTTTGTAAGTCAGGTCACTTCAGATCTTAACTGTGTAGTATCGATGTATTCTACTTTTTGCCTTCTATAAGATATTCTCACCAAGGAGATCATTGGACGTGGTACTAGGAGAGGAGGGGTATATTATGTGGATGACCTCAGTTCAGGAAGAGCCAATCACATGCAAAACACCGTTGGTAACAAGGAACGACAGATTTGGCTATGTCATCGTAGATTTAGGCATCCATTATTCGGGTATTTAAAGCACCTACTCCCCAGTTTATTTTCAAATATCACACATTCAGATTTCAAATGTGATACTTGTATCCTAGTAAAAAGTATGACTCCTTTTGCTTTGGTACATTCTGATGTTTGGGGACCTTCCCCGATCATTACGTCATCGGGTCATCGGGTCATCGTTGGTTTGTTATTTTGTTGATGATTATACACGGATGATATGGCTTTACCTTCTCAAACATAAAGATGAAGTATTTTCTACATTTCACCTGTTTCACACCATGGTTCAGACACAATTTTCTGAAAAAATTAAGATACTTAGGTCTGATAATGGAGGGGAGTATGTTAATCAACAATTTCGGACATACTTGGACAACCACGATATTCTCCATGAAACCTCGTGTTCACAAACCCCACAACAGAATGGGACTGCGGAGAGGAAGAATCGACATATTTTGGAAACAGCTCGGGCCTTACTAATCGTACACATATGCCTAATAAATACTGGAGTGATGCTGTTACTACAGCTGTGTATCTACTAAATCGTATGCCCACAAAAACCTTACAATTTCAGACTCCATTTAAGTTGCTATCTGATCATCTTCCCTTGCCTAGTATTTTGATGCTTCTGCCTCGAATTTTTGGATGTGTTGCTTTTGTCCACCTCCATAAAAATCAACGAACTAAGTTGGATCCATGTGCTGTCCGATGTGTATTGTATGGCGTACAAAAAAAGGGTTACCGATGCTATGATCCAGTTACTAAAAGAACCTATATTACCATGGATGTCACTTTCCTCGAATCAGAATGTTTTTCCCATCACCGGTATCCAATTACACTCTTCAGGAGGAGAGTTATGATGAAGAACAAAATTGGCTTGATGTTGAGATATTAGAAAAGTCCAACATACTCGGATCGTGCCAATAATATGGAGGAGCCAGTATCTAGACCCGAGCTTGAACTTCCAAGAACCGAAGCTGAAGTAGTAATTGAATCTCCAGAAGATGAAGTGGTTGATGTACCCCTCCACTCTCTAGTACCCAATGATCCTCCTACCGAGAATACTCCTGAGGTAAGCTATCCTATCACACCTTTACAAACTAATGCTATAGATACATCTGTTGGTTATGTTTTACCTTTCAGATACAATCGAGGCAAACCCCCAAATCGATACTCCCCATAAAGAGAAGAACGACAATCCAAGTATCCAATAACAAATTATGTATCTAATCAAAGGTTATCAGAAACTATCAGGGATTTGCACAAACACTCTCCTCGTGTCAAATTCCAAGTAGCATTGAAGAAGCCTTATCTGATCCAAAATGGGCTCAAGCTATAAAAGAGGAATTTGAGGCATTGCAGAAGAATAACACATGGGTGTTAAGCGAGTAACCTCAAAGGAGGAAGATGGTAAGATGCAAATGGATTTTCTCCATTAAGTATAAAGCAGATAGGTTAGTTGATCGATACAAGGCGAGGCTTATAGCAAAAGGATATACATAGAAACACAGGATAGATTATCAAGAAATCTTCTCACCTGTGACTAAACTAAAAACCGTTAAAGTCTTGTTATCTCTTGCGGCAAATTTAGATTGGCCATTGCACCAACTTGACGTAAAAAATGCCTTCCTTCATGGTGATCTTGAAAAAGAGATTTACATAGATAACCCACCAGGATATACTGTTACATCAGGAAAAGAAACTGCATGTAAATTACAACAAGCATTGTATGGACTAAAACAATCACCTCGAGCATGGTTTGGTAGGTTGAGTTCAGCAATGAAGAAATATGGATTCCAACAAAGCAACTCTAATCATACTCTTTTCTTAAAACATCGATTCGGGAAGATAACAGCCCTTATAGTCTATGTAGACGACATGATCATTACAGGGGATGATAAAGAAGAAATCTCTAAACTTCAAGAACAACTGTCAAATGAGTTTGAAATGAAGAATTTGGGAGGGCTCAAATACTTTTTAGGTATTGAGGTAACAAGATCAAAACAAGGCATATGTCTTTCCCAAAGGAAATATACTCTGGACCAACTGGCAGAGGCAGGACTACTAGATTGTAAACCTGTCGATATTCCAATAGTTCAAAATCATAAACTCGGAGAATATGTGGACCAAGTACCAGGAGATAAACAGAGATATCAACGGTTAGTAGGTAAACTTATATATTTATCTCATACTCAATCTGATATTGCTTATGCTGTGAGTGTCGTGAGTCAGTTCATGCACTACCCAAGTGAAGACCATATGGATGTGGTCATGCGAATACTTCGTTATTTAAAATCATCCCCTGAGAAAAGACTTATGTTTTCAAAGAATAGTCAATTGGAAGTCCTCAGATATACAGATTCAGACTGGGCAGGGAATATGAAGGATAGGAAATCTATTGTTGGGTATTTTACTTTTGTGGGAGGCAATCTTGTTACATGGAAGAGCAAGAAGCAAAAAGTAGTTGCCTTATCTAGTGCTGAAGCTGAATTTCGAGGAATGGTCAAAGGAATATGTGAACTCCTTTGGTTGAAAAACTTTCTAACTGGGATTGGTGTTGCTCTTAACTCTAAAATGAACGTATTTTGTGATAACAAAGCAGCCATTGCCATCTCTCACAATCCAGTTCAACATGATCGCACGAAGCACGTTGAAGTGGATCGGAACTTCATCAAACAAAATCTTGAAGAAAAGATTATTAAGCTTCCATTTGTTAAATCAGAAGATCAATTGGCTGATATACTCACAAAATCTATATCTGCAAGAAACTTCTACAACTCACTTGACAAGTTGGGCATAAGAGACATATATGCACCAACTTGAGGGGGAGTGTTGGTGTGTGTTGTGGTGCATGCTGCAACAGTGGCATACACCAATGCTTAGTGAATTAAAACATGGAGCAGACAATAATATTAGTGGAGCCATAAAACATGGATGTGCAGCTATTAGGGTTATTGTTAATTTTCGTTTCCATTGTATACATATAGTTAACCTCTTGTATAGAAAACATAACATAAATAATAATGAAATATACATAATAATTATCAGAGAAACACAATATTTGTCAACAAGATTTTTATTATGAATACATTTTTAACAGTTTCTTTTTCTCTCTCTCACACACACTTGCTTTTCATCTCTTCTTCTTCATCTTCTTGCACTATCGTGAAACCTTGTGTTTGTTCATAATATCAAAGCTCTACGAGCAGTGTTTGCTTGTCTATGGATGATCCATTGATGAATGACAACGTGAACGACATAACAGCAAATCAAGCTGATCATAGTCTGGTTAATTTTCAAAACAAGATTTTTATCAGAGAAACACAATATTTATCAACAACAAGATTTTTATTATGAATACATTTTTAACAGTTTCTTTTTCTCTCTCTCACACACACACTTGCCTTTCATCTCTTCTTCTTCATCTTCTTGCACTATCGTGAAACCTTGTGTTTGTTCATAATATCAAAGCTCTACGAGCAGTGTTTGCTTGTCTATGGATGATCCATTGACGAATGACAACGTGAACGACATAACTGCAAATCAAGCTGATCACAGTCTGGTTAATTTTCAAGGACAAATTACAACAATTTGATTAGATAGCAATAATTACATAGTTTGGTGTCAACAAATTGAAAAGATCTTATTTGATTTAGATCTTGAAAACTTTCTATTAGAAGATTCTCCTTTAGCGATATCGATAATTTTAATTTATAATATAAATATTGGATTAAACAAGATAAACCCATTGGTAGTTGGTTAATGAATCATGTGAGTTCTGACATTCTCAAACAAATTTCTAGTTTTGACACTGTAAAAGAGGCTTGGTTCTCACTTGAAAAAAAATTTTCATCACGATCTAAAGGAAGGATCATACAACTTAGGCAAGAATTGCTTAAAATGAGGAAAGGAAACCACAATGTTACTAATTACATTCTCAAGTTTAAAGAACTTGTAGATCAAATGCAATCTGCTAGATATGCTTTAGCAGAGGATGATAAAATTCTCTATCTAGTCTCTGGTCTTGATAGAGATTTTGAGTCAATTGTGTCCACCATTTCTTCAAAAATGCAATCAGAGAGAGTCACACTTGATGATACAGTTTCATTGATGCTAAGTCATGAAAGTTGGCTTGAATCTTGAAGTGAGATTAAGGAAAACTTGTTGCATTCAGTTAATCTCCTTCAGAAGACACAGTTACCTTCATTTGGTATGTCTCAATCGTCTTCCAACACAGGAAATTCACAAATACAACATCCAGTACCAAATTATGCATCCATACCTATACATGTGTCATCTAGTATGACATTTCCTCATGTTCATCCAGGATTTTCTTTTCCTAACTAGCAATTTCCCTATTTCTTGCCATTTTCTAATCAATTTGGAAGAGGTAGAGGAAGAAATAGAGATGGAGGTAGAGGTCATTTTGGATCAAATAACAAGCCTCAATGCCAGCTATGTGGTAAAATTGGACACGTTGTTTCTGGCTGTTGGGAGAAGTTTGATGCTACCTATCAACCTCAGTTACAAGGGACAGATAATCAACTAACCAACAATCGTATAGACCACTAGCAACCTCACAGTCTAGTGATCAACAATCTCAGGCTTTTCTTGCTTCTGGTTCTGAGTCTAATCAATCTTCAAGTCAGTCTTCACAGCCTTTACCAACAAATTCAGTGTCTTCCCAGTTTGGAACTTATATTCCTCAAACTTCCTTTCCTTCACAGCCTGGTTATGATCCTGCTATTTCTTCTCAGCTTGGTGCTTACTCCAATTTCCTTGGCATGCTTGATTTCACATCAGAGCCTCTTTGGTTTCCAGATTCAAGAGCCACTAATCATGTAACTACTGATCCTTCCAATCTTGCCATTTTTCAACTTTATTCAGGCAACAACCAACTCATGGTAGGCAATGGTAAGACACTACCTATTGCTAATATTGGTTCCTCTACTTTTTCTGCACATTTGTCAAAGAATAAAACATTCTATCTTAATAACATTTTACATGTCCCTGATATTGCTAAAAATTTGTCAAATGTTACACAATTTGCAAAAGGCAATTCTGTTTTCTTTGAGTTTTACGATTCCTTTTGTTGTGTGAAGGACAAACTCACACACAGGGAGCTTCTCAAGGGACCACTCATAAAGGGACTCTATGCATTTGATATCAACCTTGACAAGGTTGTAGATTTCTAGTCCTCTTCTTCAGTTCCTCTAGCTAATAAATCTTCAGATTTGTTTCTTCTTTATCTCCATTAGCTATGTGGCATCAAAGGTTGGCTCATGCCTCTTTGCCTATTTTAAGAAAGGTTTTGCAACATTGTAAAATATCATTTGAAGATAATAAAGTGCAACCTGTTTGTCCTGCTTGTCAAATGCGCAAAGCTTATAAAGTGCAGGGGACTAATGAGACCAATGATGGTGGTGCTAATGAGAATGATGGTGGTGCTCCATCTTCAGCAATGATTATTGAGGATTATGTTAATAGTGGATCTGCAACTCATACTCAAGGGTGATAGTTTAGATGGTTTAGCATCCAATGATCTATTGATGCGTAATTCTATGGGCTGGAAAATCAGAGGAGCACGATGAGCAATGGACAGTTTCAAGTACCAGATCAAATGCTCCAATTGTACAGCTATCAATTTGCCAATGCATGTGTATTGTTAGCAAAGTTTGTTAGGCTGTTCATTTTATGTAATTCACTTTCTTGAAAAGCTATGATTTTATGTAGATTGTGTGCTGGGATTTGTTATGATTTTATGTAGCAAAACCGTGGGGTTATGTTAGAAGATAACTAGCTTATTGTATAAATATCAGCAACACTGTAAAGCAATGAATCAATCAAGAATACACGAAGATTTTCCTCATGAGTACATTTCTAATAGTCTCTCTCTCTCTCTCACTTGCCTTTCATCTCTTCTTCTTCATCTTCTTGCACTATCTTGAAACCTTGTGTTTGTTCAATCATCTCCTCTGTAATCTCTTGACTAATCGGAAAATTTTATCGATAAGAAATTGGAGCGTGCTAATATATTACCATAACATATATAAACTGTTAGATAAAGAATAGTGAACCTTTTGCTGATAGATGCCATAGAACCGCTAGTGTCACTACCTAATCTCTCTGCAGCTGCTCGCTTACGTCCAGAGACTGGCCTGCCATAACTATAATGACCCCCGCCCGTAACTGTTACCTCCCTCTCCACAACCAACAAAACATTTCAGACCAAGAAAATAATACGAACATATAGACGCGCATTTAGTAAGCAGTTCAACCCAGAATAAGAGATATTGCTCAAAAACCCGTCAAATTCAAACCCACGAAGTAGCTTAATCTAACAATAAAAACAACAACGCTAGCAGAAATTAATAAAATTCAGCCCTAGCTAAAAAAACTTGGAATTGGATGCTGAATTATTTATAATTTACATTTTATATGTTCATGGCTTGCATTTTAATTTAATCATTACGGAATAGGATCTTTTTCTTTTCCCTCGGTTAGAATTAAAAGAGTTATGCAGCCAGTAATACAAGAATCGAATGTACAGCGGCAAGAAAAGGAAAAGAAGGGTTAAATGATAGTGCAATTACCTGACCAGACGGGCCGAGGGTGATAGTGACCCTTGGATTCGACATTTCTGAGAGTCAGAACTCAACTTCTCTTAGAATCTCAGGAGAAAAAAATAGGAAATTTTATTTTACAATTTACAAAACGAACTGATGGGTAACATTTTCACCTCCGAAGAATTGAAATTAACAAATTAGACTAGTTAATTCATCACTGTGGAGAAAGGAAGAGAATCATAAAAGTCATTCCATGCGAACTGGCAAAGGGAAGAAAGGAAACCGGATGTTAACATCGTGTCAGAACCTCTAAATCAGCCCAAGAAAGCCCACTTAATTATAATTACACATCTCAATATTAATTTTTTAGTAATTAAATCCTATTTATAAATATATTACTATAGTTTTAAATTAGCAAAAAGATTTTATTTATCTTAGTGAATTCTTATATATATATATAAAACCACACAATAGTTGTGTTGTGCCGGTGGATGTACAAACTTAAATAAAGAGTAGCTAAGTTAAAAACACTCAAATTATAATAGATTTATTTTAGTAATTTCACAACTCATTTCTCAATTATCATTTCTTGAAAATTATGAAAATAAATAGGCATACTTAGAGAAAGAGTGGGCTGATTTAGAATCACTCTTTCTCTTAACTCCAGCTCATTTTCAGTGGCTCAAACTCTCATGGCCCATATTTCTTCGATCATTTCATTTTATTTTTAATTATGAATAAAAATGCAAACATTTCAGTATCAATAGAACAAATACACGTCCCTTTCTTTTTACGAGCATTTTATCAGTTAATTTTTGCAATGGTTTAGTCGTCTGATTAGTAAAAGGCAATAACACAAGGATCTTTCCATCTCTTTTTTTCAATTTCCATTAACATGTGAAAACTACATGGATTGATTTTAGCGTAGACAACGACAAAAAGACATCTTTTTTATTTTGCTTATGAAGACGAGTTTCTCTACCATTGTCACTTTTTTTTTATTTTTTACAAAAATAAAAAATAGCAAGCAGACTAAACTGATAATTAGGAGACCTCAAAGCCTTTGTTCCTAATTACACCAACCCTTCTTATAAAATTAAAAAAAAATGTGATAAAAGTCCGATAGGATAAAAAGTTATTATTATTTCTTTAGAATAATTTTTTTCCCTTTTATTATTGTAAAAAGGATCATGAAAAGACAAAAGGTAAAAAAAATTATATATCTAAAATATAATATTATTATTTAATTAATGTGATTATAAAATTATTATTTACTTACGATTAAAAATAAAATTATAACTAAAAAATAATATCAAATGTATTTTCATGATTGTGTAATGGAAGAAATGACAATTAAAATAACACATCTCTACGTTGTCATATGAATAGTTTTAATTAAAATAATCTTAAAATATTACTTTTGTCTTTCCTCGACATTTTCTTAAAAGCAATAAAAGAAAGGGGGAAAAACTCAAGATTAAAGGATCCAAATTATCTAACTCGTGCCTCTTCACCCAATAAAATATTTCACATGTAATTTTCTCAATGTTTTCTGTAATGATGTTAAAGTACTTTTGGATAGGACGTCCAATGTTATGTTTGGTTCGTTCAAAGTTATGTATGGATAAGATGTCCATTGTTGTTAGTCACTTCGCTGAATTAAAGTACATTTGAGTTAAGTACCACTTTTTGACGAAGTGAAGAAGAGTCACTATAAGGACAGAAACAATAAAATAACTAAACATGTGTACCTTTTGAGCTTAGAACTAGTAATACGTACTTAGCCAGAAGGGCGAAGGCTTACTCGTAATTGTAAAAATTACATAGCAGAGGTTAGCAACAGCATGAAAGGGTATTTACCGGCAACGCTTCATACGGAGCAGAGAAATTAAACGAAGAAAAAAAAATGAAGGATAAAGAGAATTCAGAAATGACTTTAGCCTATTTGTTGACACATACCAACGGAAGGTGAAGTCTGTTTCCTTTATTTATCTCTCTTCCTGTTGACAAAATACAGATGTTTACAGCAATGAACCGGCCGCAATATGTTCAAGACAGAAAAGTTTATTACATATTTGCAGTGGTTTCTTTAATCTCTTCCAACGAAATAGTCTGCATGGCATGGAAGGCAAACGTATTAGCCTCAACAAATTCAAAAAATCAAATACAATATCGAAAAACTATTGACAGATGCTAACTATAAATTCTACAGCTTCAACAACATGCATGACGATTGACGAGGGACACTCAACTAATGAATACAAAAATAATGCAACTAGTTTTTCCAGCCTTTGGTTGAATAAAATATTCAATAATGCAATCATTCATGTTTATTATTTTGTTTTTATTGCTAGTACAGTAATACTGATGATAATGAAATTCAAAGAAGCTGCTAAAAATTCTAAGTCCTCCTTAAAAATGCTATTCAATTCTGTCATCTCCACATTATGATGACAGTTTATGAAGGTCACAATACATTAAACACACTATTTGAAACTGGGTCTACCCTCAATATGCCATATGAGTTTGGGATGCTTCTTTTAGAGGTAGAATTGACAAACTGATGTAGTAAAGACAACAGAGATTACCTGTTCCTGACCCGCAAAATCATTGTCTGGTGTGAGAAAAAGCATGCAGTGGCACTCCTTCCTATCAACCCAAGCTACAATATTAGATGAATGTCCAGTTTGACATTTAATAAGAACAAGATACTGAATCGAGATAAAACTGTATTTGTGCAACATTTTATACATTTAAGGAAAGTAAATAGATAATGTCCAAAGCAGTAACATGCTTATGCAGAGTAATAAAACCCTAAATTGAATGCATTTTAACAGTAAAGGCATAGTTACCTTTCCCTCATTGGAACACATGGACAATTCCAAAAGCCTTGTCCAGCCTCAGCAGCTTTGTCATCATAATGCCTGAAACAAAATGATTCTAGATCAGGAAAAGAAATAGGATAACAATTGACACGAGATTGAGCTAATTATCATTGAATTATTGAAGAAAGACCAATCAAGAATACTATAAAGTGGAGCATATTTACCGGCAAGGGCAAAGTGGTGCACCCAATGTATCCTTATGCTCAGCCAGTCCCTGTGAAATTCCCATATTAGTTTCTTCGATGTACATTACGTAATAATATTTTAAAGATATAAATAGGTTCAGATGACCAAACAAAAGTCGTGTATATAGCTACATTAGCTGAATGAAGATTTGGTTGAAGTTTGGAGAAATTTATTTTAAATAGCCATGCTCTAATCCTCCATCTGCTCAAAAGCTAGTTCAATGTCATTCACCTGTCATTGCAGAAGCCGAGATGCATAGAGCAATCTGGATACAAATTTCTAATCAAACTGGAATCGAGGCCTTTTTTCTCCAAGAGATGAAGTGTCCCAATTTTACTTCACTTCTTTCTTCTACTTCAGTACAGGTATCTTATCCTCTTTCACTATACAATGCCAGCAGAAATGAATTTTCTTATCAGCCTCTTAATTTAATGATATCCCCTTCCCATTATGTAACACAACTCTCCTCCTCCCAACCCTACTTTAGTTGTTAAGGGTCTCCCCAAGTTCTTTTAATATTATCTATCCTGTAACCTACACATTTCTAATTCACCTCATCACCGTCCATCAGTATAATATCTCTAAGAACCCTTAAGAATGCACCATAAATGAACACGCATAAACACTTAACAGGGAAAATATCATTCACGAAAGACTAATCTCTTCTTCAGATCACCTAATTCAAATACATTGAAAAGAAACCTTTCAGCATATTTTTATTTAAAATCCTAAATAATAGAGAGAAGAAGGATCAAATAAATATTACATAAGAGGAAGAGACAAATCAATCCATAACTAGCAATATACTTTAGCGAAAGATCAATCTTTTGGAAATGTATAGGAATCAGGGCTGTTGCAAACACACATGGCTTTTCTATAAAAAATTTGAGCATGCATGCAAGTGAAGTAATGACCTCCGATAAAGTCAGCATACCTTGATAACAACAGAAGTAACTCCCTTATCAACACAGAAATATGTCCCTGTCCTACGAGCGTACTGCTCTGAGAACTTCCTCATTATCTCAACCGACTTCTCTGATGGTTCCACTGCAAGAACATTACAAGAACCAAAGATTCGTAATTCATGTTCAGGCCAGGTACACAACCAACAACATATACATAGAAGAGGACATATGGGGCCATTACAACAAAATGAATCGTATCCCAAAATTGTGCATTAAATATAGAAGGTTCTCTATAAGAAACTTTGCCTTTTGTGGCTTATAAAGGAACGCCTATATCTACCACTCCATTGATCAAAGAGTGACAGAAGGGTTGCTTTATAATTAAACGTTTTCCATTTTCAAAAAGAACATCCAGGAAGATAACTATTCACTCCAGATATAAACCAAGCATGGAATTGGAGAAAACTTGCAAAAGCAAACTTCACAGACGAGAAACCTATGCAGTATCTATCAGTAAATAAGCGTAAGTGCACAAATTCATGAATATAAACCGGCCAGAAAGACACATAACCATGTAAGAACATAAACACATTCATTCAAGCATTCAACCAGCGCATATAACACAAAGAAATTTGAGTGCAACCAAAACGTAGTCAAGTCCATAAATAAAATAAAATAAATTAAATGGAGTTTCCCAAAAAAAAAATCAAGTGTTTAAAATTAGGACCTCAAATTGTATAGACACATAGGATCAAAATTAGGGCGGAAACCAAGTACTAATTTACGATACATAATTAAGAAAGCAAACTGTTAATAATTCGAAATCAAAGATATGAGGTAGATGAATTGCTGACCTTGAGCTCTAACTATCAGTGAACGGCAACGAGAAGAAGTAAGAGTGGGAACGGAAGAAGAAATGCCGAAGCTGAAGGAAGTCGAAGCTTGTACTGTCATGGCCAACGATTCACTTGAACTATGTCTGAGCTGAAGGCTCACTGGAGATTTTAGATAACTTTATTAAACCTTTGATTTGTGTTTTTTAAATGTTTACTGATACATATTTACTGTTTTTTTGTTATATCTGAATTTTAATTTCTAATTTGGGATTGGTAGTTTGGGATTATGTTAAAGCCGTGCCCGCCACTCATTGTGAATATCGGACAAGAAGCTATGAGAACCACACGGTCTATTTCCGTGGCATTTTTCTCTTTTTAATTGAGCCTCAGGCCCATAATATTTGGAGTCCATAGATTGGGATTGGCAATTACAACCCAAGACCTTGCTCACTAAAGATCAGCTACAAGAAGATGATGAGAACATTTAAGAATAGATTATAATAAGAAAAATGTGTTATTTATATAAATAAGATAAAAATAACAATTTTGTAAACAATAAAAAATAATATTTTTATTAATATATTTAAATAATTTTAATATGTTTCCCAAATATAACTTGTTATCTTATTAAAGTGGATCATTTTCTAAATTGCCCTTGAAGTTTGTTATATCTTCCACATGCTTACGTCTGGGTTTATAAATGTCACAACAACCCTTTTACGTTTTAATGGTGTTAATTCTCATCCATTACTATTTAAATTACTATTCCTTCGATACCATTTTTCAAGATCGATAAAATCTTAATCCTGAGTTAAAATCGACATGTACGATGCCGCCTTTGGTTGTATTTATTGATGGTAATAATTTATCTAAAAACTTATTATTTTACTATATAAATCTAATTTTCTTCTCAGTATTCCTTACAATCGTGATAAGATGTTATGCTCTTCATTAAGTTGGTTACTTAATTCTAGTTTCATTCTATTAATTTGCCTTTTAAAATTAAAAATTATTCTTTCATTTGTTAAGTCTAATAGTTACTAATTTATGTACTAATGATTCGATATTCATATTATTTTCTTTCTAAAAATAAATTCTATTTTCCTATTTTAAAATTATTATACTCTGTAGCAGTCGAATATTTCAACATTCAAGATTCTTAATTAGCTTAAATTTATAATCATCATACCCGAATTTAATTGGGTCCCACCACTAGTTTTCCCTTCGTTCGTCTTCTTTTGTTACACCAAGTATGCCTCGCCTTCGCTTACACCTCAACACCTTCCGGTAATGGTAAGCTTTCTACATCCGTACATTTAACGGTGTCCAAAAGTCGACTTACCAGAAGAGTAATAGAACTCCATTTATTCAAAATATAATAATTATTACAACTTAAGCGCTAATCAAGAACCTGAAAGGGTTACTTAGCCGCTTATAATTACTGGGTACAACATTGTTGGTTATGGGTTTCCTAAAAAGGTTTTTGAGAGTTTGGTAAGCTGCAGGTTTCTATCTCAGTTTCTGTGTTTCAGAAGTTAGCATAACTTCCTTCAGGCCTCTATTCCGTCATGAAGGCTACTATGAGTTACTCCACTAAATCCTAGAATAGATTTGCTAGTTTCGCCAGGTTATAAATTCCTGGTTTTTGGGCCATTATAAGGACATAAACTTTTTCTCGTTTCTTCCTTTCTCGCTTTCGTCCGCCCAATTGTTTAAGTTTTTTTGAACCGTTGGATTCTTTCCTTTTTAACAGTAGATTCCTCATCCGAGGTTCCGCTACGGAATTTGTTTTGAACATTTAAGTTCTCTCTGTTTTATTCCCGTCTCTCGTAAGAGATTTCTCGAGTATAACAACTCGAGTTGTCTCCCGTAGGATTTTTATCTCCTTTTCTTTTATCTTGATCTTAATATCAAGTTGTTCCATTCTATCGCAATCATAAAAATAGTTGAGGTGCTAATTCCTGGTAAGAGCATCACCAAGCTATTTTTATGTCCCTAAGACGTTCAACGTCAAAATTGTAATGGTTGAACCATTGTTGCTCATCTAATTAATCTTCCTTGTTTATAATCTCCTGCAATATTAGTTCTTAAAAAATAACCAAAATTCTTGTTATTGCTCTAATAATGAATCTGTAACTTATGACATATATTGCAAATTTCTTAATAGCTTTTTAATGCCTAAGTATTCCTTTTCATTACTATGATAATTTAATTCCTGGTCCTTGAAAAGACTCGATTGGTATCTACAAAGATATTCATCTTTGTCATCTACTCTTTCTTTAAGGATCAAGCCTCAATATTCTCAGAAGATCTCGTTTCAATTATCATTTTATCATCCGATCCCTGGATGGTATAAAGTTATAATTTTTTTTACTTTTGCTTTTACTACTATCCATATATGTAGTATCTTCTTCCTCATTCATTTCCGCATAATCTTTTTTCAATTTTGCTTGTAATGGTCTTCTCAGTTCTGCAAGTGTCGTGATATAGGCTTCTGCGTATGTTAGACATCCTAACAATCTTTGTAATTGGTTTGTATCTTTTTATTGACTAGGTACACCTTGAATATTATTTAGTATACGGGGTCAGACATGTTTTCCATCTTCAATCTCCAATCCCTAAGTATTTGATTTTTTGTCGGTTAGCAAATCTTGCTTTCTATAGTACAATGCCTTCTTTTCTACATTCTTGTAATATATTGATAATATCCAAATAATGTTTATTTAATTCATTACTTGAAAACCAAGATATCATCTATGTAAAACACAACAAATATCTTGTAATTTCTTAAAAATATTATCCATATATCTTTGAAAAATACCTGGAGCTTGTTTTAATCCAAATGGTATTACTGTCCATTGGAATTGTCCTTGGGGGCAACTGAATGTTGTTAATTTTTGAGATTCTTCATCTAGTCTTATTTGCCAAAACCACTTTTGCAATCAAAACTCGAGAAGTATTTCTTTCCTTTTATTAATGATAGTAATTCTTCCTTTTTCGTGGGATGAAGTATCCATCATCAATGGTTTCTTTATTAAGTGCTTTGAAGTTTATTACCATTCTCTTTTTTCTTCTTTCTCAAATTATTTTTCAACCAAAAATGCCGACTAGAGCCGGCGTGAATTACTTGGTATTATGACTTTTAATTCCAAAAGTTCTTCAGTTTGTTTTCCAAATTCAATCATGTCTTCTGGAGTATAAATCATTGGTTTTACTCTTATGATTTTGTTAGGATCTCTTAATTTTATGTTGACTATAGTTTTAGATTTATTTATTTTTGGATCCAAAGCATTTTTAGAACTTACCTGCTTTTAATAATCTTCTAATAGTTAAGGCTTTATCTTCCAGATTTCATTGAAAGAGTTTTGCTTTTCTTCTATATCTAATGAAATATTTTCTAAACAAGGTTTCGTTTTGCTACGATCTTTTATCTCACCACGTTTTCGCTTTTTTATGTTGTTGCATAAAAGTTGGGTTTGACAGAGCTTTTCTTACTTTAGAGACATATATTGTATCTCCTTCTAAGGCATGTAAGGCTTATTTTGTCGAATGTTGTGTAAAAGGTTGATATAAATTTAAGAAATTATTTCTATTAACAAGTCTACACTGCTTTCTTGTTGATATATGTAGGAATATGAAAGTTTTCTCCTCCTATTATTATATCAAGATCTTTTAATACTTGATTGAAGTTTTATTGTAGTATTATTAGCAATTCTTACAATTAAATCTTTAGGTGCTTGTTTCCATTGTCTTCCGGAAATACATATCTACCTGCCTACACACATACTAGCTCCCGTATCTATATATGCATGTAAATGATAAGTGTTATAACCTTTAAATTTTAGTTCTACTTTAATGTAAGTACTATTTGGATTTGTAATACTATACAAATCATTCATTTTCTCAAGAATATTCATGATCCGAATATTCATATTCGAGTTAGTTATTTCTTTCTTCAGCTTCTTCTAATAGATAAATACTATAAGTATCATCTATATCGATTCCTCAATTGGTTCTAATTCCATTTTGAAGGCTTCTTCTAAGATTTTTGCTTTACGTGGAAATTCCTTTTTAAATTCCTTTTTATGTCAAGTCCTGACATTCATTTGCATAATGTCCTTCCTCATTACAGATCCAACATCTGCATTTTTTTCTTTTCCGAAGTGGCAATAATTCCTTTTTTCGATGGTTTATAAACCTTTCTTTTCTAAAAATATCTTTTCTTATAGTTTTCTTTATTGAATCTCTTTATATTTTTGGAAATTTTGTTTTCTAAATTTATATTTTTTAAATCTTTTATATTTTTTATATTTTTGTTTATAAGGTTTTATATTGCATCCATATTTTCCTGGCATTCTAAAATCTCTTGTATCACAAATAAATTTTATCATTTCCTCTTATTTGTTTGTATTCTTTTCTTTCTTGGCATTTTATAATGATCCAATCTCTAAGACTTCTTATTCTTCCTCCTGTATATCTCGGTATAGTTTCTCTATTCCTTTGCTCCCAATTTTCTCGTTAAAGTTTTATATAATGTTCCTGGTAATTTTTGAAAAACATTTCTTTATAGGTTGTTTGTATGTAGGGTGGTAATTTATGGTAATACATTTCATATTCACAAATAAAAGAATCTATATAACACATGTTACAAATTTCCATTTTTGTTAGATGTCATTTAGCTTCATTGATTTCATTTTCACCGATTCAAATAGTCCTTCCTTTATCTTCACCAATAAATTCTTGTATATTTCATTTATTACCGTATCTAAGTATTCTCTTCCCGTGGAAGCATTTCCTTGCATTAATAAATGTTGTTGATCCGTTAAGTTTGAAAACCAAACTTTCACATTTCCCGTCATTTTCAGGCGTTATGAACTCTACAAATCAAGGATTTGTTTGGGTAGTTGGAGAAGTTTGTATAAGGACGCCATCCCACTGTAATCATTCATCTAAAGCTTTTTTCCTATCTCTTATACAATCTAAATTTAAGTTGATTTATAGTTATCCTCGGAGTTTAAACTGGTGGAATATTTCCTCTAGTTCCTCAATGTAACCCTTCCTCCATTTTAGGTGGTTATCTCCTTCTATATCTAGTATCAGGTTCTTCTGCTCTTTGCCTACTTCTTTCCTCCCTTTATGTGGGTCGATGTTTCTTCTTCGTATGGACCTGGTAATGAAATTGGTTTCATATGATCTTTTAGTGGCCATGTTTTCTCGATTACGAATCGGTTTCAACCGATTATTGTCATATCATCTTCTTCTTTGTTAGTACAAAGTTTTCCAATATAATGTTCTTCTATTTCTTCATTGGTTAATGTTAATAATTTGACCAATGTTTCTATATTTCTGTTCTCGTGGTTCATAAATTCTTTTCTAATTTTTTTCCTATATTCCATCAATTTGGAATTATCTCTTTACTCTTGGGATTGTTCCTCATTTTTTCTTTTCTCATTTCTGGGAATCAGAGAATCGATTTCCTTGGTGAATTCTTCTTTAATCCTTCTAAGGGATCGTATTTATGATCTATCTTTAGATTGTATACATCTTTCCTTAATTCTCAAAATTCTTTATGCATATTTTGTCAGAAGCTTTATTATAACCATACTCCTTTATTTCCTTTAATAGTTCTCTTTGTATATCTATTATTTTCTTGTAGATATTTTGTGTTTGATTCTTTGGACTAGATCCATTTCCTCCGTTAATAACTCAGTATAGTTTCAAATAAGTGTTGCTTGATTTTTTGCCACACCTACTAGGCTTCCATTTATTTCTAAATTCATATTTTTTATTTTATCCTTAAACATGATTTTTTCCTAATATGCAATCAGCGAACTAATGCTTTCATTATTTTAACTTCATTTTCTAGTTTTTTAACTTCTTGTTGATTTGAGGTTTCTTCTTAGTGATCTACAAAAGTAAATCTCGTATGCTATTACTTTTTCTTTCCTCGTTTATTAAGGGTTTTTTCTTTAATATCTAATTTCCATTCTTCTAAAGTATTTCAAAAATCAAGTAGTATTTCTGTTTTATTATTTGTCCTAATTCTTTAAATTTTTTATCTATTTCTATAAATTCATTTCTGTCCATATATTGAACTATTATGACTATTTGTTAGAGAATATGCTACTAGATAATGTATTGAAAATGGATGATTTCCTTCTTTCATTAAATCTCCTCTTTCAAATTCATAAGCTAGACTTAATACTTGGTTTAAATTTTTATTCAGTATATTTATAGCAAATCTAGGATATGCAAAGAATTTTAATTTTGGTATCCTAAGTTTCCATGATCATTCCTAATAAAGCATCTTCACCTTTTATTATTCTATTGTCTAATGTAGCTATTTTTATTTGTATTTATTCCTTCTCCGAAATGAAGCTTTTATTAATATTTGGATTCCTCCTAAATGAATGTATCCAACTTTTTCTTTATCCTTTCGTGGAATTTTTGATAATTTGTTTAATATAGTCTCTTTATTAATTAATGGTATATTATATCTTCCTTTTGATCTCAGTAATTTTAATGCTTATTTCCTTATTACCAATACCATAATAGATTATATTTTTTCTAGGAAATATCTTTTCTTAATAAAAATGATGGGCTTTAAATCCATCTCCTTCTTTAAGATTTAATTTTACTTTTTGAATTTCTTCAAATTTCTTTTACTTATTACCATTTCCTGTGAAAAACATCCCAAATGTTTCGTTTCATATCTAATATTTCTTGGTTTATTTTTTCTTCTTCCATATTTTTTTTATATATATAACCTTAGGGGTATTTCTGATGAGTGTTAGTTTTAACTTCCGTTATGTTTTCAAGGGTATTTTTGAATTTTTTAAAACCTGAAGGGTATTTTTGAAGATTCTTTAAATCTTAGGGGTACTTTTGATCTTTTTACTATTAAAGTTTTTAATACACTTTGAATAATTAAACGTAAAAAATTAACTCTAAGGTTATTAGATTACCCTTGTTTTGGACAGAATAGTAGTGAAAAAAATAAAAAATAACCGAAAAGAAAGAGTGAGACGTGGTCATATTCCTATTCGTAAGTTGAGAAAGGAAAGAAAATGATTAACTATCATAATACATGTCGTCAAGGGAAATCAGTTTAATGTACCAGAGCTTTCATAGTGTTTATTCGTCAATAGGTGATGAATACACTACGAATAAATACTTAGATAAATTTTGTAGGTACAATTTGAGTACATTGAAACATTGTCCCGATTTTGTAGATACTATCAAAATAACTATAATTTGTAATTAAATTATATTGTGATTTTTTCTATACCCTATATTTCATTTTAATTAAACTTATACTAATTCTCCCTACAAATTTTATTGATTTGAAGCATAAAAATTATATTTTAATAGAATCTCATATCCCTGCAAATAATCCAAATCTTTAATTGGGGTAAGTTCATAGATAAACTAGATAATACTTTTATTTATTATTTTAAATGAATATATTTACTTATATTCATTGTGATTCGTGACTTACTAATAATCTCTTCTTAAATACTCTTCTTAAATATTGATTAACATGACCCATGCAAAACTTCTTCCTTCACCCAAATAACCTCTACCTGCCCCGGACATTTGGTGTGGGATGAGGTTAACTTTCAATTTGTCATCTACAACCCCGCCTAGCACACTACTAGTATCCAATTTAATGATCAAAGCAGCTTATTTGAAGTTTAATTTTACTTTACAAGTACATATTAGACAAACACTACTAATACTACTAAGAAACTGAAAAGACATTAAAGTTATCGTGCAAAGCACTTCATACATACTTTAAAGCACTACTAGTTGCCAAACAAAAGAAAGATGAAGAAAAACACACAAAAAAAACGGGGGGGAAAGACTCTTGGCCTACATTATTCCCCAGATTTAGAAGTTCTGCAGGGGATGAGTACATGTTTGACTAATATATATACATTGTCAAAAAAGCCTCACAGAGCACAAAGCAAGAAAAATAATTTAGATTCTCTCACTGTCAACACCATTCCTATTGGTATAAAATTTGCACAAAATGACATACAATAGCAAGCTCAAAGTACTTAACAAGGCCAAAAACCAGTAATACTTGTCAAGCCTAGCTTCACTCATGTTATCAGAGAACCAGCTGTCCCTCCCTTTAGATTTTGTTAAGTCTTCAACTAATGAAATCAGTAGGGCACTCAAGAAGCTTCCTACTCCAAACACACTATTGTATAGTGCAAATGCCATAGTTCTCATTCTGCTTGGAACTTCAGCATAAAAGAACTCCTGCATTCCAACTACTGTGAAAATGTCTGAAATGCCTAAAATAATGTACTGAGGTAGCAACCATATTATACTTATGGGTAGTGTTTCTGAATGTGATCCAAGCATATCCATTTTCCTGTTAATCTTAAGCCTCCTTGTTTCCACAATTGCAGCAAGGATCAATGCTATGATAGATAGAAACATCCCAACCCCCATTCTTTGCATTACACTTATACCCTTTTCGTTACGAGTAATCATCCTCGTAATTGGGATGAAAAACTTGTCATACAAAGGCATGAGAAGCATAATAGACACTGTAATTGCACTTTGCAGTGTTGCTGGTGGTATCTGAAATTTGCTCCCAATATTTCTTTTCATAGTCATGCCTTGTTTAGTGAAGAAAGTTGGAGGTAACTGGAAAATGACAGCAAACATCAGCAACATTGTCCAAATGGGCAAAATCCTAAGAACCACTTTTGCATTTCTGAACATGTCAACGTCACTTTTGGGATTCTCATCCAAGCCGTCCACGATTACAAAATTTTGATTATGACAAAGCGGTTTCTCTTGAAGCCTGTAAATAATAAAAATTTAATGAATTAGCTCTGATGAAAAATCATATGTTCACATTATAAACTTATACTATTTTTAAACTGATCATAAGGAGAAAACTTACTCAAGCTCAAATTCATTGATGTCATTTGGTAACACTATCCTACGACCTACTAACTTCGATGCGATTGCTTTGAAGGAGCGAATTATGCTTGACGTAGGATTCTTGCCCTCTTTTTGTTTGTACGAGTAAATCTTACTTCCACCAGAGAAAAATACAGCAGAGGCAATCATGACAATGGTGGGGATGGCAAATCCATGGATCCAACCATAAGTGTCTTGAATGTAAGACATAACTGTAACACCCAATAGACTGCCAGTACAAACACCAAAATACCACCATTGGAAGAACAAACTCTTTATATTAGACTTTTGCTCATTGTTACTACAAGGCAATTCCTCTTTATTGTCTAGTTGATCTGCTCCAAAGGCTTGCAAAGATGAATTGTATCCCCCTTGTCCTAGAGATATTACACAGAGAGACCAGAACAAAAGTGAAGGTGACCTTGTTTTCTCTACTGGAGACCAAGCCCATGCAAGAGCTGTCGAGGTCAATGCCACGAGACCCTATTAGCATAATCAATGACAAGACTAATCATAATAAAATCCAATATTTAGCTTGCTTGGGAATTAAAGCATTCATGCAATATTTAGGTATAAGAATAAATTTAATATTGAAAAAATATAAATAGTAAATTGGTTATATAATTAGTATGGTTATTTCTATTAATAGGTTAAAGTTTTTGGTTGATATCATAGATCCAACATATGGTATCAAAACTAGTACCCAATTTATATTGTATGGTCACATATAAAATGGATCTCCAAGGTAAAAGTAGACCCGTATAAGCAGCACACATAGCACAAATTTGAACGAATAATGGGTCCCTATTTGATCGCGATGAGAATTGTGCAATATTATTCAAGACTCATTTGAACTCTCAATATTTGATTAAATTGGTGTCGATTTTTTAAATATTTCTTACCATGCATATGAACTCGATAGAGTATTAATACATGTTTGAAAGATGTGGTTAAATGATTAGTATTTGGTGTTGGGACATGGCTAGAGTCTAAATAATAATGGGTTATAGTTCAAAGGGTTGTTAGGTGTGCGAACAAGTTTTATGTTGAAAAAATATGTATTTTTGGTTTCGTTGAGTATCATCCACTTCAGTTCGTTCCTTTCTCTTGTAGTCTTGCTTGTTTTTTCTTTCTATCCTTTGTTTGTCTTGCCTTGACTTGTTTATCTTTCTTTTTTATCAAATTGCACGTATATTTGTAGAAATCTATGACCTAAATCCTTCTAAAAGAATTCTTGAAGAGAAAGAGATGTTATAGATTTATAAGTGCAATAGAAGTAGAGTCCCTTATTGATGTGGAACTTTAGGTTCCTTAACACTCACATTCTACATCCACGGAGAAGAGTGGGTGGAGTGTACTCTGAGGGTCGATAAGGAATGAGTTTCAGGGGTGCCCGAGAGCTAAGCCAAGAATTCAACTTTTATACCATGTAAAAAGTCATGATCTAACTCCATCTAAAAGAGCTCACAAAGAAAAAGAGTTGTCATAAATTTATAAATAAACCGAAAGTATAATCCTTGATCGATGTGAGACTTTAGGTTCCTTAACTATACCAAAAAAATATAAAAGAGGTTTTGAAAAACAAAATCAAAATGAAGGAAAAATATGACATACCACAACATAGAGTACAGAAGAGACGACTATGGTGCTATATCTATGCCAATAAGAGTCAGCAAGAGGTGCAATAAGGAGTGGAAGCATAGATGTAAACCCACACCAACTGTTCACAGTTTTGGCCGCAGCGGAGTTATTCATATTTACAATATCTGTTAAGTATGTCACTAGATTTGATGCTACTCCTTTGAATGCAAATCTCTCCATACCAGCAACAGCTGTCAATAATTATTAGATTAAAATCTAGAGTTCACTCATCTGAACACAAATATATTATAGGATGAGATGAATTCAGTAGTTATAAATTAATTGTAAGATTAGTATTTTAAATTAAAAATAGTGTTAATTAAACAATTAAAACGTAATTAAAATTTAAATATGAAATAGTTTAAAAAATATATAATAAAATTTAAATAAAAAATTAATATCATTAAAATAAAATGTGTGATGATTAACAAATATTAAAAATAAATATTTTATGAATTTTTTATATTAATTATAAATTTATTATTGTTAAATATTTATATTTTAATTGCTTTTAATCATTTAAAAAATAATAATATTTTAATAAAATAATATAATTTATTTTTAATTGATTAATAAAAACAAGAGAATAAACTACAATGTTATGAGCCTATCTAACCGATAACTTAATATAAGCAATTTTTATGTGATTATATATATATATATATACACACGGTGAAACAGAACTCCCTTATGCATTCACTGAAAGAGAAAAGACCATGGGATTGTTGGGATAATTATGGATTGGGGAGCCCTCCATCGAGATCGACATATTGAAGGAACGTTCTTGAGCTTTTAAAATAAGGAAAATAAAAATAAAAATTTCATTACCTATGAGGAGAATACATGAGTAGCTGAGTCGTCCCTTTCCTTTTTGCTCTCCAGCCATTAGAATTAATTACTAGCAGGAATATGATATGCACTACTCAAAGGCAGCTTTTTATGAGATCAAGAAGGCTTCAACAGAGAGACAATGAGGGTCCTATTCTTTCTTCATCTCATGTAGGCGCAAAGAGTTGCCTTCAGTTTCACCAATAGAAGATGGTATACCAGTTTTTTTATTGGCTTTCTCTTTCAGTCCTTTTAACAAACACAACAAAGGCTAGAGAGTATTTTATAGCTTTAGTGGAGACTATACAAATCACTGATTCTCTCGATTTTGCTTTTCCACAGTTTTATTCTCAGAATATATTGGAGCATAACTTTCATGTCTACGTAAAAATTAAGTAAATGAAATAATGTCGACATGCATCAAATTTAACCCATGTCACTGAGTTTCATCATATGTGTGATGCTCTCTACCAGATTTGCCACTTCACTGCCACGTGGACCCACTGACACGTTGGAGATTTTCCCTGTTACACGTAAGCAACCAAAGATTTCTCAAGTTATTAGTAACTCTGTCATTCCATCACAAGACTTAAGAAAATAGAATAATAATATAATTTTATATATCAATGATAGACTTCACCATGTAACTGAAATAAATCTGAAAAGTATAATCACTATTTAAGATAAATATTATCAACTAAGTTGCTTATTTTCCCTATAGTTTCACTTAATTAATTAAAAAAAGATTGGATTTTTTCCTAATAAACAATTGAGATATTGCAATGTTTAAGTTTATATCATTCTATGTATATCTCTCTCAATATTTTAAATTTTTGATAGTAATTTTATTAACTTACTTATAACATAATATTAGAATTGATGTTAAGAGTCTAATAATTTTAATTATTAAATTATAAATAAATAGAGTCAACACTTATAAATAAATTATAGATATATAAAACAATATTTATCATTGTAAGAATATCTTAAATTTTTAAGATAATTATATAATTTTTAAAAACTTCTAACAATTATCTAACACATACGAGTAGAAATATTTAATGGACAGGAATCACACTTACTCCTTCTAAACTTTTGATAATATATATTTTAGGTTTAATATTTATAAAATTATAGATATATTATATGAATAAAATAGATCTATATCCTCTAAAGTTTATCTTTATGATTTTATTACTCAAAAACACACTAAAATTTTAATAATTTGAACATATTTATACTTAAATAAGATATATATAATATTTTATTTTATTTTCTATAAAAAAAACAATAACTTAAAAATAAATAATAATATTTTTTTTAACGTGATGTGGTAAACTCTTGAACTGGACCGCCACTGATAGTAATTATCTTCGTTGAAACAAAACCCAATTAGAATACGAAGCTTTAACCATTGATAAAGTAGATCACGATTTATTGAACTGTCGACCTAAAACTTATAAATTTGATTCCGTACGTTATCTCTGCTTGTATGATCTTTTATCTGAATCAACTTCATAACCGCTACAAAAAGTAATGAAACTGATTTGAAAAAGCTGATATTTTCTGTGCGTTACATTGGGGATGATACACAAAAATGGTTTAGGATTACGTAAGTTACCTAACAATGAAAGCCAAAACAAAAGTATATATGCAAGCCACACAAGTTCACACACATATCACACAAGTTCACACACAACTAACACAAACACGCAACAGGACACAAATTGAATTGCAATGCTCGCTGACGAGGATGACTGATGTCTTATCTGTTGAAGAAGGATAAAAAGAAGAAGAGCACCCAAATTTTTTTTAATCTTCATATATAAGACCAGAATAAGAGTCAATATTAATAGTAATTTTAGCTTAGCATAGAAGCCTATTTCTGGTGGCCAGATGAGATGGAGAGCACTACTTTCCTCCTGGGTTCCACCACTAACTGGAAAATTTTGTAATTAAAGAAGTAATAGATACCTATGTGGCTTTTATGTGTTACTTGTAAACGACTGTCACGTTTATTGGCTTAATCTAAAGTTTAAGATTTTTTTTAAATAACAGCTGCACACTTCCACACCAATACACAACAGTAAGGTTTGGACGTACAACTTCTTTATCTACAATGATCGATATATATATATTTTTATTAATCTTTATCTATACATCAAAAGTAAAAAGAGTCATTTGACGCACGTTGGGTAAATAATCTCTTTTCTTTCTTTTTTTGTTAATGTTTATCTATACATCAAAAAGTACGAGATTGCTGAAGATTTTTATTGGATTTTTAATACTCCATTTGCAAATGTTTAATTACGAAGCCACCGACCCAATTAAGTGGGAGTTATATTTAATGTGTATGTGTGTATGAAAAAGAATACAAGTTATTTGCTATCCTAAATTTCTATTCACTAGCCTCCCTAATTAATTCAATATTAGTAATTCTTTCAACTCTCGGGGAACAAAATTCGGTGAATTTTCCCCAATTTTCTAAATTTATAGAAGTTTGTACTAATAGCGATAAGCACGGATACGATCGAAGATGATTATTGATATAATTGTCTTCAAATAAAATTATAAAATCTGTATTTAAAATCATCTAAAAATTGTTACGATTCGGAGATGATTTTTTACCTACAGATAATCGTTCGGAACAGTTATTAAAAAACCATTTTTTAAACATTTTAAAAAATTTCTATATACCTACGATGAAAAATTAATAAATCTTAATTATTAATTAATATATAATTTATTTAATAAATATATAAATTAATTAAATAAATATAATTAATTTCGGTATGAACGATTACGATTATCAGTATAATCGTACCCAAAACCGTACGCGTCTTCAAAATTTATCAAAATACAAACCGAACCAACAGTACAAATAATCGAATTTACATTTTTTTTGTCCATTATAAGGCATTCATAAGAGTAAATTAAGAATTCTAGCTTCTTTTTTTAAATAAAAATAAATGCCCTATAAACCTTTTTTTATTAAATAAAAAAATATTATTTATCATAAACTGTAAAAAATGGTTTTATTGATTGAATAAACGAATGTTTATAATCTAATTTATACAAAAGAAAAGCAAAATTATAATAATTAAAATAAACATAATTATGAGAAGACATATTATTAGACAGTATGTTGCTCCCCTCCAATCTGTTGTTGGTTGTCTCCAGCTTGTGTGTTGGTTGCAACCAGCTGGATCTCGAGTTCTTTAACATTCCCTCTCAAGTTGGAATATATGTTAATTATTCTCAACTTGTTAAATAAGCTTAAGAACTGTGAAGAACTTAAGGATTTGGTAAATATATTTGTTGGTTGCTCTAATGTAAAGATATGATAAGTCTTGATCATTCCAGCTTGAATCTTTTCTCTCACTAGATGACAATCGATCTCTGTGTGTTTGGTTCGTTCATGAAACATTGGATTTGATGTAATGTGAATGGCCGCTTGATTGCCACAATATAACTTGGTCGGTTGGGAGTGTTTGATACCCAAATCATCCAAAATGTATCGTAATTAGGTTACTTTGCAACATGTTGCTGCCATAGAGTAGTATTCTGCTTTTTCACTTGATCGGGAAACTGTATTTTATTTCTTAGTCTTCCAAGAAATTAGTGAGTTTCTAAGAAACATACAATATCATGTGGTTGATCGTCGTGTGTCTGTGCATCTAGCCCAATCTGCATCATAGAAAGCATTTAGTTGTAATGAACTAGTTGTTGAGAAAAAGAGACCTTGCCCTGGTGTGTTCTTGACATATCATAGCACTCATTGAGTTGCTTCTAAATGTGGTTGATGTGGTTTATCCATATATTGACTGAGAATGTGCACAACATACACTAAATTGGGTCATGTGATGGTCAAGTATATTAATCTCCCAACAAGTCTTCGATAGGATATGGGGTCACTAATGAATTCCCCTTCAACCTTGTTGAGGGATAAATTCTGTTCTATAGGTGAATTGACAGATTTGGCACCAAGATAACTCATGTCTTCCAATATTTCAAATATGTACTTGCGTTGTGACAGAACAATTCCCTTCTTAGAATGTGAAACTTTTATGCCCAAAAAATACTTTAATTCATCGAGATCTTTTAGCTTGAATTGTCGTATGAGATGATTCTTAGTTTCTTCAATGTCTTGTGGATTGTTTCCTGTTATGATTATATCGTTTACATAGACAAGAAGAGTAGAGAAGAAATTATCACGGGTTCGGATGAATAGTGAGTGATCATACTTGGATTGGTTAAAACCAGCTAGCTTAAGTGTTGTTGATAGCTTGATGAATCATTGTCGTGAGGCCATACAAAGATTTATGTAATTTACATACTCGTGTTTCCCTTTTTCGTCCAAATCCAAGTGGAAGAGATATGTAGACATCTTCATAAAGATCACCATAGAGAAAAGCATTGTTGACATCGAGTTGGCGAAGATGCCAATTTTGAATAGCAGCAATGGCAAGAAGGAGATGAACAGTGACAAGTTTGGCTACTGGTGCAAAAGTTTATTGGTATTCTAAACCTTCAATCTTACTCTATCCTTTGGCCACTAACTGAATCTTGTATCATTACATAGAGCCATCATGATTATAATTGATTTTGTAGACCCATTTATAACCAACTGGTTTCTTGTTTGGAGGAAGCTGTTGAAGCATCCAAGTTCCATTAGTTTTGAGAGCATCCAGTTCTTGTTTCATGACAAGCCTTCATTTTGGATCGTTGAAAGCTTTAACAAAGGTGCTTAGTTCCCTGAGAATGGAAATAGAAGTAGCAAAGGCACGCTGTGTAGGTGATAATCGTTCATAAGTAAGTACATGAGATAGAGAATGATAAATACCTTTGGACGATGCTGAGTTAGATGAAGGGAAAGACCGAGAAGGCAAGGAAGCTTCACAGGATACTTGTGAAGGTAGCTAAGAACATTGGTGGATCGGCAGAGCCTATGTGTGACTGGTGTTAGAGGAGTCACGTGTGGTGCAAAAGTTGATGATGATGTTTCAGGAGATGAATCTTGAAGATAAAGAATGTTTGAGTTGATTGTTGGAAGGATTGATGGTGTATGATGAAGTGATGTATTTGGAGTGGTTGATTGACGAATGTTAGGCATGTCATCATAAATAGTATTTTCTAATGAAGTGAATAGAGTTAGAGTGTTGACAGTGGAAATGGAATAAGGAAACACATGTTCATGAAAGATAACATCATGAGACACAAAAGTTTTGCATGTTTTTAGATTGTAGACTCGATAACCTTTTATCCCAGATGGATACCCAATGAATATGCATTGATGTGATCTAGCATCAAACTTGGTGGGTCGATCATGATGTGCAGATGCAAAGCAAAGAGAACCAAAGACATGAAGATGTTCATACCTAGGAACTTTGTGAAAAATGATTTCAAACGGCGTTTTACCCTTGAGAACAGGTGTTAGAGTATGATTTATGAGGTATGTGACTGTAAGAATGACATCTCCCTAGAATTGTTTAGGGATGTTGGCTTAGAAGAGCAATGCACGAGCCACATTGAGAAGGTGACGGTGTTTGCATTCAGCAACACCATTTGTTGAGGGGTAGAGACACAACTGGTATGATGTAGGATTCCTTTGCTAGAAAACAACTGGGTCATATAGAATTCTAGTCCATTATCTCTACGAATGATTTTAACTCTAGATGCAAATTGTGTTTCAACAAGATTAATGAAGGTGGTGAGAAATGTGTGTGTATTAGATTTAGTATTTAAGAGATAAACCCATGTGCATCTTGAGTAGTCATCAACAATAGTGAAGAAATAACGTGCTCCATTAAGTGCTGGAATGTGATAGTCACCCCAAATATCAACATGAATCAGTTCAAAAGGTGTTTTTGTATTGATGGAACTTAAATGAAATGGATTATGAGTTTGCTTAGCTAGTAGACAAATAGAACAATCACTAATAGAACAAAAGGGTATGTTGATGGAAAGAGAAAGCTTACACAAATTGTTATTAGATAGATAACCAAGTCGTTGATGCTATAGATGAGGGTTGGTTTGAGTAGTATTTGAAACAGAGAAACATCCAGCCTTCTTCAAAATAGTTAGGTAGTATAGTCTTGCTTTCTCAGTTCCTATCCCAATCGTCTTCCCCAAGCATTTGTCCTGAACAAAGCACATATTATTAATGAAAGTGATATGACAAAGTGTAGTTTGAGTTAGATTGGCTATTGAAACCAAGTTTAATTTGAAGGATGGAACACATAAGACATTATGGAGTATGAAATTATTGGAGAAATGTACGGTGCTGATATGTGACACGGGCAAGTGAATGATTAGGTAAATGCACATGCCTATTAGTGATTGGAATGCTGGAGCTCATAAGGTTTTGGGAACAGACCATGTGATCAGTTGCTCTTGTATCAAGAATTCAACGGGTTTCTGAATGGAAAACATTCGCACATGATATGTTACCTGAAGAAGTAGTCATTTGTTTTATCATTCTACCTGATTTGGCTTGATTAAGAAGTGTAAGAAGCTCATGATATTGGGAGTATGTAAGGTTTTGGGATGGTGTCCTTGTGTTGGAGTTGCTTTCCTGAAGATTAGTATGGTGAGCTTTGGAGGGGAAGCCATAACTTGCATCTCTCTTATCTTGAACTGCCCTTTTCTTCCGACACATGTTAATGTAATGTCTATTCAAATCACAAAAATCACATTTGATGCGTTTTTGGCAGTTTTCATAATTGTGTCCATTGAGATCACATAAATCACATTTGAGATGATTTCGACAGCTTTTAAAATTGTGGCCGATATTATTGTATCGATTGCACTTGAGATGTGAGTTCATTTGTGGGTAATTCTTGTAAGGATATTCTGTACGAATGTCATTGGTAGTTTCAAACATGAATTTTGAGTGAAAAATTCAAAAAACGGGATAAGATTTAGTGTGTTTTAGACAACAATGACTGTTTATAAAACTACTAATGAACTGAAATGAGCTGTATTTTATAGAAAATATATCAAGGATTTCAGAACCGAAAATTTTAGCTGAAGAACTGGTCGAAAAGTTGGTGAACTGGCGTTTAGAGTGGCTGAAACAATGGCTGGAACACTGAATGGGTTGGAGAACTGAACCGGCTAAAGACCGAACCGGAACGAACGATGTGTCATTTACTTCAGAGGGCGGGCTGAACGACGTGTCATTTAAGTCATCTTCCTCAGCGTGAGTGCGTGTCACTTTGGCGAGGCGCGTGAAAATCCGACGAATTCAGATAAGGCGTGTGTGAGCGCATGGATTATTGTTTTGGATTGAAAAAAATTGCAGATTGCTCGGAATTTTATGGATATTATAATAGGATGAAATTGAAATTGTTTTTGTGAATCGAAATTGGTTTTAAAAAGAAACAAAATTCGAAAGGAAGAAAAAGTTTTTATGTAAGCTGAATTTTTAGAGAATTATTTCCTGTGTTTTAATACTATGTAATAAATGGCTTTATTGATTGAATAAACAAATATTTACGATCTAATTTATATAAAAAAACAAAATTGTAATAATTAAAATAAACATAATTATGAGAAAGTATATTTTTAGAGAGCATATTACTCCCACTAATTTATGATCGGTTATTTTCAATTAGTGTGTTAGTTGCAACTAGTTTGATCTCGATTTCTTTTAACATGAACAAAACCTTATTTAAATATTCTTGCTTAATTGATACCCAGAAGGATATTGTGTTTTGCATTGGTTGGTAAAATCCTAAGTATATGGTCGTGACGTAAACGTTATAGTATGAACGAGTGACCTACACGTCATAAGTTCAACTTCTATTTGAGTACGGAAGGTAACAATTAAACTCTTTGCATTTATCATAAATCTGTTAAGTTTTGTTTATTTGGGAGAAAAAGGATTGGAAGTTTCGAATAAATAGGCCAATATTATCATTTCGTATTGATAATATTTATAATATGTCAGATCTTTTCAATTCCAATTACTCAAAAAATAAAATTCTAATTACTAAAAGCTAGCATCTCAGGGCTAATTATGCATTGTTATATGCTTAAATTAGGTAACTAAATGGTCATGGATTTAAACATGTCAATACGGGTGAGAAGTCTATAATTGTTTTTTTTTTCCTTTTATTTGAGTAGATACTTAAAAATGTTGGAGTAATGCATAAGATATTGTTTGGGTACTACTTCTGAACCTTCCTTCTATAAAAATGTACGTGATATTTTAGATGATTTTATGATAATATCTTTATTTTATATATCTTGATATTGAAAAATAATATTAATATTTTTTGATTAAATTAACATGAAATTGTCAAAAATATTGATAAAATTTTAATTAAATATCGTTATTGTTAAATTATCATTTAAAGATATTTTTAACTAAAATATCTTAAATATTATGAATATTATTATTGATATATTGTTAAAATGTCTACAAAAATTAATAAAATATTTACATGAATTTTTTTATTCTAATTAATAATAAAATAAAAATAAATTAAATTCTTTCGTATTACTTATACTTTTTTTAAATAATAATCAAATACATACATATATATATATATATTTATATTTACAGTTTGAAAATGACATCTCTAAATAATAATATTGTAATTTAAGTAAATTAATTATTAAATTATTGATAATTAAATATAACTTTAATAGATTAACCTTCTTATTAAAAGTATAAAAATATATATTTTGTGTATACTCTTATTGTTTCTACTATTTTTATATTAATGTTATAACATTTAGATTCTATTGAAGAGTAAAATTCATTATATCATTTATAATTATGATATTTTTTAAAATAAATAATCAATTAAATTTTTTTTTATATTGTTTGAATTTATTTATTTATTTATTTATAATATATGATGTCTACTCCTTATGCCGTTTGGATCTTTTTATTCTTTATCACCTCAATCTTGTAGCAAATATTTGCCTACCAAATTCAAATGGGTAAGAATATTAACAGAATAGAATCACCGATGTTACTGAAAAAAAAAACAAATATATACATAATATTACGGGTATAATATTTATATCTAGTAGGAATATATATATATATAAACAAAAAATAATATTATGTATTTATTTTTAATTAAAAAATATATTTGAATATTTGAATTTTTTTAAAACATTAAATATTAAAAATTTAAAATTTAAAGTTTAAATAAGATAAAATTATATTTTATGCATGAATTTTATCATAATTTCATACATATTTTACCAAAAAAATTATTTAGTAAGAGTTGATTTGTGTCACATCCTCGTCCTCAATCACATATACATTTTTTCTTGACTTTAATAATATCATAATTTTATTTTTAGTATTTATTTTTATCTATATTTTTAAGATGATACTTTAATAGTATCATATTTAAAAATATATCAATTTAATATAATTTATTATTTAATTAGAAGATTTTTTTTATATATAATAATATATATATAATATTTAAAAGATATTTAATTAATTAATTATTTAAAAATATCACCTAAATATCTTACCTTTTAATGGTACTAAATATGTCAAAAATCAACAGCTTAATAATATCAATAATTTGAGCTAAAACATTAAAAAAAAAGAATAAGTACCTCAATTAGTCAATGGTACCGAAAGCAAATATTAATACTACTGTATTAATACACTACCGATACTTTTACACAATATCGGATCTATTTAGACGCTAGAAAATTTTCCTGCATTATTTTATTTTTAGATATAATATTTATATAACTATAAATAAATATAAAATACAATACAATATATTTCACTTAAATTTTAAATTTTAACTTTTAATATATTAAAAAAAACCTTGATAATTCAAATATATTTTTATTAAAATAATATATATATATATAGCATATATTTAAATAAAAATAAATAATAACTAAAAATAATTAATTTTTTTTAATATATATGATACAGATACACCTGCTTAGTATAAATCCTACCTCAATCCGTTACTTTTACGCAATCTTTCGAAAATGATATTACGTAGTTTGATGGTGCTTATGATCCTTATTCTAGCTATAATTGTTTTATGCATATCATGCTATTCATATTTTGTCTCAATATAAATATTGCTTCAATTTTAGTCCCAGTAATATCAAACTACAGTTATATTAGTAAAAATTTAAATTATATGTTTAATTTAATAAAAATTGAAATTAGTTAACTGTTATTTGCCTTCAAACGTTAAAAATTTGAGGGTAAAATTATAAGTGCATTATTTCAATAAAAAAATATTATTTTTATTATTAAAAAGCTATACTAAAAGAAATTAAAAAAATGCCCAACTTATTTCCTAGATTTGTTTCTCGTCCCAAATCTAGTTATTAAAAAGAATAATTGAAATAATCTTTCAGTTAAAAAAGATACTTTTATGATTTTTTTTGTACACACTCTATTTTTTTTCAGTTTTTGTTTCTAAAAAATAAAAATAAAAATATTTTATTAAATTAATATATTTATTATTTTATCATTTAGTTTTAAAATGTGAACTCAATTATAACGATGAACTAAAAATAATTTTCATTAAATTAGACAGAAAAATTAGTATTTTGATTAATGGGATTGAGGTTTTGATATCATAAGAAGCAAAATGGATACAATATTTATATAATAATCTTTTTATTCTAATAATTGATATTTATGTATGATATAACACTTCTCTTTAAAAGATATTTCATCAAAAGGGTTCTTTTCTTTTGGACCTTTGATTTATTTAACTTTAACTTGTGTATTAAATTTATTTAAAAATTGAATTTCAGTTTAGTAGCTACCAAAAGGCGTGTAGGATATAACATACAAGAAGTTAGAATTTTCTTAGCAAGAATATAATTTATTGTTCTAATATTGTTATAAAAGTTACAAACATCACACATGAACTAGGCACGAGTTAGTGCTCACAAAACTTAACAAATTCAACCAATCTATACAAAATGGATTGAGTTCAAATATTATTTTTATCAAATGAAGTTATAACTCGCCCAACCCGGGTACACACAAAATATAAAGATATTTAGCTTACCACATCAACACACGACATTAATTTATCTTTAATGCTTATTAAGATTAATATCGATCATGTTTCTAGTAATATACAGTTTAATTTTCTCCTATAACACAAGCTTTTCTCACTACTTTTTAATTAATTTTTTAAGCATTTTTTTCTTTAAATAAATTTTATAATTTATTATTAATTAATATCGAGTTCATGCTAAAAGTGAAGTCACTACCTACTTAAGCAACGATGAATTTATTATTGTAAGATTTATGTGTATTGATGATATTTATGAACAAAACGTTTAAATGTAATTTAGTTTCTAGACGTATTCTCAATATCATTATTCAAGTCGAAGAAATAACCGAGCTTTAAATCAATATATTTTGGGTATATACTTGTTTCTAAACACGTTAAATTTCATATTAGATATATATAAACATTTAGTATATATGTTACTCGATCGATCAAAAAGGTATCGTCGATCGATTTAGTATCGATATACTATAATCTAAGTCTTCTAGGATTAATTTTAAAATTAGGATAGATCGATCAATAATTGATCATATTTGATCTACTTGGTCTCGTGTTTTTATTAATCGTTGCTTAGGTCGATCAAAATCCTTTTTGATCGATCATCTTATTGGTTCCATTGATCGAGTTTAGTCTAGATCGATCGAGCGATGAGGGCTTCAACTTTAACTTAATTATTTACTCGAGTTAAACTTTCCAATTACTATATTATCCCTATTTTTTATTACTCTATGAATTATTTAATGAACATATTTGTAATCATTAACCTAGCACTAGGGCTTCAATATTTACTATTTAAACAACTTAATGTCTCTTGTTTTCTTCAACCACATTCATTCTAATTTTCTAATTATTTTTGTACTTTCTCTCTCTTAAAACATCTTGCAAAAATAAGATAATATTTTATGAGGCTTCTTTCTTTAATAATCTGTCAAATATTGGTGGTTGTTTTTGATTGATAAATAAACCTATTTAATTTATGATACTTTGATTATATGTTAATATATATTTTTTATTATATTCTTGAATGTTTTGATCAAATAATTCTATGTATAATATCATAATTATTTGATTTGATTATTTAAATTTAAAAAAGCTATATTTATTGAACATGTGCTTAATCTACTTATTTTATGGTTGTTAAATAATTTAATATAAATTTATATATTCTTGAATATTCTAGTTAGTGTTATTCATTGTTGAATCTGCTCTAGGATACACCTTGTACTTGTTTTATTGTACTAACATTTCATGTACTAGTTGAACGTGTTTGATTGTTTGTGTGGCTCAAGTTATCGAAACATTGGTTTAGATCCGAACACCTTTATTATGGAGACTGTAATGAAAAGCAACGGCTTGTAAGTAGATTAATAGGAAGAATTATATAGGATGGTAGTTTAAGTCTTAGCCCTATAATTGGGCCTTATTTTCATAGTTGATAGTTAAGTGATCCAATGGACAAATGATTTTTCTCTTATGTCATATAGTGGCTTAGGTTGTTTCTACCTAAAAATTTCATGTGTAAATTTATCTTTCTGTATTATTTTATTTACATGCTACTACATATCTGACTGTTGTGAAATTTTAATTTTTCATATTTTTGTTAATTATCTATTCATCTCCTCTAATTAATTAGATCCATAACTAAAAAAAATTTAATTGGTATCAAAGTTAGTCACTAGATATACTTAGTGTGTGCTTAGGACTTTATTGTGGAACATTTGAAAGAAAGTTTGTCTACAACTTGTGTTCTTTTCTTTGATGGATCTAAATATCCTTACTAGAAGGCTCATATAAGAGCCTTTCTACGGTCTATAAATGAAAGTGTCTGAAACTCTGTTATTTATGGTTGGGAACCACCTATGATTACCAAAGATAATATAGTCACTCTTAAACCTAAAAAAGATTGTACCAGTGAAGATAAAACTAATAGTAATTGGAATAAAATATATTAATGCTATCTTTAGTGATGTGTCTACTAATGAATTTCATTGTATCTCTAATGTTGATGTTATTAAGCATGCTTGAAATATTTTAGAGGTTTTCTATTAAGGCATCACACAAGTCAAATGAACTAAACTTCGTATGCTTGGTACCAAACTTGAAAACCTTATGATGAAAGAAGATATCTTTTTAAACTTTTTTGTTAAACTAGAGAAAATTGATGATTTCTTAATAATTCGAAAGATTATTTACTCACTATTAGATGGCTTATGTACAAAGTTCACTGCCATTGATGAAAGCAAAGATGTAGTCACAATCAAAATTGAAAAACTCATTGGCTCGCTTCAAACTTTTGTGATGAGTTTTCAAACACCTTTAAAGAACAAAGGTATCACTTTCAAAATGACCATGATTGATGATGGTGATAATGACAATGAAAATGATGAGGATGATGAAAATTTGAAACTCTTAACTAAAGGACTTAAGAAAATCTTCAACTAGAACAATTAACAGACTAATTGACAACCAAACCTTTCAAGGGATCATAATCTAAGAGAACTCAAACCTATGAATTCCAATGGTAAAAAAACTAGACCACTAGACCTAAATTTTTTGAATGCAATAGGATTGGTCATATTTTAATTGAGTGTGCTAACAAAAAGATGAGAATTGGAAGGGCTTTCAATGCCATCCTTAGCGACTTAGAAAGTGACAATGCCAATTCTAATTACTTAGAAAATTATGACGCTAATGTGCTGATATTACTTTATTTTTTAAGAGTACTGTAACTTCCACCAGTTATCTTTTGATTTATATTGATGATATCATCGTTATTGGAAGTCATAAATGTGAAATGCAAGCCTTGATCTCTAATCTAAAGGCTAAGTTTGCTCTAAATACCTTGAATTACTTAGTTATTTTCTTAGTATTAAAGTGACACATTTGGCTTATGGTGAATTACTGCTCACTAAGTGCAAGTATACTCTTAAGACTGTTATGGATAATACTAAACCTTGCGCTACCTTTATGACTACAACTTGTACCCTATGTGCTTATGTTGGAGATCTTTATGATCATCCATCTCAATATCAAAGCATTGTAAGTGCTTTACAATACGTTACCATCACAAGACTAGATTTACTCTATATTATTAACAAGGTTTATCAATTTATGATTAAACCATTAATCGGCATGCAATTAAGCATATTTTCTGCTACTTGAAAAGAACTCTCCTATGGCTTAGTTCTTAGACAATCTACTTAACTCTCACTCTAGGGTTTTACATATTCTAATTAGGATAGTTCCTATGATGATCATTATGGTGGTTTACTTAGGTGTTAATCATATTCTATGACCTAATAAGAAATAACACATTGTTTCACGCTTTAATATTAAGGCAGAGTACATAGCTCTTACCAACAATACATTTGGGCTAATATAGATTGAATCTCTACTAACAATACATGTGGGTTAATATAGATTGAATCTCTACTAATAATACATGTGGGCTAATATGGATTGAATCTCTACTTATAGAACTCAAGGTGGTTTTGCTTTGTTGCCCAACCATTTTGTGTGATGACCTTAGTACCATTACTCTCAATGTTCCATGTGTGTCATGCTTGAACAAAATATGTTGATTTAGATTTTCATTTTATGCATGATAGATTGCTTGCTTTTAATTGCTAGTAGTGTATATTCTTTCTTATGATCAACTAGTAGGCATATTCACCAAATCACTGTATATTATTTAGTTTAATTTTTTCATAGCAAATTCATTGTATTTCACGTGCCATTAAGATTGAAAAGGAATGTTGGAATTCATGATAATATTAAGTTCACTACCAGCTCAAGCAATGATACAAGTGAAGTCATTAGGAACTCAAGCAATGATACAAGTGAAGTCATTAGGAACTCAAGCAATGATCCAATTGCATCTGCAAACTCCAATACAATTAGTAACAATCCAATACATAAGGATTGCAAGGCATTCATCACACACTACTATAATAACAAATTCTTGCACTTGAATAACTGATTTATAAACATGATATAATACAATAGTAATAGTGCAATACAAGGTACATTTGATAGCATTCTAATTGTAATGAGATCTAGTACAAAGATCTTATAATTAACTACATATAAATAGTCATGTAACTGATTTTACAGATTGAATTTTATATGATAAATATCTTTGCTTCTTGATATACATGCATCTTCTCTTCCTTCCTCTATATTTATCATTTTTCATCTGCTATCTAGCTAAATTTTTTCAAGAATATTTTATAATTTAAATAAATCTCGACCAAGTTAAGGTTGAGTTCATTGTAGAGTATTATAATTGATTGATTTCGATCTGATCTAATCTAAAGGATAATAAATCTGAATTGTTTGGTTTGGGAAAAGAAAGAAGAAGAAAAAAACCCCACTCAGTCCAGTACACCCTTAGCACGAGCCATTCATATATTCAATTTTTTTTTCTGTTCTTTTTCAGGTTCGCAGAATATCCTAACAAGTCCATCCAGATTCTGTAGTCCAGATGCACCAGATCTACCTTTGTAAATTGTAGTTTTCGATCTCATCCACGCGGTTCCATCGTCAACAAGAGGTCAACAACCAAAGAGCGAATAGGAGAGTGTGAGGGAGCAACTACCTAACGTCTCTCAGGATACAAAAGCCAACCCTCAAGATAAAAGCTTGATTGGCATTGAATTGAACTTCCAAATCAGCCTGTTCAATTTACAATCCTTTTTTATACTCTATCGCTATCAATTAACTAGCACAGCAGATTCACGTGCTTTTTAGTCTTTAGCCCATAAGCAAGCAGATTTTTCCCTAGTAAATTGAAAAGAAACAACTAGATCTTTCGGCGAACTCGAACATGGAAAGCTGGGGGGAGAAAGTCGTCGCCGTCATCATGGTGGGAGGTCCTACTAAAGGTAAAATCTGAATCTTTTGTATTTGTGAGTTTTTTTCGTCTTGAAAGAATGACATTGAATTGTATATTTATGGGATTGCTTGGTTTATGTTTTCTGAATTTTCCTGATTGGCAGGAACTAGATTCAGGCCACTTTCTTTCAATACTCCAAAACCCTTGTTCCCATTGGCTGGGCAACCTATGGTTTACCACCCTATGTCAGCTTGCAAAAGAGTTTGTTTTCTTTAGTCATTTTGAAAATTAGATACAGACAATGTTTTTTATGATTATATTAGTGCGGTTGTTTATATTGTTTTGCTATTGGTTTGTAGATACCCAATTTAGCTCAAATCATTCTAATTGGGTTTTACGAGGAACGTGAATTCACGCTGTATGTCTCTTCGATCTCAAACGAGCTGAAAGTTCCAGTGAGGTTGTTTACCTCTATTTCATTGACAAATTGTTATAGTTTGTGGAACTATGGTTCAACTATATAATAGTGTAGCTCTATATTGCTTTTGTTTATTGATGATTGTGTCAAATGTAGATATTTAAAAGAGGACAAACCTCATGGTTCTGCCGGTGGCCTTTATTACTTCAGAGATTTGATCATGGAAGACAGTCCAGTATGAAATTTACACCTATATTTAACTAAGTTTGAACTCCTTCTCCCCCCTAATTGTAAATTTGCAATATCGCGTTTACATTTTGTTGGGCAGTCACATATCTTTCTGCTGAACTGTGATGTTTGCTGTAGTTTTCCATTGACTGAAATGCTTGGTGAGTTTTGTATTCCTTGTTCAGTACGATAAATAATTAGTTCTTGTAACTGCACTCTCAAATAATAAGCTTTTCTTTTTTTATTTGACATTCAAACTCACTAGGTTGAAAACTAAGATTGTTATGAATTGATAAATTGTTCTAATAGAGAAATTTCTTCTAATTTGCCTTAATATTTTTTCAGAGGCTCATAAAGGATATGGTGGGATGGGAACAATGTTAGTTATCAAGGTTGGTAAAGCTTTTACTGCTCTATTGGAAATTAAATTATGTTATGGGCAGCAATGGGCTCTACTGCAGACTTTTCTCTTCTCATTTGATTACTGTTCCTTTTTCTGGGTTATGTGAGCAGGTTTCTGCTGAATCTGCCAACGAGTTTGGTGAGTTGGTTGCTGATCCAAACACCAAAGAGTTATTGCATTATACAGAAAAACCTGAGACTTTTGTAAGTGGACACTGCAGATTCTGTTTATTTTCTTCTTGGTCACATAATATGAGGGCTTCATATTTGGTAAAACATTCAGGTGAGTGACTTGATAAACTGTGGTGTATACGTCTTTACACCGGATATCTTCTCTGCCATTCAAGAAGTCTCTATTCATCGGGAAGACAGAGGTTGGTTATTTTTGATTTGGCATTACCTTTTGGTGGTTCATATTTCAGAATTCTGATAACTACATATGTCAAGAGAGAACAATTCTGACCTCAAAATAACTTCTTTATGCCCCCTTTTACTTTAACTAGAAAATATGTTGCATGTAAGAATATTTTTTTTTTGCAAGTTCATCAGAACTTTCCTGAATTATTTCCTCCTTTAGGAACATCTCATTGACATCTCTTTGAGCATGAAAGTTGTATGATATAATATGTTGCTCTGATGCAGTGTAATGACCATAACTATTGAACCATTTGCATAATATGCATCATAGTATCTAAGCCACAGTCAATCCATCTTATTGACTTGAGATAATACATGTTACAAGTATAACCTTTTGACATTTGATCACTAATCATTGTCTCTCACCTGCTGATTAAAATTGGCTCAATTTTTTTTCAAGTGCAGCTAATCTACGTCGTGTTTCAAGCTTTGAGGCCCTGCAATCTGCTACAAGGTTCTTGTTCTCCTCACTTCATCCTTTAGAGTTAAATGAATTTGGGAAAAAAATATTGTCAAGGTTTGGTTGTAATGATTTTTTTTATTTGTTATTTTGTTTGAAACAATACAATTGAAATGCTTGCATATATGCATTATTTATGTTGGACATATGCATCTTGAGTTCTTGATGGATATTTGTTAGGACTTTGATTGAGAGCTATAATATAAGATTTGTACTCTCTCTTTCATTTTTTTTTAAATATTTGGAAAAAGTTTCCTAGAAGTCACTTTGTTTATATCAATTGGACATTTTAGTCATTTAGTTTTTACAAGAGACACATAAATCACTCGATTTTTAAAATTTGGTCACTTTAATCTTATAATTTTAAAATTATGTGATTAAAGTGTCACCCCTTTATTATAGAAAATGAACACTTTAGTCACATAACAATGAAGTTATGTGACTAAAGTATCACAATTTTAAAAATCAAGTGACTTATGTGTTCCTTGTAAAATCTATGTGATCAAAGTGTCCTACAAACACAAACAAAGGGGATCCGAAGAATTTGTCACCCAAAATATTTATTTTCTCTATTGTTTGTTATGGAGTACTAAGTTGTGAATTTTTATAGTATTTTTTTCTTCTTTCTTTTAATGGTTATATGATTTATTCCTAGCTAAATTAATTACTGATAGCCATAGTTCATTTTATTTTTATGTTGATGTGAGTTATTTTGAGCAGAACCCTTCCTCGAGATTTTGTAAGGTTAGATCAAGATATTTTATCACCTCTTGCTGGAAAGAAGCAATTATATACATACGAGACCATGGATTTCTGGGAACAAATTAAGACTCCAGGGTATAATGATTTCTTCTGTTCCCACTTTTTTCTTCTTTATTTATCCTTGTCTCTTATTATTTTCCCAAAATCTGTATAATAGGATGTCTCTGAAATGTTCGGGCTTGTACCTTGCTCAGTTTCGTTTTACTTCCCCTCATCTTTTGGCTAGTGGAGATGATGCCAAGGGTGCTACAATTGTCGGTGATGTCTATATTCATCCATCGGCAAAAGTACATCCGACTGCCAAGGTAGTTATTTACCTCATATGATTTTCGTAGTTCTGGGCCTTCTAGTTTCTTTTTTCTTTAATATTTTATGCTTCTTGGGTAGAATTTGATGAGATATCGTCTTGTGGTGCAAGTATTCAGTTAACATACTCATGGATTAGATATCCTTATATTTCCAGGGATGTAGTAAATGATATATCAAATGTATCCAGTATCTATTATCTACTAATATCTCAAGGCAATTTTCGTTTATGTACATTGATTGAGAATATTTCCGTAAAAGGGGTCAGGTTTTCCATCTTGATGGTCTCAATCGGAGTGAGCCAGTGACTTGTGCCCGGTTTGTAATGTTGCTGGGCTTTATATTATCAATTCTCTGGGCATTCTATATCTTAGTGTGGTCTCAGGCTGACTTTACATGCATAATATGCTTATAAAAGTCTCATCACAGTATATATTTATGCTTGCATACCTAATTAGATAGTACAAAAAGTTCTTGGTTGAGACCTCTCCACCTTTTTCTTCTAATAAGTGGGTTGCTATCTTGTGTAGATTGGTCCCAATGTTTCTATTTCAGCAAATGTCCGTGTAGGTGCAGGGGCAAGGCTGATAAGTTGCAATATTTTAGATGATGTTGAAATTAAGGTATGGAAATTTTATGCTCACAAAACAACCATAACTATCACTGTATCTATGTTCTTTTTAATTAACAGAAACTTAAATGATCTAATTTCTCCTCAACAGGAAAATGCCGTGGTTATACATGCTATTGTTGGATGGAAATCAGCAATTGGAAAATGGTCTCGTGTCCAGGCAAGTCCAATATCCTGATGCCTTGAACGTTGAAATATGTATAGGATTCAATCTAATATTTATTTTGAACTCAATGTAAGCATAGAGGCAAACAATAAACTAATAGGACTCAGTTTCTGATTAAGAATAAAGTCTGTGCTCTTGCTGTATATGTGTAGGATGAACCAAAGAAAGGAAGTATAATGGTGGCTAAACCAAGGTTCATTTTTGAGTCTTGACCAAGGATTAAAACTAGTGCTGATCTCGATAGGAGATATGGTGTTCTTAAGCATGTAACATGTTAATCATTTTCATCTCATGAATGGAAAAAAAAATTGTTAACCATCTAATCCCTTTCAAAAGTATTATTAGACCTTCGAACATAATTATATATTTTGAAATATATAGGAATAGATTAAATTACTCACTTTTGGACCTCATGGAGATCATGTGCTGTCTGCATTTTTGCTAGTTGTGGCTGACAGAAATCCCATTTTGAATGATACAGGCTGGTGGAGACTACAATGCAAAGCTTGGAATTACCATCCTTGGTATGGATCCTCACCATCTGATTTATTTATTTTTCTCTCTTTCTTTGTTAGTTATTCATTTGATTTTGAGAATCCAAAACGCCAATACATTTGGACTAGGTTTTATGAGTTGTATTTTTTTTTATGCAGGAGAGGCTGTGACTGTTGAGGACGAAGTTGTAGTGACTAGTAGCATCGTTCTCCCAAATAAGGCTATCAACGTTGGTGTACATGACGAGATCATTTTGTGATGGCCAAGATAGATAGAAATAGAATGCACGTGGTCTTCCAGTTTTGTTGTAGTCGTGTATGCTAGCGTGTCCTCCTCCCTTCATACTCTTTTGCTCAGATATATGTATATTTTTATTAATATGCGGAACTTTATTAATAAACGGGAAGAGAATAAACATACTAATGGTCATGGCACCTCACGCATATAAAATCAGACAGTCATTTGTAGGCTGCATTTCATGTAAAATAAAAACTGAAAGTATTTTGTGTATTTTTTGTCACATTTCCTTTTTGTATTCATAAATTTATATCTTTCTGTTCATATGGTTTTTATTAGCCATGAGCCCCCAACAAAATGATAAATAGTTGGATTGAGTGTGCGATGGATTGATCGCATGGTATTGGTAATAATTAGTTCAACAATGAATATTTTTGTTAGAAGCAGACTGATGATGAACCGTAAACTCTCAGTACTAGATATATAATCAGAATACAAATTTATTCTCATCAATCCACTTTAAATAAAATTATATACAATTAGTATTTAAAGACAAAAGTCAGTTTCATTTTAACACATTTTAGTATTTAAAAGTAAATTTTCAAGATATGGTATATTAGATATCAAAACAAAATTAGATGAACTTTCAGTTTTTGGACAATATGGTAACGTGAAGAAGAAGCATAAGCAAAATGATATCATTTTAAAGTTTTTATAGATATTTACAATATGATATCATATAAACTTTAGTGGGATAAATGTACTTTTTATTATATGTTTGATAGTAATAAGAAGTGCATTGTGTTTGACGGGGGATGAGCTTGGCCACTAGTGCTTTCGGCTATACTCCTACGGTGGTTGCTATGTCCTATGGTGATAAGATAGGGGTAGATTCAGGTTGAATTAGGGAACCGAGTTTATACCAGAGATTGATAGGGTTGTGATTGGTGTGTTAACAGGGGAAAGCTTCGAGTGAATATTGATGTTTTTTAGTTTTAATGTATATGTGATTGATGCGTATTTTCGTAAGTGTATGAATCGTTCAAGTAATAAAGTGTACAAAATTACGGATATCGAACCCACAAGAAATGGCGTTATTAAGTACCGAAATTGACTAATCTTAATTTTATTTGAAAACTCAATTGTTGAAATTGTTTAAGAAGCAAATTAACTTAAAAATAAACGCAAATAATACAATTGAATGCTGTTCACAAATAATTAAAAACGCTAAGGCATTTGATTTCGCTAAATTAATTTAATCCGATTTCAAGTCATGTTATACGAGAATCAAAACTAAAAGTGATGGTTGAAAAACCTAAATTTACCTAATACTTTCTCTCGAGTTATATTAGAATTACTTATCTATGAAAATCAACTATATTCCTATGAAGATTTAATCACAAACAAGCACATTATGATTTATGGAATTTATAGAATAACCACATACATCATGCAAGCATTCAACATACGATATTTATCACAAGAAGCATTCATTACACATCTCCTCTCTGTCTCAATATAATGCAACAAATCATCTAAATCTTAGCTAGAAATTTAAAAGCATTAAGCATGGAAATAAATACGTAACTTGAAAACAATGAACTCATATAACAATAACAAAAGAAATCAGATTTTCTTGATTCAATTATATCATAACCTTAGCAAAAATGAATTAGTTCATAATGGAAATAAGAACAAACATTATCTCAATTGAATCCATGAATAACAAATCGCAATAAAATGCAAAAAATGAAAGCTAAGGAGAAGAGATGAAAAACTCTTGAAGATGAACACTTGGCAGTAACAATGGTGATAATCCTTCAAGATTTTCCAAACTTTTTCTCCAAAATTGACTTCTCTTCTCCAAAAATGTCTCAGACTTCCTCCTCTCTGTCGTCCCCTCTTTCTCTATCTTATGGTATATATAGATCTAGGGTTTTTGGGGCAATTTCGCCGGCGGCAATATTATTCTCGTCACGACGAGATTTCTAGAAAAATTAAAATTTTGGTTCCTCTGATTCTCGCCGGCGGTGAGATTTGCATCTGCCAAAACCCGTGCTTTTCTGTAAGATTTTTGCCGGCGATGAGATTTCCAAATTTTGAAACTTTGTTTTTTTATTCTCACTTAATCCCGATCATTGAAATTTGTCCCAAATTTCTCCAAAATCATGATTTTACCTGAAATTGCACTTTAAACACGAAATACTCGTGAAAATGACATTTGTTGATTAAATAATCAAATAATCACAATTTTCACACAAATATAAACATTTAAATCATAACAAAAATGCAATAATTTGACTCTTATCAGTGATTTTCATAAGAACATTTTTACGCACATTAAATTGTTATAAAATAATAAATTATGTGACATCTATTTATTAATTAGGACAATCGAGTTTGTTTAGTCTATCATATATTATTATTATAAAATAAATTATTTCAAAATATATACATGTGATTGAGTTTTAATTTTTTTTTTTAAGAAATACATGCCATTGAGTTATTCACAGAACATTTAACTAAAATAAATTTATATACTAAAAGTTTTAAATTAATGTAAAAAAATAATTTTAATGTTTAGTTGAATCTAAAATGATAATTTTAGTAGTTAAACGTTTGTCATGATACTTTTGATAAATAGAGCAATATTGTTACCGAATGTACACTTTCTTTTGTATAAAAAAAGAAAGTATAGCTATTTATAAACATCTACAAGCGTTTGTCAAGCACAACAGGGGTAACAGTAAATTTAGAAAAACCGCCCTTTTACAATTTTAAAATTCCCGGGCATTATGAGATGCAGCAGTCTGATCTGATCCACCACCTCATTTCCGAATTATGAAACCCCCCTAAGCTTCACTTTCTCCCTCCGCTTTTAACGGTATCGATCCAATCTTGTTTTGTAGGAAAATCGACTATAACGAGATTTTGATTTTTTCCTTCAGCTGCTTTGAGAAATGTCTTCCACAGTATTGCAACCAAGGTACATTGTGAATTCTTTTCTTTGAACCTATGATGAATTGTTAAGGGCTATAATGGCTCAGCAGCAAATGTTTGGAGTTCACCAATGAAGTAGTGTCACATAGACTGGAAATATTTGAGATGATCATATTTTGATAGTTAAGTGATTGAGGATCACAGCTTTAACTGTTACAAAAAAAGACTTAAACCTTGGCTTTTTGATCATTTTTCCTTGGGGAGATTCTCATCCATAAATAACTTGCAGCTCGTTACATATTGAGCTGTTTTGTTCAGATGAATTACAATCACTTGATTGCACTGAGGTATTGCATCTTCCAAATAATCCACTTTTGTTTTTCAGAATGTTCCCCATCTTGTTCTTCATGTATTGCAAATTTTATGTCAATCTTTACGCATAGAATTAGAGGCAAAAAACTATAGAATAAGGGACTTCTTAATGTTTTGGTGGCCTTAACTGGCTTATTTGCTCTTACATGGAGGCTTGGAAGTCATGGTTCGTTGAATCTAAAGGGAAGCAGCAGATGCAGCATAGTTGCTAATTTGACTTCAGGCGATCAAGTAGCCGGTTAACAGTTTTTTTCTTCTTCTTTTTCTTCACATGACAAATAATATGGGTTTTGGTTCGATGATATCTTTACTTGATGCTAGTCGGTTGGCTAATACCTGCTATGTTATTATGTTAATCATACTTATAATAGCTCATACTTCTTTCTTGCATTTCTATTGTAATAGATCTAAGTTTTGGTTCAGTAATTTAAAAGTAATGGCTTAAATATATATGTACCTATGATTGTCATCGCACGTCTTGGATTATCAATTTGCCAGTTTTTTAGCCACAATGGCAAGAAAGCATGAATGTGTGAATTGCAAGCAGGAGTCTCGGGTAAGAGCCTTACGCTAAAGCTAAATAACTCTGATTTCAGATTGAATTTAGACATCATCCACGTTAGGCAAAGCCCACCTAGGCACCTATGATGTTTTCTATCTCCTTTTGTTCGAGGGGGGAAAGAGGAAGATAATATCAGCCTCATATGGAGTTGGAGCGTGGAAGCTGAGGATATTTAACTGACCATAAAAGATTTAGACGTTTAGTTGGCATATTTTCCTTTTGTCCTCGAATTGATTGTTTAAGACGAAAAACGTGACATGGCAACCTAAATTCCTTTATGGGAGGTCCACTTACTCTCTCATTGGAAGTTCTATCGTACATAATAGAAGCTTTTTTTTTTCTTTATTATTATTATTATTATTTGGCTGAGAGAAACAATAGTAACAGTTCAATCTTCCATGTTTCAAATAGGAATTGAAAAAAAAAATTGCGTATTTGGTTATCTATTATTATTCCAATCGATAATTCATTTTTTATTTTATAAATTTTAAAAATGGATACGATTCTAAATATAATTCGGTTATGATTATATTGAAAAATATAAATGTTTACATCCAAAATTAATTATATTTATTTAATTAAATTATATATTTTTCAGATATTTTTTAATAACTATTCCAAATTATTACTCATCTGTAAAAAAAATTATATCCAAATTGTAATAATTTTCTAACGATTTTAAATACAAATATTATAATTCGATTTTTAGACAATTGTATCGAAAACAGTCTTCATACTTACCGTGTTTATCCCTAGTTGCAACTTTAAAATCAACCAATAGCTATAGTTAATTCTGTTTGTTTTTGAAATAGTGATGGAACTCGTACCTTTAAGTTAAAAGATAGCGCTCGGAAAGAGATCAAATTTAAGTAAAGGATAAGAAAAAAAGATCAGTAATGAAATATAATCGTTTATCGATTGCAATTTAGCAACATTTAGTGTATTTTTTATTTGAATAAAAAAATACAGTGGAGATTACCGAGTAGTGTATCACGACCTTAATTTCTCAAGTAGCGATCGTGCGACGTTTAGCATCGTCCGTTGCACTAAACCTGCCTTTCAACCGAAATGTAACTCCAAAGAGAATAAAAACAGAGTTTGCAAAGAATGCTTTGCATTGCTCTAGAGAGAATTTATGTTACAAATGCTAAGAATTCCCAAGATTTCCAAGGATGAATACAAATGAAGACCAAGTGGTCTATTTATAGTGTGGCAACAAGCCCAGAAAGACGCCACATTTCTCTAGATCCTTCTACAATTTCTTAATATACAGAGTTCTGTAGATAACTGAGGTTCTAGGACCTTCTATCCAACTCTAGAGTTTTCTAGGTTTGTCTAGCCTTCAGCGCACCTTCCGGATGTTCCGTAAGCTTCCAGAATTTTCTACAACCTTTCCCGAACCATCCGCGCTCTAGAATATTCCACCCATTCTAGCACCTACAGTGTACTCTAACATTATAAAGTTCTTTAAGCTTGAGTTGAGTCCATCCAACTCCAGCCTCTTTCTGAACTTACTCTAGGCAACTCTAGAACTTTCCATGTCTAGATCCTTTGCGACCATCATTTGGATTTTTAGGGCGGTTTGGGCGGGACGTGACACTCTCCCCGAGTTCGCGACGTCTCGTCGCGCCCTGAAGCTGAAACCTCTCTATAGCATTTTTGAATTGCCACAAGGAATCCTCGTGTTCCCAACTTGTCTCTTCTTTGGGCGTTTCCATTTGACCAAGTATTCCTTATAACTCGCACGCCCTTCGTCGGATCAAGCGGTCCGCCAAAATTGAGTCCACTTCCCTATCAAAGGAGGTCATCACTGCGGTAGGTGCTCTCTTTGATACTCCACGATTTATGTCATCCTCGTCTCCATGGTAAGGTTTTAGCATGCTTACATGAAAAACGGATATATTTTAAGCTTCGGAGGGAGTTGTAGCTTGTATGACACCTTTCCGACTTTCTTCAGGACAGGAAATGGTCCCTCATATTTCCGCAACAACCCCTTATGAACTTTCCGCAAGGACTTGAATTGTCGGGGCAATAGTTTTACCAGGACCGAATCACCTTCCTGAAACTCTACCATCCTCCTCTTCTTGTCAGCCCATTTCTTCATCTTCTTAGATGCCTTATGCAAATAGGCTCGGACCAACTCCATTTGTTCATGCCACGCCTTGGAAAACTTGAAGGCAGTAGGGCTCTTCCCTTCATAACTTGTGGCTACGGGCATGGGTGAGTCGCCGTTGTGCCATGAAGACCTCGAAGGGACTCTTCGGGGGTAGACTCCTTTGCAAATTGTAGGAAATTAGCTACATCCAACAACTTAGCCCAATCATGGATTGGCACTAACAAAGCTGGCCTAAGATACAACTCCAAAGAATGCATTGGCACGTTTCGTTGTCATTCGTCACTTTGGGGATGAAAGCTTGTGGAGAAATTCAAGTGATCCCGATAGCTTGAATAGTTCGGTCTGAAAATTTCCCCGTGAATCGTGGGTCTCGACTCACAATATTAGACGGGATCCCCCCAATGCTTCACAACATTCTTGAGGAACAAACATGCCGTCGTACATCCGTGCGAGGCGGCGAGGCATGTTGTGAATGTTGACTCTTGCCGAAGCGATCAATCACCACAATAATCTTTGCCAAAGCCCTCGATTTTGGCAAGCAGTGATGAAATCCATAGAGACACTCTCCCATGGTCTCCTGGAATGGGGTGCTGCTCTAGCGGACCTCCGGTGTACGCCGCTTTGTCTTCCCTTTCGACTCACGTCATCACCATCACGCTCTCCGCGCATGACTCTCGATTTTTCCACCGCCGTGGCTCATTATCAGTGGTCTTGTGTCGAGCTCCAACTCGACTTCACGGTTCACCTCCTCCTCGGAGGTAACCCAAGGCCCTACGATCACCCCTCGATTCATCATCAGGGTAGCTGCACTTCCGTTGGCAAGCTTGACTGGTGACGCCTCAAACATCACCTTGTGGGACTTATCCGAGACAACTTGCACGTCCATCTAGCTCGCTTCGCGACTCCCCCCGTTGTACTCTTTTGAGATGGTCGGGTAACTCTCTCGTCCCTCTTCAATCCTTTTTTGATTTGAAGTGCGGAGAGTTGGGTCATGTGCGCTTGGTGGTCTTGTCGTCGGTACCACGCAAGCCTTCGAACCATCCATGACATGCATTCACGTGGAGTTTGAGTATAGTACCAAGAAAGGCATTACCTGGTCCAAGAACTCCACGTACGAATACCATCGAGTAGTCATCTATCGGCGCCACCGATAAGTCCACTCGATCCAAGCACCAAGATCGACCTTAACTCCTCGGAAACGACTACGTAATAGTAGTCTTCTTGAGTTAACTACCTTCGAAGATCCCATCCGTCGACAACCTTCGGTCGAAGTCTCTTTGTTTCTTCCACTGAAACAAAGTTGTTAGATGCACCTGTGTCGACCAATACTTTGGCGACCTTCCCATTGATGGTGGCATCCACGTACATTAAGCCTTTAGGGGTCTTTGGGGCGCTCTACATTGCACCAAGTAGGCGCAAAGAACCCATCTTCGCACCTGCGTCCGATTCGCCTCCATCCTGGTCATGAGTGGAAGCAACTAAGGCATTCAAATTCTTCCTCTTCGGACATTCACGTGCCCAATGCGGTCCGTCGCAAATGAAGCACGTTACACGGGGCTTTGAGGCATTCCGATCCTCCTTCTCCTTCCCCTTATCCCGTGGCTTGAATGAGGAGTTGCCTTTATGATATTTGGAACCCTGACTTTTGACATGGCCTCCATTACTCTTCTCTCCAACAAACTTCTTATCTGTGGCTTTGGAGCCCTCCTTGTTTGTGGAGTAATCAATAAAGCTTTCCGCAGTTGCGATGGCCGAAGACAAGTCTTGGACACCACGTCGCTTAAGCTGTAAATTAGCCCATGATTGGAGACCGTCCATGAATAAGAAAAGGGCATCCTTGTCAGTTGTGTGGGACTTCCCCAGAAGAACAAGGTTGTGAACTCCTTCACATAGTCCTTACGCTACCCGTTGCTTCAATCGTCGCAATCGACCCCTCGCCTCCTCTCCTCAAGATTTACGGGGAAAAAGCGTTTTGAACTCCCTTGAAATCTTCAAATAGTCAATTGTCGGCAAACCCCTCACAGACTTGCACGTCTCCGTGTCTCCGCCTCCACGGCGTAGCGGTCGGAAAAATACATAACAAGTAGTTCGGATCTTTGGCGTGGTCCGTTACGCGTAGCCTCGGCTATTGTTCTAGCCCCATGTAGGAAGTTCTCCACTTCCTGGCGTTCCTAACGCCTATTGAAGGCCCTTGGGCTTCGGGAACATCCACCCTCTTAGCCTCAATTACGTAGTAGTTGTGCTAGTTCCCGCGGCCATGGCCCGCTTACAAAGAAGCCTAGATCACCACCCATATCCTCAACTCTAAGCAAGACATTTCGCAAGTTCTCTTTGGACGAGAACTCTTACCTTGGCAAGTTCGGCTTTCAACCCCGTCAATCTCTTGCCTTAGCCCACCATCTAGCTCGTTGAGTGACATCTTAACCGCTGTACGTGGATCTCCACATCCTCGGCCTCCAAGCCATTGCAACGCTCTCTGCGTTGTCCACTTGGCACGCCACATGTGTCTGCGCACTCCCAACTCGTGCCTCCAAGCTAGAAAGTATGTCTTTCGACTTGCTCGAGATTCCTTTGATGGTTTACGGTTTCCTCACGTCCACGTTCCATAGGTGGAACATCAACGCTTGGTGTAGATGGACCAACGTTCTTCATTATGCCAAGAGTAAGATCGCTTCAACCTAACGCTTGATACCAACCGTCACGACCTTAATTTCTCGAGTAGCGATCGTGCAAGCACTTAGCAATCATTCCGTCGTACTAAGCTGCTTTCAACCGAAATGTAACTTCAAAGAGAATAGAAAGAGAGTTTGCAAAGAATGCTTTGTATTGCTTCTCAGAGAGTTTATGTTACAAATGTTAATTCCCAAGATTTCAAGGATGAATACAAATGAAGACTAAATGGTCTATTTATAGTGTGTTCAGCAGACGCTACATTTCTCTGTGATCCTTCTAAATTTAATATACAGCTCTAGAAGTATCTGAGGGATTAATCCTGATCGGCGCGAGATTCTAGTACTTCTATCCAACTCTGTAGTCTTCTAGATTTATCTAGTCCTTCACGCACCTTCTGTGATGTTCAGCTTCCAAAACTACAACCTTCCCGAACCATCCAAGCGGCTTCTGAATATTTCGGCGCATTCTAGACTATCTGGTCTTCTGAACATTCTATGCTGGTTAAACAGCTGATCGATCCAACTCCACATTTCCGTGACTTCTCTAATTTAGAACTTTGAAACTTTGTGATCCTCAAGCGCATCATCATTGGATTTTTAAGAGCGGATTTGGGACGTGACAAGTGTCATATATATGATTTTTCCGGCGTACTTAAAGAGAACTCTGGCCATTAAATTCAACTACTTAAAAAAAAACAATTCAATTCAATTATTGAATTAAAGTACAGAACTCTCAAAAAAACTAAAATGGCGAATCTGTAATTTATATTCAAACGGCGGGCAATTAGGTAAGGAAAGAACAAAGTTAGGTGGGCTCCGAGAAAGAGAAGTGAGGGTAAGGAGAGAAAGAGATTCGAAGGTTGAAGCCGTGCGAACCGCCCGTAAGAAGCATTATCTGAGGCTGAGAGAGAGCTAGCACTCCCACCCTCAGCCCTTTCTTACATGGCGGTCGCTGCTCGAGCTTTTGTTCTCTCTCGCGTCAGCGGTTTATCACTCAAACCTCACCAACCACCTCCACCTCTACCCCCTTGTTCCCGCCACCTTCTCGCTCGACCTTTACTCCCTTCCTTCCAACGCCATCGTTTCACTAATTCTTCGACCGTCGTGAGTTGCCTTATCTCCGGGGTTGACGGCGGTGGTATTTCCGACGAATTCGTTTCAATCAGAAAGTCAAATTTGGACCGAGGCTTCTCTGTGATTGCTAACATGCTTAAGCGAATTGAACCGCTCGAGACATCCGTTATCGCCAAGGGCGTTTCAGATACTGCCAGGGACTCTATGAAGCAGACTATCTCAAGTATGCTTGGATTACTGCCGTCCGATCAATTCTCCGTCACTGTTAGGGTTTCTAGAGGTCCTCTTGATCGCCTTCTTGTCTCGTCGATAATCACCGGGTAGAAAATTATGGTTCTCATTTTAACTGAACGTAATTCAAGATTATAAGTATTCAATTAGAGATTTTAAATTCGAACTTGATTGGTTTCCGTTTAGGTATACGTTGTGGAATGCAGAATATAGGGTATCGTTGATGAGGAATTTTGATATATCAATGGAAAATTCAGAGAAGTTAAATGCGTCGGAGCAGCTAGGAGTTTCGGAAGAGCAGATAACAGAGAGTGAAAGTAAAATTGGAGCTAGGTGTAGTAATGAAGAATTGCAGATGAAAAGTCCCCAGGTTTTTGGGGATCTTTCTCCGAAGGCTTTAAAGTACATTCACTTGTTGCAATCAGAGATATCTAACGCGAAGGAGGTGAGCTGATTATGCTTAAATTGTTCAATTTTGCAGCTTTTGATAATATCATAATGAGATTGCATAATTGTGGCAGTAAATTATCGAAATAAACCAAAGCATTAGAGTTTCTTTACAATTTGCTTGAAGCATAGTCTGTGTATTGTATAGTAAGGATAATTTGTAGATTATCTGAGTTATTTCCACACACACTCTAAGTAGTGTATTTATGCATTTGAGACGATGATTGATTATTTGGTTTATGCATTTGAGATGATGATTGATTATTTGGTATATGCATGAAGGTTGCATTACTCCATTGTTTTTGTTTTCCATTTTAATTAATGAGCATTTAAGTCGTGCTTTTGATTTGTTTTTCAAACCTGGATCTTGATGTTCAATTCAAAGATCAGTTATTTTTGAAGAATAAGGAATTTGTATCTTAAGAGAAAACTGGATTTCTTCTTTTACCAGCTGCCTATCTCTTTCAAAGCAATACAACAGCTTTTATTTGTTTCTCATACTCCCATAAGAGTTTGTTGATATCAATATTAGTGCTTTTGCTCGGACTCTCATTCAACTTTCTCTCCTAAGAATTGTTATAAATTCATTAAATTGAGACGCTTTTGTTAAAATGGTCTCACTTCTACTAGTTATGTTTTTTTATGCTTTATGCCACTAGATATAGTTATTGCATTCATTTGTGACCTTGCATATATTCATGTATGGCTTGGCATTTCCAGTGTTCAAGAAGTTTGTTCATTTGATTTGTCTGAAGAAACATATTTCTTCTGTATATTTCTGTAGGTTTCAAGACCTTTTGTACCGAAACAGGTTTTTACTATTTTGTAGCATGATAACCTAATAAAAATATTTGCATGCTAAGTAACAAAACTCTCCTTCATGATACGTAATTGACTGGGTTTCCTTAAGCGAACTAATTGTTATTTTAATCTGTGAGCATTTAATTCTCCGTGTGAATGTTTTTTGATTAATAAATAAGCTTTTTAAACTTTTGCATGATATAAACATTGTGCTTCATGTGACGGTTTGATCTGACTTGTACTTTTTCAGGAACTGCATGCCAGGGAGCAGGAAAATATTCGTATTGAATGTGGCAGAGAGCATAGGAATGATTTGTTGGACTATCTACGGTCTCTGGATTCTAATATGGTAACAAAATCTTTTCTTTATTTTCATGTTTTGAAGTATAATGTCATACTGAAATCTCTACACTTTCCTTCCCTCCTAAACTCCTGCATTTTTTTTTATATATAAAACGTTCTGTACTAAAATGTTTGATTTGTTTGAATAGGTTGCTGAACTATCTAAGCCTTCCTCCATAGAGGTGGAGGAAATTATACACCAGCTTGTTCAGAACATATTGCAAAAATTCTTCAAAGATGATGGATCGGCAAATTTTATGACAGACTCAGATACAGAGAATAAAGAAACTCCAGATAGTGATGGTGAATTTTGTGACAGGATAGGAACCTCACGAGATTACCTTGCAAAATTACTTTTTTGGTAAGAATTTTGTCTCTCTCATGTCCAAAAGGCTTGTTCTTTCTTTTCAACGGCTTATTATGGTTGAATTAGTGATGCTGAGAAATGCTCATATAGTCATATGCACATAAGAAAATCCACAATGTGTATTTTACTTTCACATGATATAGGGACTTCCCTGGCTGCTGTAGAGATGTTGAATATAGATAACTGACTCTCTTTTTTTCTGCTGGCAGGTGTATGCTACTGGGTCACCATTTAAGAGGCTTGGAAAACAGGTTGCATTTAAGTTGTGTTGTTGGATTGTTGTGAAGAAAGTAGCATGTATATTCTTCTTCTTTGCTTTCATTTCCCTGTTCATCCATGTTACTATTATTCTTTTAGTCAAGTTGAACCATTTGCGATTATGATGTTGATAGCTACTTGTGCATCCATAGTTTTATTCAGATTACGTTCCCCAGCTTTGCTGAATCCAAATAGGCAAATTGAAGGACATACTGAATGATTAACAAGTTCGTTCCTAGTGTTGATTTCTCGTTGTGGTTTGTGAAATATCGGGTAAAATTCATATTGCACTCAGGCTAAATCTTTGCACTAAACTAACGAGTAACGAATCTTGGGTTCTGTCAACTCGAGATATTTTGCTTCTTCTTCTTTTTTTAATTTGTTAGATATTTTGCTTGCCTGGAAAGGAAAATATTTTCTTTTGCTGGAAGATCACAAGACTATTGGAATGGGAATAAGCTGAGAACTCATTTGGGTAAGACTACCCCTTCTCATAAGCAAGTCAGTTGTTTAAGACTACCTCTTTCAGAAGAGGAGGAGCCAGTTCTATTTCCTTCCCTCTTCTTATCCCAGCAATATCGATAGCGTAAGATTATTCTATTAGAATGTTGTTTTATAATCCCAGAATATGGCATTTGCCGAAACGTGGAAAAGCGTGGAAGGCCCTTAATTTACTAAAAATACACATTAATCCCCTTATTTCACGACACTATTCTATTAGTCTCCCATTTTTATTTTTATTTGTAAAGTACACATAAATTCAATTTTACTTATTAAAAAAATAATAAGGGAAATAAAATAGTAATATTTTTTGCCTATTAAAAAAAAATTCCCACATGACACTCATGTGTAATAAATCACTTTTTATCATTTTTAAGATAATTTTGCAAAAATATGTATAAATTTATTTTCTTAATATTTATCATTTTATTAAATGATAACACATGCTTTTATTATACACACATGTGTAATAAATTAAACTTATATACCAACTAAAAACAAAGTAATTAAAGTATTTTTCTTTTCTTTTAATCGAAAAAGAGACATAAGGATCACCCACCTTTGCATCTTTGCCAATCCTAGCTTGATAAAGAAAGTAGCGGTGGCCCTGCGCAAAGAAAGTACCATGCCTGATAAAGGAAGTTATGAAGTGCCTCTAGATAAGAGCTCTTTATGTTGCCTGACGATTTTTCTACTCGGTTTTGTATAGATACAGTAGTAACGTGTATGAGGTATGTCTAAAAACAATTATTAGGTTCACACCTCTCAGACAAAACTGCTTCAAAAGAAAAACAAGTAGCCATAAAGTTTCTACAGCATTGTATTTTCATTACTATGCGTGGTGTCCACATATGAATGTACAAAAGAATCTTTTTGCTTTTGAACGTAAAGAATGAATAGCTACCCATTAACAAAATGTCCTATGCAGATAAAAATAAACAAATAAAATAAAACTCTTGTGCTACAATTTAAGACTTTGCTCGTGACGAAGATAGCCGGGCTTGTAAAGATCATAGGAAGCCCACAGAAAATCAACTGGACATGGCTTCTCAGAATCAAGTCTCATCCATGGCTTCCCTTTTCCACTCCAATGCAACAAACTAACTGGACCAGGATGCAATGTCCTACAACTATTCATCACATTATCCCCACCAAGACCATGCTGGTTCCATCTATGATCAATACCCTCAATCTCTCCACCAAAGATCAACAAGAATGGTGGAAGAGAACCCAGTTCATAAATCCTTTTTTCTTTCTGAATTCTCATCCATTTCTCTATCTTCACTGTGTAATCTCCTTCCCTCCACTTCCCTAAGTCCATAATCATCACACCAGTATTGAAATAACAAGGTCTCTTCCCCACAAAAACCTTTGTTAACTCTGGATGTGACCAAAATTCAGAAGTGAAATACTTGTTGAGGTCTACATGACAATACTCTGGTGCTCCAATTACACGTGAACCACGTAAAGAAACCCTCCATAGCTTTTGTATGTCATCAACCACAATGGTATCAGAGTCTAGATAAATCACCCGATTAATACAGGGTTCGAGTAAATCTGCCAAATAGCTTCTTGCATAGTTTAATGGGTTCTCAAGAGCTTGTCGAATTGATGATGATATTATATTTTTGACTATGCTTTCCCTGAAGATATAAACTTTGAAACTCAGTGATGGGAAAGTGGAACGAACTGTATCTATAAGCTCCCCAATATGAATCAAATGGGAATCTGAAGCGATGAAGTGAAAGAAAATATTTTCTGGGCATGAAGTGTGTTTGAGAATGGAATGAACTGAAGCTAATGAGCCTCTCAAATATTCTATATCAATAGTCATTGCGATGTGAACAAGTGAAGGATTACAAATAAATGAATCACTTTGATCTTTAATCAAAATTGGGCATTTCAATCCATTTGAATACTCTGGCGCCTCTGAGAATTGCATAGAAGAAATGCCCAATTCCACATCTGGTTCGATTGTATGAGGAAATGATCTAACTGCGTTAATGGTAGGAGCAAGAACCGCAGAGACGATAAGGAATACTGCAAATTTTGCAGTAGAAATCAACATTCTCAAGATCAAATTAATTCAGAATTTTTCTTTACGTGCTCTTGAAGATGCTAGAAAGTGAGTTAAACGGAAGAACAGAGGAAGGGCATAAGCGAGAGGTATGATCCGAAGCAGTAGTTGAAGCAAAGATTGAAAAGTAAATAAATATGGTCCACTAAAACAGCCGAGGAAGAAAGTCAGAGACCGCAAACGCGTCTTCTTATAATAAAATCATTAATCCTGTACTATTGTAATGTGTGTAACAGAGAACGCGTTTGTTAGAAGTTTCTTTGTATTGGTGTTGACTGTTGAGCTTCTCGGAATGTTCTTACTTTCCTTCTTCTTTTTTTAAGGGATTACTCGTTATAATATTTGTACTTATGTTTTTATAATAATTTTAATTTTAATTTTTTATTTTTTAAAATGTGTTTTTAATAAGGTAGGTTTAATACATATTTAAAATTTTTCTTTTCACATTTAAAAAGACTCGCTACTAAAATATGAAATTATTTAAAAATCTTTTAAAAAATATTTGTTAATAATTTTTTTTTAATTTTTACCAAATATTTTTTTAGAGTAAATGAAATAATATAAATTATATATATATATATATATTGAAAAAAATAATTAAATATAAATTTTAATAAAATATATTTGTAATTATTTTCTCAAAAAAATCAAAAATCATAAAATTAATTACAAAAATTAAAAATTAAAATTATTATCAATTATAACCTTAATTTATTGAATTGGGATGTTTTCTAAGAAAACCATTTAAAAACAATTATTATTTTACAATATCATCTTATGAATAGCTTAACTTTATCATACTTTTTTTTTGCAAACATTAAAAAAAATCTAAAAATGTCATTAAAATATGTAATTATTATTTTTAAAGCTTTTTTTGGAAAATTAATATTTAAAACTTAAATATTTTTATTATTATTTTAGTAAATTTAAAGAAAAATATTTGTAATTGATAATAATAATAATAAGATATTGCATTATTAACATGCGATCAATGAAATGATACATCCTACCGGTCTCAAAAGAGTATGTATTAATCTTCCTAAAAAGAAAAATTATCAATTTGCACGTCATAGTGTAAGTAGGAATTGTCATCTCTTCGTTAGGAATGTACGTAGACTGGATAGTATATTGATAATTATAATTATTTTGTATTAATTTTAAATATATTTAATTAATAATAATTTTTATAATTTAATTATATTTCCTACTTTTAAAATTTATTTAAAAATATATATTAAAATATTCTTTATTTTACTACATTATTTAAAATATTATACATTGATTTTTATTTTTAATTATTTAATACATATTTATAAATAAATTAAAAATATATAAAAATAATAATAAATAAAATTTAATTAATTATTTTAAATATTATATATTTTATTATTAAAATTATATTTTTATGTAATTATTATTATATGTTCGGTTTAACTAAAAATAATTTTTATATTGTAATAAAAATCTTTACCTTATATCTTATAAATTGTAATTATTTTAAAAAATTATTAAATTTTTATAAATAATTATAAATTTAGTTATTTATAATTAAAATATTTATTTTTATTTATTACAATTATACATCTATTACGTTATAATATTTGAATAGTATAGTAAAAGTAAGTTACATTATAATATTTGAATTGCTGCATATTTTAAATTAAGAGAAAATCTTCTATCCAAGTTCTGGGAATGTAATGTCAATCAAATGTAAAATTTTAGTTAATGGACATGGACTTCCGGATCAGCATTAGATAGGATTCTCAACGTGGTGGGGTGGGGGACTCTTCCTTATTCTCTATCCTTTATTTAAAAATTTATTCTTTATTTTTATTTAAAAATTTTACCAACATATACCCGAAATCTCTACTGAAAAATGATATCCTAGTTGAGAAACCAGGACTAAGGATATATATATATATATATATATAATTATCTTCATGTTCATGGTAATTTCAATTTTTATCTAATTAAATTTAGAGAGGAGGGAATGATTTCGGACATTATTTAATTACAAAATAATAATTATTAAATGCATATAATTATATTAATATCTTATATATATTATATTTACTTATTTAATTTATATATTTATTAAATTAATATAAAAATTAATTTTCATAGATTTAAACATTAAATTTCTTATTTATATATTAATGTTGAATATCATCGATAAACTTTCATTTTTGTTTATTAATTTTATATTAAATCTTTTTTAATGAGTTTGAAAAAATTAATTTAATTTCAGGTGTTATTTATTATTTGTACCGTCCCGTTATTTATAGATAAAAATTGTTACTAAATTGTAATAATTTTTGGATAATTTTAACTACGTATTTACCACTTTAATTTCGAAAACAGTTATATTAAAAATTGTTAATATCTGTATCCGTACTTATTCCTAACCAGTATCTAAGATATTTTGAATATTATTTTTAATTTTTTGAATATGTATTTATTTTTATTATAAATTTAAAATTAAAAAAATTAATAAAATAAAAATTAATAAAATAAACATTATTTATATAATAACTTATAAAAAATGTATAATAATAAGTATATAATCTTTTTATATTAAATAGTTTTGATTAAAAATATTTATTAAGATGTGATGTCCTATTATGCTCTACTAGCATAGATAGGGCACTTACAAGAAGAGTGTCCAAAATCTCTCCATTTCATCTTGATATTATCCTACTTCCTCCCTCTTATATCCATGTTGGCTAAGGTATATGTCTTAAAAAGAAACCTGATAACTAGGATGAATCTACCCATAGAACTAAAGACAAGTATCAAATAGAAAAGATATTCAATGTTTTGACCGTAAATAATTTGATTGAAATCAAACATAAAATATTATATCCTACCCTATGTAAGTTTAATGCCGATACCTTGTCATTTATACGAAGTCGATGATTCCCTAACGGGAGATGTTGGGTGGTACATTTAAATCTCTCAAAAATTGGACTCTGGTTCTCGTTTCTTATAATGATAGCCCATGTCCTTCTAAGACAATTCCTTAAAGTTTTATTTGTAGTTTATTCTATTTTTTGTTTTCATTTTATTTATGTTTATAAATAAGTTTTAAAATTTAGTGTTGTTGATTAGTTTTTACGTTTTCAATTTAATAAGAAATGAATTATATTTTCTAACCTAATTATGGAACTTGTCAAAGTAGAGCTTTCAAAACTTGTTTTATGTTTTTAAAATTCAAAACATCCACGAGCAAAATTTAGTCCCACCTCCACCCACAAAGACCACGACAACATCAATCTTCTACATAAAAGCAAAAAAAAAAATGTGTTACATGACAAATAAAAACTAGAAAACAAAATGTAAAATACAATGCATCTAATAATTTAGATCAAATTTTAAAGTTGGGCGAGTGAGGTTATTAATATGCTCAATATAAGATGACAGGTTATCTATATTGAACAAAGTGAAAAGTGTATAAGTTCTCACCGTGGACACTAATTGTTTAGAAAAATTAAATAGGTTAAGGTTTTTATGGATAAGTATGAAATGTTAATAATGATTAAATCATATATTCGTCCCACTATGAAGGTATATATAACACCTACTAAACAAGCATCGATATTACATTAACAAGTGATCTATTTGAGTTTTCAGAATATATTAGGTTAGGTCTTGATTATCAGAATTGAATCTTGTCACTTTTATTATATGAGCGAGATACCTCAAATCATTAACATCGCGCATTGTATAATACCAAACATTTATGGTATAAGGCTTAAGCTAATCTAAATGTCTGCACAAGTACAACAATACTGCTTGAGGCACCCTGGACATTGCCCATCTGCTTCAAGGA